>JACATO010002123.1:3807500-4535000 GCA_018389105.1 Nautilus pompilius
GACTGGAGCTGACTTGTCGAGTATTAGAATCAGTGGGTATGCTGAGATTTCCACAAACTGGCCAGCGATATACGGCTACAGACCGGCAGGCTCATTCGCTCCTAAATGTCTATCCTCACAAGGTAGGAGTGACCACCACTCCAAAGACCCGCCTCACCTGTCGAAGAGAATGTCCACAGAACACCTGGCTCTTGGGAGGTCAGGGCTGTTGCCAGCGCTGCTGAGATGCGATTTAAAGACCGTGGCTGGCAGATTAAGATGTCTGTCTGATATTATCCTTATACTGCCAGAACATTCAAAAGTTCGGTATATAAAGCCAATGCGATTTAAGGATGAATACGTTGTAATATTTTAGTTTATTTTTACAGCGTATTTACCTAAATTTGTTAAAAATATTTTTTTCACCAGGAGGAGGAATTTTGTTTACTTAACAAATATTTAATGCGCTGTTAAAGAGACAGAGCAGACTAAAATAAGAAAGAAATAAATGCGCAGTCCGGTCACTGACTTTGGTACAGCGGAATGTTTATTAGCAGAAGTAATCTGAAAAGAGGTGGAGGTCATCTTGTAGTAGAAATGTGCTAACAGAAAGCAGGCTCCTTTAGAGACAATGTTACAGTCTTCGCGTGATTTAAAACACACACGTTCAGACAGCCGTGCAAGTTCACAGGAAAGAGGCGACGGCAGAAGCTGTCTTTAATACTTCTGTAGACACACCACAAACTCCCAAGCTTCCATTTGGCATCTTCAAAAAGCTAAGAGCAGACAGTTTTAAAATCTGCTGGAGTTCTGATGTCTAAAGGCTGGTATAAGCTAGTTTCTGCCGCTTCTCTCGGTGAACATGCATTCAGCTGTTCTCACCTGTCCGCACCGGAGCAGTGAGATGATACAGACAGTGATCAAAACAAGCAGGTATAACGGAGAATCAAAGGTTTACCGTTGTTTATTTTAAATGCAGTTGTAGCAGAAAACAATAAAACGATTACCCCTCGGGTATAAAATACAGAAGAAGGAGCCATTATGTGTACGGAGTTTAGGTGAAAGTATCTAAATATAACTAAATTCAAAAGTTGGTACCGGGGTGAGATGAGGAAGGTGACATCGTTCTCGAGGAGAAATCGCCCTGGTTTCGGATACCTGTTTTAGAGCGTAGAGTTGTGGATTCTTATCTCTTCCTTTATCTATAACTAATAGATACTAGTTCAGTCTTTCGGACAAAAGGGGTATGGAGACAGACCCGGCGGCCTCGCTGCCCCTAGGGTGCTGGCCGGCCGCCTTTATCTCACACACACACACACACACACACACACACGGGTGCATAAGAACTGTACACAGAAGTGAATAACACCTGTCCCGCAGGAATCCATTAGCTTTCTGATTTTTTTCTTTTTTAAAAAATGTACACGGAAAAACTAAAAATGCACAAATTCTGTTATCGTTTTTTTTTTTTTTTTTCCCCGCTCAGTCGTTTTGTAAAAATACATTTTTGATATTTTAAAAATGAGTTTTTCCCGAGGATGCGACACTTCCTCGCGGTCCAGCCGCCGCTATACAGGCCTGTCTCCGAGGATCTCTTGTACGTAAGGACAGCGGAAGTCGTCAGCGATTTCTACTCGTTATATAAATGAAGATTTACTAAAAAAGACAATAAATATAATTAAATTAGGAAACCAGGTAGGGAAAAGCCATACATAAGAGAACCATGATAGTTATATACCTACCTATATCGTTATATATATATATATATATATATATTAATAAGGGTTTTCTCGCCCGGGCAATGGATTAGGTCATCGTAGGAGATGACGTATCTATCTATCTTCCTTTCTAATGTCGTGGAAGAAAACTGCTCATTAATATATATATATATATATATATTTAAAGAACAATAATTTATCTAAACTACAGGTACATCTTAAAGTTGCTAATGGGCTTCTGTTATTTAGAAAGTAGGCTCTAAGCCAGTAAGCCGAACATATTTGGACACAAACTTGCAGAATCGTGGGCTGTGGGCTGTGGGCTGTGGGGGGGGGGGCATAGATGGCGGTGATGGTCAGATTCTAACTCTCACACTGCTGTAGCTTCCTCTCACCGCGTCCGGAACTGTTCTAAATGCAGGAAAAAATCCAACTTGTTATATGAGACCACTAGAAATAGAAGCGCGAATGGTGTACACAGAACATTCGTAACTTTGACAAATCAATTTATGGACATCCCGTTTTCAGGTGGTAAATGCGACTTTGTTTTCGGGTACAACAGAGATCAGCCCGCATCACAGCTCTGGAAGACTATCGCTTACCCAGCAGCAGGGAAGAAATCAATTCAGCACAGTAATATTGATTAGAATAATATAACAATTTCTCTAACTTTATATTATAGAACAATTATTAAAAATAATTTATAGCTTATTACGCCAATTTTAGAAAGTGTGTTTTTCCAAAAAGGATAAGGAAGTTAACGTGTACCGTGCGTCATATATCCGTCATCAGCTCGCCAACACAATCTGATCACGTGATGCGATTTTGATCCAACCAAGAGTCCATCGTCTATTCTGCAGTTTTCAATGGACACGAGTTTGGATGAGATTCATTTTAGACTGAATTCAGCACGTTTTATTTTCTCATCTTTCAGTTCCTTTTACTCTCCATCACGGCAGATACAGGATCTCCCTATCCAGCGAGTGAATGCGGTCTCTGCAGAAAATGGCGACAGGAATGCGACTTGTAAATTCAACCCACAGGAAGAGGCGGATTTTTTGGGGTGGCGAAAGCTCCCCATCAGGTGGAAGGGCTAGGGGGGGGGTGGGCCAACCCCCCCCTAGGCTCGCGGACTTAGAATTCGCACGGCGGTCCGAGAGGGTTAATCAGCACCTGACCGTCTCGCTGAGCCAACTCGATGCGTTCTACAATCAGTTCGCTCCGTTTTTATAGTTAAAAGATTAGATGCCGAACGAGAAACGAGGAATTTTTTTGCCAGGAAACAAACCCAATAAATTAAAATGAGCAGTTGTGGCAGGTCGGTTTACAGCAAAGATTAAAAAAACAACAAACAAACACAAAGTGTATCGACAACAACAGAAGAACCGGTTATACACCGGGTGGACTTAAAGATAAAAGGTCCTCCTGTTAGCACAAACTCCACGGAAATAAGAACAACCAAACAGCAACACCAGCGCTTATCATCACCACCTGTCTGTGAGAGGCGAACAGAGCCAGCTTCGTGCCCAACGATAGTATGCGCTGAAAGAAAATTAAAAGTACATATTACTTTTAAAATAAACGAACACAATACATATCTTTCTGTTACTGCCCTTATTTGGTGCTAGCATGTATTAAAACAAATTACTGTCATGATTATTTAAAAGAGGAAAGTAGTCAAATATCCAAAATAGAATTTTAAAAATTTGTATTGCGTAAGACGACTCATTATTTTAGGAGTCCACTAGGGCGGCTACTTGTCACAGCACCGGTAACTCCAAGTTAAAAGTATAGATGGAGCTGTAATCGACGTCATATACTCTGACCTTTGATCACATGACGTCGATTACAGCCTCATCTATACTTTCAATTAGGAATTACTGGCGTTGTAACAACTTTCCGCAGTAACAATTTCCCCCAGTCTCTCCTGTATATAAATAACTCGATGAAGCAGATCGTTTCCTGGCACATCAAAGTAGTTATCTTTCTTAAACACATTTCTGGCTTGTAAAAGGTTTTTTTTTTTTTTAAAAAAAAAAAAAAAAAACTTGCGGAATTCGAGATCCCTCAAGCTCCGGTTGTGCTACAGCTATATCACGGAGAACGGTTTCAATTATTAAGTCAGGCACGAAACGATAACCAATTATCAGAAGAAGAAACCAACGTTTATTATTAATCACTTTCAGTTATATCCTGGTGGGTGATGTACTCGGTGACTTAATATTACGGCTTCATGCTTACAGGACCAGTGGTCGTACGTAATCTACCACCCAATTACTGTGGCAGGGGCGTGCGAATTAGATGGGGAACGGATGATGATGTTATAAGAATGACAAAACAAAAGTAAAGTGGAGCCAGTCTAACTGGCGACCTCTCAGCAGCAAACAGATGCATATAAACCGAATCACGTTTGCTTAATTTACCCCCTCCTTCTCTCTCTCTGTAATGACGTCATCTCTCAGTAATGATGTCATATCTCTCTGTAATGACGTCATCTCTCCGTAATGACGTCATCTCTCTGCAATGGCGTCATATCTCTCTGTAACGACGTCATATATCTATGTAATGGCGTCGTCATCTCTGTAATGACGTCATATCTCTCTCTGTAATGATGTCATATCTCTCTGTAATGACGTCATATCTCTCTCTGTAACGACGTCATATCTCTATGTAATGACGTCGTCATCTCTCTCTCTCTCTCTTGCATGCAAAGGTTGGGACAAGGATTTGGCTCGACGTGAAGGCCCGTGAGTGTCTCACCTCGCAGTCAATGAGGGACATGTCGGCAGTCTGGTTGTGGGCCACGATGAAACAGTTCCCCTGGTTCCCCGCGCTATCCTTGGTGTACACGAAGGTGCTCGGGTTGCAGCAGAGGCCGCTGAAAAGCACGAAAACAAAACAAAAAAAAAATCAACGTTTCCAAATAACGAACGGGCACTACCAGACCCAGCTAATCTTATCTCTGTACAAGGAGATCTCAGCCTAACAGCCCCCCTCCCCACTTATTCTTCACACAACGGCTGCTTTAGCTCGTTTTTCTTTGAGCCAGATTAATACGCGCGTTCCAACACGGGCGGCGGGGAATGGTGCTGCTTCCCGCGGAAGAATCAGGTGCTACGCCGTTGCTATGTAATTCTGGAAAAACAGTTATTGAGCCTGTTTAGTTTGGCAAACTGTCCAAAAAACAACTATTTTAAAAGAAATGAAGATCGCATACAGAAGCAAATGAATGGTTTCTAAAGGATTCTTTGGGTTACAGAAGATAACAAGTTTAGAAATGTTAAACAAGGACATAAGCTAAACGATGTGTTGTTACCATGGCCAGCGCGAGCTATAAAGTTCCAGATTTTTTGGCAGAGAGATGATTAATGTTGGGTTTGGATTACACGCTCTTTTTATGGCCGGGACGTTGCTTTGAATCTATTTCGTTTATAGTCGCAGGAAATATTCAAAATAGCACTCAGATCAGATCTGTTAGCTCGGTCGGAGAGGCAACTTTGTTTTGTGGGGACCTGCCATGGAAGAGACTTCTCTTAGCTCGGTCGGAGAGCCAACTTTGTTTTGTGGGGACCTGCCATGGAAGAGACTTCTCTTAGCTCGGTCGGAGAGGCAACTTTGTTTTGTGGGGACCTGCCATGGAAGAGACTTCTCTTAGCTCGGTCGGAGAGGCAACTTTGTTTTGTGGGGACCTGCCATGGAAGAGACTTCTCTTAGCTCGGTCGGAGGCAACTTTGTTTTGTGGGGACCTGCCATGGAAGAGACTTCTCTTAGCTCGGTCGGAGAGCCAGCTTTGTTTTGTGGGGACCTGCCATGGAAGACTCTTAGCTTGGCAGGAGAGCCAGCTTTGGAAGAAACTTAAATTATTTTTGGTCAGAAATATTTTTATGAAAGCCGACTGGACACACACACACACACACACACACCACACACACACACACCGTGCACAAATGAGCAAATATACATTCAAATTAACTAAAGATGTTTCTTTCAAGAGCTAAACACTTAATTTCGGTACAGACTCCGCCAGAGTTGCTTACCATATTTCGACATCAAAACCATAAAGAGTGTATTTTTTTATATTCTTTAAAAATTCATAATGTAATAACCTTGATTTTAAATTTTAAAATTGTTTTTTTTCCCTTTAATTTGTTTTATTTATATATACGAGAAGCCAAATGGAAATAGTATACGCGATTAAAATGGGAAAATATCGTGCAGCAAAAAAAATATATATATATATATATACAAGTCAGACATATTTAATGTCTACACAAAGATACACATCTTGCAGAAGGCTGACGAACGCCACGCCCATACGTATTAGTTCTGCACCCGGCCGTACAAAGCGGTTCGTGGGGATGTCGTGGTCGAACTGCCACAAACGTGTGGGAAAACCCCTCGTGCGGCAGAACAGACGTGGAAAAGGTCTTCGCGAACCGCTCAGTTAAAGCAGAACTAAATAAAAATGAACCGGCTCGAGCAGCTCGCAACAGAGAGTAAACTACGCCAGATTTTCTTTGTTTTCAGGTAAATTGGTAAATGAAGTGGAGACGTTTTCAAAATAGGACGACAGCCGGACGCGCCGCGCGTTCTCAATGGAACGGTGGCAACTAAAGTAGCGAGTCTAGAAACTCCACACTTTCGATTTTAAAATGCTAGCTTTCCAGAAGACAACATATATATATAGTAAGTCTTCAATGATGTTTATTCTCATAAAATCTGCCAAAAATGAATATATTAACTTTTAACTAAAAATGAAATCTACACCAAACTTCTAGACCATTGAACTATCGACGCGTCTTCGATTGGTTTAAGAAAATCTGTTATTGGAAAAGACTAAATACAGCCAGAGTTACATATGGTATTTAATGCTCACACTATTGTCCACTAACTTCCGGTAAACAGATTTTCTTGATGAAGGAGAATTGTTTTATGTTCTCAATGACTCTTGATTACTTTTTCTCTCTGGATAGATGGATATTAAGCGCTGTACTACAACATACAGCTTCAAGATACAAAGGTTTATTCACTAATTAAAGCCCCAAAACTTTCATAGTATTAAAAATAAGTAATTCTGAATGTAAATACCACAGTTTGTTTTTTTTTCTCTAAAGACTTACTTTAATTTAAATATTAAAGGGTTCTATGCTATTTATAAGTCACAGGAAAAACATTTTTACAGTGACAAGGGTTCGTGAACTTTTAGAAAACGGCCTAAAGTGCATTTCGCTCAAACCCAGCCAAGTTTTCCTTCCTATTAACCAAAAAAGGTTGCAGCAGTCAAGGGTTTTATTAAAAGGGTCTCTTTAGCAGGATACGTATTTTAGATTATGGAGTTGGGAGTTTCAGAAAGAGCTTCATGTATGACTCTGAGAAAGATGCGCGAAACTGGTGCTGTCGGCAATAGACGTGTTCGAGAAAGAGAAGCCCAAACTCTCCGAAAGGTGGTGCTAGGTACGTCAGGATCGGAGGCCTCTACACGGCAGCAGGGAATCTCTCGGCAGGGGGCGTGCGTTGACGTCTCTTCAAGAACAACTCGAAGTAGTCTCGGAAACGTTTGCCGAGGAGTGAGAGAGACAACCAAACGGCAGGGCTGAAATAGGCACAAGAATGAAACAGTGGGGTGAACAGATCCGGAAGATGCTCTTTACAGGTGAACGGAAGTTTGAACCGTTTGGAAACAATCAACGCCAATTTGTCCAAAGATAGACCTGGGATCAGCATAACACTCGGCGTATAACGGATAGAGTGAAGCCTATGAGGGGGTCGGTAAACACATTGAGGCCGATGGCTACTGAGAAAGTCAAAACCCAACCAAACACCTTGGATGAACCGTAGAAAGTGCTACAGGATATTTGGATCAATATTCTAGATAACTGTATGGGAACATGAAAACGAGGTGTGATGCTCTCTATATAAATCAAAGGGATCTCATACCAAATATTAATGCACTGCACAATGTATTCATTTTTAAAATATTTTCTGCAATGATGCATATGTATGTAATATATATTTTTCTCATTTGCAGGTACTCATTGTTTGTGCCAATCTTGCGTGTGTTTCCATAATTATTTCCAGTACTGTATGTCTACTACGGGCGTACATTCCGATCGTGATCATATGATCCTGGATTCTTGGCTCTCGAACTGGGGATGGCATATGATGATGACGACATATTACGATGCTTTCGTATCTTTTAACGGAACAACGATAAAAGACAAGCAAAATTTTACTCACAAACCCTGACTACTTCTGCTTGTTTCCAGGTGTGTGGACATTGTCCTTTAGTTGCATTACTTTTTAAATAAAGCGGCATTATCTACTTTCTCTCCTTTACTCCCCAGCCATCGTTGGGCCTTAAAGACCCAACAGCGATACTCGTGCCCAGGCGCAAGTATGTAGCGAGGTTTTCAAGCGTGTATACAATTTTAACTAGTGATGCGGCGTGACAGGAGTTACACACTTGACAGATGTTAATGCGCGATGCTAAATAGATCCTTGATGTATTTACAAAGTAAAGCAGAAAGTAAGACGGTAACGGTAGAAGGCACTTTAGTTGAGTTTAGGTAATAATGAGGGGCAGGATGTAGCGAAGAGTGGCAGACAAAAGTAGGCAAAACAGTAATTGGACCGGAAATAAACAAAATACCCCTAATAACGTGCGAAAGATGTGGCAGAGCATCAGAAGATGCTACTTACCAAAATAAAATCAAAATTTGCTTATATCTTCAAGAATAAAAATTTATACAAATTTATTGGAAAGATGAACGCTTCATGTTCTCACCAGAAGCGGTGCTGAAGAAAGACAGACGGGATTTAAAGAACGTGGCTTGTATCAGGAAGATTCAGAAGAGTTTTCCTGAACCGATTCGCATGTACGATCTGCTCGGTCATCACGACCGCTTCACCTCTGCTATGCATTATGTCAACCAGCAGGTAATCCAATCGATGCGCAAAAGAACGCAGATTGTTATTCTGAGGTCTAAATCACGAAGTTATTACAAATCAGTAAAAGTATCCAACTAAGGAAACGAAGTCACACTCGTTCTGTACAAATACGGCTGATGTGAATCACCGTGATGGCTGTTCTTCGTGACGATAAGCACGGACTTGTGTGTCCAGAAAAGGCTTTTGCTCAACCGCAGCTTGTGTCGAAGGAACAGCCAGTAGTGCTGAACAGCTCGGGTTACTTAGTTAAAATATCTAGAATTTTACCGATGTTAGTTTTCGACACAAATTCAAGACAGAGATGACCCTCTTATTTTACTGGATTCCCTTTCCCGCAGAAGAAGCCCCCCCCCAGTTCGTATGCCATAAGGGTACCTCAAAGGTAGCTGCTTTGACACCTCGGTTAGTAACGAAGTTAATGAAGCTTAGAGTTTTAAGTCAAGGAAACGGAAAGCCTCACGGGTTCATTACAGGTGTGAATGCGCTTCATTCAGGCTTCTGAAGACGGAGAACAGAAACAACTTGTATAACATTTCCAGACACCATTATACATTGAGAGTCTCCTCAGAACGAACGGACAGACAACGTATCTACAATAAGATTAAAAGCGAAAACGCGCACTGATGCTATTGTTTGATTACGGTAAAAATGTCCCAAAGTTGCTACCTATTTCCCCGGTTACAAAGAGCCTTCTAATTCATCAGAACTTATTTAGACTTTCCCCCTTTTTTCGGACGACAAAGACGCACTCTGACTACAATTGGATGACTAACAGCAACGCGACGACCAACCGGCGGGACGCAGTGCTACTGAGCCGGCTCCGGTCTGGTCACTGCCCTCGTCTTCAGGCATATCAACACAGAGTCAACCAATCAGCCGACCCCACCTGCCCCATCTGCGGAGAGGAACCTCAAACGGTGTCCCACTGGCTACAGCGGTGCCCCGGTCTTATCTCCCTCCGCCAACAAATTTTCGGTGAAGTGACTCCGCCGCTCAAGGCACTTGTCTCGCAGCCAGCGGAGGTGATAGCGCTAGCCAAGAAGTCCCTTTAAGGATACTCTCGGGCGCTATGTCTCTACAACAACAACAACAACAACAACAACAAAGACGCCGCCCCCCGTGTTCTTGCAGGAATTCCCATACATGAAGACTGCGTTACCTGAGATCAACCAAAACTATCTGGTTCCCTCTGGTTTTATTGTTCACGTTGAACATGTTGGTGTTCCGGCCAGAAGGAATCACTTCCGTGACGTTGGCCCTGTCCTCCACTTGCAATCGAACCCGCCAACTCTTGCCACAACATCTTTCGTCTGTGTCGGCGCACGTCTGAGCATCCGTCAGCAGGGAGTAGCTGCACCTCGGAGGCTCCCGGTCAACCTCTTTCTCCTGCAAAACAGCCAACCGGTTTTTCTTTGTATTTACCGATTCCACGTAATTTTGTTCCAAATTTTAAAAAAAAAGAAGCAAAAAGGCCACGCTAACGGTGCGGGAGCAATCGACAGCCGAATCGTTTTAACCCTGTCGCCGCCGGCACTCGTCCGACCGGTTATTTGATATTATTTATATTTCTTGAAAGTAACTAAAAGAGACAACTGGGACTTTTCTTCTTCTTTTTTTCTCTCTCTCTACCTCTGCCGTGGACTGCATTCGGATAGACTCGTGAAAAGAAAAAAAGGGGACTTCGAGCGCGTGGCTTTAACCGGGGTGCCCGCCTTGCAAACATCTGAAACTCTACCCCATCTCTCAACCAGCAGCCAGGAAGGAATACGGTCGGTCAGCCAGTCCGGGTCGCGGAGTGCGAGCGGAAGCCGTAGACAGCTCCGCGTCTAAGGAGGCTAAAGACAGGATAATGAGCGAAATGGAAGGTAAGGCGAGGTAAGGGGCAAGCGAGTAAAACAAAATGGCGGAGTGAGAGAAGTCAGATTGGCACCGATATTAGCAGCTCCGGCTGCCCAAGCGATCCTCGGAGCTGGGCCACCATTCGTCCCGGAAAATATGTTATTATTTCCTTGAAAGAGATGTCAGATAAATCATATGTAAATTTTGCTTCGTTTTAATTTTAATTATGTATGTACAATAAACAAATTAACATTGAACTGTTTCTTACAATTAAGTACAATTAGTGTCAATGAAGTAAAGCTACTTAATTGTGAGATCAAACATTCTGTGTGACAGCTATAGGTTACTGAAAAAAAGGGGGGAGAACTCACTTGCTTCGGCTCAGGTGGGTTATATATGGTTAACTCTATTACGTCGAACTGGGAAACTGATGCTCGTCTTATCTTTTCAATCGATGCAGAAACAGTAATAAGGCTGAAAGACAAAGTAAAACAATTGGTAAACATTCCAATTACTATACCATGCTTATGTTTCACTGTCTTCCCGCAGATGACTGGTTCTTTACTAGAGACATCGACCAATTCTGACCCGGGTGACAGCAAGTGGGATCTCATCTCGGGCCACCGCAGTCTGGGCATCGGCCATAGTGATCAGCAATAAAAACAGCAGAAAATCTAAATAATCGAGACCCCGCCATCGGGTAACTTAGTGCGGGGAGTCGGTACTGAGAGAAAAGAGGCTCTGGGCACCTGTTGACCACTTCTTTTTTCTGTTTCTCTATTCATCTGTTAGAATGGATTCTGCCGTTTTCTAACCATTGGTGAAGAAAAACATTGAATTTAGGGTCTCTGACGCATTGTCCTAAGCCTTTTACAATGTTTCAGAGGCAAAATATTTTTCTTTCCTTCCCTCCCTCGTTGTCCAAGTTAGTGCCACAAAAGCTCCGACTCCAGGTGTTCCGCCTCTTAAACTTGCTGCCAAGTTCATTATTAAGAGAGAGAGTTTCTGGATCAAGAATCTTTCAGGCTCAACTTTTCTAAACGCAGGCGCGGTCTACACAACAAACAATAGATATAATAAGCTAACTCTTTACTCACCTTGTGGCTCCAGCACGTAACTTAGCCTTCAGCTTAAAGAACCCAGTTTCGTTACTGCCAGAGAGCAGGAAATGTTTTTTTTCCGTTACATCTTCCAGAAAGTTTCGGTCACCGACGATCTGAACCCTGTACGTCTCGTTTTTGTGGCCAGTATTAAAGATCCTGTATTCAATGGTCACTGTAGAACCGGCAACGACCCTACCTGCGTTAGAGAACGTGTGTCGGGCGTCAAAGGGTGCAGATAAAAAACAAAGAACGGAAGCGAATCTTTTCGATAAGCAGAGCTGACCAGGTCTCCCATCACTGACCCCTGCTGGCCAGACAACAGACGGGGTTCGGCCAGCTCTCGCCAGAATATCCCTGCTGTCAGCTATATATATATTTTACGCTTGTGAAATAAAGGGAAACTCCCTGAATCGACTTTGAATATATTCGACAAAAGGGAATCAAAGGTAAACGGCCTTCGACAGATTTAAGAAAAAGGGGAAAACTGACAACTTCATTTTAAGTGAAAAATACGGAATAAACCTAAGCCCTTCATCGAGGAAGTTGATTTTAATAAACGATTCACGTTAAAAACAATAGTTATTCTTTGCTCGCTCAGGGTATTTTATATAAGATATCCACAAAGAATACGCAAAAGATAAAAGAAAAGGCTACTTCCGGTTCTGTGGAAGACTTTTGTTGGAAAAACTGTTTTTCAAAAGACTGTATTCTTATTCGTGGGCCCGTTAAACTGTTCGGCCTCGTGTGGCCCTTCACGAATCCAACCCTCCCCCCTTATTTTCTTTTTTAAAGTTTTTTGGTGACGAGTCTGCTCGTTACAAGTGAGTTAACTCCCTTGCCCTTGCTGGTGAAACACCGAGCCGTTTCCTACCGGATGTGACGTACGAAAAAAAAAAACAGAAGAGCCTGGGCACTGGGACAGCGCTGGTGTCCCGCAGCGACTGAGCGCGTCGCTGTATTAAAACTAAACAAAACAGCGCCCCCTGCAGGAAAAAAATTACTAATCATTCAAGATGTTTAGCCTTAGATGGAGATTAAAAGCCAAATGATTTTTTTCTTTTCTTTTGCATGAAATTTTTAAAAAAAAGCACTAATGAGTTTGACAGAATATACTTTACTTTCTGGTTAAAAGTAGTAGTCAGCTCCCCCTCTGTTTTCTCTGTTAAGTTTTAAGAATTTATAAAAAAAGAACGGAAGAGAGTTAAAGACGAAGTTTCCTCGAGACTCCCAATGGCGGATGAGTGAGGACAGATTAGAGACGTTCGAAAATAGTGCTCTCGTTTTACTGAAATCAAACGCATAGTCACCCTCTGCTATTTCTTCATCTAAATTTTTAAAAAAAGACATAATACAGAAATTGCATTATTAATTACCTCTTAATGCGGATTATTAAGCCGTCAAATGCCAAGGCGTTATATAATTTTAGTGTTTTGTTTGCACGAAAGACCTGTTTGCACATCAGGTAACAGAAGAAACCACCGATATCCAGGGCCGTCCGGGTGGTTCGCCGATACCGGATACACACATCCGTCGGCCAGGACCAGCTAGCGAACAGCTGCACGTGCTGTGTATTATTTATGTCGGCACCGCGCGGCGGTCTCCCTCCCTCCCTCTCCATCTCCCCCCTCTCTCTCTCTATCTCCCTCTCTCCCCCATCTCTCTCTCTCTCCCCTGCCTCTCTCTCTCTCTCCTCCCCCCCTCTCCCTCTCCCCCTCCCCCCTCCATCTATCTTTCTCTCTCCCCTCCCTCCCTCTCCCTCTCTCTCTCCTCCATCCCCCCTCTCTCTATCCCCCTCTCTCTCTCCCTTCCCTCCCTCTGTCTCCCCCTCTCCCCATCTCTCTCTCCCCTCCCTCCCTCTCCCCCCCCCTCTCTCTCTCTCTCTGCCCGGCAGGGCCGTCGCCCCACTCCAACTTTGACAGCTCTGAACGCAGTGCCCGTCGGTACCAGGGGCTGCTTAGTCCTTCACCAGGTGCCGGAACTTTTCTGGCGGAGTGTGCGCTTGTGTGAGTGCGTGTGTGTGGGCGCGCGCGCGCACTTTAATGCGAGTTTACTTCACTGGAAATGTAAGGGCGTCTTCGGACGATAAACACGAACGAAATCCAGGTCGAGTTTGAGTTTCTTTATCATATTTCTAACCGAGCCGCCTAAGCCGGCAATGGAAGGCAATTTTCCCTATTCTCTGGCGACTTCAAAACGATATCCCCCTCCACGGTAAATATGCGCCGTCCGATATTTTACCCTGTGCACACTGTACCCAATTAACCCCGTCCACTCATCGTCCTAGGCTGACCAATGATCGTCGCTGTTTCATGCGCTAGAAACGTGAACAATTCTCCCCCCCCAGACACCACCAACCGAGCCATTTTTCTTTGTTATTGCAAAAAATACTAATGGTTCTAATTTTGTATTTTTTGACGATAACAAACAATATTTCTTTCACGTTTCGAATCTAATTTTTGATTATGCAAACCTAAAGCCTTATTGTTATTTTGATGAATCTAAGATTAATTTCTGAAAGTTGTAAACTCTGCGGCCTACTTGACATCGGTAATATCTTCAGCTTCATGCTGGTCGGGATGAAGGGCGAAGTTCTCATCCGTTGGAAGACGTAGCCAGATTCCGTTTCCCCTACTACGTAGACCCAGAATGGCTGTGGAGATAATCAGAAATAAGTGTGAGTGAGAGGAGTCTAATCTGAAAACCAGCTGAACTACTAAAACTGACGGTACCGTCAAAATAGAAATAAAAGTATACTTGGAATTGTTTATTGTCTTCACGGACAATAAACTGGGCAGCCGCTGGAAGAGTTCAAAGAATCGGCTACACCCAGGAAGGGGCTCCTCCACTTAGCCGTGCTGTGTAGCTTTAACCTGGCGGCAGATTGGTAAACTAGAAGTACCTCTTGTTGTTGTTCTTTATCTATCTGCCTACTCCGGCTTGACTGAATTCCTTTGCTTAAACCACGTGGTTCAGTAAAACGTACTGTACCACGACTTGCAAGACAAGGTTCACGGAACAAACTTACCTTGTCCGGAACTCGAACCATGGCCCTGAACCGCTGTTTTGACCGACCTTTCCCTTGTTTGAGCGATGCAATAAGTAGTTTTATCCCCTTTTCTGTTTTAAAGACAACGTTTCTGATATTTGCCAAACCGACTTTCGACACTTTAAGGACAGCGGTTACGGTTGCCTCTGTGAAGAAAAGAAAAAGGGAAACTTTGAATTCGGAGAGATAATGTATTTTCCGATACACCCAACACCTAAATCTGTAAGTTTTTAGTCATTTTTCTTAGTTCTCGCCATCTCGGACGGCGTCCAGTAGTGTCAACCTGTATACCTGTATTCCTACACTTGTTTCTCAGTTTACTTCCTTAATTCGCCAATTACAATCCCATTTCTAATACAGTGAAGTAATTTCGATAAGTCAGCTTTAATACGAACAACCACAACCCGAACAGTTGCGGTATTTATAACCGCTGTCGAGCGGCGAGAATCTGCTGGAGGATGATGGTCTCTAGCAGGCTCTCTGGAGAAATAGCCCGAAATACTGCCGAGCCGATGGTTAGAATAATCAGAATTTAATGGTTCTTTTACTAACGTCTGTTGGACCTGTTTACGTATGGATTACTAACAAAAGTATCAGATTCAGTGTCTCCACGATTCTCACCAGTCGTCCTACAGAGCATTTAAAATTTCGACGAGACTTTGCGGTCTGTTCCGTGTGATTATCAGCCATCCACCCATTAATCATACATTCCGCCAGTAAGAGCCGATAGGGGGCGCGGCGCGGGAAATACCTTCGGGCGGTGTCCTGTTTCTAGCCAACATAAATATCTACTTTCACAGTTTATTAAGAAATCGGGTATTAAGGAAAAGCCTATTTAAAGAAAACTCTCCGATGAAGTTAAATTGGCACACGGACTAAGCCGTCGTTACACGGGCAGGGGAGGCTGACGCCTTAGTTCTTCACAAGACTCCTCGATAGGGTTGGGATTAGTTCCAGGGAGAGACAGGCGTCCTGTCTTCGGGAAGCTCTGCTTCTTACCGGGTAGGGGAGGACAGAGATTCGCGTGGGTGATGAGCCTCTGCCGCCAAAAATTCCACAGCACAACAGCTCAGGGCTCCCAGCCGTTTACGCGGACGTATTAAACATGGATAACAGGGAACGACGAATCGTGGATCTTCTGGAAAAGCATTTCACTTTTTGAAATGGAAACAATGCCGAGCAGCAGCTGGGGTTTGGTCTACTATAAGTTCCCCACACCTTACTGCTTCTGATGATCGTGATCGGGTGTGCTGTTACATATCGTTTGGATCTGCAGTCATCGATGCTCTTTAAATATCTATTCAGCAGCAGTAACAGCCGCATCTCTCGATCCTGTGAGCACATACATGCGCACCTGGCCGAACTGCGACCTATCTTCGGGGAAAGGAGGTCACGTGACAAGACTAGGGCGCGGTCCCTGCCCATTTCCCGCAGTCTCGGCCTGGTGACTCTTAATGGTAGATCTTTGGAGCCAGCCCCCCATCCTATGAGCGATGCCTCACTGCCGCGTCGCGTTTCTGGGAAGGGCTGCTGCGCCCTTAAGGTACTTTGGGTGTATTCTCAAAAACTAACATAACCAAAGTTAGCACAGAAATGGTTATTGCTGGACTAGTTACTGTCACATTTAAAAGAGCACTACGAAAAGTAAGATTACCCGTGACCGGACGTCCGCTCACTTCAAACTTCATTCCGTTGTCTTCCTCAAAGAGTTTAAAGGAAAAATCCAGTTTGCTTTCAGCTGACACGAACACCATCCACGGAACATCTCTGTCAGCTGACCCTTTTCTGCGGAGCTTCCAGACACCCGGCCCTGGGTCCTGGATTATGAATGATAGTTTACTTAAGTTCGGTTTTAAATGAAATAATAAAGCTGACCCAATTGTCAAAATATCCAGCAATGGAACAAACAGAATTTGGGAATGCCAGTTTATTAATCTAGACTGGATTTAATCACTAAAATGCAAGTGTACACGATTAACGGACCGGACAATGTCCACAATGTCCGCTGTTGAAGAGAAAACCAGAAAAATGCAGCATTTACTAGAAATATGTCAACCTGTTGTTCTGATTTAATTAAAGTGGTTTCTGAACACAGTGGACGATATCTGAATTAATAAAGATGGAAACCAATACAGTTTTTTGTTGTCTATGTTGCTTACATTAGTTTTATTTAAATTTCTTAGCTAAACAGCCGGTGATAGAAGGAGAATCTAGAGAGATGTACAAGAAATTTCAAAGGATTCAGAAGAACTCCCTGGAAGACCCCTGCGAGGAAGGTTTGTTAAATATCTGGCAAAGGATACTTTACGTTTTCTTAAATAGAGAGAAAAAAAAAAACTTGTTTAGTATAATTTCTACGCTAATACCTGCACGGATAAGAAAGAAGAAAAGGGGTGGAGTAATGGGTGCACGCTTACCTTGACGGTTATTAACAGGGTGTCGGTAGTCAGCCTGAGAGCCGTCACGTTATAGGGGCCTGGTAAGGCATCGTTTCCTGAAATCAGAAACAGCAAACGTAAAAGGTCAGGGGACGGACGACAGGGCTTTTATACGAAAGACTATATCACTGACTGACTGTCTAAATATATTGGAAATTCTGGTAAAAATTGCCGCCTGGGACCCTAACCCCTATTTTCTAGTCTCGTGTTAACCATAATTTTACCTGAGCCCCTAAACCCCAATTTTTTTTTAACTTTGATTCTAATTCTAGATCTGTACCTACCCTAATGTTGACCTTGATTCCAACCTTAACTCTGGCCCTACTGTTAGCCCCTAACCCTAACATATCCTTATTTCCCAGCATGCATTTCGAGGACACATTTGGCACGCTGCTAGCATCAGCAACGCTAGTGACTCTCCGTACCGTTCGGCATCAGCAGCTCCAATTTCCTACTGTCAGAGGTTCCCTCGATGGTTATCCGCAAATCCCACAACTTGTCGTCCACCGGAATAGAGATCTCGGCGGTCGACTTCAAGTCCAAGATGCCTCGGAGAATTTCAACTGGGAACTGGACAATAGCTTCCTGAAGAAAGGAGGGAAACGGTCGTTACCGGAAAATGTCGCATAACTTTTAAAGCAAAACAGGAGAGTAAATAATCACAAATAGATGAGAATGATTCGTTGCTTTATTGAATATTTTTTTTTTACCGAACTTGTACAATTAATTAAAATGGTTTAAAAAACTGGGCCAGTAAAGGGTTAATGCCCCGAAATAAAACAATCTTTTTATAGCTTTAAAGCGTCATTCTCGTGTCAAACCGAGAATTAGTGATAAATGAGGGGCTGGAAGAAAAAGAAGCTCAAACGGATTAAATTTGTGGGTAGATGCGCGAATAAAGATACAGATGACGTCAACAGGCCACACGCACTCACTCACCCTGAAGCGCAAGGTCGGACATTACTGCTGTGACAGGCTGGTAAAATAAAGAGTTTAAAATGATATACTAAACTCATTAAAATGTAAAATACTGTTAATACCAGTGTTATGGATTAGTTGGAAACAATTGTATACAATAAAAAAATTAATATAACAAAGGTACAAATATTTTTGCGACTTTTCATAAACTGATTGCAGCGTGTGTTCACATGCGTTTTTAGCGGACCGTGCACACGACCTGACCCCGCGAGTAACCCCGTGCCGCCGCCACCCTTCTAAGTGTAACTTTAATTACAAGTGATTTCGTTTACAATTGAAAATTCTTAAAGCGGCACTTGGGCGTCATAGAAGTTCAGTGGGAGCCTGTTGCGGTTAAGGGGCCCCCCCGACTTCGAATCCCGCCAGTTTTGGCGTTTATCCCCGGCACGGTTTATTCTTCCGCTTCTCGCCAACAAGATGCGTGGGAGCCCTGACTGCCCATCAAGAGCCCCCAACCATACCTAAGTAACTACTCGCCCGGTGCGCCACACTCGGATGTTCTCAGTTCCCCGAGCGTCGGTCCGACCTGTTAACCCTTCACAAATTGCTGTACCGAACCAAAGTAGGTAAAGTGCCCACCTCTAACACGGCTAATGTCTCGTTCAGCATGGTGTCCTTGGTCTGGTACACCTGGCCACCCGTCCTGTCGGCGAGTTGTTTGTACCTGGTGTACCACCTATAGTCGTCAGAGCTCCTGGTCTCACGTGACAGCGGCCTTACTGTCGAAGAGAAAGATAACACGGTTCCGTCGTAACCGGGTTAATGTTTAGCACTTACATCTTTAAAAAAATAACAAACCGCTCGATCTTAAAGAATCCAACATTCGCATCTGAAACAAATCCATCCTTCTAAGAAACGAAAAGCTTTATTAATGAGTAAAAGGAGAGTGTTACTTTAATCGCAGAAATTAAGTCAGGGTACCTTTCTGAATTAATATGCTGTTAGGATCGCGAGGCAACTGGAGCTATTTAATCGTTGTTTCGGTATATCAGTGCGGTGAGGAGCTCGCAGCCAGCCAGGTGTTTTCTGGAACAAGCAGGTAGGCTTTGCCGAAGGTTACTAGGGATGATATTAAACATCTGCTGAGTCAAATGCCATCGTCTTGTTACTGGGTGAGAACTGTGATAACGAATACATATTTTAAACTGAATTTTCCCGAAAAACATTTGTGGCATTATTAAAACAAACAAACAAAAAGGGGGGGTCATTGTTCCTGCCAGTAAACATTTCTGTAAGCCGAGCCGGAGTAGGAGGATGGCTTGATCATGTGATGTACGGCTGACGCTGTCGCCGTGTCGTGCCGTTGGTTCCCACGAATAAGGACTGGCTCTGATCACGTACGGGCGACTTAAACATGGGAAGAGCAGCACGAACCAGACCGTGTAAAAATAAAAAATAAAATAGTCTTGTCAGACCCTGTAATAAACGCAGGTGAAAGCAGAGAGAGAGAGAGAGAGAGAGAGAGAGAGAGAGATATGACGTCAAATATAGAGATATGATGTCAATACAGAGAGAGATGACGTTAAATATACAGGGTGTCCGTAAAGTTACTATACAGTCTTACAAGTTACTGGTCGTTGTTTCAATGCCGGTACGATGACATTTCTCAGTTTGTCCAGGTACCTTTCTCCTGTAACAGTTCCGTCGAAGAACTGTGGACCCACAATTCCATCAGACGATATTCCTGCCCAGACAGTTATTCCAGGCTGGTTCAATTGGGACGTGATCGTAAACTGGTAAACTGTATAGTAACTTTACGGACACCTGTATAGATATGATGTCAATACAGAGAGAGAGAGAAGAGAGAGAGAGAGAGATGACGTCAATATAGAGATATGATATCAATACAGAGAGAGAGCGAGAGAGAGAGAGATGACGTCAAATATAGAGATATGATGTCAATACAGAAAGAGAGATATGACGTCAAATATAGAGATATGATGTCAATACAGAAAGAGAGATATGACGTCAAATATAGAGATATGATGTCAATACAGAGAGAGATGACGTTAAATATATAGATATGATGTCAATACAGAGAGAGAGAGAGCGAGAGAGAGAGAGAGATGACGTCAAATATAGAGATATGATATCAATACAGAGAGAGAGCGAGAGAGAGAGAGATGACGTCAAATATAGAGATATGATGTCAATACAGAAAGAGAGATATGACGTCAAATATAGAGATATGATATCAATACAGAGAGAGAGAGCGAGAGAGAGATGACGTCAAATATAGAGATATGATGTCAATACAGAAAGAGAGATATGACGTCAAATATATAGATATGATGTCAATACAGAGAGAGAGAGCGAGAGAGAGAGAGAGATATGACGTCAAATATAGAGATATGATGTCAATACAGAAAGAGAGATATGACGTCAAATATATAGATATGATGTCAATACAGAGAGAGAGAGAGAGAGAGAGAGAGAGAGAGATGGGAAGAAGGAGAGAGACAAACGAAGCCCTGGTTCCTCTGCTCGGTGAGAAGGTTGACAAATATGGCTACTCCCAGGTCAGACACGAAGCAGCACAAATATCAGGAAAATGTGACGGTGGCTTCAGATGCCACGAAGAGACTTACCTCCGTCAGCCTTCTTTGAGCTTCGCTTAGTTATTGATGTTCCGCAACCTCCGGTCAGGATGGGAGTGATTCTGATTAGTTTGGACAGAGCTCGAGACAGGACCAATTGCAGTTTAGCTGGATTTTTGGGAGGCGCATCCGTAAACAGGTAGACGTTAGATCTGGGAGCCGCCTTCTCTAGAGCTGGAAGAAAACAGAAGTTTCGCTGGGCTCACGAAGGTGCATAATAAAGACGACAACCAGCTCCGGCGGTTGGTTCGAACCCCGGTTTTCTCGCCAAGATACATTTATACAAATGAATTAATAATAGGTTTGGCAATATATTTAACAGGGGGGGGGGAAGCGACCATAATTTGAAAAGTTTACCGCTGTTATTCCACGTGTACCGTAAAGTAATAGGGTCGGTGGGGTGGTATTACACTGAAGCTGTCGACTTCAACAGATCCCGAGATTAAGATAACCGAGCGCGAGCAAGAAATACACTCAGTAACTAAATCAAAAGGCAGCCCAGGAAGAATGGGAAACTTCCTGCTAACTGGCGGAAGAACAGCTTAAATAAAAGTGAGGAGAATACTCGCATTAGACGTTCGTTCGTCTGTATTACGGATTATTATTATTATTATTATTATTATTATTATTATTAATACGAAGACCGGTTAGAGCGTCAACCCGTACCTCTCTCCAAGCCGCTAAAAGCGTATTCCTCGCAGTCGCCTCCCTTGTCGACAGTGATGTTTCTCAGCCATTCTATCATTAATTCCGCATTGTTTGTTTCCGATACAGTTGTCATATGCTCTACAAAAAAGAACAAATGGAAGGTACTCATTTCACTGCCTGTAATTTTATAACGTTCCATAAAGTTTTAACTCGACACGTTACTGACCCGCCTGGTTTCCAACCTCCCTCCCTCGTGATATCGTAAAGACCGAAGGTCGGACATTTGAAATCAACCGTTAAAGATCTTAACCCTTCAACAAGAAATTACGACCACATAATTATTTCCCTTTACACACGACGGTGGACGGAAAGGGGTAGGGATCATTTTTGGGGACGATCGAAAAGCATCTACGGGTGAAATTTAGAAACTGTCCGTGGCATTAATTTGAAAGACAATTAACTAACTATGGAAAACACGTGGTATTAGTTTCACTTTAATTCGTCACGTGGCGGGCGTTAAAAGCAAGATCTTTAATAAAATCTGATCCTCTGTGATGGATAACTTCGATTTACATTACAGGAATTGTCGTGGAAAAAAAAGGGGGATCCTTTAAATTGTCTTAAGCTTTAGAAAAACGAGAAACGAAAACTTTTAATTGCTCACTTTTTATTAAAACAATTTCTTTTAAATAGATTTTTTCAACAGTTTTATTCCACGACAAAGTCCAGAACGTGAACCGAAGCTGTGCTAGATGATAAAATGATGCATCTTTGCTCTCTTTTTTTAAGATAATACCTGGATCACTGAAAGTAGCCAAGATAAAACTGCTTGGAGCTTTGTTCGTTCCTCTGGTTTTCTCTACAATTTCAATTGTTTTATTCTTGACAGCAGCGATCTCCTGCTGCATGGAGCCCGTGACGTCAATAACAAACACGAGAGAGCCCCTGGTGAGCCGGATGTTAAACAGCTTAGCTATCTGGTCATTCTTCATCTTGTTAAACAGACCGAACTCTGGAACGAAGAGAGACGTTCACAAATTAAAGCAAACTTTCACGTATAACAGGGCTGTTCTGGGCTTCTTCCCTCCCCCCCCGCTAGCACAAATATCTCGTAAATTGTTCTCAATTTATCTCGTTTATAATTGGCATCGTCTTTCGCTACGACAAACAACACCATTGCTTCCTTCGCTACTAAATCGTTTCATCTTCTTTTAAAAAATCAGAGTCTCAGGCTCCTTATTTAACAGAACCTTTAAATAATAAAAAAGGTCTTTAAACACAGACTTAACCCTTCTTTTAGATATGGCCTCACCTTTTCCCGTAAAGAAATCTTCGGTGGCTAAAATGGCCGCTTGGGCAGCATCCCGGTGAAGGTAATGATGGGGAGAGAAGTAAGGATTAGAGGAGTCCTTGTTGATGCCTCCTGTTGCTGGAATTCTTCGATAATTGTCCAAAATTCCTCCGTGACTACATTTGCCTTCATTGGTTTTCCGAGGAACTAGCAAGAAAAGCAGACAGATCAAGACGCCCGTAAAATTAAAATTAAAACACTTCAGATTCTTATTGCGTGGTCAGCAAGGAGGAGATAACTCGTTTTCCTGCAGGTTTTTCTAAACAAGAGGCTCGACTGGTTCTAAATTACAGCTCTGGAGTCAGTCAGTCCAAGAGATTAAACTCACATTATCAATATTAACTACGAAAATACGTGTCTTCCTGCGCCGCCTCAGAAGGAAAGTTATATAATGCTCAGTCGGGTGCCGTATGTCAGGGAGTAATACTATTCACATGTACAGATAGACAGACCCCCTTCTAGTCACATGACTGATGCGGTTACTTCGACGTTTTGTCTCACCTTTGGGGTAACCTTCTGGAATGTGCGGATCTATGCTCCAATCTGGTTTCATCGTGTCCTGCTGGCTCTTGTACCCACTTGTCAAAACGTTCTTGATTAGCAGGTTTCCACTGCAGGATCCCGTGGCAATCCTACGAGGAAGTACGTGTTATCCGATTGGAAACAAAAAAAAGCCAGATATAATTCACATTAAACGCATTTTGGTAAATGGCTGTTAATCGCGGGGGAAATTGTTCGCTAATTACCTGATTTTTTTCAGTTTTATTCTAGAACTTCAACAATCCACTGCGTTACTAAAAACAAATAGCGTAGCACATCAAATAATAAGTAGGAATTCCCTCTTTTTAAAAACTCTATTGTGCATTAATTATTGATCGCTTCAAGGACTTTTAAAACTCCTGTTCGAACATTTTCGTACTTCCGCATAATTCTTCAAGTGTTGCCTTCAATTATTTATTTCAATCAGCGCTCTCGAAGTTAATCCGTTTTTTATTATTTAAAGAGTGGGTCCATAATGAGAATAACAACGAAAGGTTTTGTAATCAACTTCGAGTACCAATCCAGGAATCCATGTGGAATCCACAATGGCCTTCAGCTCTCCTAAGAAGCCTCTAAAGCGATAACTGCAAAACCGGTACTCACAGACAATTTCTACACGTTGCTTGTAGCTGGTGAGCCACTCGGAGCTCTCTGTTCGGCCTTCCTGTAAGATGACCAGGAAGAATCGAGATATTAGAAACTTCTTCACGTATAAAAGATGAGGCTATTCGACAGGGTTAGGGTTGCGGATATCGATTTACTAACATTAATCCGTAAACACTGATTCAGACTTAAATCTGTCAGACATGGTAAATTCAGGATTTACTCGAAAGTTATGATTGTATAAATTAAATAAATACGTTATTTAAATCTTTTTCGTTCGAAAAGATAATCAGAATGAATAATGACGTAAAGGAGATTATATGTGAAAACAGTTTAGAACGGAATGTTAAAAGTGACTAAATTTATCGGTAAAAGGATAATCGATGAAAGCAGAACTGTTAAGGTCAATGAGCCTGTGGTAGTCAGCTCTTTAAATATGTCTGCCACAGCGTACTCTAGTTTAGAATTGCCAGCAGGTAACACTAAGCTAAACAGTAATGAATATTTTTTTCCAAAAATCTACTGCGAGATGCAAGAGTTCATCTGCAGACTGTCCGCCAACTTCACCAGAACGTGGCCCTGAGTAATTAAGGTTTCCTATCCAAACCACCGATCACAAACAGGCGGAACCACGGTGACAGACTGGTTCGGATTTATGAAACCGGGAAAAAAAATAATTGCACCGATTCGTCTCGTTATCTCTGCGTATAGAAACAAAGGCATCCTTATTTAAGGCACGCGAACTCTTCCGAGAGGGGGCGCGCGCGCGAGTGTGTCACGTAATAAAGAGCTGGAGACCAATATCGAGGTCGCCTACCTAGATTCGGCTCGACCGCCACTCCTTTCATTTCCACCCAGTTTGTGTTGCTGTAGAACATCTGTAGAATGTGCAGGGCGTGGCCGATGTAGATCCGCATGGAAGCGTATATGGCCGAGTAGCTAAGCGAGGCCAGAATCGTGCCCCTTATTGTCTGTATCTCATGGTGACCTGAAAATTTAAACACTTGTAACTTACACAACGCTCAAGCACTTGTCAATTTCGTTTCCACTAAACTCAGGTTGCACTTACTGTGTGGTAACGAGAATCTGCTTACCTACTTCATGTCTGCTATCTAACATGCAGCATGAAGCAAACAGAAACGTTACATATATATATATATTATTTTTTAATAAGTCCGAAAATATTAACGTAAAAATAAGATCGGTCAATGCCATCCGACAGAGGCGAAGAAATGAGTTCAACGACGTCACGAAACTTAGCTAATTAGTCTTCTGGTGTAAATAAAACGAAAGCGCGAGAGGTCTTTTGATTTATCTCTTCCTCCAGGAAACTCAGCTACTTTAGATTCTTTACTGTTTACGCTCAGCCACCGACCCAGAAGTATGGGCTGTACCAGTTCCGACCGACTCTGTTCTGAGAGCGAATTTCCACTAATCACCCTAATGGAGCTGGAATGATTCAGCGACAGATTTTTCTCTGTCATACTACACCAATACGTATAACTTTTTTTAAAAAAATATACATCCTACATCTAAATGGGGGGGGACCTAAAAAAAAAAAAAACAACTGTAAATTTATATTAACATCTGACAAAAGTCTCGCGAATTTTTCTTTGGCTTAAGTAGACTGGCGATTCGTCAATTCACTTCTCAGTAAGTTACCGTGGTAACCGCGGCTTAAAATGTCTGTTTAGTTTTAGGTGTCCATTTTTGTGCTTTTTTTAAAAATAAAATAGTAAGTAACTTCTTCCCCATCCCGAATATTTATTTTTTTTATTATAGATGTAATGAGCGATGGAAGAAATGCTTAGATCGGGATAAATAATGGATAGTTTTTAAACATTATTCCCGTACGTTCGTGTTTATATGATCTTCAATGATTGTTGGAACAATAACCCTAACTGTATAGACTGGGAGAGGCTGATGGAAAGCAGTTACCTTCCTGTGTATCCGCTATTGACCTTGTGCTTGGCAGATCCCTGTATCCCTGCGATATTAAAGATCGGGATTCTAGGCTTGGTCGGTCTCCACTTTTCTTAAAAGCATCGGAGCCTAAATGACTTGAAATTCTAACCTTTAACTTCGGGAGAGGTCTTTATGTTGTTGTTTTTTGACTTGTGAGATTAAGATAATATTTTTTTTTTGTTTGTTTAAAAACGAGCACAAAAATGAAGGAGACATTTTTTTTTATAGGAAAACCTGAGTATTCGGGAGAAAAGTATAATTCGTTATAAGCATTAACTCGCCCAGAATCATTTCCAAGAAAGGTTTTGTTATTATGGATGGATACTTGACAAAATATTTAACTGGCTTTTGAGTCAAGTTAATGGAATAATATATATAATCTTTTAAAGTAAATTTATACCATAATTTTAATTTCTTACCGCTAGTTTAGTGACATATTATATAGGCGCAGTTGTGGTATTATTTGTATATTTTTTAAAATTTCACTCTAAATACAAAAATCGTGCAATTTGTGTAAATAGAATTATAGACTTTCTACTATTATAGAATCATTCTTATACCTCATGTGTCTATCCGTAAAAATGCAGAGACTTCTTTTAATATCTATATAAACTTGTAAAAATATCTACTTGTACTTAAGTAAAGTTTTCCCAATTTTTAAATGCAACAAATTGTATAATAAATTCAAATATATATTTCTATAAACATTGCCACAGTCTCTTTCTCTCTCTGCATAGATTATTTACATACATTGAGCATTTTGACCGTTTATTCCAGTCTTTGACCAAGGTTTAAAACCCCCAGAATTAATCGTAATCATTTCTCTTTCTTCCATTTCTTAAATTATAGAGAAAAAGACAGCTATAATTAGAGAGGTGTTTTTTTGATTTATCACATTAAGGAAAACGAGAGATAAATGTGAGACGTCCGAAATAAAACCAAGTTCTGTACATGCTCAAGTTTAATCGAAGTGGGGGGTTTGTTTTCATGAAATATTAAATTAAAATTTAAGAAACATTACCGTCTATTATCCTTTCGCCGTTCATGTTTTTGGATGCATCTGCAAGCCATCTTTGATGATATCTTTCCCTTTTCGATGCAATGTCGATAACAGCGTTCCAGAAGTTGTCTGTGTGTACAACATCTGAAAATAGATGCCATGCAATAACTGCCGAAGGTAAACAGGCCATTCTGGTAGTTATATTAAAGTTAAGAAAATGCTGCGATAGTCAGCTCGCCTTCCGGCTGCCGTCAAGGTGTTAACCCTAATCCTGTCCTCGATCTGGTTCTTCATCGTGCGCAAACAAGAAGTCCACAATTCTTTGCGACGGTACTGAGGGATACCCACAGCGCGAGCAGACCCGTGGGTGGTTTCTTCTCAGCAGTACCCGCGAAAGGAGAGAGCCATCGACCGGTTAGCGGGCCACAGAAGATGGTCTCGACGGTGTTGCTGAGCAGGTCGAGGGGTGGGGGGGGGTCAAGTCCGACGAACCAGACGTCTACTGTTCTGCAAACGGGAACTGCAGAATTCACATTCTTCAACCCCGCCACTGAGCCAGTCTACGAGCAGGGCTCAGCAGACAGACAGACAGACAGACGCTGATCCTGAATTACGCAAACGGACAACAGTACGAGATTTCGGTCAACCTGATTAAAGTCAGTTCTGCCTGAACTGCAAGGTCCGCGTGGGTATTTTTCCGTAGGTTGACAGGCCGACCCCTGTCAGTAAGCAGTCTGCATCAAGTGACTCTTCTGACGGCAGGATGATCCAAAGTAAAACAGAGAGAGTGAGAGAGGGAAAGAGAGAGAAAGAGATGATATCAGTACAGAGATATGACGTCAGTACATAGAGAGAGAGGTGGCATTAGTACAGATAGAGAGATGACGTCAGTACATAGAGAGATGACGTCAGTACAGAGAGAGGTGACATTAGTACAGAGAGAGATGACGTCAGTACATAGAGAGATGACGTCAGTACAGAGATATGACGTCAGTACATAGAGAGAGGTGACATTAGTACAGATAGAGAGATGACGTCAGTACAGAGATATGACGTCAGTACATAGAGAGAGAGATGACGTCAGTACAGAGATATGATTCAGTACATAGAGAGCGGCGACATTAGTACAGAGAGAGATGACGTCAGTACAGAGATATGACGTCAGTACATAGAGAGAGGTGACATTAGTACAGAGAGAGATGACGTCAGTACATAGAGAGAGGTGACATCATTACAGAGATATAATGTCAGTACATAGAGAGGCGACATTAGTACAGAGAGAGATGACGTAAGTAAGAGATATGACGTCAGTACATAGAGAGAGGTGACATTAGTACAGAGAGAGATGACGTCAGTACATAGAGAGGTGACATCAGTACATAGAGCGAGGTGACATCAGTACAGAGATATGATGTCAGTACATAGAGAGAGAGAGAGAGAGAGAGAGAGAGAGAGAGAGAGAGAGGAGAGAGAGAGAGAGAGAGAGAGAGAGAGAGATGCCAAACCAAAAAGTTTGAAATTAATTTAAAAGAGGGGTTTGGTTGATCTCACCCTTGATTAACGCGCGGTTGAAAGAAGGGTTAAGCAAAAATGCGGAAAGGGAACTTTGTGAGGCTCATCCGAAAGCCCCCAACTAACAGGCCGGAAGTGAAACACCTTCCCAAAAGAGATTCTGCTATTTCAGCATAAACCTTTAACAGGAGTATCGAAGTCGTTTGTATTCCCCATAAGAAGCAGCGTTGGTATTAGAAAAGTTAACTCCGATGGAGAGTGCTGGATCCATAAATGCCTAGACAGGCGTCTGTTGCCTCTTATTTCCTTGCATATTCGAAATTCTAGGTGACTAAGCAAAGAGCATAAGACTAACTTTATCATGTTTAGCTGATTTAGACAAAAATACAATAACGTACCCTGCCAGCATTAGATTCATCATAACTTCACTTCAAAGAGAGATAACATTTTTCCGTGCAGACCTTACCAGAAGAAAAATCGGCAGGAGTGAGAACCTTATTCGTCATAAACATGCAGCTCGTGTCATGCGTAACTTTGGTGATGCTAGAGGCAGAACTGTAATGATCTCTTTGTGGTCCCAAAAGTTCCAGCACGCTTCAAAACTGCATTAGAAGACCGACTAGAACTGTGCCCTGTTGACGACAGCAGCTAATTTTAATTTAGATAACCAATTACTGGCCAAAACAGGGCATGGAGCCGCCAAGTTTCTACTTGACCCTGGATTTTACAGACGTATTGTTGGTTTGCAATATCCACAGTCATTCCTCAGAAAGCTGCTGTTGGTCGTGTCTGCCAGAACGGACCGGGCCATTCGAGAGGGAAGAACTCGCTCCGACGGCGGAAAACGGCACGTGGAGGGGATGGAGAACTGATAAGCGTAAGTTTCCCATTCTCTGGTGCAAGAGAAACGGGTAAGCGAAGACCGGAATAGCCCAGCTTTGAGTATTGTCCAAAAAACACACACATTCAGAGAGGGTTTGGTGAGGGGTAAAAAGGGTATTTCAGGAACTGAGGCAGATTTTAAAGATCTAATGTTAAGTTCTCCAAACGGAAACAGAATCGATGCCAATAAAAATCAACATCGGAGTGAGCTATGGTCAGAGTGCAGGCCACGGGTGGTGGGCGCCCCTCAGGAGCCTTCTGCGCCGAGGAAGAGGGCAGTTAGTAGAACTTGAAACCGCGAGCCCGAGAGGAAAGCGGCCGATGTGTTACCTCGGCTGGGGAATCCGTGCTATCGCGAATTACGGGGAAGAAACCTCCTCAGTTCAGAACACCCTTCTAGCAAACAGGGAATAAGTACGTAAAAAATCGACCCCTTATCACTCACCCGGCGCGGTGCCGCTGTCTCGGGGATAAGCAGATAATCTGGGGGCTCTCGATCGTTTATTAGATTATGATTTTGAAGAACCTAACTCGAGCTTTAGCAATTAGACAAGGGTGGCGTCGATGGGAGAGATGTTTGGCGATGCTAGCGCAGACCGAAGTTGGAAATCTTTTTTTTTTTTAAAAAAACCCTTCTAATTTCAAGGAAGATTCAGCCTTCTCAGCCGTCACTTCGTTAAACGGACCCGGTTATTTATTTCCCATCAGAAGGACGATAATTAAACGTCGATACAGAGAGAGAGAGAGAGAGAGAGAGAGAGAGAGAGAGAGAGAGAGAGAGAGAGAGAGGAGAGAGAGAGAGAGATGGCAGCAGAAAATGGAGATGGGGAGCCAGTACCGATACAGCGTTCCACAGAAATGCCAACACTTTCCATAATCCACATTTAGAACTTCAGGCTCAGGTGTCCATTGAGTGTGACTTCAGGGCTGACTGCCAGTCCGTGATGGGTTAAATCTCTCGGTACTTATAAGGCGCATCTTTTGTCGGTTGTCTTGTTGTTGTTTTTTGTTATTAAGATTAGACGTAAAATCTAAAAGCTTCAGATCGATGGACGGAAATGAAGCCGAAAAAGACGACAACTAATGGAACGGGACACGGAAGGTTATACTTAGTTAACGGGCGAATTTAATGTTAGTTTCGAAAATATATTAACTTGGGGTCGGGACCCCTCTTTCTCTTGTTGTTGTTTTTTTTTTTTTCCTTGGACTTTAAATACATCGAAGAAAGTGGAAGAGAATTCCCCCGACTGACGTTTCTGATTAGAAAGGGTTTTCCGTCAGCGACTACACTCAGCCAGGGGCTGAGACAACTGCAGCCACTCGCACTTTACCTCAAAGTGAACTCGGTAGTTTCCTGGACCGCGCTCCATCCAACTAATCGGTCGTTTACTAACGAATTAATCCACCAATCAGTACAACCGCAACGTTTTCCAGAATCCTCGCGGGTCAAGGACCACACCCACCCACCAGTGGAAACCCTCGGCTTATGCTATATATAGTTCTATTTCTTATTGTATTTACTAGGATATCGCAAATGGATTTGTAGCGATCCACGTCTACACGGGTTTTCTTGGTATTCATCATCATTTTCAAAGTCTGGCTAATACCTGGAAATGTACCAGCTCTTCGCTTCAGACGGGTTAGCAGCGGATGACTAATAACGGTTTTAGCGAGTTCCTAAAAATGGATCGTTTGATTACTTCCACATATACCGGCCGACCTTTTAAACTCATTAAACCACTCGGACACGGACTCGTCGACCGATCCCTTCCCCTCTTTTTCTCTCTCCCCCCCCCCGCCCGCCTTTTTTTAAAAAAAGAATCATGAAAGAAAACTCTCTTGTAGACGTTTTATGAAGTCTTTGGAACTGAGCTTTCGGTTTCTTCATCTTTAAAGAACCAACTTCCGCTTCCGGTTCCTCTCCGTCCGCCGAACTAATGTAGTGCGGAGTGGTACGAGGAACCGACTGCTTCGCCAAGCACGAGCAGACCGACGACCTCAAGGCCAGGCCGACCTTACAAAGAGGGCGGCTGTAAATCCGCCTGAAAAGCCAGTGAAAACCTTAACAAACCATAACAAAACAAACAACAACAACAACAACAAGCCGAAACAGCTGGAATTGCAGGTATTCAGCAGACGGACGCAAGGCTTCGTCCGTTTCCGGTTATTATTACACACGTTAGACTGTCGGAAATGGTTCGCGCGGTTTCCCAGTATTTAAATCTCACACACACACACACACACACACACACCCCTCCACTCCAACTAAGGGAACAGTCCTCGTAGCCGTTTATCGTGTTCCCTACTCCAAGTGAAGTATTCAGATTTAAGAGAGATCGAGATGTGGTGAAAGTGAAAGTAACATTAACCGGCTCGCAGCAGCATTCTTCCGGGAGAGGGCGCCCCGCCGCTTGTTTATCTTCGTTGTTGTTGTTGTTGTTGTTCACCATGGCAACGGCCAGATATTTCTGAGAGGTAAACCGCGCAGGAATCATCCGAAGAGTTTGTTATTTGAAACGAGAATCCATCTACAGGATCTTTTCCGCTCCCGACTAAACAACAACAACAACAACTACTACGTCTAAGCCCCAGAATGTTCTACCGTCGGTGCAGCGGAACAGCAGGAGAAACCCGAATATCGATGTCACACAGGCGGCGATCGCACCAATCTCTCCTAAGATCATCCCGCACCATCAGCGGTTTCCATGCCGCCCGGCGGAACTACCAACCGGCACGGGGAGGTAACCCCTTCGGCGATCTCGAGAGGAGCCGCCGCCACGCGCTGCCAGGAGGAGACCGGCTCCGGTGGAGTCAGCTAAAATTAGGCTGCAGCGAAGGTCAGATCGGTTTAGGAAGATGGAGAACAGCACGGATGTGTGAGGGCAGAAGGAATGTTCAGACGTGATCAGTTCTGAAAGGGGTTGTTATGGGTTTTCTCATCGCCTGGGACAGTATAATAATAATAACAATAATAATAATAATAATAATAATGATCATCATCATCATCATAATAATTATAATAACAATAATTATAATGATCATCATCATAATCATCATCATTATCATAATCATAATAATAATAATAATGATCATCATCATCATAATAATAATAATAATAATATAATAATAATAATAATAATGATCATAATAATAATAATAATAATAATAATAATAATAATAATAATAGCGATTGCGTAAACAAACCATACTTAGGAACTATAAACAGACACATCAGACGGACAATCTAGAACAGCGTATTTCGATTCTTCTGGAAACAGAAATAGCCCAAAAGACAAAAGGGCGGCTCCCGTCCGTCCAGCAACAACTGACCCATTTCATCTCGTCCACCTTAGGATGGGTGCGGCACGGCAGGGATAATTTTAAAAGGAAAACGGCACTTGGGATGGATGGGGCGTTTATACTCTGAACCTGAAGCCACTGGCTGCTCTTCTTCGTGATTGAGAGAGAGCCGGGTGTTGCGGTGAAGATGGTATCGCATGAAAAGGAGAGATGATGATGATGATGATGATGATGATGTCAGTACAGAGAGAAAGAGAGAGACGTTAACAAAGCGTCAGCCGACCCACAGCTGAACTCGGGGAATCCGTCTCCCGGCTCTCATTATCCCGACAGAATGCTGCGAATATTGCAGGCTGTTAATACAGCGCCTTTGATTCTGTTCTGTTATGCGGGCATTTTTACAGAAAAGAAACTACTTTTTAATATGTAACAGTACAACCATGTATAATAATAATAATAATAATAATAATAATAATAATCAGAGAGCCAACGTATCGACGAGTCAGTTACTCAGCTACACGTCCTACCAGTTAACGGCCAGTGCCGGTAACCCTGGGTGTCTACGGTAAACGAGGGCTTTTGTGGGGCTGCTCATACAGACGGATGTCTGACTTCTATACAAAATCGCGTGGTTCGCGAGCGCAGGGAGAAGAGGTACAGCGAGCCTCCTAGACGATGATATTCAGCGTCAGCTGTCATCATCCCATCGGACGAATGTCATCATTAACTCTTAGGGGGGGGGACTTCCATCTAACTGGTCTCGCCTCCCATCCGATCCCACGAAGTCGATAAGGGAGTTTAAACACCGCGTGTTCCGACAGGCGGCGACACGGAGCCGCTGCCCGCCCGTTCACCGAAGACGCGGTGCCTGCGGGACCGGTTCTATATTAACCCCCCCACACACACACACAGAGAGACTCCCTAAACACGCGGGGTAATATTTTTGCCCCTGCCTCAGTCGAGTCGAGTCTTTTGGGCGAGTTTAGCTACAGAGCTCTGGTCCCGTTTTAGTCGGACTAACCGTGAAACACCGAATAGAATAGCTTACTGTAGAACCGGCTCTCGAACCATCCCCTGGGGTCGACCGTGTCCACGTCGGGCAGGTCCTCGTCTCTCACGCTGCCCTTGCTCAGGTGGCGGGCCACGGCCCGGGTCACGCCGATCTCTGTGATCTCCTCGTGGGTCAGGTCGGAGTCCCCCAGGCTGTCGACGAAGCTGTCTCGGTTCGGGAAGAACCCCACGGCGGCGGGCGCCACCAGGGAGAGGAGGAGGAGGACCGACCAGAAAGACGGGAATAGAGCCATGCCGAGGAGCGCCTGGTTTGTTTGTTTCTGCAAGCCGCAGCAGCCGCCAATGGCATCACCACCGACACAGCGGCCGATTTATATTAGAACAGCCGGATGCCAAACGCGCCCACCGAAGGACGATCCACCTTTCGATTTCATCACCAGATATCGGCTCTAAAAACATCGGTGCATACAACCAACCGCCGGTCGGGGTCTCGACAGAGGAATTACTGCATTAAAGAAAGAAATAGTACAGACTGGAGTCGAGACAGACGTGAATAATAAAGGAAGAATTTATGTGACTGGTTTTACACTGTTATTTACACTCTGCTACGGTAACATTAGGTAATTAGTAGGAACGAAACAGTGGATAAAGTCTATTGAATATATTTTTGCAATTAAATTAACATAAACGTCATTGTTATAAACTAGTGCAGTCAAAGCCCTGACTTCCTTATGGCAACTACATCTGTTTCTAACTTATCTGATGATGCTCTCTCTCCCCTCTCTCTCTCTTTTTCCTTCTCTCTCTCTCTCTTTCTCCATCTCTCTCTCTCTTTTTCTTTCTCCATCTCTCTCTCCCCTCTCTCTCTCTTTTTCCTTCTCTCTCTTTTTCTTTCTCCATCTCTCTCTCTCTTTTTCTTTCTCCATCTCTCTCTCCCCTCTCTCTCTCTTTTTCCTTCTCTCTCTTTTTCTTTCTCCATCTCTCTCCCCCTTTCTCTTCTCTCTCTTTCTCCATCTCTCTCTCTCTCTCTCTCTTTCTCCATCTCTTTTTCTTTCTCCCTCTCTCTCTCTTTTTCTTTCTCCATCTCTCTCTTTCTCCATCTCTCTCTCTTTTCTTCTCTCTCTTCTCCATCTCTTTTTCTTTCACTCTCTCTCTCTCTTTTTCTTTCTCTCTCTTTCTCTTTCTCCATCTCTCTCTCTCTCTTTTTCTTTCTCTCTCTTTCTCCATCTCTTTCTCTTTCTCCATCTCTCTCTCTTTCTCCATCTCTCTCTCTCTCTTTCTCTCTCTCTTTTTCTTTCTCTCTCTTTCTCCATCTTCTCTCTCTCTCTCTCCTCTAGATAGATAGATATATAGATAGATATACGGGAGTAAAGACGGATTCCATTTACGAGACTTAAAGGGTGGGTGCCAGTATCTTAATTACCCACTCTTATGCGAGCCTTGTACAAGTAATTGTTATTCGTCAGCCCCGAAGAGAACAAACCTACAGCATCACTGGGCTCCGGGCCGGACGACGGTGATGAAGAAGGACAGGTAGTAAGCACCGTGTCTCACCGAAAAGTGATCCTAGCAAGTTGCTGTGGGCCGTCGTAAAATGTAAATGTTGAAGTTCCCCCCGGCTCGCTCGCTGTACCTTTCACGTTAACACCAGGGCAATTTGAAGGCGAAAAGGGAGTTGGAATCAGCCCCGAAAACTCTGGCTGTTATTTTCAACCAGAGAAGCTTCCATCGATGGTTTCATCCTTCAGAGTGCTGCAGTTCCGAGGGATAAACCGGGAGACCCCGGTAAATTGATGGACTCCCTCCTGAATTATGACAGAGCAGAAAACAGCGGTGACATCGTTATACTTCCACACACACACACACAAAGGTGAATTATTTCAAGCGAAGCAATTAACCCTTTCAGACATTGAAGGATTTTTTTTACTTTCACCTAATGGAGCGGAAACTCTCCGATGTTCCTGCCCCTGACTGTCACCTAATAACAGGCGACATTTCAGAGTTTACTTGCCCTTTGTCGACACATTAATCTCACTAATTTACCTCCCTCTCTTTCTCTCACCCACCCCAACACAAGAACCTATCGCATTATCACATTAACCCCAACCCCCCCCATTTTCTGTGTTCTTGTCGTATATCCGTATCCCTTTTATACAATTATAATTATCATCTAAAATAACTGAGGGGGGGAGAAGCACGTGACTGGAATGATCAAAAGATTTGGTAACAAAGGAGTCGGCAAAGTATCTCCGGGGTCGCGGGTTTTCCCTCTTCTTTTGTAGGAAATCTCCCCAAACATAGTCGAATGTTCGTCAGGGCTCCATCACCGACCCCCGTTTCGCCGCATCCCAGTCGCCAGAACCAGCCCCATCCGTGCCCCCGTCTTAATTATCTCGACTCGCCCGCAGCGATGGCGAGAAGGAAACGTGTACGTGGCGGAATGTGGACCTCAAAAGACCGAGGCAGCTTTGATGTGCAATTAATTATTATTTGGCCTCGAACAGCGAAAAAAAGGAAAAAACAACAAAAACAAGTGATAATAAGACAAGCAGCGATAACGCCCGCCTGCCTGGTTCGGAGAAGTCGCTCTGGCGAACTGGCGACATAGCCACTCCCCAATGTCTGCGAGGCCGCTGGACGCACTGCCAGTGACTCTACAAGATACCAACTTAAACCGCAAACGAGAGAAAAAGTTGACGCCGAAGCTTCTGCTATCCGGAACTTCAGCGACCAGATATCCGTAAAATATCTCTGCAGTTCTAAGAAAATGGCACTCGGCATCCCGGATGTTAACCCTCCCACGCCTGCAGATGGTGACGTGGCTAGTTTCCTGCTCAGTTTCCCGGTCCACCGTCATTACCTGTACAGTGTCGGCGAGCCAAACTTCTATGAGGTGTAATATTGAGGAGTCCTGATTAGCCGGCATCCGTCGGTCTCACTGATGCCTGCCTGCAGTGAGATCTCAGCTGGAAAAACAATCTTCTTTTATACCGCATTAGTTATAAAATCCTATATTCATTTTTATGGTGACATTTCAGCCGTTTGTTGCAAGTGTCAGGGGCCAGTATATGGATGCCATACGTACCTCTTAAATTCCTAGAAAGGTGCTGAAACTTTACAATCATCCACAACGACTGAGTGCCACTATTTTAGGCTTGATACTTTGCTGGTTGACTGTTTAGTTAACCACCTTTGCTCATTTAACGATACACAGCCTTATTTACTTTCGGAAGAACTATTTCATTATTAAAATCCGTTCTTCTTACTAAGCTCATAATTTACCTTGCAGCAGAATAATTCTTCCGTGTCTATTCCAAGCCTCTTTACTGACTTCCAAAACTAAAATATCAGCAGAAACGGACACAGATCCAGGTAAAAACAAACAGTGAACAAAACTTTAACGTTAAAAGCTTTTTAAAAAAATTTTTTTAAAAAAATTAGAATGTATTTTACCACGCAACTTATTTCGACGTGTTATCTATTTACCAGGGCCTGTATTAACTACATCGGGAAAAGAAAAATAGGAAAACCAAACCACGTATTATTTAGTGATCTGGGGCCGTAAGAGTATGGGGAAACATCTCCGCAGAAGAACTAGATCCACGTTGGGGCGGGCAGCGAGGTGAAGAATTTTGAAAGGTCGATTATTATTTACTCAAAAAAGATGTCTAATGCTTCTTTTTTTTCTCCTTCGAAACATTTGTCAGTTTTCCCTCCCCCCCCTCACCCAACCATGATGGTAGCTGAGAAACAAGACGATCTGGTATCTTCCTTAGTTTCTAAGAGACCCAACTGACGGAGAATCTCTGAAAGGGAGAAACAACTTATTTTCTATAGCTAATTTAACTGGTAGGAAGTTCTTGGGAGTTGTAAGAAGTCAGACCTCTGGTCTCGCACTGCTAGGCTAAGCATATAGCCCGCTGTTATCGATGGCTAAATGTCAGTGAGTTTGTTTACGGCGACTCCCGAGGAATTTCAAATATCTTCCTCCTCAGATATACCACGAAATGGTTAACGGTGACTGTTCTTTACAAAAGCATTCTCTTTGGCCATTGTTTCCTGTTCTGGCGCTCTGAGAGCTCCGTCTGTTGTATGGTCCAGCTCTGATCTCTGTTCGGTCTTTGTTTTCCTAACAATGGAGAACATTCTCTCTGCGTTAGCGTTGGAGATGGTGACAAGACGAGACAGCTTCTCCAATCGTGGTGAGCTAGTTACTCACTGTCTCGATCATCTTCACCTGTACTGGCCAGGCCTCGGGTACTCCTCACTCAAAACGCCAGTAACTGAGAAACGTGGGTATGCTTTCCACACAGGCCAGGACTGGAAAGATACAGTCGTGAAAGATAATTTCGAATACAATTGTTAGAGAAGCATACATTCAAGAAAATTAAAAAAAGGTAATTTGTTATACACTGAAAATATTTATAAACTAACGTCAAACTAATTTACGTTGTTTTACATTATTTAAATTGAATCTGAACTCTGCACTCAAATTTAATGTTTGGAAGCTTCTTTGTCCTAGATGAAGATGCATCCATCCAATGAGCTGAAGAACTAGATTACCGATAAAGAACTCTTCCATCACCACATATTCCTCACAGAAAAGCCCGACATCTCTGTAATGAAACAGATACATATTAATAAGATTACAGTATAGAATGGAACTATATAAAAATTTTAATATAATACAAAACATAAAGAATTTATAAATGATAATCATCTTGTTCATCAATCCACTTATTTGAAAAATCTGTTGATGAGCTGGTCATCGTCCAGCCGACAGATATACTCTCGGTCCTTGATGCCAGCAAAGATGGGGTCATTGGGAAGCTGTCTGTTTGCAGTAGTGAAAGGAACATCAGTCAGTAGATGTGTTTTGATGACAACAATCTGGAAAAACTTGGCCAGATGCTTGCTCAACTACTGCTTTTATTGGTAATGGAACCATAGCTTCACGTCAACTGCCTCAAGCAACTTTAACAATACATCCAAAAACAAATAACTTCCATTAGTATTATTGTTTCTGATGCTGCATCATTAAAACTAAACTATGTGAAAAGCAGTCTTGAACGCATTCAAAGGAGGCAGAAAGAAGTGAATTTCATCGTTTGACAAGTATTCTGCACACGTCTTCACTCTCACGGTCTTCTATAGATCTTCATGACGGTGAAGTAAGATAACATGGCTGGCCATTGTTTCAGACTCTTGATGCATTTCTCAAGGCTGAGACATCTCGTTTGTACATGCTCTAAGATGAGATTAAGCTATACTTCACAAAACTATTAAAATGCGTTGTTGTAGAGTGACGTGGAGAATATTATTTATATAATAACTCAATTGAAAATTTAAGTTTGGCTTTATCAGCATTGGCTTATTTGGACATAGTTCGTGTACAATACAAAACTGGCATACCTCAAGTGGAGGTGAAAATATATCTAAATGGCTATGTAGTCCCAGAGACAGTGGAAGCTTCTTCACGGCTGCCTTGACGACTAGGTTTGCCAAATACATCTCATATCAAGCACTGCAGGTGCTCCTCATCAGAACAGACTTACGGTGTCAACCAGCACAATAGTATTGTTCGAAAATAGGCCACAAAATTCTTCCAGTCCAGTTCCAAGGTAATTGAAAAGAAATTATGGAATAACTATCAAGGGCAATGTCACACGTACTGACATAACAACGATCCGAATACGTCTGTTTAATCACCACAGAAACATGCATAAAGTAATATTTATAGGATTTTTGCATGTCAGCTTGCTTGAAACACTTCTCGACTGTTTTGAAAAGATTTTCTGCTGTGGAAATATTGAAGACTGGCAGGTTCAGGAACTTTTGGAGATCTCCTCGCGCCCCGCCCCGCCCCAATCCACGTACCTAACCAGAAGTGTGCCAGCTTCTCCTTGTCTCTGCGACTGCTTGATTCGCCATCTGGCAGGCTGAAGATACCTTGTTGTCGACCTCTCGGAAACGCGATAGGAGCCATTTGTGGAAAACGTTCTGCGACCTTGGAAGAAAAAGGTCGTGTGTTCAGCAGCCATCGTAGCTGGCGATGTCTCTGCCCTGATGGAACTGACTCCAATTCCAATGGTAAATATTGGAAATGAATGTTGTCGAAAGCGTTCTGGAGCTATCAATTGTTTTCGCCACTCGGGAATGCTTTGTTTACGTAGACTAATAGGAAAAATGGCGATTTTCTAGGGAGAGGTGTTTTATTCGAGGAAATAGATAGCTTCGGAGAATCCGAAAGGATTGACGCTTCTGCTACACACACACACACACACACACACCGCAAAGTCGGTTATATCCCGCTAGAATTTCCTCTGAATAGCTGCTATCAGTCTGTCATCAGTTCTCGTCTATTATTTCTTTAAAACCTGTCATACCAGACAAATACGTAAATGTAGGGAGGGTTCTTATTTGAGACGATCATGGTGGAGCTTTCGTCGAACTCTTTATACCAAATGTGAAATATTCCAAACGAAAGGTGGGTGGGTGGGATTCGTCAGATGTCGTCTGTAAAGTGCACCTGTTATTGCTGCTGTGACTACTTCATTCCTTCTTTCACAGTTTTCAGACTAGGATCATGACTCGATTGCCATCGGAACTGTTTTCTCCAGACACGTAAGCTCGCGGACGATCGTCTCCCAATCTTTGATGGTTTTAACTCTTAACGTCTGCGAGGTGATGCCGTTCACTTCTGTTTGTTTTTGTCATGGCTAGCGTCGGTTTATTACCCAAAAAAAAAGGTTGGGAAATTGGAATCTGAAACCAAATACACGCATTCCTTCCACGTTTTGGTTAATCATTCACTTTACCACTACGATCTCTCTCTTCATCTCTATCTCCCCCCATCTTTTTATTCTCTGCATCTCCCACAATCTCTCTCTGACTGTCTCTACACGTAAGAACCTAAATTCTCTGTTGTATTTAGCACATTCTTGTTGATACAATTCATATGAAATATGCGATCCTCTTATCCCCATTCACGATGTAATTTAAACATCTGCTCCACTTGTCGGCACAATTAGTCCAGTCTGCTTCCTCTCTGTTATGATATCTGCATTGCTCAAGCAATTATTTCTCTCGCCAGAGCCGGCCACTTTCCACCTGGCAAGAAAGATACAAGCCACTACTGGTTATTTACTGAAGGCAGATCGGGTGAAACTGAAGTCTGCCAGCAACACTTATTAAAGTTATCTCGACCTCGACCTTCACGCCTTGGCTTAATTTAAGGCAAACATATAGATAAAATGCGTTCGTAAAAAAACCAAGTTGCGCTGGTGTTAAGTTTTTTATTAAACGAAATTATGGAAGACCAAATGAAGTCTTACTACCGACCGTCAGATGGTCGGACATTCTATATGCGGCGAGTAACAATTCTAAGAAGAAACACTGTCGACGACGACATGTCACACGCGTTAGGTAAACATTACAAGAACTCAAAATAGCTTTAAATCTCCGCTCGGACTTTTATTGTGCACCGTGGTTTTAAAACATCTGTTGTTTATTTTGTAACACTTCGTGTTTATGCAACGAAACCTCAACCGTAGGCGGCTGGTGTCACAAATTGGCACAACAGTCCCGTCTGCAATCTGTCTGTTTCCTTGTTATGGAGGTTGGTAGTAATAAAGACGCCATTAATCAAAGGGACGCAACCGAGTGACGCCATTTCTGAATAGTTCCGAAGTTTCAGCAGACGCACTCAAGGTCCTTCTTTATTTATCGGTGTTTATTACTACAACAACGTTAAAATCGGTGTGATAACACGAGGAACCGTCTTTCTGGGCGGATAGCGGAGTTTATTTTGACGGTTTTGTGGCGAAATTAAAAAAAACGACCTTAGACGCCGTCTGCCAGCTCTGAGTGTAAGAAAGACAATATGTCTGATATAAAATGCGCGACCGGCCCAGTGTAATTCACGGGGTTTTATGCTTCCGTGTAGCAGCATCTTTAAAGAGTCTTCTCCAAGACTCGTCCGGAGCCGGGGATGCGAGAATCCTCACGGCTCAAAGTTTGGGGATCTTCCAGACTTCAAGAGGAGTGAGATGATGTGGCTGTCTGGGGCCGGCACTGCTATGTACCCTTTCCAGTCTAACGCTTTCTTCACCAGAAGCCACGAAGGGAGAAATTGTACGGCCACATTCTGTGAAGTTTTGCGATACGGGCCATTCGCTGTGAAAAGCTCCCCTCCCTGACAAACTGCGAAAGACGGTATCGTCCGTGACAACTTTGGAAAGCACTCCCTGACTGGCGACATGGACATGAAACGATTGGGTTTTCTGGAATCTCCCCAGATTCTTATTCAAGAAAGTTTTGCAAAGGCACTGTTTACCAGAATGTCGTATATTAGAGAATGTTGCGTTTATTGAGCAACAGGATATTTGTGTGTGTTTCGTGCAAACTCCCTTAATGGGCCCTCAGTTCTGAAAATCATAGGGCCCCGACAACTTCACTTTCTACATCGTGATGACCTCGACCTTTCTGCCCATATCCGCATCAGTGATGACTCCACTGCATGTTGACTCTTAGTTTCGCTTCCTTGTTTTAGTTTTAAGGGCCGCTTGCTCTCTAAATTGTCTTTAGTCCAGTCGGCATCAGTATCAATTCCGATCCACGGTATTTGTATCGCAAAAACTCAACTTTACCAATTTTTGATGCCGAGGGTCATAGGTCTCGTAGCTTTCCGGTATAACCGGGATTATCTGGGAGCGGAGGAACTGCATCGACTTCATCTCTTTGCTTCCTCACCATTCTATTCACGACAAACCAGTTATGCCCTCTAATGACCTGACCGTGTGTTCGTTTTCTGCTGATCGCCGCTCTCAAAGCTTCCACCGTTGAGGTGAAGCCCCACGAGAATATATCCAAATTTCAGCCTCACGTTTTCATCACCTGTGTGGATTCTTGTTTTGCCCCTCCCTCATTCTTCACAACGGCAGAACATCTGTACCGTCACCACTCATTCCATCAAAGACGTGAGGATAACCGTCCACTATCGATTCCTGCCCGCCGCCAGGTGAGAAGTACAGACTGTTAGTAATGGTGGCGAATGGTAAAGGCTTCTAAATCTACTTTTGAGAGAGACCATCAGGAGTTAGACATAGGCAGAATAAAATAGCAGTCAGATGGTTACTCTCAAAATCCACTGAGGTGTAGAGTGCAATGTGCAAGAATCAAATGGTTAAAAGAAAAGGAAAAGGGAAAATACTACTTATTGCTTTCAGTATTACCAAAGCAATTTCAGATATATCATTATTTTAGTAAAAGAGAACAGTATTTCTTAGTTCACTCTTGTTGCAGCAATATTTAAAATATTTATTTGAAATACAAAACTTGAATCCATCTTATCTCCTATATGTGATTATAACCATGAAAGTTAATTTCTCAATTTATATATACAGACACATACAATATTGGAAATAATTACATAAACAAAGAAAATTAACTATAAAATGCAAACATGATAAAACTGCATCTCATGTGTAAAAATGAAATGGTCCATAGTACAGTTGTGTGTTGATATAGTAAACTGTGATTGGTTGTCAAGTAATAATAATAATAATAATAATAATAATAATAATAATAATAATAATAATAATAATAAATAATAATAATAATAATAAAACTACTAATGAAACAACACACAATGTGATTACAATTTTTTCCTGAATTTTAATATATTATACTTTTTCATCTTATACATCAATAAATATATTCTAAACATGTTGGTATAATTTTATTGTACTTCATAAATGGTTTGAATAGGTCAATAAATTTGCATGTTAATTACTATAAAAATTCATTGTTAGGTTTCACTTGCATTAATCAGCTCTACCTATCCATGTCAGCATTTGTTTGTTAGTCTTTAATTTAAACACTCGAAACCACGATGGTACCTTCCTCACCTGTTCTTTCATCTTGAAATCGTATGAGGCGGTTGCTTTGTGCACTTTAACAACATTAGGCCACTGCAACTTTAGTTGGTAAAAAAATCATCATTAAACATGCAGGTAGGTCTTTTATTTGACTCATCACTAACCCAAAAGAAACCAAGTAACCTATACTGATTCATAGATAGTCATAGGACTATACGAGTATAGAGTGACATCAGTATAGTGTTGCAAATAAGTGGTGAATACTACAGCTCCTGGGAAGGAAATATCATGTGATAACCATATAAAAATCATTCTCCTGGCTAATGAAAGTTACTTCAAATGGCAGTTTGCAGCCCGACTTCATGTTTCAGGAGAAGCTCTATGCAGAAGTCTGAGAAAGCCAGTAAAGATCCAAATGATCTATCTGTAAGGAAGGGCAAAAAGACAGTACAGCTCAACCTATATTGTCCACCTGGTGAAAGGTGTGGTTTTACAAAGCACACTGTATCTTGGCCTGTCTTTTTTATATGATTAATAAATAATACCTGCTCACTTGGTGACAAGAACCTTGTGATCACATATAAATGTAGCCAATGAGGGTTCTTCTTTTGACAAATATGGTTGTGCAACCATTGCATAGAACCTGACGATGTACTACTAATACAATCTTGAAGAAAGATAAGGTTAGACCTTTAAATACTTCCTGAGTGTTTTCTCTGTTTTTGGAAAAGGTCAGATTTGGTAATTACCATAGATTAGCATATATTTTTCCAAAAATTTTTTGAAAACAAGGACCATTTTTCAAATAAACATTTTTAAATTTTCATTTTAAGTAGAATACATTTAGATCAGAATTGAACAGAATGAATTTTGTGAACACATAGGAAAAATTACCGATGGTCAGGATCAAGGAAAGATTTACAAAAGCAAATTATGCCCACTTATAACTAGACTTATTAATATACTAACTCTACTCTGTCCCAACTTAAAACTCTAATGAAGTCGACCAAATTCACAATAATCTAAAAAATGAAATTCGCCTACCTTCATGCTGTTATCTTTGAAATATTTTCCTTTGTTGTTTGACATGCAGATTATTGTTTATTATAAATTCTCTCTCTAAATGATGGTCTTCTGATTTCAGTAGAGAAGAATCTGTTTCACAAATCTGCCATAACTCTAAATTGACTGCGTTGTTGGTGATGTAGCGTCAGGCAGGATATGTAAACAACATGGATGGTGCCATTATGTAAACTCAATTGGAATAGTTTGGCAAAAATTGTTATTAGCAAACTTTTTAAAAACTGTGGAATGAAATTCCCCATCTGCTTTTCAGTAATTTGTAATACACATTAAATGACAACTTGGACAAGGATTTTGTGTACCGCATATTTTAGGAAATAGTTATCAAAATATAAATGACTAGATTCCTTGATTCCGAGTAAAGCATCCATCTCTGTACTGAAATTCCCTCGTAAACCTTATCAAATTTTCTTCTTTTATCAGAATCAGTTTGTATTCATCATAGTCCTGACATTTTTATAACACCCATGTTGGTAAATGATAGTACATGGTGTTGAACGAGATGTTTTCCCCAACATTTCATTAGATATAAAGTTCAACCACCTGTACGGAGATTTTCACATTTTAAATTTTTATAAGTTCACAAACAAGCAAAAAATTTTTAATTGTTGGGCATAACTTTTATTTTGGTATAAGAATCCAAACACAAGCACACACGCACGCACGTGCACATTCTCTCTTGTGATAATATCTTTGTTTTTTTTTGTGAACTACAAATATCAATATAAAAACAGTTCAAATCAATTAGGTTAACTGTTTGATTTTTCTGCTTCTTTTTCCTATTATTTCTAGTTAAAATTAAATACTGTTACTTTCCATCAGAATGTGTGAAATGGGCTTGGATCCTAAAGGTTACTAACGCCCTCCAGTGATCCGCAAACAAGATTCAACTTTGGTAATTCTAAAAGTGCACAGCAGGGTTAGTTTTATAGAATATCAGTTTACTTTGCACACTAGAATTTTAAAGAATGTTACACCCAGCATGCAGAGTGTCAATGCTATTTAAAAGCAGGCATCTTATTTATCATGTGCATCTTCACCACTCATCATTAATGAATGTCTGAAGAATAAGTATGCATGCTCTTGAACAGCAGCACAACATTCTTACAGGAATCTCTGCCTCAAGCAATGAAAAGAATGTTTTCAAACAATCTGGGCATCATTGTTCATATATATAAACATTACACACATCCAAGGATATTTATTAAAAAAAAAAAATAGAGATTTACTTTAAAATAATAAGATTCGCTGCAAGATCAGGAGTTACTGAAGATGTACAACTGCCCATCCAGTGTAGCTGTGACAATCTGGAAAACAAAATTAGTTACTAAACAAAAAGTAATTATTTCAGTTTAAAGATGAAGTGTTCCTCGTTTTTATAATTTAAGATATCTAAATACACTAAACCACCCTGGCTATTACACCTTATACAGAGCATTTAGAAACTTTGGATTTACAATGGCAATAGTTGATGCTGAAGACATGGCCAATTACTAAACTATGATCAAATCAACTGCTCCTTCTTTGGCACTAAAATAATTCAGCACTTACCATATATAACTTTTTTATTATTCCTTTTAAACTGTCATCAGAATTTCATTTTCTGCTTTTGGAAATATTGCTGCCATTAGCACTGCCTCTGGGACACTGAACCATATGTTTATCGAAGTACTGAGTCAATGAGTGATAAAGTATGAGGTTAGCCTCAATAGGTAACTTCCCTTTAAAGTCCCCCAAGGTTCTATCTTAGTGATTGGTTTAACTCTGTCAGTCTAGGCATGTTACTTACAGAAAATCTATTCTAAAGTGGAATCCTTCTGCAAGAACATAGTCTGCGTAACAACTCCTGATCCAGTATTCAAGCTCCGTGTTCAGAAATAAAAAGCATCATACTGTTTTAGCACATATCAGCTTTAATAAGATTAAATTTAGAATTAAACATAATTCCAAATATGTAACTTTAGGATTTTTTATTAAACAATTTTAACAAAATGTATACGCAAGAAAATAAAATTCATCTGAGTATCTTGTATTATTATTTTATTTATTTAATGTAGTTAGTTTTTTGTTTTTATTTCTTTTTAGTTGGCAGTTGCCCATAAATACAGGGGCCCCAAATAAATCAGCCATGGGAAGTAAAAAGACTTGGAAGTTTTGGCCATATAGCTAGAGCTACTAGAATCGAATCCTGCAGATAACATTCTACTAGCTGGAGATTTCAGCTGGATTGCAGACCACAAATTAGACAGACAGGAGCTGGAATCGAACAACGTACACTGTTAGTGGAAACAGCGACTAGCATGGTTTTGAAAGAGAATAATTTACAAAAGACCTCAATGAATGACCAAGTAGAACATATCATCCAATACACAGATGACGCCACGGTCAGGGTTCAAGTCATTAACAGACTACAAATGCAGTTTTTCCCCCTGCTACATGTTTGTGGTGTCCGATAGGTGGGAGCACTCCAGTGATTGCAATATCAACCTGACAGTTGAGGAATTAATAGAATAGTGGGGGGGGGGAAATTAGAATTCTGGAAATAGTCTTTTTGTCTAGCTAGGATGATAGCACAAATAAGGATAACTAGCAACAGCCAACAAAAGCAGTAAAAACTAAACTAAAAGACTGGAAGGTCTACAATCTAAGCTGCACAGGAAAGACAACTGTAATTAAACAGCCCAGTTACCACTCCCCTATGGCATGGGAGTAAAATCCTAGGAAATCCATAGTGGACCCACCAGGTAATCGAAAATAAGCTGAATGGTTTTTGTGGGATGGTAGGAAACACAAAGTAGATAAACAGACAGTCCACCTTCAGAAGTAGAGCAGTTAAACACTGCGACTAATCTGGACAATTTTGGATATCTTAGACACCGGCTAGTGCAGAAAAATAGCAGATATTACACAAACAGCAGATTAAATTAGCTTTACAAACCAGCAGCCCAGAAGCCATGCTTAGACATAAAGCAGAGATATGCCAAAGAGCTAAATAATAATCTGAATAACTACCATCACAGCCTGGCATAAGTGCAAAGTTACTCCTTATAAGTGCAGTTAAAACAGATGAATAGATAAAACCGCTAACAAAAATGTCATAGAGGGTCATTTATTTACCGGAAGTTAATTAAGGAAAACAAAACCATCATCCCAAAGTACAAACAAACTTAGCAGGACTACCTAAACTTTAGTCTACTCCCATGGTGACCTTGTTCAGACAGTAACAACTGTTGAATTATCCAATATACACTGGAAAAATCAATGATAAAGTCCTCCCTACATGTGCTAACAAGCAAAAATGGGAACTAGTAGACTGTGAGTTGCTTGCATTGCAATTACCAAGACAACAAGATCCCCCAGGCCCTGCTAGTAGACACAAGTAGTATAGAATCTAGTTCAAGATTTAGCCCACACAAGCTTAACCCTCCATACAGGTGCATCTTTGGATTTACCCACCCCCCCCCAAACAAGGACTGTGCTTTTTAATCTTCTGGCTCAACAGGTCACATGGAGTACTGAAGAGTTTAGAGGAAAACAAATCCACTCTAATCTGCCTTGTTTACCATAACTACTTACAGAATAAACTCAATAAAGAATATGTACTATGCTTTTCAAGGCTGATAGATGGGGGGCTTAATTTTTAAACTGATGGTTGATAAACAAAGTATTAAAACAGATGGACACAATAAGCTGATCACGAACACTTAACTGTCAGTAGTCACTATGAGGCTATTATTTCACCCCCATTCACATTCCTTTTATTTCAGAAAGAACACGAGGATGAGTGACAGACTGTAAAGGACACTATTTATCTTCCTGAAAATCACAATGGATTATGGTGTAAGGGCCATTAGTTTCAAATTACAAAAGTCACTGTTACCAGCCCCAGAGGAAGAAGATTGCATTTCTCTTTCAGCTTGAGATCTGCAGGCCAATATGGTTCTGGACACAAATGGAAGCAAGATGGTGTTACATGATTAAAAGTGTGCTTCCATCCAAGAAATGCAGATAATAACAGCTCCCACACCAGCATCACCAGAAATCTGAATCTATACTAGACCAAGGTCAGTGCCCAAAAGCTGAGACAACTTCCAGGGCATCTGTTGTCGATATAAATCCAAAGTTGTCCATGGTGCTGCTGCAAGACCAGACTGTTTTGCCTTGTCATCGTTCATTCCAGGAATGATAAGAATTTCTTAACTTTTTTTCTGGTATTTGCCAGCAGCAAGCCAAAGCTCACCCTTATATGGTACAAACCCAGTGACAGATTGATAATAATTATTCGTTCTCTCTATTACAGGTGACTGCGGATTACAGTGTGTTGTGCCCCTAACTAGATGTTCTTGTTTGTGTCTTGGTAGCACCAGTGATCCCCTGAACAGAGGTGTCTGTCCCAGAATCCCCTGACAGGACCGACAGGACTGCAGAGGACCTCACACACTGCACTACATGGGCAATTACAGTCAAACAGCTTTATGGCAGTTCAGTCTGGATAGGAACAGAAAAGAGCCCAAATAGATTTAACTTGCTGATGTGCCACTGGACCACCAGCTACCCATTCTCCAAACTTTATTTTGCTTTTTTAATCAGTATTTCATCAGTTATAACTTTTTTTTTTCTTCTGTCATGTGACTGGTCCTGAAATGCCTCCTTCAGTTTTTCTTGTTTTCCATGTCTGACCATGGTGAGGGATGAGGAAACATCTGCCATATTCAGCTACATTTCTCTGCCCTTTGCTAAGTCAGTGATTGTAGATTGACTAATTCATTGTTCAGTTGGTTCCTCAAAGTGTCCAATGTTGGAATTTTGCATTTCCCTTAAATATCATCCTGTTTTATATCATCAGATATCTCGCCTGTCAGCAATGGAGATTCCAGCTCTTTTTATTATTTGCTGTCTGCTCCATGTCTCTCATTCTCTCTCACTTAACCTGAAATCTGAGATTATAAGCAAGTTTAGCTACCAGTGCTATACAGACAGCACTGAACTATAATGAGTCGCTTGATGATTTTTTTGTTGTTTATTTATATACACAGTGCACTTACCAGGTTGGTGTCTAACAGCTAACAATACCAAGCATCCATTTGATAGATGGTGACCTGACCTCACTTATATAATTTTTTGACACAAGTAAACAGGCAGCCAAATTGTGAATACAGCTGTATCTAGTACTGTACAACTGCTTCCATTTGTGAACCCAGACACCATGATTAAAATTGACAATTGGCAGGTGTTCAATTTTGGGATAGAAAATAGTTCGTTGCAATGATGAATCACAATCGGTTTTACATTATTTTAATATTTGTCTGTTAAATGATCACTTCTACTCTTGGACTAACAGATAAAAGTCAAACACTGATAAATTTGTTTCTCCACAAAAACCATATGGAATAAAGGGTTTTAGGATTATTGGGTTCCAGCACCCTACTTTTTCTGACAATTGTCCCCAATGTGGCAGATCACCAACTAATCCGCAATGCAATGTTTGCTCTCTAGACAACTAATTAGTGAATAATGAACATTCAACCAACGGCCAACTTCTTTTTAGAATGGTTCTGTTGCATGCCTTCCAGCAATCCACCATCTTGTCTCCTGACCATGTCAATGAATAATGACAAATTCTCACTCATCTAAGTGACCCTTTACAGCACCTAATCTAGTACAAGTAGATGCAACCAATCAGTCATTTTAACATTTCCAAGCATCTCCAGAGTCAGTTACCTGCAAAAGATCCCTCCACTCTTTGTTCAGCATTTGGATCTTCAATATCATGCTATTTTCTCTCATTAGTTTCCCAAAGCCATACTTTCCTGGCAACACTATTTAGTTCCTTTACAGTTTCTCTGAGATGTTCCTTGCTTATCTGGTGCTAACTTAGCATCACGCCATTTGCATCAATTGAATGTGCCCAATTACAAGCTTCTTTATCCAACATTTGGCTAAATGATCACCCAAATGCCATGTAAGATAACATAAAATGTTCCAGTTAAAACAATTGCAAAATAAATTTTTTGGTGCTTAATTTATGCCTTTGTGTATAATTCTAAAATTTTATTTAAACCACATTATATTTAGAGAAAAACAGTAATAAACTTAACTGTGGCATATAATCATTAATAACTTACAGCATTTAAATTAAACAAAAAGCTGTTTATTTTTTTTTGCAACAAAAAGTAAGTAATTATTTACATAATTTAATAGAGATAAAACAGATCACAAGTTTTTACATTATATTTTCATTATTTACAGGGCAGTATTATTCATTATAGAATATTAAAAAGTACATATTCTTAGTAGAAGAAAACATATAACAAACTATAGTAAATTAATATGAGCATGACAGGGTTGAGCACAATCTTAGGAGCTGCCTGTACTTTTCTACTCCTAAAAGACAGACAAAGTGAGTTCTTACCTGTTGATGACTTTGATTAAATGCAACACTGGTAACCACATCAGAGTGTCTCAACAGTTTGTGACAATAGGTTCCGGTCCGAACATCAAATATGTATGCCTGAAATTTACATTCTATGTTAGTCTGTTGTATCAGTAAATTTTAGAGAATCTTTTCTTAAAATCTCAGAAAATCAAAGCATTAGCAAATCTGATAATAATACCACAGTCTGATACACATTACAGTAAAAATAAAAGTTAGGCACAGGAAACATAAACACAGTCCACCCTGCACATGCATAATAGTTTCAAAAATATTCAGTATTTCACATGTTAGTAATGGGTCCCCCCGAAAGACACCCTTCATTTCCTCCTACATCTAAATACGAAGAGTTCTAGAATGGCTTTGCCAGGCTCCTCGTGGCATAGGATAGGCAACAACCACAACACTATGCTCCTTCACCATTGCATTTAAAGAACAGTGTGTAACTAATTGGCCAGGTATATTCTTGTTTCTGTTCTTGAAATTGTGAATGGAAGAAAGTTTCCACATTGATCACCTACTGTTTTATCCTCGGATCCAGCAGCTATGTATCTCCCACAGGGACTGAATGCTACGCCGCAGGAGTGCACCCTGTTCTGATGACCTTCAAATAGTTTCACACACCTATGGAAAAAAAGGTCAGTCAGTCAATCAATCATCTCGACTATAAACTCAATATTAACATAAACCACAAAAGTTTGAACTTCAGGAAGCTGCCTTGTTTCAGAAACAACAAGCTCACCAACACTGATCAGATCAAACCTTGAAAACCAGCAAAGGTTACCAGGAGTTTTGTTTGTATTATGTTAGTCAATGACAAAAAAACCCAAAAAAGTAATTAAAAAGAATGGCTGAAACTACGAATGCGAGGAATTATGTAGATCCCTGACCTGAAGTTAAAAGTAATTTTTGAAGGGTGAAAAATTTATGAGAAAAAAAAAACAAACAAACAATTTTTTTGCATTCCCCCCCCCCCCCTTGATGTTGCAGTCATCCCATGGGTTTCATCCTACGTCTCAAAAATAGTGTGTTAATAGGGACTTTCGCTCATGGCCTCCCATGCTAATCAGCAGAATGTCAAGAACATGACCTCTCATCTTATAACCAGGAAAGGGATCTACCAAAAAATCTTTTATCATCCAACACTTTCCAGTTAAACCAAAATGATGAAAAGTTTCTTCTGCTTGTCCTTTCTGCTGTTACAAACAGACACAATACTAAATTAGGGTAAATGTATAGATTGGATTTTTTTTTCAATTTGAAGCTGCCAGCCAGTAAGTGGACTTTAGACGGTGAGTCTTGTAGCCAAGAGTTCAAACAGATTATCACCACACAAATTCTATATCAGAAAAATTAATTACCACATTAAGTTATTGCTTTCCTTTATCTAAACCCCACATTTTTAACTACATCTTGTCTGCACAGAGAACTTTAAAATCCAGCAGCTTTGGTCTGAAGTACAATTAAACTGTTTGAGCATCAAATAAAAATTAGTGGTTTATTTTCCTTCTCATTGGTAAACAAATAAAAATCATTTTATATGCAGAGAACCTGTGCCATCACAGATTATGGTCTGAATTAGGTGGGATTCACTGAGTGGCTGCAAGGTGCTCTAGTTAGGAGCCATGAGTTCTAAGAAAAAAATTCATCTCCACAGAAAAACCATGTTTCAACAGACATAGCTGTTATGGAGCTGTCTAATTCTAACCTGGTACTTACCTGCTTATTCTCAAATCCCACAACTTAATGCAGTCTGCTGCAGCAGCTGTTAAAAACAAGTTTTGCCCATCAGGAGGCAGAGCTGTATGCAAAGAACCCTAAAAGATAAAATACACAATACAGTAAATGTAATTTGTAAAATCTTGAAAAATATTTACTGAGTAATAGATAAACTCTGAGAAACATGTGTGAAAAGTTCTTTCATCTTAAGATAGAGAAAAAATTGGTCTGGCAACAAGGGGCCAATCTCTTATAAACATCTGAATGAGATTAGCAGACAGTTTGGATTGCGTATTTTAATGCTATAAATGTGGCACACTTGAAGAAGTTAGAACGGGATCTCATACTGATCCAGTGCTCGTACTACTGTGTACTACAGTACTTTTATTAGTCAAAATGCAAAATACGTACATGGGGTTAGAACACTACAAATTTTACATTACAAAGGGTTACATTAACAAGAAAGGTACTGTGTGCCAGTCTCTATGGCTCAACCTACACTGAGTAATAGAGATTTGAAGGACAGAACTGGAGGTAGTGGCTTACTATTAGTATCAAATAGTAAAATAAAGGTTATCAAAGATGAAGTATGCATACTTTATTAGTGAAAAGAGTATTAAACTGATTTTAACTCTTAATGTCATCTGTGTACAAATAAGGGCTAAACATAGTGATGGCAACGGAAACATTTCAGAAGTACAGATTTAAAAATTAGCTCTGAAATTTCTAGTATATATATATATATATATGTATATACTGCTTATAATCCAAAATATTTCTGCTATTAATAAGCAAACTATTATTAATAGTAAAAACTCAGTGGTTTGTGCAAACTAACCTGTGATTGCTTACAGTGAGTGTCCTTACCTCATTAATCACAAGTTGATGTGGAGGCCGCTCATGTACATCACATATTGTTCTTGTTTTTTCTCCAACATTCATATCATAAATTTCTATCTTTTTGTTTGATCCAGCGCATAATACAATATCTTTTTTTGCTGTTAGGAAAAACTAAATGATGTTATCTAGTGGTTAGAGTACTGGGCTACTAAAGTTAAGGACCCTTGGATTGATTCCCACAGGGGACCAGCTTGGTTTGGCATACCGACCTGGCACGGTTTATTCACCAGCTGGCCAAGCAGGTTTCCTCCCACATCTATAGAGAGATCTGGAAAAAACTTTTAGTTGTTGTTTTCTCGTGAATTTGTATTCTTCATATTACCTATACCTTCCCATTTTATACTAAATCTTAATTCAAAACTAAACCTCACTCAAGCGTTTTATTTCATGTAAATTTTTAAGCTCAAAGTACTAGAAACATTCAAATGAAAACCGGCTGAAGCAGAATTGCTGTAGTTAAGTTTTCACGCGTTAATCCTCAACTGTAAACAAAGGATACATGAATAAAATGAGTTGACTGCAGCCATAGCTGTTATTTGCAAAGCTTCTGTTGAGAACCGTTTTACCAGTTTGTATTTGCTTTTAGTGAGGTACCTAGAAACCAAACAGAACCGTTACTCAGCCATGATTTTACAAGTGACAGCAGCAGTTAATCGCCCAGTCACGGCTAGGACTTGTCAATAACTTTGGAAACTGATATAAGAGTAAAGATTACAGCCAATAAAATTATCTGGATGGTGATCTCGATAGCAGTTCTTGTAACGCAAGCCTTTCCAGTTTTATGAAAATATCTTGGAAAAATATTTTTAAGAAACAGCAATTAAAGTTTTCTCTTGCAAAAACAGTAATTTTAGAACAAAAGAAAGACAGGGTTCACAGCTTTGTTAAAAATAAAGCGATTGGTAGTAGAGCTTTTTTTTTTCAGTTTGCATCTAGTGTTTCTCCATTTAGTGCTTGTATAGTGCCCCACTCTTTGACCCAGTAATTATCTCAGTTAATGTTTTCAACTAAACTTACTTGCAGACACAGATCAGGGCAAATGGGAATGTAACCAAGAATGACTGGGATAATTAGGTCGGTTTGTAATTAAGATTAATGAAAAACTTGCACAGGGTCGTCAGATGCTGTAAACTTCTGATAACCAATAAGCACTTGGCAGAGGAAATTCTGGGCAACCAGTTAAGTTTAACTTAAAGATAACTTCCATAAAACACACCAAGTGCTACAAACGAGGCCAAAATAACTATAAAAAGCTGGTGTTGGGCCTGGAGAAGTGTAGTTCATGTTCCTTATCTTTTGAGTACAAAAGAATCAATAAGCTTTGGTGCAGGTAACAAGTAGTAATCTTGCAGTTCAGAATAGGTCCAACCATTAACACAGTACAAGCCTAGGGATAATAATGTGTGCAACAGCACAAATCTGTTGGAAAGCTCAGAGATGCCAGTCAAGTGAGGAGACTGCAAGAATCAGTGTGCTGTTCCATTTGAACTTTCTGATGTTCTGCTGCAACATTTCAAATTAAAATAACTAGATGAGCTGTGTGGAAAATATAGAAAACTTCTTAATGCATTCCTACCAATCAATAGGCAATCTATTTGTTTAACCCTAACCTACACAGAATGGAGTTATTTTTGCCATTCCACCCAGTGCAGACACTCAGCTGTATGATGCTCTTTCTATAAAATGCAGGACCATTGTTTTCCTCAACCAGAGGTTTGCCTCGTACTCCAGATATATGGGGGGAAATGTCTTATGCTGCATTTTATGTAGAATAACTTTACCATTTTGATCAGATGGATTTATTATAATTAGCTCTTTCTAAAAATTTGTTCTTTCATTTGTGTATTTATTTCTTTAAGAAGTGTGCATTAGTTTTTAAGAGGGAAAACAAATATGAAAAAAAATTAGGATGCAAAAAAACAGGGCCTAGATGTTTTCAAAAAATTTATATACATACATTTGAGCATATCTTTTACATCTTCATATCTTTGTCTAATTACAGACAACATATATGGATGTCTGTAAGTAAATGAGTGCAGTCAAAGTTCCTATTTCATGTGTGTTTGCTCCCAACATGGGCTGCTTTTCATTTATACTTTTAACCATACAATAGCTTTTTTTATTCTCAAGGACATGGCATTCAAATTCAAAATTTATTTGTTATTTACCTGCATTTATAATGTATTTTCTGCCACAATAAAATCATTTTAATTAAACTACTTTTAAATCATTATTTAATAGAAATGAAAATCAAGTTTAGAATTTAATCTAATTTTTCATTTATCAGCTACTTTAAATATAGATTTTGAGGGTCTAGTAATAATAAGAATTCTTGCCTTTTAATGTCATGTCTCGTAGGATCCAGGTGAAACTTATACAGGTAGAAGGTGCCTCCTGATGTCAAAAGGATAAACTGATCCATGTAGTAAAACTGGGCTGCTTTCACCTTGTGTAAGAATTTAGCGTCACTCTGCAGAAGTATGACAGTGTTATTCTTTAAGCTGTATCATAAGACCACACACACAATACTTGATCAAGAAGTTTCCCTCACAATAAATTTTAATGATCTATCAGCAGTGCAAAATTAGCATGTCACCCACACCAACATACATTTCACCCAGCACCCACAGTAGCCATATCCATGCTCTAAATTTGATCTACTGTCAGAAGAGTGGATTCAGATGTTGAAAATGAATCAGTCATTGACCAACAGTGGGAGATTGGATCCCTCCTATTCTAGGTGATTTCCTTACAGAATTGAGTATTGAATATTGAGATTTCCATTTTAAAGGTGTTGTGAACAATCACACATAAGTAGTGTAAACAGCTGAATAATTGTGAATGTCTCACTTACACGTTGCTATATACATCGATCAAATCATTGCGATTAGCAGAACTTAGCAGCATCATGTATTGAGGCTTGCACTGCATTATGGGGTGATCCAAAACAGCGGACAGTTAATACTGTGGACTTCACAACTCTAGTCTAAATGATTCATTCTCAACACGCTGCAGCATTTTGGAATTTTAAAAAATCGTATTAGGTGGATATTTAAATTGATTTCTCAAAATCACAGCATGACATAGTGCCATGCTATGAGGCTTTGAGGAGAACTGTTTATTATTTCCTAACTTGAAGATTTAAAATTTCAACAGCTAATACACACAATTAAAGTTAAAGAAAGTATATTACAAGGAGAAATTTCTTTAAAATTTTGTTTCCAAATATAAATTGAATTAAATTAAAAGATGAAAAACACAGAGAGATAAAAATACCACTGTGGTTGATTACCCAAAGCTATTACATCAAAACAAAATGGACAACAATCAACTAACCTGGTTTTGAAAATAGGTCCCCTTGTCAACGTGGAAGTTGCTGTAGATTTCTGTGAAATTCATGATGGGATCAGTCTGGCCACTTATCCAGACAGAAGCTGTTTTGTCATCAGATGCTGTAATTAACCACTCATTGTTATAGCTCCAGTTTACTGTGTTTATTGACCCTTTGTGACCTTAAAAAACAACATTTCCTATGCAGAAAAGACATGTTTTTACATAGAAGGAAATCATATGTACTGTGGGTTTGGTTTTTAAATGAGGTCACTAATTCTACTATTTTTCTACTGTAGACATTTGTGAAGTAGTATTTATATTTATGACATCATGGCGCACTGGGTAGAAAGTTCGCTAGTCAATCCTTGTGTCGTGGGTTCAATCCCAGTGGGGTTAGAGGTGCATGCTGCTGATGAGGGCCAAAATTTCAAAACAGCTGTACAGCCCTCTTCTGGACAACAACATTCACCTTGACTCTTGATCTGGAGAGGAATGGGCTCTGCCAGGATGTAAAATGCCCTAGACATACCTCTTGAGGTGCCACAATGACCTGTGGGTTATGGGGCAAGTGAAGTGAAGTGATTTATGTTTAGGTGCCATTAAACCATTTTTTATACCATATACTGACAAAGGATGAAATCATTATACCATGATAATCACTTTTGTGTGCCTACTGTAGAGTGTCAGTACCTTCATGGATCAGAGACAAATGTTGTTCCTTAAACTCACAATATTATTTGTGTAATGCTGTAAACCAAAGCTTCTAGTCTTTTAACTACTCCTTGCTGGCTGCCTCTGTCCTATCCAAAATTATTAACATTTCAGAAAATGCTACAAAGATTTTTTAAATAAAACAATAATTAAAATTACTTTAAATCCTAAGCTTTCTGAAAAAGGCAAATACACTTCATATAAAAAATTACCTTACAAAGTTTGACTATTGTAATATTTTTGACAGCATGTAACCTCTAGTTATTTTGACTTCTGTGATGAATTTCCTGGATATTTTATCTTGCTGCCATTCCAAAATTAGGGATTGTCCTATCATAAGCTCAATACGTAAAACTGATATTACAATCCCACTCATGTGCAGAATTTGTGTTTATTTATGCAAAATATCTATCTAGTTTTTGTTTATGTTTTTAAACAGTAAAAAGCGGTAGTCTGGCAGTGGATAAAATCAAATATAATCACTACAAACCTATCAGGCAAGTTCCCTTTTTGGAAAATTGAGATCGCAATATCTCAACTGATGAATTTGCAAGACCACAAGCCAATTTACCACCATCACCTAAAATTATTTTAAAAAATAATAAAAACTATATTGTTTAAAAAGTGAAAAACAAAAGCAAAAAACAAAACAAAAAATCCCAATCTGTTACAATATTTTGAAACTAAAATTTTTTCTTTCAGTTTTTAAAATAAATTAGGATTTTTGTTGTTTTAAAGCTTTTAAAAAAATGTTCTTTGCCTCTAGAAACAGCTTCACTGCAGTGGTGATAACCAGGAGAAGAGAACTCCGCCCCCGCTCCCCTGGCTTGACCACTTCACTGGCAGCTGTAACCTTAGTAGTCCAGAAAATGGCAGGTAGTATTTGAGAAATTCCCAGAACTATTGGAAATTTCAATTCTACAATTACTTGAGCAGTTTGTGTTTCTGGTTAATATAGTGCAATTTTCATTTTTCTTATTTTCCTGCATGAAACAATATTAATAACTTCCAAAACAGCAAAATGCAACAGAAAACAGTCCCAGTTATTGTATTACATTTTAAAATCCTTTAAAGTCTGAGAAACTAAATTTAAACAATTTTTGTGAGAATTAAACATTAATTAATGACATACAGGGTACAAGAAAAAGATAATTATGAAAAAAAAAAGATTTTATATCTTTTTTGAAGAATTTCCGTGTGTTTGGTTTTATCAAATTTTAAGTTATATACAATGCATGTCTCTAAATGTATATTCTTAGATTTCTTGGTATGCTTATGAATAACACTCATTTCTAATTTTATCATTATGTATTAATCTCGCTCATTTTATATCACATTGAATAAGTTTGCAAATGTTTTCCTTTCTGATAGGGTTATCTCTACTAATTATACCTGAAAAATGTATGTGTGTAACTCTGGTTGGTGTCTCTGTTAACCGGATACTTTTTCTTAGGTTAGTGAATGGCTGAATATCAGTAATTGGTTCATCATCGATCTTAAGTAAACTAGAAGAAGAAAAAAAAACAACCACAGTAAATGCTTTTATTTCTTGCTAATAATAAATATTCATGTTTTAACAAATTCTATAATTACTGGTAGAACTTTAAAATATATATACAACAAACAAATCCAGAATTTTCAGAACAGGTACACCTGGGTAAACCAAAATGGCAGATTTCAATGTTATGCATATGCAATACATCAGTATAAATGATGTACTGTCTCATGCAAGCACACCTGTATTGTTCTCTCAAAGCAGTTTCAAGCTAATCTGGAATCAGAGTAGCCTGGCCTTACTTAGGGGAGAAAGTGGAGTAATAACATAGCATTTAATCTGATTGGCATTCAGTAATTATCACTATTATTTTTGTTTTTAATACCAGCCTAAATTATTTTGGGATTGTTATTTTTATGTATGATCCCAGTCTGTATAAGACCACAGGAGTTAAAACAGCCAATACATTACACGTCAGTACCGTATGTAGTAATTAAATAAAACAAGCTGAAAATGCAATTTAACATCAAAGTTTTACTTAAGAAGAAAACCTGTCTATCAAAATTATAGATGATATAAATTGAAGTAGCAAAAAACTGATTTTTTTTAAAGAAAAAGGGTGTAACTTATTCCATTTCATAACTAAACCAAAAAGTGGAGACAGTAATTAAGAAATGCCACATTTACTGTTTTAACTAGCAGTTTTCTGTCTTTTACTTTAAAATATGATTTAGCCTCCTTTTATGTAACCTACAAAACAGGTGTTTAAATTAAAATAGGGTATAATTTTTATCTTAATTTCACTAGTCACAGATCATATATTTAATTTTAGTGTCTACTTTTTAAGCAACTGATAATTATTAATGTTGTCTGTTGTCAACCAACTATGGAAAGTTTGGCATCACTTACTTAAGAGAGCTGCCACACTTCTGTACTGGCTCACGATGGATATTTTTTGTATGAAAACTGCTTATGTCTGGCTTGAACATAGACATTCTGAAATTAGATTGTACAAATCACTGTTATTCTATGAAACTTTTAGCGAATGTTTCGACAGTTTAGGACACTATGGACATACCCTACTCAACGTAAACTTAGTATTTGTATATACCTGACAGCTGACTTAGTCATTCTTGAGAACATGGATCATAGGCAGAAATCTGATGATTTACTTGTAAACAATGAAAAGTTCACAAAAGCTGTAAATCTATTATAACTAGTACTACAGATGGTTTCTGAACATTTGGAATTGAAAAAAACAACATTGCTGGATTTGGAGTTGTCTCACCTTTGATTATAGATAGACCAGTTGAGCTCATCACTGGACTTCTAAATATAATAAACAAAGTTTCAAGTATCACATCATTAAAATATTACATTAGCAAAGAGAATGAGATTGAAGTTCACACTATGTGTACCCATGCAAGACTGAAACAGGTTAAAATGTTAACAAATAATTTTAGTTAAACTGCAAAAGAATGTTATTACCTATGGGTGAACACTTCCTAAAAAATCTTTGTTAGAATATTGTATTAAAATTACTAGAATAAATCCTCAAACTCTGGATATAGTTCAGAAAATTTGCTGTTAAAATTAATCAGGAAGAGAATAAAAAAGATATAAAGGAGGGGCACAGACTTATAAAGTATAACTATAAAAAATTTTGGTTTTTCTACCAATAAACTCTCACCTTAAGTAATTGGTAGACTTTAGTTAAACTCTGCCATGAGGGAAGGAGATAACTTAGAATATTAAAAACATTAACCAAATCCCAATTAAACAATTTATGTACAGAGAGTTGAAAGAGAATTTTTATATCCCAAACTTACCTGTTAAATAGTAATAATATAAAGGTTTGTGTTGGCTGATTTCTATCTTTTTATTAAAATGTTTGCTTAGAAATAAATGTCTGTGTATAAAATGTCTTTTTTAAAACTTCTATTACTATTTGAAAACAGCAACTGAAGAAACTGTGTAAACTGTAAATGAATAAATGTAGTAAGGGCCCTTAAACTTTTCAGCTTGACAGAACCATACTTTTAATACCACAACCATTATTTCAAGCTTGACATTCTGCAGAAAATATCATCATTTGTATTTCTGGATGAATGTTCTACTCACCGAGGACATTGTCTGTAACCTGATGATTTAACCTTTGATTTAAAAGTGAGTGGCTGATCTGACACAGTCTTCTTTTTTGTCACACCTAGCTTACCTATCACAAACAGAAAGTTTCAAATAATTAAGCAGAAAGGTATCTCTTTTAAAAAAATATTTCTCAGTATTTAGTTTAATAGTTACAAAGAGGCTCATGCTAGGTCCCACCTATGTAACAATCCAAATGATTCTTAAATTTATTGATACTATCAGCACATATCATTTCACTGATCAACAATTCCATCACAAAATATATATATATATATATATATTCTGATATTTAATCATACTGGAATCTTAGCTAATTTGTAATTATGGCCCTAGTAACTATTCATAGCCTGAAAAATTAGTTTCTGGGATTATACACAAAACCCTTAATTATTTGGAAAAATTCTATCAGATCTCATTTTAAGCATCTATAATACAAACTTAGTGTATCCAATATTTTAATTGTTCAGCATATTCCAAATGTTTAAGATCTGACAGCATTATAAGCAGTGAAGCAAAATAGCAGAAATTTCATTTCCCAATGAAATTAATTCAGATATTAACAACAACAACAACAACAACAGGTTTTAGTTAATAAAAATAAATGTTCAATTAAAAAAATCTTTTAGTGAATTAGCTGATATAAGGGGTATATCTTTATAAATATGTGAAATTCTGACTATTCACGAACAGCTATTCCTACAAAGCCTTTGATGATGATGATGATGATGATGAATTAAGAAAAGAGGAGTCTGCATGACTGAATTTTGTCATAATAGCACACTATTTAAAATTTGATCACTGCTCACTTTTCTACCCACCTGCATAGTACTATACTGAAAATCTTAAATGTGTAACCAAACAGAGATACAGCAAGACTATTTATTCCTGGCTAGGATTGGTACATATGACTTATTTATTTACAATATTTCAAATAGCTATAAGAACTACTACAGTTTCTGTGATAAAGACAAATTTCACTGATTAACCACATGGGATCCTAACCCAACTGTGCTTTATGCCCCAGGATGCTCTAACACGGCATGCTGGCTAATTTTTCTGCAATAGACACAGACAGAACAGATAGCTATGAAATGGGTTCTCTTATCAAATGAATCAAGGTACCACATCTATGCTGATGATGGTGTACAAAAAGTGTAAAGACAGAGATGATCAGTGAAATGATGGTTGTGTGCAAGAAGTTGATAGGTTTGGTAGGACCATATTCCTAGTTTTGGTTAATTATCCATTTTATCCAAAACGCTCTTCTCATCTCAAACAAAAAAATAACAAGACAAGAAAATGTTTTCAATCAATTGCCATTTTACTCTAAGACTAATTTTTGAAGTCAGTCTACCAGCCAAACAACCCCACCACACATCACCTGTCTCTCTCACCTGATCTACAAGATTAGCAAAATGAAGTTTTCCCATGAATTCCTTATACTAATAATTATAAAAAAGCCAACCTGAATGCCAGCCAACAACTGTCCAGTGGACTGAAGTTAAGGCAGTAACCAACAGAATAAACTCTGCACATATGTCACCTAAGGATACAGATACCACAAAATAAATAACCACAGTGTACATCTGCATAGGGCACAATTAAAGCAGAGCCTTGCATGTCAATGGCTTTCTTGTTTATTTCTTTTTAATAAGTACATTTTAATACATTTTGTCTTTTTAAGATAAATAATTTAACTAAACCAGATTAGATTAAATTATAAACAAATTCCAAGGAAGCTTCATAAATACTTTCATAAAAACTTTTCTCTCTATAAAATGTTTTTATTTTAATCATATACAAAAAAGGCAAAAATAGTTAAAAGTCTGTAAAAAAAAAAATCATAGAAGCAACTGACCAATCCTAAGAAATTAACATACCTTTTGGAATTAGTTCTGTCCTAAGTGGAGAGTCAGAACACAGGGGTGTCCTAGAACAAAATCAAAGTATTTTATTTCTCAAATTTCATTTTCAGAAAAGCTGTGTGAAAACTTGTACAACAGTGAATGGATGCATTTCTCTAAATATATAATTCAATAAACATAACTATCATACATATATACCCACTTAGTGAAATAATGATGACAATAATAATAATCTAATTTTGAAAATGAATTTAAATGCCGTGTTAAAATTTACCAGATAAGTTTGATTCTTTGGTTGTCACAACCAGAAATTCCACATTCCTTTGTTGTCTTGGCTTTTTAGAAATCTCTGCATCTAGTAACTTTTTAAAGAGTATTTTCATTGCTTTTTAATCATGTATATAAGCAGATCTGGCTAATATCCAAAAACTAAATACAAAAGGTGGTTTATAAGTGTCAGGTGTTTGATTTTAATTAATGTAACTAACCCATCATATATACCATGCCAGTTTTTATCTTATCCCAGCCTCGAAGCTGTAGATCTAGATAATACACTCATAATGCAAAAACACATGGCGTTAGAGCAAATATATAGATTTGTCATTATAAAAGGTTATATTAATGAGGAAAGCACCGTGTCATAACACCTTTGCTAAGTAATACAGATTTGAAAGATAGTGGAGGTGTAAATGCACCTTAGGCAGTATACCAAGGAGTAAGTTAGTGTATCCATTTTATCCACAGGATGGCTGATAACTGAGTGAACTGTAATTGCAGTTGTGTAGGTCAGAAACACCCAGATAATATCCCCCAGCCTGGTTACAAGGTTTGTCTTAAGGCAGCTTTACAGGGGTCATTGCCGTTTTGACTAATAAAATAAGAAAGTTAAAAAAAGGGGTACAGAAATGGGAGGATCTTGAGTGTGGACAGGAAGTGGGAAAGATGTTCCTAAAAATCTGGAAATGTATGCTGGAAGAGACATGAGTTTTTGCTGAAATCGGAATAATGTAAGCTATCGACACACCGTTGCATTTTTTTAAAATCCATAAATCAATATTTAAACCTTCTTACCTGGCCACCATCACCAGTTCCTCCTGATGGCCTATGTTGTGCTGCAGTGGCTGCTTGGCACCTCTAGAAACCACTGCAGCAGCACTGCGCAGCAGCTCTGGCCGCCACTCCATCACACTCACAGAGCTTCCGAGCAAATCTCCGGCAAGGCACCAAATCTATGGAGAAATTAGTAGTCCATAATTCCAGAAACTGTACAGAGCATTTAAGAGGATTGAAAAAATAAATCCAACTTTTTTTTTCTTCTCCACTGACTGAAAAATGTTCCTTCTCTATTTGTAATCTTACTTCATCCTCTCCAGGGCTTTGTGATACAGCCACACTCCACACATTACTTACTTACTCTTGTATATTTGACTGAATCAAAAAAACAAAAAAACAACGAGCAATGTAAATTTTAGGTCTGTGAATTAGTTAGAGATAATCGGGAATAGTTTTGAGAAATACAGGTATGTCAAAACTGTAGGTAGTCTGCTAAATGAGGACACAAATGTACCAGCTAATATTTTAAAACCTTACTCAATGTAACCAGTGACAATGAGCTATTATACTGGTTAAGTCACAGAACAATAAGTAAACTGTTATGATTTAATAACAATCTAGGAACATGGTATCTAAACAAAAGATTACCTATTTGAGCTTTTGTTGTTGTTGGTGGTGGTAGAAATAACTAGAATAGCGAACCCCAAAACAGCAGCATAAACTATAAAAGAAAAGTACAATAAACCCAATGTATTAGCTTGTGGAACATAGCCTATGATCAAATTTTAAACAATTACATACCACTTCATTTCCTGGTTGCTGAGCAAAATGGAGACTTCCAGAAGTGGCAAGTCCCAGTGGTAAACAGTGTGTTTTGTTTGGTAAATTAACATTTCCTGAAAATATCAATCATACATAAATTTTTGTAGTCTTGATATTCTATATGCTATAATGCAGTATCTCTTTTTTTTTTACAAGTAAACTGACATCTCAACAAAAAAAACTGATAAGTAAATAAATGCAGTTTATTTGTGTAGCATTGAGTGGAATTTTTCTCTCTTTTTTTAACACTTAATCTTCTGTATGTTACCAAGTGTGTATTTGAACTCCACTGCCCTTCTTGCACCATAGGAGCTGTGACACAGTAATTTTCTCATTAATATAACTCTTTGTAATGACAAGTCTGTACCACTCCAACCCACTTGTTTTACAACAACTATGTTTTACTAAATGTACAGCCAGTTCAACACAAATATTTGTGGTTGCACCCTATGGAACAGAAACTGAAATATGCTGGTCCCCATATAATGTGAAGTAAGGTATAATTTTCAAAATCCCTTAATAATACATGAAAGACATACTCATGAGCTCTTATCTGATAATAGCTAAACTGTTTTAAACAAACAAGTGAATAAATAATATATAGCATGTATATAGTTTTTATTCTGCAGTAAGCATGTAGCTAACCACTGCACCCTGTTATCTCCACTTGGTTTAGGAGACTGAAACAAGGGGGCTTGCTTAGGTGGATGCCATATGTGCTGACATTGGCATGCAATGTGTAAAACTAAACTACATAACACTATTTAAACTTTACACTACTACTGCAACATCTGATTCAGTAAATGTGCTAAAAACTATTAACTGCATAAAATTGGTAACTTTTATGAATGCATCTTTTTAAAGGTTCCTGGAACTTGTCCAAGAATCAGGACAGATGTGACCTTCACAAAAACAAAAATAGGATTTCACAGAAGGTAGATAATCAATAAATTTTATTAATTTACAATTTAATCAAATTAAAATAATATGACAAATCTAAAAATTATTTTTTTTTAAAATTAAAACCATATACGTACAACAGAGAGCTCAACTTTATAAATACATTAAGAAATACAATTAAGTCTCAGATCGTATAATACAACACTAAAAATGTCTTGTAAAAATAAGAAATGGTAAAGCAGCATTTTACCAACAATATATTAATAGGCCAAGTGTAGCTCAAATGAGCATCCCATGAAATTAATACTAACTGAAATTCCATTTAGGTGACTCACTTTCAGATAAAACTGACTTTGTGAACATTTACATTTTATTTGTGAAACCTTACATGAGATGTTGCCAGGACATATTGCATTCTTGTACAAATGTCTCCTAACAATGAATAGCACTATGCTATGGTACTAGGAGTCTGTGTCAGGCAAAGTTAACAGAAGACTGAATTGTGCACCAGATTATTTTAGTCACTCACTGGATATGTATCCAGCAGAATATGCTCTGATAACTACACCATAACAGAACTATTAAATTTAGTTGCAATATCTCAGAGATGCCAGAGGTAACATCAGAAATATAAATCTCTGTTCATGGGTTGTCAGGCATAATCAATGCCACATGTGGGTCCATCATCATCAGAGGTAAACTCATCAACACTATTTTGTTCACAGAGGAGCTGAGGTTTCACATAAACAAAGCTGACAATGAATGCCAATGTTGGGGAAAACATCACACCAATTGTTGTTGTCCAGTAAGCTGACTACAGGAGTAATGGTAATGTCATGATCTGAACTTGTGGGATCAACATGAACAAACCATGGACAGATACTGTCTCAAAGAACCCATGCAACCTTAGCAGTAAAGATGCCAGAGAGAGATGCTAAAGTGGAAAAGAGAGAAAACATAATGCACAACAGCACTGCAAACGTTTTTGCATAAGCCAAATGTGAGGAGGGGAGACAAACATCAGATACTTAATTTAAAACATTTGGCACTAATAATGTCTTTAAAAATGATTTGCATATTAAATCTGAAAGTATTTTTGAAATGAACTGTACTCAGTAATGATTCTTATACTAATAAATGTTCATTCAATTTGACAATGTGATGATTAAGGCATATATAATTATAAATGCATTTTTATTAGCTGGATATATTTATAAAATACTTATTATAAGAATGAAAACTTTCATTTCATATAAATTTTTATACAAGATTTACCACAGTACAAATCCACAACCTCCAGACACTCCAGTGTGTTCATGCTAGTACAAACCAAGGCTCCTGGCACACCAACCAACAGGGTTCTGGAAGGCTCATCCAGTAGTTCACTAAAACAAGAATGCAGTTAGTTATAGAAAGACTATATGAATGTATGTACTGTATCCTTATATATATATCCATCATACTCCACTTATAAATAACTGTTTATACTATTTGTACCTGAACAACTCGTTAAGCCTTGTATTCATACATACTGTATGTATTAACAGACGAGTTCAGCACCTGGTTGGTATAATGTAGCTTTGCATGAATTACTGTGCAAACTGGCATCTTTCCATGTGCATTCTGTTTCTGTTCCTTCCATTATCTTTACCTTTACCGCTTAATTCAATAGCTACCTTTGCAAAATCTTCTTTCAATGACTGTCTGTGTTTGTTTTAGTTTTATACAGACTAACCAATAATAATACTACTAACTGCAGGTTATCAATGATCTCAAGATGTACTGTACCATTCTCCAGCTTGGTGGTCTAAACAGTGACATCATCTAGGTGCATAGCACTGTGCAAAGATGTTTCCATAAACAAACTGCATTTCATTTAAACACCGGTTTTTTAATGAAAATATCAAAATATTATAGAATTTGTTGGGTTTTTGGTTTACCTAGCTTTTGTTATATCACATATTAGGCACCATAGTAATATGTGCCGGCTTGTAATGTAAGAAAGAAATAAAAAAAAACTAATCTTGTGGGATTTGTTTAAATGTAGTTTTACAGATTTATAATTAGTGATAATACAGCCCAAATCTCTTGGGATAAATACGGATGCTTATCCCTTACAAAGAAAGGGAGTTGGATAACTGGCAGTGACTTGTTTATTATGATTTTGTTATCCAAACACTAAATTCCATCTGTAGACAGCTGAAAGTGGAACCAATCTGGCTACACCATGAATATTTTTGTCCAAACAGCAAAGTCTTAGCAAATAACCAGCCACCCCCCAACAGAGGTTTTCAACTCACTCTAGGAATTACTTTCCCATGTGCACCTCCTATCTGAAAACATACAACAACACGAAAAGATAGAGCATCTTCCGCAGGATAGTCAAAAGATGGTTTTCAAAGGCATAAAAATATCTCAGGCAGATGATAGCAAGGTAAATGAATGGCTTTCACTGCAATCAATGGATAATGTAGTGGCACCCTGGAATGCCAGCCCTCTGAGCTTCTGATGATTCCTAGTTCTGACCTTAGCAAACAGAAAGAACTGGCAGACAGTGAACTGAGCTGTTACCTCTGAGTAAAAAAAAAGACACAAACTAAATTTTTGGACTGACAAATCAAAGCTTATATTATTTAGTACAAAAAAAGGCGAACGCATGCTAGAAAATAAGAGAATTCCAAAAATAAATGGCGGATTCCAACAATGAACGTGTGATGGTGTTGGGTGTATGTATCTCAAAGTAGTTGATGATTTCAAGAAAATATAAGACAAAATAAATAATTTACCACACAATTCTAATGAAACTATGGGAGTCAACCTTTCTCATTTCAGGAAGATGATGACATTGAGTTTATAAGAATTCTACCTAAATATACTAAGCTTATTAAGACATCTAATTCTAAAGCATAAAAAAAAATACATTTTCTATAAATACACAGACTCAGTTCCTGATAGATGTGTGTGTGTGTGATCCAGGAAAAAAAAAAGAGGTCACTAAATACTAGACACCCTGCCTCATTCAACACTCATACTACACAATAGAATAACACATGTGCATCCTATATAATTTTGCATATGATTTCTTATTAATTATTAAATAAAAGCAGTTACATTTGCAGTATAGGTATACAAAATTTACAAGGTGACAAGTTTATTTTTTCATAGTTCTATAGAAGATCTGATTATTTCTGCTACATAACAAGGCAGCCTGTATTATTACTGGGAATTAACTTTTCAATTTAACAGTGAGATCTGCATTTTCTTAAAACACACCCAACATAAAGTAGTCTAACAAAAGACAGATAAACATTAAAATTTGCTACATCTGTGAAAACACTCAAAACAAAAGGTGCTAACCATCAACTAAATATTCATATTTTATTAATAAAGTATGCATGACTGGTTTATAAAAATTCATTTTTCCAGACTGCATTGATCCCTATTAACACCTGTAATTCTACACATATAAAACTTGTTTCATTTACAACATGTAATTTCATTACTGACATTTTATCAAACTGCTTACTTAAGGAACTGTTTTTTTTGCATCCAAGAGTTATCCACCTTCACGCACTCATCTTTCCTGGCATGAGATCTTGTGATATTATAACAGTAATAAACATCAAGGATTATAGAGCCTACTTCAATGTTACTTTCTGATTTGCTCTGGTTCAAACGAGTATTTTCTGCAAAAAACAACAAAAATGTTTTGGTCAGTCTATTTTTCACTGTCAAAAAAGAGCAGAAAATTCATAAAAGAATAAACACTATACCACATTAAATCAACAATACAGTTTCTAAGGAATCTCCCTCTCTTGATCTCTGGAGGACCATGAGAGTAAAATGAAATGTTTTTAAATATTACTAACTCTCTGTGTTGCTTTATTGTTTCTTGTTAGTCATTATAAAAAATCTTTCTTATTCACACATACAAATGTCAACAGCCTACCTTGAAAAGAAGGCAGCTTTTTTTGTAGGCAGTAGTTTTTAATTAGCTTGAATACATCTAACTCATGCAGAATTTGAAAATCACTTCCCTCAGCTGAATTAATTATGTATACCTGGGGAAAAAAAGAAATGGTTTAAATAGTTAACCAAATAATTTCTTAGCTTAGTTACAGTTGTATAAAACAGTTTTTGAAGAATATATTTGAAACATCATTTAAAATATGGCTTTGGTCTCTTTAACAAATTTTCTATTATAAAAACCTACAAATTATACAAAAAAATAATTTCAACAAAGCAAAATTTAACAGGTAAATAAAATCATCTAAACTTATTGGTATTTTTTAAAATTTTTTGCACAAAATTAAAAAGATGTTGTATAGTCTTCAAACTTGAATTCATTATAAATGTAATGTTTTGATACTTGTTTTATTACTCTCTCTCTCTCATTTTTTGGTCTACTTTTTGGGTGAAGTAACCTACTTTAATTCAAATCTAATCAGAATATTTAGAAAACCCAAATTATTAAAAACTTATTTTAAAATATAGTGCCTTGATAATGGCAGTTTCTTGTGGAAAATAACAAATGAAGACAAGCAATGTAATAGAATTCTGTGTGTCAGTACTGGCTGAGCCATCTTTTATAGCCGGAGGAACCTCTACTTCATTTAGCAATGAATTAAAAAGATTTCGTATCAAACTCTGGTCCATGTCCTCCATATCCATATGAAAGTTTCCTTTGGTTACATCATACTGGCAAGATGAGACGCTCTTAGATGTTCCAAATAATCCTACAAATGCTTAATCAACTTCCCTTCAAACCATTGGGGTGTCCAATAAAGTAGTTGAATGCCTTAATTTTTCTACATTGTGGTGACACGAAAGATGTGGCATGAAGCACCATCCTCCTAAAGAATATAGGCATCATCAGTTCTTAGTATGCCTTGTTGATACAATGGTAAGAAATGTTTCTTTAAGATGGAAATATACCTGACTGAACTGAGATGACTTTTGAAATAAACAAACTGTCTTTCCTCTGTGTCAGATTGTAGCCCACACCATGACACTCCCATCACCATATCTGAGCATGGACTGAAAACATTAGAGTTGAAAATTTCCCCCAAAACCATTCTAGGTGCAAATTTCTGTAACCCGGAGTCCAAAGGTAAAGAATAGTACACATCACCAACATTCAAGAGTCTTGCCAAACATGTCCTCCAACTAAAAGACCTTTCAAAGCATTTTATTCCTTTTCTTGCCCATTACAAAGAACAAAATCAGTAGAAAATAATATTGTTCCATTCTCTGGTTCATTTCTGTTGTGTGAGTAGTGTCAGTAAATAGAATTTTGACTGAGTGCAGATGTAAGTAATGGTACATTCTTGTCAAGATATGACTGCTGAAGGCCTTCCAGATCATTTTTCAACAGCACTGAAATTCACTTTAATGAACTTCTTAATATTTGCCACAGATCCATGAGAAATGTTGAGATCTTTGGTCAATACGTCAATGACTCTTGTCACACTCTGAATGATCTTGTATAAATGGAGAAATATTATGGGATCTGCCTGTTTTCAGGTTGGTGATAGTGCACACTGGTTATTATCCCATCAACACATCCAATTTATATATAATCACACATGATGCATGTAAATTTCAGTCAAATACATTCATTTATTGAAAAGGCCAAATTAATATAGCATTATACAGTGCATGTATGTGCATGTGCCCGCTCACACGTGTGTGGTGATAAAACAATATTTTTTAAAAAAAGATGTTTTAAGTCAAACGGAACAAAGTTAAAGCAACCAGGATAAATAAGTATCCAGCAAGATATGTTTGTAAACCTCTAAATACATCTTACATTAACCGTTCACATTGGTTGCTAAAAAAAGCCAATTCTAGTGACGATCTTAGCTATTAGTCTGTAATTATATCTTTTATTATTAGTTATATATTAAAAATTATCAATAATTTCTCTATCTCATCTTAAATGTTTTCAAAGTATTACAGAAGTATGACAGCATCTATATATACAAACTACGTTTTAGCTATGAGAAAGCTGTTAACTTTCTCTTGTTGTTTTTTTAGGTACCAACATAAAAAATGTTTGAGATGTTCTGATTTCATCAGCAGTTTCTTTTAAGAGGTAAACCACTTGCACATTTCTGCAATGCTGTGCCATAGAAGCCACTGAAGTTCAGATGTCAGGAAAAATGTGCATTCTCCACCACAATATCATACTGCCTGCTCATCATCATTTTACTTATATTTTTTCTCTACCTTTTGCTCAGCAATTCTATATTAAGCCTGAGGCACACAACTGTACATCCATACAAATATTGTGAATCAATTACTTTTCTTACCTAATCAAAAAATTACTTTTTTTAAAAGTTAAAACACGGGTAGTAAAGTTAAAGTAGTTACCAGTCCATTAGATGTTCCTATAGCAAATCTCTTGTTCAAAAGGTCCACTGCCAAGGTAGTAAGTGGTGAAGATGAGATCTCATGAGATTTATGAACCAAAGTATACTGATTGGTATCCCATATCTACAAAAAAATTGATAGTACTGAATATGTGGTTTACAATAAAAATGTTTCAAATTAACATAACCTTTTCAAGAAAGACAGTTCTGTTATAGAAATTAAATTAGCAAAAATTAACTTAGTGAAGATATTTTTCTGATGTAAAAGGTTTTTAAAGACTTAATGCACAAAATTCCATTATTTTATTTCATTAAATGCTTGAATACATATACAGAACGAAATTTAAATTTTAAAAAGTCTTATGAACAGGCAACAAATAATATTTTTGAAAAGTCATTTTTAGTAACAAATCTGACATAAAACACATCAATTATTAGAGACAGTCCCAGCTTTCAGACTAAAAATGCAACTAATAATTAAATAACAAAGATACAAGAAGTTTCTGAGAATATCAAACAAATTTTAAGATTTCAAAAGTGAAAAGAAAGAAATGAAAAACCCTTTTATTTTTTTTCTATTTATAAAGGATTCTGAAAAAAATGTTAAACAGGTCATTTTGATCCTTTGTGAAAAAAAAGAGAGCGAGTCACCCTGAATGTACGGTCATCAGAAATTGTCACAAGAACGGACTCATGATGCAGACAGAACTTGGCGACACCAACTCTAGCCAAATGACCTTTCAGTACACAAAAAACTTCTTCTTTCTGTCAAAATAAAGAAAGATGTTAACTTGGTATGCTGTGATGCAAATGATTTCATTCATGAACTCTTTTATCTTATATTTATACTGTAATATATGCATCATTTACAAACAAATACTAATATTATTCGACATAACTGTTTTAAGTGGCAATAATTAGCAAAAGACTCTCTGTAAAACTGTTCAGTTACGAGCAGTGTAAACTTAACATAAGTACATAAACAGTATTAGAAGCAGCATGTGCATAAATATACTGTGTACCTAGACCAAAAAGATGAAAAAAATCCCAGAGTTTCAGAAGAACCATTAGGCCAAGTGGTCGTGCTGCAAACCGACTTCTCTCTCATCTAGCCAAACCACTTTCCATGGTGATGACTATGAAAGCAGAAATATCTAATGATTTATAGTCCTCATTAAATGAATAGAAAAGTGTGAAAATGTCAGGAATGTCTAGCGTGCAAAGAGGTCATTGCTCTTTACCAAATCACAAGCTCTGTAGTGAGATTGGGAAACAGAACAGCAGATCACCTGCTCGTAGTAGATTAAATCTCCAGAATTTTACAAACTGACAGAATTTGACAAGATCCTTTCTGAAAGTTAAATCAGAACTTCACCTAAAGACGTGTTCATCTAATCAGACATAATGCAGTCCAGATGAATTCTGGGCTTCTTTCCAAGATTTGATCAGTGATCTTAAAAAAAAAAACAAAACTGATAATAAGACATTGCTCTGGACAAAGATGCAAGGAAGATACTACAAACCAACCACAGCTACCAGCAGACTAAGTGTGGATTATATTCCCCCCCCCTCGATTACAAGAAGCAAAGCTATATAACAGGGATTTTTTAAAAATAAACATTCTGAATAGAATGGTCAGATAATAAAAACTACAGATTGTGTGACAGGATAGCTTGCATGTCCAGGCGCTGAAACAAGGTTGTTTCATTTAAACTATTACACTAAAAATGGATTTTAGAATTATTAACATGAGGAAAAAATAGTTACTGTGTAAAAATAAAGCTGTTTTATATTTTAATTAGATCTTTGTTTTCACAGTAAAAAAAGGACTATCAGTTTTAAGGCCTTTATTCATTTGTAATCATGCTGCGTAGTAAGGTAAAGGCAGCCTCAAGAATTTCAAGAAAAGTATGTTAAAACAAAGCATCATCCTAAGCAGCTAAAGCAGATTTACTGCAATCATTTTCTTGACTAGATTGATTTTTGGTGTTCTAACCCTACTAATTAAAGAACATATTCTCTTACCTCTGTACCAAAGCACTGACGACCACAAACGCAAAGCACAGAATAAACTCTGGTGTGAATGTTGTCCGAGTCTACAACAATGTGAACTGGAAGAGATGGCCAGCTGTGTTATTTGAACAGGGGATGTACAAGAGTATTGAATCGTTTAAGGATGTTGGAGATTTCTGCCTGTAATCCTTGAAATGAAAGTTAGGATAATATTCAAATAAAACCAAATTTGTTTTTAGCAATCTCCGAATGGTATGGAATGAAGAGATGTTCACAGGATAAACCTGTTTGACAGATACCCTTTTTTGCAAGGGAAAGCCAGGTAGACTAAACAGATTTCAGTGGAGTTTAACATGGCTAAAGGTTTTACAGCTGTTGGGGAGAGGGTAACCACATGGACATTAACCAATCAAGAAAAGCACCCACCAGGCAATTTGTTCAAATGATTTTACTTTAAAAAATACACTGCGTTAGGGAAATTATGGAGCTGTTAAGTGTTTTATTAAGCAAAGAACTCTCTAGATTTAAATGTAGAACAAACGAAGAACTAAATAAATACACTAACAAATTTATAATTGAAAGAAAAATGTATAAAGAATTATTAAAATCTGTAAAACGGGGACTTTTTTAAAATCCTATTTTAAACAATGCCTATAGTAAGACCCCTCACCCTAATGCACACTGCTTCTGCTGCTGCTGGGCTCAAGTGCTGTGACATCCAGCAGCTAAGAAAACTTTCACACTTCTTAAATGAACATTTTTTTAAAAAACTTATATAGAGTGAAACAAATTAAATATAAATTCAATTTATATTTTTAAAAATTTAATGACTACCTTCACCTTACCTTAGAATTTAAAATATACACCTTGCAATTGATGCATGCAGCCACACACTTATCACCGGGACTGAAAGAGCAGTAATTTACTTTCCCAAGGGCTCTTCCAATCACCTGCCCATTTAAAGGTTTTCCTGTTTTAAAAAAAAAAAACAAAATCTCATCTAAAAATTAATAAATTATAAATTTTGCAAAACATTGTAAATAAAATGCTCAGCTAAGCTAGTAATTCTATATAAAACTTTAGAGATAGTAAACAACTTTGCATTAGTAATTAAAACATATTTTAAAAAATTCCAGAAACTTCAAGTGAGCATTGTATTCATATTAGCGCAGCCATCCATGCGAGAGCTCGCTTATACACAACTGGAATAGAGCTAATTAGTTTCCAAAGATCCTGGTTCCCGACCACAGTGACATCTATTTCAAAAACTGTTCTATATTTAAAATGAAAGAAACTGATTTTATGCAAACAAAAAAATTTGCAACAACTTTTACCATTATTCAGCAGTATAGACGACACAAGACTTTGTATTTTACAACTTTCCAGTTGGGAAATCATGATGTACATTGTATGAATTCATTGAGAATAAAGCATTTGCACACACTTCAAAACTGACCATAAAGTTTAATACGGAGTTCATTTTACACAATGTCTAGACATAGACTGAAGCATTTAGTTAAAACCATAATAAAAAAGTATAGTCACACTACCTACCCACCTCTGACCAGCTTGAATGGTTGCCTCTGGTTTGCATACACTACATTACACCTCTGTCTCATGCTATTCACCAGATGTCTGACATGGTATTGTGGCCGTGTATTCCACTTTCCTGTCAAGGCTTGATGCAGTAACACTATGGTCTCAGAAACAGGATGACTGTCTAATGTACCTAGAGAGCTCATCCCAGATGTTCCTTTAAGTTTGGTTCACGGAAACATGAAGTCATGAAAGACTTATGTTGCTGAAGAAGGTGGCTTACAACTATTCTTACAGTCTCTTTCTAACATATTACAGTTAGCCTTGCACAGTTTTGCTTCCTTCCAAACATAGAAATAACCATCAGCAAAGTGAAAGTTGATTTTACTCTCAGCAGAGGAAATCTGGTTCCAATCTGCCAAAGTCCAATGCAAATGAATCCCAGCTTCTTTCAGTCTCACCCTAAAGCATGCTGATGTCAAGGGTGTGTGAAATACCAGTTGTTTAACAGGTTCTTTAGCAGAGTGTAGCTGATTTGTTCCAGTCTGGTCAGAGATGTCTCCCCACCGACCTGCTACAGTTTGTTCCAGATAGAATGTACTGAGATAGTGTGGTTATCATTGAGCTAGATCTTTCAAGAACTGAACCAGTTTATCTGTGCCTCTGTCAAAATCAGCTGAAGACACTGTGCTACACCAAGTTCAGCAGCCACATCTGTCTGTCTATTTCCGGTTTGTAGCCTAGCTATGGATGGGTATCAAATATTCATTGATAAGTCATCATCAAACCACAATACTCTCAATGGTCCGTAACCTCATCATTGGAACATGTAGCAGGTTTTATACCAAACCTGAACTATGTGGAATTGCCTGTCAGTGACTTGATGTTTGCGAGTACACTCATCTAGATTCAGAGAGGTGCATGCAACATTAAAAATGTTACTTGGCTAAAGCCTTAGGTTGACAAAGTTGCAAATCTGGTCAAGACAGCTGTAAAGTCATACAGGAGCTCTGGTGCAAAATATTTCTCTATTTTTGTTCTGTGTATTATAGCAATGAAAAAACATTTACTTTTATCACAAATTAATTTTATTTTCAGAATTTTGTATCCATTACCCATGTTGCCTTGCTAAAATGCCATGCACACGGAGTTTTGATCTTTGACCTCACTAAACCTACTTTTACAACGGACCAACAGAGATCAAAAACTGACAATGGCAAGATTAGTCAATTGGCATATGCCCAAGATATACAGAACACTTTTAGTTTAATGTGCTTTTCTTTTGTTTTTTTTTTAAATCCAGTATTCAAAAAAATAGATGAATATTTACAAATACTAAATAATTGTAATATGTATATAAAAGAAAACATGATACTGACCTGCTTCATAACTTTCTCTTGCTTTGTTAACATTCCACACAAGAATGTTGTCCTCAGCTGCTGAGCAAATCAAAGTTGGGTTACTCTCATGTCCAAATGCCAGAGCAGTAATCTCTCTCCTACTCCCTTTTAAAACTAAAGGCTAATTTGTAAAAAAGTAAAGATCAAGCGGTACAACAAATAGACCAAAATAAATTTTTATTATAACAAACTTATATACATATTGTATCTTACATGTGATAATCTTTTGAAAGCATATTCAAACACTCTTTTTATTTAGAAATTTAGTTTTATTAATAACTCAGTCACTGCTGCATACAATGAAAAATACTGTTAAAATTAAAAATGTAAAATAAACAGACCTAAATTTAATTGGTTTCCATTACACAATAACACAATCCAGTTTGTGGTACTAGTTGGACAAATAAAATCTAATGGCTTTTGCTTGGGCCACAATAATGGAATTCAGGTCCAAGGAGCAATCGTGCATGGGCCAAACTTCATCATTAAGTCTGAATAACTGTTCAAATTAGTAAATTTTTATTAATAGTTGCAAAAGTAGCAGCAATAGCCAGGCTGCACATTCCTAACCTTGAGCTTTCAACAATAGTATTTTGTTGTTTTGTTTATTATATTTATCTTTAGCAGAGCGATCTGCCATTTTCAGATAAGGCATCTTGGCTAATGACATTAGGTTATAATTATCCGCTTGTCTTTGTATTTTTAAACAGCAAAATGAAGCTGCTAATGGCTTAATATTTCTTTTGTTGTATTTATTTTTTTAATATTATTAATACCAATTATTCTACAACATATTTTTGTTTAGTTTTTCTCAAATGATGGAGTGGAGAAAAAAAAATCAGCTTATATATTAGCATGTTTATGAATACTATTTACTATTTCTCACAACTTACTATTTTGATTTAATCAGCTAGTTCTTCCTAGTATATTTTAAATTTTAATTTAAACACATCAAGTCTTTTCTCTTTAAATTCAGAATATTTAACAGATTACTATTAACATTCATCAGATCAGCATGCTACTACATTTGAATATTAGCTAGAACCATTCTTGCAACTATATAACATTTGATTTAGTGAAAGATGGATGTTTTTGTAAATAATGTGTTGCAGTTAATAAATGCTTTAATTTTATGCTTCTCGTAAATATTGGTTTTGTTAAAGAATTAGTTTGTTCTAGATTAATCATTAGCATGAATTCAGAATGGATTTTGCTTCAAAGACATGAGTTCCTTAAAAACCATTATGCACAACTCTTTTCTCTTTAAATTCAGTACAAAAAAATTTGTAAATGCTGTTCTATATGTAAGAGTCAGATTGCTTGTTTACTAATTTTGTTATACTATAGGCCAATCTACATGGTTTATTTACTAACTTTGTTATACTGTAGGCCAGTCTGCATAACATTACTGAGAACTGATTTCACTGCTAGAAAAACTGGTACATCTATGTACTAAATTTCATTACATGGTGACCAACAGTAATGTTTTTATCTATTAACCAGCACAAAGACGACAATTTTAGTATGATGTTAACAATTAAGTTCCAGGACCAAATAACTTACATACACAGAAAGAAAGCATTATGGCATGTTTGTTCCATCCTTCAGCACACCTGTGCAAGCCGCCACATATCTGGACACGTCAGAATGATAAACACCTGTGCAGATTGTGTTGGGCAGTTTTAAAAGAGCAGCTGGGAGGATGGAGCAGCAAAGTAACATTAAATTCTGTTTAAACTTTGGAAAGTCTGAAATATAAATGTATGAAATGTTGAAAAAAGTGTATAGAGATAATATTTGTTTTCTGTCTCCATACATTTGAGTGATTTGACATTTTTGGAGCAGGTATGAAAATGTGGAAAATGATGAACAATCAGGACATGCCTCGACCAGCAGAAATGAGACAGGAGTTTCACAAATGTGAGATCTGGTGAGAGCTGATATATGTCCGACAGTGTGTTTGCTTGCTTAAATGACACATGCCATGAAAATTAAGACAGTGCATAGAAAGTTTGTTCCAAGGTTGGTAATAACTAAGTAAAAAGACAATCACCTCATCATTTACCAGGATCTGTCGGCCAGAAATTAATAATCGCTAGTGATAAAATCTGGTGTTTTCACTATAATCCTGAAACCAAGTATCAGAGTGCTGAGTGGAAAGAACCAACTTCACTGAAGCCCTGCATGGGCAGTGCTGATTGCATTTTCTTTACAAAGGTTTGGTTCATCATGAATTCGTTCTTGAAGGTGAAAATGTTACTCAGAATTCCAACAAAGACATCTTACAATGCATACAAATGAACATCTTTCACTGAACTACGTACAAACTTGTGGGAATCTGGAAATTAGTTTCTTATGCACAACAATGCACCTTCATACACAATTTCTATACCAATTCTGTTGTATGGTTATCACCTTATGAAGTTTCCTTATTTACAGAAGTGAAAACTGTTTTGAAGGTCACAGATAAAAACATCAAGGATATTCAGCATAATGTGATGAGGGAACTGCACAGCTTTACAAAAAAATGACTACCAGCACTTTCTAGCAGTTGAAGCAGCACTGGACTACTTTGCTTTATAAGGAGACAAACTGTAACGATAAATTAATTTTAAAAAAAGTCAGTGCTGGAACTTAACTGCTATCACCTTATGTAACAATCTTCAGATGCTTGTTATTTACAGAAGGTTAATACTGCATTAAATGCTATTATCCTCATACTTTCAGTTTAGCTTTGGTTTTCTTTTAAGTCAGGTAATCGTTTTTAAGCTTTATTTGTTGTACTCCATACAGAAACTAAAGAAATAAATACAAACCATCGAGTGCACATCATTGAGACTCCATATTCCAAACTCAGCATCCGAGTGAGACAATGCCAGAAAAGTCCCATTGCTAGCTACAGGGCACTGGCTTGAAGATGTGGATGTTGAAATAGTACGTATTAATGTTACGTTTGTTGCTGAACATTCCTCCATGAAGTAAGGATGAAAATCTAGGAAGAAAGCAATACAGCAATAACATTAAATAAAAACGTTTTTGGTTAGTTTTATTCGGTGCTGATGTGTTAAATGCAGAGAAAACATGGCAGAGTGGTGAGAGGCTCTTCAGAGAAAGCAAGAGGTATTGCGTGTGAACAAATAATAATACTATTATTAGATGAAAGTGTAAAACTATTATTATTATTATTATTATTATTATTATTATTATTATTATTATTATTATTACTATTATTGTTGTTATTAACTGAGTGTAAAATTATTATTATTACTATTATTATTAAATGGAAGTGTAAAACTATTATTATTATTATTACTATTATTGTTGTTATTATTAAAGATACTAAGATATACTAAACATTATTATTATTATTAAATGAAAGTGTAAAATTATTATTATTACTATTATTATTAAATGAAAGCATAAAAGTATTATTATTAGTAAATGAAAGTGTAAAACTATTATTATTAAATGAAAGTGTAAAACTATTATTATTATTATTACTATTATTATTAAATGAAAGCATAAAAGTATTATTATTAATAAATGAAAGTGTAAAACTATTATTATTAAATGAAAGTGTAAAACTATTATTATTACTATTATTATTAAATGAAAGCATAAAAGTATTATTATTAGTAAATGAAAGTGTAAAACTATTATTATTAAATGAAAGTGTAAAACTATTATTATTACTATTATTATTAAATGAAAGCATAAAACTATTATTATTATTAAATGAAAGTGTAAAATTATTATTATTACTATTATTATTAAATGGAAGTGTAAAACTATTATATTATTATTACTATTATTATTAAATGAAAGCATAAAAGTATTATTATTAATAAATGAAAGTGTAAAACTATTATTAGTAAATGAAAGTGTAAAACTATTATTATTAAATGAAAGTGTAAAACTATTATTATTATTACTATTATTATTAAATGAAAGCATAAAACTATTATTATTATTAAATGAAAGTGTAAAATTATTATTATTACTATTATTATTAAATGGAAGTGTAAAACTATTATTATTAAATGAAAGTGTAAAACTATTATTATTACTATTATTATTAAATGAAAGCATAAAACTATTATTATTATTAAATGAAAGTGTAAAATTATTATTATTATTATTACTATTATTATTAATGGAAGTGTAAAACTATTATTATTATTACTATTATTATTAAATGAAAGCATAAAAGTATATTATTAATAAATGAAAGTGTAAAACTATTATTATTAAATGAAAGTGTAAAACTATTATTATTATTTTACTATTATTATTAAATGGAAGTGTAAAACTATTATTATTAAATGAAAGTGTAAAACTATTATTATTAAATGAAAGCATAAAAGTATTATTATTAATAAATGAAAGTGTAAAACTATTATTATTAAATGAAAGTGTAAAACTATTATTATTAAATGGAAGTGTAAAACTATTATTATTATTACTATTATTATTAAATGAAAGCATAAAACTATTATTATTATTAAATGAAAGTGTAAAATTATTATTATTACTATTATTATTAAATGGAAGTGTAAAACTATTATTATTAAATGAAAGTGTAAAACTATTATTATTATTACTATTATTAAATGAAAGCATAAAACTATTATTATTATTAAATGAAAGTGTAAAATTATTATTATTACTATTATTATTAAATGGAAGTGTAAAACTATTATTATTATTACTATTATTATTAAATGAAAGCATAAAAGTATATTATTAATAAATGAAAGTGTAAAACTATTATTATTAAATGAAAGTGTAAAATTATTATTATTACTATTATTATTAAATGAAGGTGTAAAACTATTATTATTAAATGAAAGTGTAAAATTATTATTATTACTATTATTAAATGAAAGCATAAAAGTATTATTATTAGTAAATGAAAGTGTAAAACTATTATTATTAAATGAAAGTGTAAAACTATTATTATTACTATTATTATTAAATGAAAGCATAAAACTATTATTATTATTAAATGAAAGTGTAAAATTATTATTATTACTATTATTATTAAATGGAAGTGTAAAACTATTATTATTATTACTATTATTATTAAATGAAAGCATAAAAGTATTATTATTAATAAATGAAAGTGTAAAATTATTATTATTACTATTATTATTAAATGGAAGTGTAAAACTATTATTATTAATATTACTATTATTATTAAATGAAAGCATAAAACTATTATTATTATTAAATGAAAGTATAAAATTATTATTATTACTATTATTAAATGGAAGTGTAAAACTATTATTATTATTATTACTATTATTATTAAATGAAAGCATAAAAGTATTATTATTAATAAATGAAAGTGTAAAACTATTATTATTAAATGAAAGTGTAAAACTATTATTATTAAATGAAAGTGTAAAATTATTATTATTACTATTATTATTAAATGAAAGCATAAAACTATTATTATTATTAAATGAAAGTGTAAAATTATATTATTATTACTATTATTATTAAATGGAAGTGTAAAACTATTATTATTAAATGAAAGTGTAAAACTATTATTATTACTATTATTATTAAATGAAAGCATAAAACTATTATTATTATTAAATGAAAGTGTAAAATTATTATTATTAAATGAAAGTGTAAAATTATATTATTACTATTATTATTAATTTTTTTTTTTTTTTACTATTATTATTAAATGAAAGTGTAAAATTATTATTATTACTATTATTATTAAATGGAAGTGTAAAACTTATTATTATTATTACTATTATTATTAAATGAAAGCATAAAAGTATTATTATTAATAAATGAAAGTGTAAAACTATTATTATTAAATGAAAGTGTAAAACTATTATTATTAAATGAAAGTGTAAAATTATTATTATTACTATTATTATTAAATGGAAGTGTAAAACTATTATTATTAAATGAAAGTGTAAAACTATTATTATTACTATTATTATTAAATGAAAGCATAAAACTATTATTATTATTAAATGAAAGTGTAAAATTATTATTATTAAATGGAAGTGTAAAACTTATTATTATTATTACTATTATTATTATTAATAAATGAAAGTGTAAAACTATTATTATTATTAAATGAAAGTGTAAAATTATTATTATTACTATTATTATTAAATGGAAGTGTAAAACTATTATTATTACTATTATTATTATTAAATGAAAGCATAAAACTATTATTATTAAATGGAAGTGTAAAACTATTATTATTACTATTATTATTAAATGAAAGCATAAAACTATTATTATTATTAAATGAAAGTGTAAAACTATTATTATTACTATTATTATTAAATGAAAGTATAAACCTATTATTATTATTACTATTGTTGTTGTTGTTGTTATCATCAACTGAAGGTGTAAACAAACGAAGCACTGAAGCTGGAGGTGCAGTCGAGACCTGCTAACTTAGTAGATCAGCCGGAAGACTATAATAAACCAGCGAAGTTAAGCCAGTAATGTCAGCGCTAAGCCGCCGGTCCATGTCTCGTTACGGCTGAGCGAGCGGTGCTGCCCTGGATACCGGACGCCCTCATAAAACAGCCGGGGGGGGTTAATTGATAACCGAAACCCAAATCGCATTAGAAGTGCACATTATTTTAAAAATGTACCGACTCTCTCTCTCTCTCTCTCTCACTCTCTTAATCTAAAAAAGAAAACAAAAAGAAATCCCAACAGACGCAGTTCAGCCCCGAGTACTTACCGACCGGGCAAAAGGCCGTCCAGGGGGAAACAACTCCGGCGGCGGGCGGCGGTTCAGCGACACTTCCGCTTCCGCTTGAATCGGCCTGCGCGCCTCCCCGACTCCGGCTTGCCCTCGTAAGTTTACACACCATCCTCCACGTGTTGCGGGCCGCCGTGTGTTTTGGATTCCTGACTGAAAGTAGCTAATTCTCTTCCCGCGTTTATCTTAGTGCGGACTCAGGAAAGTAAAGAGAAAGAACGACATCCGTTGAAAAAAAAAATTTGGCGGTCTCGGCCATTTAAATTTAACTGTGAATCGGTTAGGACTTGAAAACGTGGAGCCAACTTCTGGCCATCATTGGGAGGTACCACCACTCGGACCCCTATATATATATTACAGATCATGTTCTATTTACACCGCGATTAATTTTAATAATAATAGCAGTATGCACTGAACTAGGAGATGTTCAAACTGTCCTTTTAGTTTTACTAGTATGTACATAATTAGTGGTAGGTGAGACTCACCAGTTCCAGATAAGACTAAACTATACATGATTTTTTATTCTGTTTTAATGGGATAGCATATTTATAAGAAGATAATGATGAAGAGCAGCAAGCGAATGTCAGCTCTAGCTGTGTTCAGAGCCAGGAAGGTAAGAAGACTGTTCGACCTCGTTGATCTTTGAAACCCATTATTTGTAGAGATGAGATAGTCAGAGGGACAGGAAGACTTTAAGGCATATATATGTTACAATGGGAACGGGAAACTAGTTATGTGAAGTTCCTAATGTTTGAGGAATTTCGCGCAATTATTGGAATCCCCAGTAGCTACGCTTAGTCACTAGGGGCTCTAGAGATTTTACAATTGCTCAGGGGATTAATTGGAAGCCTGATATAGATTTTCATTGTTATATGGTGGTGATCTATGACAGCCATTCTAAACTATAAAAATAAAATACGAGAATATCAAATCAATAACAAGAACAATATCACAATTATTATCACCAATGGATCTAATATGTAGTTGGTGTTTTCATCTTATTTGTTTAAACAGTTAAGACTGCAGTAGTACTTGCAGCTGTTGTTTTTACATTTTTTGGACTACAATTACATTTAACAAAGCCTTGACTACTACCACATGCAGCTGATTTGACAACTTTGTGGAGGGGTGCAAACTATTGTGTGTGTTGACTGAGGATCTGACGTGCAGAATTGGAGGAGTCACAAATGAAGATGATTCCAGGAATATATATGTATATCCCTTGAAAATTTCTGCTTTAACGTCCAGGCCTCTCTTCTCGCATGATCAAAGCCTGTTTTGGAATGCAGGACAGGTGTAATTAAGACAGATAATGGTCAGGTAATGATAGCCCAGTGTGGACTTGCACAATAAGTGGTGATGTGGGACTGCCAAAAATAGTAGAGGCTGCAGGTGATGAAGGGTTGTCTTGGTCAGTTTAAGAAGGGATAAAAAGCAGCAAGTATATTTTCCTTATTCTCAACTCTAGTTCACTAGCCAGTGATGATGTCAGATCAGTAATGCCATGCATGGAAAATGCTCAATTCTAGGGACAAATTCAGTTCCAACTGTCTAATTCTGGGTTTCATTGTCAGTAAGCCAAGCAGTCAAGACATCATTAATGTCACTATTTGCACTCTCAACTGAGTGCTGCCTCTGGATGATGAGGCTTACCACAGATAAGGCAGAGAAAGGTGTGGTCATAGTTGCTACAGCTTTGATTATTTGGAAATCAAATCCAGACCTGTTGTTGCTGCAAAACTGAAGGTGCACCAAGGAAGACAAGAGGATGTGTAAACATGGGTTACTATCCATTTGGCTTCTTGGTGAAAATTCACCAGGTTGGATGGGTTTTATTAGAGGGTTGTGTATCTTTCTGACATTTTTTTTTCTTTACCATAAGATTTGAAAATTCCAAGAACTTTGTATGCTTGGTAGCAGTAAACTTTACCACACAGTCCTGTCCACCGTGTCCAGTGATGATGTGAACTCTCTTGGTCACTTAAGTATTCTCAGCAGACTTGTGGTGGACAGGGTTTTTGACAGCTGACTAAGGACTAAGATAGACCGAAGATGCAGGCCCCACCACTGAACTTTTTTGTTCCTTTATACCAATCTTATGCTACATGCTTCACTGGATAGAATCAAAAGATGCAATTTATTCATTATTTAAAATGTCTTTATTGAACAGCTTACTATGAACAAAGCACACACACATATAAAAAGTAACTTTCAGCTAAAATAAACCATTTTAGTAATTTATTTATATGTTCCCAGTCCCTGGGGTAATTGCCCTGGCTATCTTCACTCCCTCATCCCCCACCTTCTAGGTGTTACTGCTGGTAGATCTGGTGGCTTGCCTCTTTTCTCAATCAGTTTTTTGATGTTACTACATTCAGAACTTGGTATTTGGAAATACAGGGTGATTCAGAAATATGCATACACATTTTTAACATACCTTTTTTTAATACTTGTGGCGCCACATTGTTAAGATCATATTTCAGTTTTAATGTCATGCTTTTCAAAGAGGATGCTGCTACTTTATAAATGCCAGGTATGGTTATGTAGGAGAAGCTCTGCCCTCATTCCTAATCATTAGGAGTAAAGATGGGGCTGGGCAAGGGGAAAGTGTATAGAAATAATTTAATTTCCTTACTAAATCCCAACAGTAAGTTTACATAATTATGCTTAAGATTTCAATAATAATGTGGAATTCTTTGAGAAGTCAGTGATTGCAAGAAATTATGATAACAATGGTAGCCTTGCTTGATAAAAGTGCCAAAATTCTATTTCTGAAATCATTGATTGTTTTTTTTAGCTACTTCATTCATTCTAGGCAGATGTTTCTTGTGTATCTGGTCATGAACTTGTATTTATGATCTTTTGTATTGGTGTTTGTGCCACTAATATCAAAAAAACTATTTAAATCTATTTTTCCTTACTAGGGAAAAATCACAAATATTTGCATCATATCTCCCTGAAAACATCTGTGATACACCAAACAGTTAAAGCATCATTAATCTTAACCATTGTAAATGCCTCCTTATTTGGTAAACCTCTGAACATGTTCTAAAATATCTAATTTCCTTTCTGTATTGAGGATTCCATGCTGGGTTGGTTGGTTTGTCTCAAGACAGATTTATAAAGAGTTTTGTAAACCACAGTACTATGCATGGATTTTATTACACCTGATATTGTGTTAAAAGTTATGTAAATAAGAGAACTGTTTTGTTAACCAGTGTTGACTGCCTTACATAATTTTGCTTTTCACAGAAAATGTTAAATAGTCTAGATACACTAATAAGTGTAACTATCCCCTCATATTTGGGGATGCTTATTGAGAAATTTAGTTTTGATTATTTTTATAGGAGAAGGAAGAAACTGACAGCAGACAGTTAACTAATGAGAATCTCATGGATATGGTAAATGCATCCAGTTCTGCTTCACTTTCATCTGAGACAAAAAAGAAAAATAAAGGGCTATTGGTAAGTTTTTGGACCTAAAAAAGGACAGGACAGAAGTGTTGCTGATCTCTAAATGAGATCAAATTCTAAGGTAAATGACATGTTTTGAACTGAATTCTTCTGGAAATAGGACAGCTTTTATGGGCTTGGAGTCTCTTCAGCAATAATATTGTGTTAGTAGTAGGTAGGTAAAGGGAGCTAATTGTGTGTATGTATATACATGTAACCTGAAATGTACATTATATTTTAAAATTATTTCTAAAGACCATTAGAAATAGTGCACAATTAATGTACATGATTTGCCAGTAGGAGAAAATACATTCAACATTTTTTTCATTGTGGTATATATTACTACTTGATTTCTTTCTGTCTAATCTTAAAGAGTTAGGCCATGTGGCTCTCTTTAACTGAGACAGGGTTTACAAGATCAGCAACTGCCTCAGATATGCTGACACTTTAGACTGTTATGTCTAAATCAAAGTGTTTTTATTTCACTTCATTGCAAAGACTTGTCTGTCTTTAACTGAAAGTTAGTGAAATGAGATGGAGACTGTGATTATAATTAAGATTTCACGTTCCGTAATTTATTAACATTATTATTATATTTATGAAAATTAGGAATGTTAAGGATAGAAATATTGAAACTGATATATTGTATAGCAATGTATTTTCTTTTGCACATCAAGAGTTATGGTAAACGTTTTCTTGTATTCTAAGCCTAAATTTACAGAATACTTAAAACGAGTTAATTGGTCATTTATTTTAAATATTTTGTATCTACCAAATTTAATTAAAAAGTGGTGCTTTCTATTTAATCAATTTGTGGCACTATTCAGTTTTAGATACTTCAAAATTATATTCTAATAATTCATAGTCCAATCCAAGGGACGCATGCTTACAATAAAATGAATATTAGATTAAAAGAATTAATTTTCACAGATTTCTTCAAAGAGCTGGACTTAATATTTTGTTCTTTCAGAGGTTTATAAAGGGAAGCCTGAAGGGATCAAGAAAATCTCGTGCTTATGTTTTGCCAGATACTACCCTGGACAGTTCTTGTGCATCAGGTAATTCCATAAAACTACCCTATTTTAGCCAAGATAGAAATTCGTTGTCTTTAGGTGAAGTGAAGTTGCTGCTGCTTAATGATGACACTAGTGGAATTGATGCTAGAGTTAAAATATATATAGTAATAGCTGATTATTAGCAATTCTGATGCAGACATCTGCTTTATAGAAACATTTACCCTGGGAATCTCTCATATATCATAGTTATTACTACTAAAGAAATTTGAAAATTGGTAATTATCATGCAACTTATTAACAACTTTACAAGAGATTCTAGGGCTATTGTCTTGTAGCCTCTTGTATTTTCTTTTTTTATTATTATTGATAAAAATTTAATTGGCACATCAATGGAAAAGGTGTATCACAAGTATGACAAATGCCTGTCACAAGCTTCTCTTTTAACCAGTTTTGTAACACTGGGTTTGTAGTTGCGCATTTCCAGCAGTTCACTTTAACACATGACATGACTGCAGAATGTTGGAACCTGTCTCACTAATAAAGGTCAAGTCCTGGAGGCTGTGTGTGAACCCTGTGCTAAGTGACTACAAATAGCAGAAGAGTTTGTTGTTTCACACATTTCAAAGAACAGTGATGATGTCTTAGTATGAGATCACAAACTGAGGCTGTAAGTGCCAACAAAATGGCAAAGCCTTTTAGCTCTGGTTCACCAAGAGCTTGATTCTTTGGGCCAGTGCTCAGACAGAAAGTGACAGTAAAGCATGGGACAGAGTTCAGCCCTTCAGACTGCTGGTTCATTCATTGGAAAGTTCCATATAATGTAATTTTGCGTAAGTAAAATGGTGAGAAACAAGACACTGCTCTTTGGATGAATTTCATCCACATAACATTTTCAGTGTAGATGAGACTGCTGTCTTCTACCAGGGCTTTCTGGACAGAGGACTTGGCTTTCTGAAGGAAGCAAAGGGATATGGAACAGCATTATCTTGTGATGTGAGTGTATGGACAATTTGGAGAAATGTCCTTTTATGGTGAATAGAAAGAGCAAGAGCCCTTGCTGGCCACAGTTAGTTGAAGCAGCCTAGTCACTTAATGTACTGCATCAGAAGAGCTGAGAGATAATCAGTTGTCCTCATTTGTGATGAGTTCTTGTGCTTTCTTTTTTTGCTGTGCATAAGTTTCCAAGATGCTTAAGCATTGTGATTTCATGCTGAAAGAGAAGGTTTCTTTCCTCAACAAAATGAGAGATCAACAAGTTGACACATTTTCTGAACTTGTGTGCGTGTCTAACACAATTGGTCAACTCCTGATGCAGGAAGATGAGCTGTGTAAGATGTACAATCAACATGGTGAGGCATCTAAAGGCAGTAAGTGCTAGTAAGATGGCAGAAATCCCAAGTTTGAAGGATTCCTTGACAAAGGGTTTGCACTATAACCTTTCAAGGTCAGAGTCAGCAGGTGTATTTTGAAAGCAGAAGAACTGGCTGTCTTGTTGGAGAACTAGAGTTCAAGTCAAGTGAAAATGAACTCAGTGAGAAAGTCCTGACAAAGAGGAGGGGATAGAAGATCAGAGCTCATCCACCTTTCAGCTGCTTCAAGAGTTTAATCCTGAAGACGTTTACAATGCAGATGAGAAGTCTCTGTTACAGGACGACACCTGACAGGTCGTCGTGTTACAAGCACAACCGCAGCGGAACGAGTTGTTCTTCTTCGCTGTGCAAGTATTACTAACTCTGACAAACATAATCTCCTGGTTATTGGGAAAACCATGAACTTATGATGCATCAAGGGATTCCAGCTTAAAAATCTACTAGCTGTTTATCATGCAAACAAGAACACTGGTGTGCGAAGCCCCAGACACAAGAGTTTTCACATCTTGTTGCTTGTGAATCACCTTCAGATGGAGACACCGAAAAACGTTCACCTTTTAATTTTTCCAACCAGACACAGCCGCTATCCTTCAGCAAACGGATTGAGGCATCACCAAAGATCTGAAGACAATGTACTGAAAGCAGCTTCCCTCAGTGTGCCTTTGAAGACTGTCTCCTTTAGTTCACATCATCCATCAAAGCCACGTGTAGTCATGTTTAGCACCACCAAGCTCTTGTTGTCATCAGTTTCTGTGACGCTAAGCAGGCTGCCAGAAAATTCAGCCGCCAATTCTTCTGAATAGTTTTATTTAAGCAAGCAGATCATACAGTATAACATATGTAATTAATGGAGTTGTTTTACACATACAGTGCCTGACAAAAGAGTTGGGACACTTGCTGTGAAACTGATATTTGAGTTCTCTTGTTTTTACATTTGCATACAGATAGCCATCCTATTGTCCATAAGTTGTATAAAACATGCCTTTACAATGTGTAATAACAATGAATGTCATATGTATATCTATTGTCTGGATAAAATATTTGAATTAGCATAGTCAAATTTGTACTGCGATATAGATTTGGGACAGTGAACAAAATCTGTGCATACATTTATTCCCTTCAATATATTAATTTTTAAAGGATCAAACGAATAGAATCACATCATCTAACACCATTTAAGATCATTTCTGCACCATGCTTGGCAAGACAACATTGTCTGAAATCAGAGATTTGATAGTTGAGCACCACCAAGGAAATCTGTATTGTTGGGAGATAGCCGATTGAGTCAGTTGCCCAAAAAGCACTATAAACTGCATTCTGAAACAGTACAAGGAGACCGGAAACACGAAACCAAAAATGTGAATCAGAATACAGCGAAAATGTGACAACAAAATGGATTGACTCATTTGTCACAAATCCAGGGCCAATCGTTTCCTGACATCGATGTCCATTTGAGCCTCCCTGAGTGGAGGGAATGTCTCCAGTTGCACTATTCAACGTTGTATATGCGAGGGGAATCTCTTTGGACGAATCTCCCAGAAAAAGCCATTGATCAGCAACAAGAACAGGCGCATCCGCATAGCATGGGCTAGAGCTCTCAAAAACTGGACCAAAGTTCAGTGGGCTAGAGTTCTCTTTTCTGATGAAACAATGATCATACGCATTCACAGTGCTGGCTGAGTATATGTTCGACGTTACCATGGCGAAAAATACAATATAAAGTGCACCTGACCAACGGTACAGGCCGGAGGAGGATCATTGGTGGTCTGGGGGTGTATGAGCGTGGCGGGACCAGGCCCTTTCAAGTTGATCAGGGGCAGAGTGACTGCCCAGACCACCTGCAATTTACTGGGGGATGTCATTGTCGACTACATCGACGAGAACATGCCAGCCGCTGCCATCTTCCAGCACGACAATGCCTCGATCCACACCGCCAGAGAGTCGTCACTTCCCTCACCACCAAACTAGGAATGGATGTCATGCGCTGGCTGCCCCAAAGTCCGGATCTCAACCCAGTCGAAAATGCCTGGAAGCAGCTGTAGGTGAAGGTGGCCAAACACAAGAATCTCAACCAAGACCAATTCTGGCAGGTCATCGAGAAAAGCTGGCAGGAAATGGCCAATTCCGACTGCCTTCGTTTGGTCGAATCCATGCCCCGTCATTGTCGACAATTGATCGAAAATCACAGATACATCACCCACTACTAGTCATTTGATCATTCCCATGCATTTGTTCGATTGTAATTTGGAATGTTGAAAAATATTTATGGTTTTGCTCACTGTCCCAACTCTTTTGTCGCAGTACAAATCGGACATTGCCGATTTAAATATTTTTTTCCAGAGAATAGGTAAACATATAGCATGTGTTGTTTTTATACATTGTAAAGGTGTGTTTTGTGCATATAATAAACAATGTGATGGGTATTTAAATGCGTTTGTTAAAACGAGTGAGCTCAAATATCAATTTCACAGCAAGTGTCCCAACTCTTTTGTCTGGCATTGTACATGCAGCTGTCTTTTATTTCATGTGTATAGAAGGCCTATATTACAGAATGGAACATCACTGTATTGACAAGGTTAAGGTTACTATCACCTATATGGACCAGCCATTTAATTGGACCGAATAGGCTACGCATGAGCATGGTCCGAATAAATGGATTCAACTGTATATGTAAAATACGTGTTTTTAAAATAGAATTGTATTAGAATCTGAAGCTGTTTTTGCAGACCAAATGACTTTTCATTACTGGAACTTCAAAGTTTAAGAAATGTTCAGAAAGTAAGTGATGCCTCTTCATGGTTCACAAGCTGCACTTAACCCTTTCCTCTGCATGACGTTCTTATCTTACTACAGTCAAGCGAGTGAAGAGGAAAAGCAGTCAAAAGAATCAAGCCAGTTCTTTAAAGAAAGCTAAGCATGACTGGTCCAGCAATAATGGTGGTGTGTCTACCAAGAAGGAGAAGAAAAAAGTCGTCGATGGATCTCAGAATGTGAGTACTGATTCTTTTGTTTGTTTGCTTTTGTCTCTTAGTGTTATGAAGTCATGTGTGAACACAAGCTTGGTGGTGGGGGGTGTTATTGGACATGCTTCACTTATGATTGCTCAGATCTGTTATTTACTGTGGATAATACTCTCTGCCAGGTAGTGGGCTGCTGCATTCCATCATTGCAAGATTGGCAGTTATTGTCAAAACAACCTGCTAATACATGTGATCATTTTGTGAAAAGGTACTGCCAAGAACATTCAGGTGGATCCTGGCCAGATAAGATTATGGCACTCATATTTTCGTATGGTTTTCATTTGAGCATCCCTAGCATATCCCTATCGTCCCAAAACTTTCTTTGCCATCACAGATGTGAACATTAAAAGTCATTTAGCTTCTCATTAAAATAGAAATGTTACTTAGAATATCTACACTATTAAGTAAAATGTAATTTAAAAAAAGATACTCTATTTACTTTATATATTTTATATATTGTATTTTTATTCACTCTGTCCAGCAAGCATATATGTACAACAGCTATGAAGAAGCCAAGAAACTGTTTGAATACATGCTTCATCCAGTGACCCTGGACAAATTTTTTGGGTAAGAACAATTTTTTAACAGAACTGTAACTTAACTAGTGGAAAATAACAGACAAAGGCAGGTATTACTTGTTGGTAAATACAACTTTGATGATGATAAATGAATGAGGATAATAATCCTGACTATACAACACTACAGATTTCTCAAGTTTTTTTTACATACAGGCCTTAATAAATGCTACAAACTTCACAAAAAGAAATATTTCTTGTACATTTTTCAGTTTCATGGTGCAGCAGTAGGATTTTCCTGAGACCTAAAATTGGCATTTTTCTCTTTCCACAAAGGAAAAAAATTTATATTTGTACAGTTTAGTCATTTATCTAGGTTTGGAATTATCAGTCTTCTGTTTTTTAACCATTTGTTCGCTTTGTTTTTATTGTCCTAGTAGAAGAAGAAAAAAAACGAGTTTTTTCTCTAAATTTTATAAACAGATCCTGTTATTTGGAATGATTATTTATGAATATTAATTATTGATGAGCTAAGGGAGATTGTTTATAATGAAAGTGTTAGAAAACTTAATTAAAGAGTACCCTGTTACAATAATTTGTACGTGTTATTACAATATTTTTAATTTGTTTGGAAAATCACAGATAAAAATAAACAAGATTGAAATGTATTATGCCAGTTCATGGTCAAGCCATCTTTTAAGTACAAAGAACCTCCCACAGTGAAGAGTTCAGGTTTCTCCATATCTGTTTCTTTTAATTCATCATTGATAGGATGTGAATGGGTTGCTTGCATTTGGCAATCAAAATGCTTTTGCAAATTCATTATCAGATTTATATCATCAGGGCCCTTGGGTACCCAAGGATGAAACTGAATGTCTTCATTGCTGCTCTTGTGGTTACAATGTGGTGTGGCACGTAGCATCCTGTTCCTGAAGAATATGGGCATCAAATGAATCTCAGTATGCCTTGTTCAGTTGATGGTAGATGCTTTTAAAATGGCAACATACCAAACAATTGAGACATCTTTCGACAAACACTAATCTGGTCCTTCTACCACACAGGATTGTAGCCCATATCATGACACACCTTCATACTTGATTGCTGGTTGAAGGTTTTTGTTAGGCCTTCTCTAAATCCAGGTGTGACCTCAAGACATGATCTACTGAAACCTGGAACCATTGGAGAAGAGTTCCTGCTGCCAGTATTTGAGGGTCTTGCAAGACCTATTTTCTAACCAGACTTTTTGAAGTATTTTATTTCTATTGGACAGAAAGGAGTTTCTTTTATACAATGCACTCTTTGTAGCCAGGTCAGTGGAGATAAGCATTGGTCCAATTGTTTTAAAATTTCTGTTGTATGGATGATGTCAACAAGAGAATCTTCATGGTGAGTGCAGCCATGACATTTAGTGGCACTTGTCATTGTGTCACTGTTGAAAACCTTCCAGGTCACCTTGCTGCAGCAATAGCATTTGCCCTGGTCAGTTTTGCAATAATATTGGCCACAGATGTGCAAAGTGTTAATCTGTCATCGATTCTGGCCATGTTCTGTACAACCTCAAGTCAAAATAGGAATATTGCTGGATTCACCTATTTTTGGCATGGTGATAGACCGCACTGCTTATCTGCCCACCAGATTTCCCAAATATAGATGCACTCACAAAATGTCAACTTTGGTTAGATACATCCAATGAGAGTTGCTAAATTAATATGGTGGGCCACTGTATATGCTATAATCAAGCACCAGTTGCTTTTTTTTTTTTTTGTTTGAATAAAGGGATTACAAATTTAATCAAGTCAGGAAACATTGGTTAATGTAGTTCTCGCATAGAGTTAATCATCTTTTCATTATAGCTCATACTATACTTGCTTTGTTTGATAGATGAAGTGTGCAAACAGGTGTTTATAGAATGAAAGCAGCTCATGGCTCAACCATTAATTTAAAGGGCTAAGGAAGAAAATCTGCACAATGGAAATATAGTTGCTGGTTCAGAATTCTAGAATTATGCTTTTTACATTGAACTGTTAAAAAAGGTTGGTTGTTTTTTTTTTAATGATTTAGTCGATATTTTGGACACCAGTTTATTTAAAAAAATAGCTTTTAGGTTGTTGTTATTATTAATATTTTGAGTTAGTGTTATTTATATAACTATATGAAGTACTAACTTGTTCCACCTTTAATTTTTGGTGCATACAGTAATTTATGTATAATATATATATATATATATATAGTATGATTCCAAAGTAGTAGTGGTTTTGCCTATGCAGTGAGATGTGGGAGAAAAAGCCGTTGGTGGTTCGCCGGCACATAGAAGACTACAATGATGGATGGTTCACAACAACAGACCTGGACAGGATACTGAGAGAGGTAAAGTCAAGACATTCACACGCTGCTCAGCAGCTAGCATCTTGGGCTGGTTAAAGAGAATGGTCCGTTAACTATAAATTGATTTAATGGCATTTATTTACATTTGTATAATTAACGAAGCTTTGTTTTTGTTTTTCTCAAACGTTTCGGAGTTTGCGCAGATAAGTAACCAAAAACCAACTTAACACAAAATTTGGGTTTTGGATAACGGCCCTTAGCAGTTTTTAACTAAACCCTAGATTTCTTAGAAATAGTGTGTATTATTCTTTTTTTTAGGAGAATATCCTGTTTACTACAAATTTAGATGTCACAACATATGAAAACAACAAGAGAGAGACCCACAATCCGGTTGGAAGAGCTCATGCTGCAGTCGTCTGGGATTATTTTCAGGTGAGAAATGGCATTAGATCGGATGTGCAACTACCCCAAAGGGATCACAGGTGTGGCCAGATTAGCGGGGAGTGTATGCACAGATGTGTTCGTATTTTCTAAATAAACACACTGTGGCCAAATCTTGGTTTCAAATCAAAAGTTGGTGACTTAATTAGAGGAATCTGGAGTTTGCAGTAAGAGAACAGTTTCTGACTCTGGAAACAGTTTTAATATTTTATCAGAGGGATCGTTTATTTATTTTTAGAATGGCTGTTCTGTGAGACTCCTCAACCCCCAGGCGCATTCCCAGAATGTATGGAAACAGCTTTCATTGTTACAAGAGTATTTTGGCTGTTTTGTTGGAGCAAACATGTAAGTTGTCACCCTCGAGAAGTGCCTGCGCACTTCAGTAATTAACAATTAGTTGTTCACAGTACTGGGGACATCATTCAAATGAGTCTTGGCTGAGATGGCATCGGCATAATGGTATCTGCCTGGCTCTCTGGGGTTTATTTTGAACGACAATGCTTCCATTAAGTTGGATTTTAGCAATATCTTGGGGGGAGCTGAATAAAAGTCAGCAGTCCTGTGGTATTTAACCAAGATTAAATTGAGATTGTCTGGTTTTGCTAAGTGAGATTTGAGTTCATATTTCTTGTTAAAAGATGGACTGAAACGTTTTGCTTCACGAGGACGGTTGTTAGGGTGAATGCTACAAATGTACAACTGAGAAAAAAGTTAGAACATATAACATCAACATAACCAGCTTAAATCATTTATTTTCCATCTGTTTTTGATGACAAGTCATTTCTTGATTTTAAGTAATTTTTGTTTATGCAGATAATATACTGCATAAATTTGCTTACGCCTGTCTTTGTTTGATGCAAGTAGCAGGGATGAAGTTAGGAACCCATGCTTGATAACTTGTTGGTTTTTCTGACTGAAAACACATTACCCTTTGATGTGACTAAATGCAACTTTACCAAAGCTAGACTTTTTTCTTTCTATAATGTCTTCAGTTGCGAGTCAAAGTATGTGGAATTTATGGAAATAAAATTATTAGTCAGACAATGTCGAGAGCAAACTGATTGGTGCTTGGACAAATTATTTTTCTGTTAGCCTTTGAAATACTCTCATGACTGTTTGGCTTCTTGATCAAGTCTTGGAGAGTGTACAATATGGATGAAGATTGCCTCTCCAAAAATAAACAAGATGCATTTGTGCATTGAAAACAAAAGAATAGAGAGGCATGAATACTCAAACATCTGGCCATGTTTGAAGACAACTGGACTGGGTTAGAACCATTTATTTTGCTGTGTTTGCAGGATTGACTTTACATTTAGTCAGTCATAATGGAAAAATATATGTCAAAAGCATTTACTCTCAACTAGATTTGCAGAGCTGCTGAAAATACACAGCAGAAAACTGACTACAATGAGATCTTTCAGGGATGCTACTTTCAGTTTTTTTTTAGTTGATCACTATTTTTCTAGTAGCAGTTATTCCCCAGTTTATTTTAAAGTGGAAGCCAAATTGAAATGCGTAATTTAAATCTCTCTTTCAAATAATGACAGGGAGATGACAGTATCTAATTCAGTTTTGATAAGAGTTTGTTAAATTCTGAAACAAGTACAAAAACGGGAATCTAATAATATGTGGACTTGGTAACCATTGCTATGTCACATCTCGTATTGTTTGGATTTGCATTCTTTTTTGTGTGAATTGTGATATTTATATTGCTACCAGCTCTAACCAGACGTTGGGAATGAGCTCATCAGAGAACAGAAAGGTAGCCATCAAACACTGAATATTTAACAGGAATAGACTTCTTAATTTTTTTTATTTTACTGATGTGGGTGGAAAAGCCATGTGCTTAATTTGCAAAGAAAGTGTGATTGTGCTCAAAGAATGCAATTTGAATTGACATTTTGAGAATAAATATGCATCAAAATATAAAACCTCATCTGTTGAATAAAACGTGAAGAAGGCAGAAGGTATGGTTGTTTGTTTGCAAAAAGAGCAAAATAGTTTTGTCCAAAACCATCAGCAACACAGGGTGGAATAATAAGAATGAGCCACGTGATTGCACACAAAATCACCAAGAACAGCAAACCAAGGAATGTCTGGTTGACTGCCATAATTTTGTGTGCAGAGAAGAAGGGAACAGTTCTAGAACATTAGCTTGTCAAAGCAAACTTTTTGGAGACGTGTTGAAGTTCTAAGAACCTGGGCTTGCTGTTGAAAAGCAAGGTAAACAATTTCTTTTATTTTGCATTGGCACTCGATGAGAATTGTGATGTCAGAGACAACCAAGTTGCTGATTTTCACTTGAGATATCACCAGAAGTTTTGATCTCGCAGGATAATTGGTGTCAGTGCAATCAATGAAAGATACCACCACTGGATAAGACTTATTGGAAGCTGTATAAATCATTACACACCAAAAATAGGATTAAATCATAAATTGGCAAGTGTGACCGACAGTGGAAGCCCAGATCTGACAAGCAAACATGTTGGATTACTGGAAAGAATTCAAGACCAAGTCAGAAAAACAAATCCAGTAAAGAAAGTTTTTTTCCTATGCTGTGTTGTTCATCAAGAGGTCCTTGGAAGTGTTCTAAAACTAAACAATGTCATGGACACTATTACCAAAGTGGTCAACCATTTTCAATTAAAAGAGTTAAGCTGCAGCCAATCTGTAACTTTGCTTGAAGAATCTGAATTTAAGTCTGTGGGTGTTGTTCTGCATGAGACCAACATAAGATGGCTTTGGGTAAAGTCTTGAAAAATGTGGGAACTGAGGGCAGAGATTTTTTTTTTGAAAATGAAAAAAAAATATAATTAACTCTTTTTAATCCAGATCCTGCTGGTCTGGATTTTGCTTAGTCCGGACAAGGTCTGGCATGGAGTGACCACATGGCATTGGTTTTTGTTTACCCACAGAGCAGTGCGGAGGTCTGTGGCATCTTGTAAACATTTTCTTTTAGCTAAATTAATCCCTATAAAGTGTTAGAGTGCAAAGAAAAGGAAACGTATGTCCATAATGGTTGAAGAAAAGTTAAAAACTAATAATTTATATATATATAAATATATCAGCTAATCCAGACACCGTCTCTTCTCTCCCTCCACCCCACATTAGCATGGATTAGCAAGAGTTTACTGTATTAAGATTCACTGTTGATATCATGGACCATCTGAATAAACTGAATTTATAACCATAAGACTTTTCACTTATAATTTGCATGTCGTTGTCAAGTCATTTATGAAGAAGTTACTCCTCCTCTCCTGTCAGATACAAAATAAGCAGTTCACCTATTTTCCAGTTTTTTTAACAAGTTACCATTTGCAGTCAAAAATTTGAAAGACTGCAGGTCATCCCCACCTGACTTGCATGCTGAACTTTCCCACCAATTCATCGGCTTTAGGATGATAGAAATTTACCTGTTTTCAGTTTCCTGCGCATTTGCATTTGATGTTAGCACTCCATGTGACCTCCAACTTCAAGTTTGTCATTCTTCAATAATTGCCCATGGAATGTTTCTGGAGTCAGATTAGCAAAGTAGTTTCTGTGCCAGGATGAAAACTGGAGCCGTTGTGAACAGTTTGGCAAGTGATGATGATGATGATGCCAGCATTAATTCCACTTGTTTACAGAAGCCACCATTTTCACTAACTACAGATGGTAGCATTGTGACTGTTGTGAAATTCTACCTGCTCGTGTGTCATGTGACATTTTGCCGAAAACTACGGCAAGATAAACCGTTGCTATGTCTGACTGCAGTGAGTGAGTCAATGGAACAAAATGCAGTAAGTTACAAAAAAGGTCAGCATGCAATGTGATTGGTAGACAGGTGTGTTGCAGCATTCTTTTAACAGGTAGGTTATCAGTATTAATTTATAATAGATTTAAGCTTGTTGAAAAAGTAAGGTAGCTCAGTTATTGTTGATGTATTTTAATTAATGAATTTTAAAATACTTCTGATACATTAAATTTGGTTTTTTTTTTTTTATTTATGCAGAATTTTGAAATTTTTTTAATGCCAGCTATTTGAAATTAGTGTAATATTTCTGATTGTAGCTTTTTATTAAATATATAAATAACTATACTTATATATTGCATCACAATGTGTTTGTTTTTAACAGATAAGTGACTGTCGCAGAAAATTGTAAATTGTAAAATAGTTTATTTTTTTAAAAAAAAACTACTTACATAAAAATGAAAATTGTTGCTTGTGTGTGCGTGTTAGATTCTCAATCCACAAACATGACTATTTTTCTTTTAACAAATTTCCAATCTCTGTTTCTGGTGCTCAATGAAGCCGACATGCTGTTGGGGAAAACCCTTCTATATTACCATTGTTTCTACCTGACTGTGGCACATGATTACAAACATGGCCATGGGGAGCACAGTTGGCTACATTAGCAATTGCTGCTCTGAAAATGTCTACAAATCTTTCTTGCAAATTGTGAATTCTAAATTAATGGAAAAGGTACATCATCTATCTTATCTCCTCATGATTTTCTAGTAAGCAACAAAATGTTGATCAACACTTCATAAATTTGAACTTATGTATGAAATTTAATCAAACAGTCTTTTGCTGGTTTTAATTGGCTCATATTCATTAAGACTCATCTGGATTTTACCTTCTTTTTTGATAGGTTTCTGATTGTAGTATGAGATTGTTGTGAACTCTTAACTTGAGAGAATTAACTTATTATAATTTAGTTTCATTTTAATGTCTGGCTTCTTATTGTTCTTTCAGACGTCATTCCGCTTACGTGATAAGGTGTCCATGTCGTCTCGTGCAACAGCAAAGAAAGTTCGTAAGCTCAGTCGGCACCAAAGAGGCTCTTACAGAAAGTTTTAAAATCTGTCCTGTCTTTAAAGAAATCCAGAGAGGATAGTAAAGTAAAAGAATAGATTCTTTTGTACTGACAGGCTACATATGTTTATATGTGATCTTAGGGAAAAAAAAATCATGGAGCTGATTCCAAGCTTTCTGTTGGCAGTGCAGTTAGGAATTCCATTAATGAGAATGACTGACATAACTGGCGACTGTACTTTGTACTTGAAGTTTACTTAATCCCCAAATTGCTGACGTGACTAAACAAGAAACTATGGACTTTGCAGCAGCAATGTTTTTCATAAAAAGCCATCCATGCTGTGGAAAGTTTTTTTTTTTGTGTGACTCAGGCTGAAGTTGATAAAATTAAAACATCATTGAGTATTGGATGAGTGATCTACAAAAAATATCCAGGCCTTTGAAGGAATGGGTGTGGCTTGGCACCTGAGCGAAATGTAAAAACCACTAGCTAGAAAATAATCTGTGAGAGAAGTTCAGCAAAGTGATGCTGGTGGCAGAATCTGCTTGGTTTGCAGCCGTGTGGACTGAAAATAAATTTTTTGTTTTTGTGAAGAAGACAAGACAATTGTAAATTTTTAAATGCGTTCAGCATGCATGCTTATTCAGGGACAGGGCTGGAGCCAGGTGTCGCTTACGAGTCGTCACAAGGGCTTGGCAAATTTTTGGGTGCTTTTAATTTTTGTAAGGTATCGTATTCTTCTATTAAAAACAAAACAAAGAGTTGCTGTGAATTCTTTGTTTATCTAGGTTTTTCTGTGTATGTATCTAAATTATTTCATGCATTATCATATAACTGATTTAGGGGAATGTTTGTAACATTGCATAGGGAATAGTGTTTGTTGCTTTTACAACGAGGGTAAGTAGGTGATGACCTCTCTGTATTGTATGTTTTTGGGTTAGATCTCATCATCCCCGCACTGTTTCTTCCTCAGTTACCTCACTCCACCTGGTAGCCAGGGGTTTGCTCCCCACTATGATGACATAGAAGCATTTGTTCTGCAGCTTGAAGGCTCTAAACACTGGACACTTTATGCGCCTAGGTAAGTTTTTAATCATCAGTGGAAGTTGTTTTTAAAATAAAAAGCTTTGAATTTTGCTGGCAATTGTTATGCAGATAGAGATCAGCATTTCTAACGTCTTATTATGCTCATCTAGAAAACAACAACAAAAACTGTTAGACAATTTTGAAATTAGCAGAATTACTGGGCATGTTGGAGCAATGTGGATGCTGGACCTGTGTGGGTCTATCTTACCAACTAGTGTGCGTGGGTGTTCCATGCATTACTACTGAATGCAGGAAATCGGTTCTTCATCCGCAATTATTTGCGTGATGCCAGTGAGTTACCAGTGACCTGTGTCCAAGCAGTTTTGTTACATTAACGATTTGTCTTTTGTTTCTATAACAGTCAGCCCGGCTACACTCGAATTTTTCAAGCACACCTCTACATATGTACTTTCAGTTTTCCAAGTCTTGAGACCACACACCCATTCTAAATACTTCGATTTTTAAAAAAATGTTTCATCTATTAACAGTTTTGCACTATTAAATATTCAGACAGTCATAACTTCCTTATTTGTCAAGCTAGAAGTATAAAATTAGTACCAAAATTGAAGCTGAGAATCATCAGAACAAGTCTTGAGCGGATATTTATATGTGTGTGTGTGTGTGTGTGTTTTGTAGCTTCTGGTAAAGTGCAGGCTGGACACAGGTCAGCTGATTATTCAGGTACAAGCAAGGCAGTGTATTCAACATTGGAGAATCATTTCAAGGTGTCATCTACAAAATGCTTGGCCCATTGACAGGGAAGACTAGAAAAGCCAAATTAGCATCTTCTGAAGTCAAAAAAACTACAGTTTGTAGCTCATCATCATCAACAGAAGAACACTGAGAAGTTGGAGGATTCTGAACCGATAAACTTCATCTGAGACTGCTTCACTTATTTTAGTGTAGTTGTATGATCTTAAGTACAAATCTCCATCTTTTCTTCATCGTGGAAGGTTGAGATTTTTAGGACATAGAGAGTAGGCTGACATTAATGATGCACCACTTGGGTACAACAGCTGATTGGGTATAAATTGAGATGCTAAATAGCCCAATGAATCAAACTGCTCAAGACTTGTGCTTTGAATGAGCCAGAGGCAACACAAGTGTCAGTTGTAGCTTAGGTTGAACTCTCATCTGTTAAAAAAGAAAGATGCCATCCTCACCGAGTTAAAGACCAGCAGAAAGTGAGAATAGGGAAGGTAAGGAGCCAAATGGGAAGCTGCTGCATTTCTGGTCTGGTTCCAGTGAAAACTGGCTGAGCATGTCTGTGTATTGTGGCATCAGCTGGCCTATGAGTTAGGCCATAAATTTTCTTCAACATATGGTTGGCTGACAGACTGGAAATAGTGGCCCAGCAGTCTCTTCAAAAAAAAAAAGGTGCTGCTGCCAGATATTCTGCAGTCATTTTCTTGTTCTTGAGTCTGTCCTGTACTTTCATTGTTTTCTCAACAAAGAGGAATTCAGTAAAAGAAAGCAAGCAATGGATGCCAGTGATATGTGTTGTCTTATGATTGGAAAATCAAAGTTTCGTTGTATTTCCTAAAAATCTGCCAGAACCTTTGGACTGACTACAAAAAGTTCTAACCCAAAAATGACAGGTAAACTCTTTTCTGGATGGTGGTGTAAATAGTGCTGCTTGCAAGGTCATCAATTTGTTAATTGATAGCTGCACTGCTCATCTACCTGAATGCTTTCATTAAAATCGTAAAGGTTTTGTCATCTAACACCAAATCCCTCAAGCAGCCTGTAGATGAGGGGGGGTCATCAAGAACGCCAAGGCCAACTACTGTTCCAAGTTCAATGCAAGATTGTTGATTCCAACGATAGGTTGCATGCTCTTGATTCACAAGTCATAGAAAAATGTGAAAAGGGAGGCAATTGTGAACTTACAAAAAAAAGGGGGGATTAACTTCTCAATTGACACACACAATAGCACATGATCATTGAGTGTTTTCATGTACTGTAATGTGACTGCACCAGCTGCTGATGAGGTCAGTAATGCTGATTTCTTTTAGGTAAATAGCCTAAACCTGAACCAGATAAGATGGGAGAGGAGACAGATCAACTGCCTAACCTTGTCAGCCATCCCTCAGGACTGGTGGATAGACACTGATCTCTTGTTGTGATTGAACAGTTCATTCAAGAAAAAATGAAGCAACTTTTCACTTGCCTTTTGCTCAGAAGTCTTGACTGTATTAACTACATTGATTTTTTTTGTGTTTATATGTGTAGATAGATGAAAACACCTGAACCAATTGATTCTTGGTGTTTTTGATCTAGACACTGAGCAGTGGTTCTGCTCTGACTGTCTTCCTCAGCCCACTGATGAGATCCCCCAACACACAGTATGTGCAGCTGCAGTGTGAGTGTGGGTTGGTCTCTCTCTCTCTCTCCATCTTCTCTCTCTCTCTCTTGGACAAAACAGCTCGCAGTGTGTTTTCTTTTTCCGAAAATTCTTATTTTATTAAAACACTCTAGCCCTTTCTAAATTCCATTTTCAGGAATGAATCAGAAGTCTTGTCAAGATATCCCAGTGGTAAGCAGCATTTAAATCTGTTAGCGCATCTGAATAAAAAAAAAAAATGTCAAGTAGCAATCCAAGCAGCTTTCTAATGAGTAAAACACACAGCAAAGAAAAAGTCGACAGCCCAGTGCAGTTGTCCACGTGCTCTGCTTTAGTGAATTCTGTTTGTTTCTTTAAAATTTTCTTTTCTGTTTCAGAAAATATCAATCCAGAAGATCTTGGTGACCCCCTGGTTAATGTGGTCTTAAACCCTGGAGACATTCTATACTTCCCCCGCGGCACAATTCACCAGGTAGGGAATTTTCGTCGTCCTTCTAGATTTGTGTCGGGGTGTTAGTTGGCAAAAGTCAGGGAATGAATAATTTTGCCTGTCTGTCGTCACCAGTATTAATCGTCATATTCCAAGCACACGGCTCTTGTTTTTTTATTCAGACTGTCACTGTTAAAGATTAAATAGTGTGTGGCCTCGATTACTTACCAATGTACCTCTTCATTATGCCACTGATGTCTGTCTGAAGAAATTGTATCATGGTACCATAGCTGCCTACTGCTGACATTCTCAGGCCAGTGATGTATGTACCAGTTACATTTTTGCAAGCTTTGTTTTTCATTAAAACAAAGGGAAACATCTGTCTGTTCGAAATGGCAGAACAGCTGAGGGTCCTCCCTCGGCTCCCAGTCTTTGAAAGCATCATTAAAGAAGACTCTCCGAATTGCTCGAGTCAACTTTTGACATGATGTTGTAGGTATGCTGATGACATCATCTCCTTTCTGCTGCTGCTGCTGATAACTTCTAACAGTGGTCTGATTCCCAACATGTGTGAATCTCTGGTTTACTGTGGAGGTGGATAATGATGGGAAGTATTTGTGAAGATCATAAGTCTAATACTTCTGTGTTCCAGAAGCTGACATTCACTAGACTAACATAAAATGGAAGACTTTTGTTTCACTTTCATATCAGTCCAGCTTTGATTTTACTGTATTGATTGTTTAGAGTGTACAAGATCTGTTCCCGTTAATTTTGACAAAAAGTCTCTCCTTACCACGCTGCTTTAAATGGCAGTTGTCCAAAAGACAATAGGGTATAAACATACATAAAGTACTTTCAAAACCTGGATGCATCATACCTAAATATAGTTAAAAGGTAATGTAGCTATTATTTCTTTTTTTTAGGATTTCATTTATTCCATTAAACAAATCTTGAAGTTTGTTTTGCCTTTTACCTATATTTGAATCTTTGTGGTTTGTTTTCCATTTTAAGAAATATGGTTAACCTTATCAGTTTAAGAAACAAATTCCCAATCTGGGTGGCTCACCAGCTGTTTACATAGTCAAATTTTGAGCCCTCTGGGTGCATAAGGTCCACTTGAAGCACACTGCATATTGCTTCTAGTTTGAATGTCAAAACACTAGCCACCACATCTTGTTTGAACTTCACATTCAGAAGTTGTCGTCTTTTATTAAAGAGTAACTTTCCCCAACCTCTTAACAATATTCCATCCTCTCATCTCTCTTGTTCGCATGATTTCCTTGTTTGTATTTTCTCAACTGCTTATTTAACAACAGGAATTTCCAACTTTGTGCTGATTACTTTTGCTTGGTTTCTTTGTTAGAATGTAATTTTTTTTTTTTGCTGTTAAGTTTAAAGGGATACATAGAATCTGTCGTTAAAACACGCCACTTCATGTTTCTGTTGTAGGCTAAAACATCGGCAGACAGCCATTCGCTACATATCACTGTATCCTGTTGTCAAAAAAATACTTGGGGAGATTTGTTGGAAAAGGTAAAGTATTTAATGGGAGAGTCTGAGAGGTTATGAAAGTGAAATACAGCCCAGGTTAACTTTATTTCTGGATGGATGGCACCATTGGTTTTTCCTCTTCCTGTAAAACACCTTCAGCAGTGATGGTACCATTCTGTGTGGTGTGGAGAGAGAGAGAGGGAGGGAGTTTGAATTTTCTGGATTTGTCAAGACACCGTGTCAAGTAGGCCAAAAATGGGGGGGTTTACGTTGCAAAATCTAAACTTAACTGAATTTTTGGGAAAAGGAAGGAGAAAGCGGGAATCGGCTTTGGCCAGTTCAGTCAGTAATTTCCAATGTGCTTGCTTTCGTGCACGACAGTTCTACAATGAGACTGATCCTCCTCTCCTTTTTTTTTCTTTTGTATGATAAACTTGTCTGTAGAACTAACACAAAAATACATTGCAAATGACACTTATTACTGCCATATTCCTGAGATGGGTTTATAAATTGCTTATCAATATGCATGCGCCATTGATTAATGTTTGTCTGTTTTATATCAGTGAAAGGTGTTTGAAAGTTAGATTACTTTTAGTTAAAAGGAATTATTTAGGGATTAGACAGAATAGGAGCCATCACATTGACGGCAGGCATTTTGTTGTTGTTTGCTTGTGTGTCAGTCTCCCGTTGGTTACTGTGTCAGTGCAAGGAACCTTAGTCTCTTGGTACCACGTGAGATGATGGTTCACTGTGGTTTAGAGGAAAACCTCTTTGTAGGGTTTTCGTCAGTTATTCCCATTCCAAGGACCCTCACATCCTGTGGCCTAATGAACTTGCAGCAATTTATTTTACTATGTTTGCAGGTCAGCTGTTAGCGCACATATCTAGCTCTGTGTGGCATTGTAACTCTAGTTGTACAACAGTAAGATTTTATTTTTGACAGCTAATACCAAAGGCACTGGAGGTAGCGATGGAGGAAGATATAAATTTCAGAAAGTCTTTACCCGTAGATTATTTGTCCTATATGGGTATGGTTCACTCAGATGTGGTAAGTGAAGTCTTTACATTCTAATGTCAGAGCGAGCGAGAATAGCATTATAACCAGCCTTCAGAAGGTTTGAAATCTTTGAGTGTCCAAGATTTGGCCAGACCATAAAAATAAAAACTTTTCTGTTGTTGGGATGAGAAAATGTAGAAAATGTCTTGCAGATTTCTAGATGCCAAGATGAAGCTTTATATATATATATGGTGGCAAGAAAAGACATGCTTGAACAAAAGGTGGAAAACTTAATGATTTAAACAAAATAGAATGTCAATAAAAGGAAAAAAAAATGTAATTCTGACATCTGAAGATGTGTGATCTGCATATACTTCGTAAAATGTAGAGAATTAAGATGATGATGATGATAAATGCATGGAAACGGAGGGCAGTAATAGCAAGAGTGAATTCCTCAGGTTTGAGGTATCTGATAAGTAATGACTTCTTAGTATTTAACTTGTAATCTCAATAGGACCTAGCTAAAATCCAGCCTCATCCATATGGTTAAGTAAAGTCAAATCCAAACAGACAAAATGTTGTTATCTCTAGATGGATAGGAATAGATATCCAATGTCGCAAGAACAACAGTTCTTAACGAATAAACTATATGCAGTCTGTCTAGGGTGTGGATTTGGTTTTTGAAATATGTTTATTTATATATTCTTTAAAAAGTAAGCAGCAAGTGTTTACAAGCCTGTTTGGTATGTTAGTTTATATTCTGATTGAAGAGGATGACCTGCGTATTGATAGACACTCAGTTTTTTTTTTAAAAACTATGTGAGCGAGAGCTGTCTGAAGTGACCGTTTAAAATAGCAGTGATGCCAGTCTAAAATTGATCTTAATGGAAAAGGCCTTAATGATGTGACCACTATTCATCTCAATAAAAGCTTGTCCATGTTTTGGTATCGACCAGATCAGATGATGCAGCTGTTTGTGGGATGTTAACCATTCTTTGCGCAGGGTCACTTCCAGGTGATCAAGAGATTGTGGGTGGACTTGGCGACCAGACACGTCATCCTAGGATGTCCCAAACACATTCAATCAGAATTAAGTACAGAGATGATGCATGTCGGATCATGCAACTGGGGATGTGGTTGGGCATTGTCATCTGTGCAGATTAAGTTTGGACCTTGGAGTTGCTGCTGGAGGGATGATTATATGATCTCATTTCTGAATCTGACACCAATCATTTCACCTCTGCTGATGATGGCAATCAGTTCTTTGGCCAACTTGAATGCTAGCTCATGCCATCAGCCTGCCAAATTAATTGTGCTGGCTAATGGCATAGTTAGAAAATCATTTCTCAGCTTGTCTCCAGTCTCTAGCCAGTCCATGTTGATGTCTAAGCAAAATCTATACTTGCTAGTAAAAAAGAACATGGTGCCAATGGTTCAGCCTCCATCCAGTTGCTCGGTTGTAATTGTCCATTGCATGCTTAGCTATGCATGACACCATGTTAGATGGATATGCAGCAGTGATATTCTAGACCATTCACCACTAACATTGACCCTGTTGTGAACTGTCTTATGTCAGAATGTTATGGTTGCTTGCTCTTTAGAGTTCACTAAAGAGAGAGTTTCTATTGAAAAACTTTCTTCTGGCAAGTGGCCAAGATAATTCTCTGGAGGGTGGAATTGTGTCTCTCTGACAACAAATTGAGATATCTTCATGAATTGGCTAGTCAAGTGGTATGATGTCAGTGCCTTTTAAAATGGCATTGTGATGAATACTGCACTAGGGAGCAGTTTACATCATTCCTCTGTGACCTATCCAATTAGTCTGAGCCACTTCATATGGTATGATATGAAGCCTGGGCATTTCTAAATTGACTTATGCCACACACGTTGCCAGTTTATAGAGGAAATGATAGTGGGTCATGTGCAGAGATGTACATAGATTAAGTGTGAGGAATGAATTTGCATGCTAATTTCTGGAGTTGCTCGGTTTCAAAGTTTCTGACTGTAACATTACGTGTTGTTTGCGCAAGGTCATGTTTAGGTTTCTCTTTTTTTTCCAACCTGCAGGTTGTCTCTTCGGCCAGAATATGAACACGCTTCACTGTAGACTTGGAAACAGCTGGTGCTTGTTGTCTTTCTGAGAGACGCTAGCACATTTACTATAAGTGATCTCCTGTTTTTTAAATGATTATTTTAGGAAAGCCAGGCCAGAAAAAAATTTTACAATATAATTGAGAGTTTGATGGCTAGCTTAATAACAAAAGCTCCAGTCGATGCAGCCTGTGATCAGATGGGGAAACAGCTGATTCACCAAAGCCTGCCTCCGGCCCTGAGTAAAGGTATGACCAAAAAACACGTACATCTTGCACAGGGTGGTATCGTAGTCTTACTGTTCACATACCGTGTATCAGCACTTCCTTAGTGACGTGTAAGGTGTTGACAATTTTATTCTAGTCAGGATTATTGGGAAGAAAAATGTGTGTAAGATGCAATAGCATGTTTTGCCATGTTTGGATTTGCCTTCTTTTCATCTTTTTACTATTTTTAGTGGAAAAAGCTCACAGCATTCATAATCAAGGTGAGAGGTGGGATCATGAGGAGAAACAGGTTGTGGGATTAGTGAGCATGAAGCCTGATACTGCCATAAAATTGATCAGAAGAGGTGTCATCAGGTAAGTCAGAGAATGGGCTTATTTGACTGATTGTGACACACTTCCATTTTGCCTGGCTGTAAATAAACCACAGGCTAAGGTAGTGGTCGGTCTCACTCGTGTCTGGAATTTCTCTTCCTTACTCCTCTCGCCAGTAGCCTGTATGTACAGATACTAGTCTGGTCTGCATTTCTAGGCAGCATGTTTCACTGTGAAGTAAATAAGAGGAGATTGTTCGAAATGTAATTTGATGGAAAGGATAATATGCATATCAACCAGGCTGCCTTTTAGTGAATACAAATTTGTCGTCCTCTCTCGTTTGCTGCACACCGATGTCTAACAGGACGCATTTCCAAATGCATGCTCCATGGGGCCCACAGCTTCTCTCTCTCTCTCTCTCTCTCTCCTCTCTCTCTCTCTCTCTCTCTCTCTCTCTCTGTGTTTGTTTTTTTTTTTTTTCTTCCAGAAAAACCCCTGCTGGTTCATTCTACATCAGATCATCAAATGTTGAAAAGTGAACCACCTCGATCTTACATTTTGATATCGTTTCTACTGAAGATGCATCGTTCTCCAAAAGGAAGGTTTGTAGAGGTGTGGGCCCCCAACCACAGGGTTTTCCAGTTGAAAAACGATGCTTCAACTATCCATCGCTTTGTGCTTCTGTTGTGGATTTCATTATGCATGTGAAATGAAGCATCCAAGCGATCCCACGGGAAGTGAACTCCAGCACTCCAGTAGAATATCCGTTGGACGGTCATCCTGCTCTTTTTTTCTATTTCCCTACATTCTGTTGCTGTTACCCTTAACGCAGCCACGCATCTTTGTAAGGGCCTATTACTGTAGGGACTTGGGCTTAGATGTGTCCATTGTAGTTTCTATAATTAATATAACTGTATTTTGGCAGGTTTAGTATGCAAAAATGTGATACATTAAATATTGTAGAATATCTGCTGTATAAAAGTTACTCTTTTCTTTTCTTTCTTTTTTTTTTATTTTAGTAGTTCTGGCTGCCTTATTTAGAATTAACTACTTGATTTGCTAAAAGTAAAATAGCCTTTCTCCAGACCGTACTTAACTTACTTTCAAACAGCTGTTTCCCTTTTGAGTATTCTTTTGGTAGTTTGGACATTTTCTCTTGGGTCTGTTTCCTTCTGTTTTGGTTTGTTACATCATCACTAGCCGTAAGGTCTTTGTACTCGTTGGTTTACCTGCTTAGAGCAGCAGAAAGTACGGATGAGTTGGCGCAGGTGGCGTGCATTTATTGTTTTGACGAACTGGAAGTGGAAAAAAGTTGTACATCTAAAACATTTTCGAATAATCTCATGTTTCACATTTGAAAACTAATATTTTAATGTTTTGCTTCATTATGCTGCAAAATCTCACTTTTCTCATCTTTCTCTAAAGGAGCAGGAACGAATGCATTATTAGAGTTCAAGTGTTTGACATTTTTATTTTTTCTAGAATGGTTACGGAAGATGAACAAGTGAAAATATATCACTGCTTAGAAAACACAAAGGTCTTCTGTCAGAGGGAGCCACAGTATCTAGAGGTCAGCATCGAGGTGAGTGAATGCAGGTGCTTCTTTCACTGACTAGATCACCTTTTTAAGGTGATTGTTTTAATGTTCCAGAGCAAAAAAAAAGGTGGGGGAGTTAGTGTTTTGCTAATTCTATTTTGATGGTGTTTATTTTCTTCAAATAGCAGTACTTGATAATGGAAATCAAAGCCATTTAAATCATTACTCCCAGCTTAGCGATTGTAAGATGGTGCAGCTGTTTGAAAATCGTAGATACAATTGCTGCCAACTTGTACTTTTATCTATTTATTCGATGAAATGTATGTGTTCTTTAGTTTTCTACAAAACTAACGTTGCTAGGAAAATGTAAATTCAAAGATGTGTGATGTACTAATTTTAAAATTCTGTTTGCTGTCAGCTCGCCCCAGCTGTGGAATATCTGATTCATGCATACCCAGACTTTGTGACAGTTGATAGTCTGCCCCTGGACACCTCTAAACAACAAGTAAGCTCACTGATAATTTGATAGAATAACTTTTATGTTTGTTTGGCAATAAATTTAGCTTTTTTTTTTAGAATTACTGTTAAATTTGAAGTGTTACTTGGGCTAGATGGGCTTAGGTTGTGAACAGGAGCCGTTCTGGTCTCAATTAGCTTGTCTCTTGTTTTGTTAATAGATATGCAAATACCCCTTTGGTTCTAATTGCTGCCCATCATCCATTAAATGCTCATTTATTTGCATTCACAATTGTCACCAATATAAATCTCAACCTTCTTTTTAGGAATATTGAAGAATTTACTTGTGGACATGAACCTTTGATTATTACAATTATAAGAAATACTAAGTGAAAATCAGTAGTGAGATAGCTGAGTCCCTATCACAGATGAAGCATCAGCCTGCATTAAGCAGTCTCTGTTCAAGATACTCACTCATTGTCTGTTGATGCACCTTGTGAGATGATGCCTTTGATCGGTAATACTTCGGAAAGGATTGCTTGGTTGGTTATGTGACTCTATTCAAGCACTGTGCTCACAGTGACTGTGTCAGTTTATTTGCTGTGCCTCTATGACTGAAGCTCTTTCTACTACAACTCCCACGTCCTTCCCATGTGTTCACTCATTTGAGATTCTCCTAGCAAGCATTGTGTATGGTGTCTGTGGAAGAGTTAGCATGGCAAAGACAAGTTGCAGTTCAGGCAAACTATACACGATCTACAACACTGTGAAATGGACAAGAAATTTGTGTAGACAAAAAAAATGACTTCAAAATATACAAGCAGATGAGGGAAAATTTGGTTGTGGACCTGCGTCTGTTCCGTTCCTGTACACTGCTAACAGTAGAATTGCTTTAATAATGTCTTATGTTTTTCTTTCTCGTTACACACACATCTGTGCTCTCTGCCATATGTATTCAGTGTAACTTGGCTTGTACTGTCATTTGGAGATGTTCTTGTATAGTTTATTTCCTACATAGTGATGCATCAACTGTTGCCAATTGCAGGAAGTCGGGTGTTTCAGTTTTCAGTACATTTTTGCTTTTTTTTTATGGCTCTGATAATCATCCACTCAATATTTTGATGAGTTCAGTTAATGCCCAGACAGCAGTTAGAACTTACACTAAATCGTTAAAACTATAAATAAAACCAGCAGTAGACTCCGGCGGTTCTCGTGGACTCTTTGTACTTATATTTAAAAATTATTGCTGCTCTGAGGCTAAATTTGAGTTATGGACATTCATTGGTTTCAAAATGGCGGTATTTGTTTATAAACTTTTCATAACAGCTCTTAGTTAGCTCTGGTTTAAAAGAATTAAATAAGTTTATAACCATTTTGTTCAGAAGATGGGGTGTGCAAAAGAAAGTTAAATAGATTTGAACTTTCATAGATCAGTAAATTGTTAAGAAATATATATAATATACTCCATGAACACCTGGAATTAGCTTCACTGCACTGGAAGGTAGTTATCTGTAATAATGCACACCTGGGTTAATAAAGGCAACATCTGTTTCTTACAGATTGAAGTGGCATGTGCCTTGTATGAGAGTGGGATGCTCTTAACAGAAGGGTTTCTCAAACCAGTGGACGATGAAGAAGACGAAGATAGTTCTGAAGAAGAGCAGTAGTGTGAGGCTGGGCGATATGTAGCAGCAGCAGCAGCAGACAATTCTGTTAATTTATTTTGTTTTTAAGTTCTTTAAAGGAAATTAGATTCTATTTTATTTTATTTTTTCGCTATGTATTGTTTAATTTAGTTGGGAGGGGAGATTGAGAATCTTATTATGCACAAAATATTTTTCTCCTGCTGCTGTAAGCTGCACACAAGTAAGAATGGAACTTCTTGTAAATGCCAATATATTCGATGTAAAAGCTACCTTCTGAAATAAATGGAACGGCCTGTAGAAAATGGAAAATGCTTAATTTCTATCGAGTGTCTGTCATCTGTAAAAAAAGGGGGCTATTTTGATTGTTTTTAATCCATGAATGGTGCAGTTATTGATTTCAATCATTTCTGCATATTTAATTTTTTATTTTAATTGTATAAATTTTATGGAAAATGTTTTTACATATGGAATCTGATTTTTCTCAAGTTAAAACATGGAAGCTATAAGTATTCATCGTCTTTGACTGACAGTTGTGTCATTTTATATCGTTACCATCCTTCATTTTAAAGCACAATCACCTTTTGGTGGTTTATTTCATGGGCAGATTACAGATCCGGTAATAGGTTACAGCAGCCAGCTCTAGGGGGTTTATTCCACGGGCAGATTACGGATCCGGTAATAGGTTACAGTAGCCAGCCCTAGGGGGCTTATTCCACAGGCAGATTACGGATCCGGTAATAGGTTACAGCAGCCAGCCCTAGGGGGTTTATTCCACAGGCAGATTACGGATCCGGTAATAGGTTACAGCATCCAGCCCTAGGGGGTTTATTCCACAGGCAGATTACGGATCTGGTAATAGGTTATAGCAGCCGGATCTAGGGGGTTTATTCCATGGTCAGATTATGGATCTGGTAATAGGTTACAGCAGCCAGCCCTAGCGGGTTTATTCCACGGGCAGATTACGGATCTGGTAATAGGTTACAGCAGCCAGCCCTAGGAGGTTTATTCCACAGTCAGATTATGGATCTGGTAATAGGTTACAGCAGCCAGCCCTAGGGGGTTTATTCCACAGGCAGATTATGGATCCGGTAATAGGTTACAGCAGCCAGCTCTAGGGGGTTTATTCCACAGGCAAATTACAGATCCGGTAATAGGTTACAGCAACCAGCTCTAGGGGGTTTATTCCATAGGCAGATTACGGATCCGGTAATAGGTTACAGCAACCAGCTCTAGGGGGTTTATTCCACGGGCAGATTACGGATCCAGTAATAGGTTACAGCAGCCAGCCATAGGGGGTTTATTCCACAGGCAGATTACGGATCCGGTAATAGGTTACAGCAGCCAGCCCTAGGGGGTTTATTCCACGGTCAGATTACGGATCCGGTAATAGGTTACAGCAGCCAGCTCTAGGGGGTTTATTCCATGGCCAGATTACACCACTCTGGTGTGACAATGTGCAGACTCATTTGGAGATGCGTATTTTTCTATCGCAGTGAAAGATGAGAACGACTTCCAGTCATCAGGGATCCTGCTAAAATTGTTTTTCTTTACATCCACACCAAGTTAGAAATGAAACTAATGTACCTTTGGCTGTAAGTGTTCAGTCAACAAGAACGTTGAGTAAAATCAGTTTAGTATGTAGAATCAATATGTATTTTTTATGTATCTTTCACAGGGTCATGGCATCAGTAACTGGACCAGATAGACTGATAAATATTCATCTTTAAATTTAGTTTTGCATTATTATTTAATGTAGAATGTTTTTAGTCTCTGTTACCAAAACTCAAAATTCTGTTATATGACTACAACTTTGGTAATTTGCTCTTACTGTTTGGCAGTATGGACTTTCTTTTCTGCAGCAAATTGGGTTTTGATCAATATTTCTTTACCTTGTGTATGTGGTTCTAATGACTCTAGGTTGATAACAGCTAATCAGGTTTAATATTTATTCGAAAATTACCTTTGCAATATGTTAAATCAGTTTCTCCATTATTTTAAATTCTCGCTATTGGGGTTTGGATCAAGAACTGGGTCATTAAACAGAGAATCGAATCTTTTCTGGTGATGAATCCAGGTTTAACAAGTTTTTCAGACAAATGTACCGCATACTTGAGAGAGGTGCAAGTGCCTGTGATGATGTAGGCTGCCAGTGATTCCAGATTCTGGTTCTGAAGAATGTCCTATGACAGACCATCGCAACTCATGCAGGCTGAATATCTGTATGAAATTAGATTGGTTATCTAGATACTTTAGCTTGAACCTCACTGAGCAGTTGAATGCAGCAACAGAGAGCCCAGTAGCTAATGTACCTCGACCACATCTTGCCAAACCGATAACAAAAGTAATAAACATTATTCTACAGCGAGGCATTAATATTAAATACCCAGTTTACATCAGTGGTTTGAGTAATGATAAACTTATTATGAAATGGAGCTAACCTTGATAGAAGGAAAAAATGTAGTTTCCTTAATATTAAAACCTTGTTTAGATGATTTTGTGTTTGGGTATTTAAAGTGGATTGTTTGTTTTGTCACAGGCATGAAGTAAGCATCACGTTTAGTAAAACCTATCGGAAATCTTGCTTCCGCAACTGAAACAGGCAGTGTTTGTAGCTTGTGTGGGAGAGAGAAGCTGGACAAGCATCAACAGTCTGTACTACAAAAACATTCTTTTTAAATCACCCATGACCAGAAAATAAATAGTTTCCTTAAAAATTTGGATAACTTGGCACGCGCGCGCACACACACATGCACACAGACACAGAGAGAGACAGACAGACACAGAGAGAGAGAGACAGACAGACAGAGAGAGAGAGACAGACAGACAGACAGACAGAGAGAGAGAGACAGACAGACAGAGAGAGAAGGGCTTCATATTTGAAAAAGTATAAGTGAAACTGGTTTTGTTTATTTTTATAGGTGAGATGATATACATTGAGATTTAAGTTCAGTGAGAGTTGTATTTTTTATATCTGGCCTCCTCTCCTCTTCTGGCATGCACATACTCTATGTAAGTGAGGTACCCATCGTTGTTGAAGTCGTCATCTTGCAACACCCTGTCTATGATATCTGCGATAAGACGAAAACACTTTGTTATTATATTAAACATCTGCTAGTACACTTATTCAGCTAATATTTAAATAATATGCATAAAAAAATCCTTATTACCTCTGTTATGAGACCATGTAAAAGACTACATTATTCGAACAATAAATAGGAGTTTGGTTACAGCACCCTGATAACCACCAGGGAGTTACAGCAGGAATCAATATAGAATTCCTAACTACGTTTAGAAATGTTTCTCAACAACAGAAGAAGTCAGTCAAAAATATTGTAATCTCCCTCTAACGACACAGGTGTTCTAACGGCATGAGATCTGTAAAAATTCTTCAGATTTGCCTAGAATCAAACCAAGAGTCAATGATATAGCTACAGGTATTGTAATTTTGAAGAAGAATCACCCTGATAATTTTCCTTACAAAATATTTTTTTTATTATTATTTGTAAGTATCTTTAAATAATTACATTTTACTTAATTCTCGACAGTCATCATCAGCTGGTTAACTCCACGGCGCAGAAAGCGAGGACTTAATATCTAGAATTGTGATAATAGGGTAGATCTGTTTACTGTCGTTTATAGAAAAATAGAAGTTTTTTTTTTTTTTTAACAGAATGGACGTCTCTCATGCTAGATAATGGTAATAATTCTTTTTTAATATTCGGTTTGTCAGTATATCTGTACAGAGAATAAAAATCAGTTGTGTTAGTTTTTAACACGGGGAATGTTTCTACTAACAGAACCATAAACGGACGATTGTCAGCCATAGTGAGAACTTGTGTAAAATCTACTGGTAATTAAACTTGCGCTATTACAGAGTCCCTGCGGGTCTTTACTGCCTTTCTGTTTAGAATTCGTTTTTCTTTGAGTGAAAATAATTATAGGTATTTTTTCCTTTATTTTGTTTTCTTAGTTTTATTACTTTTTTTAAAAAGGTCCAAGTTTGGTTTACCCATCTCTTCTGTGTTTTGTTATTATCATATCTCTAAAAGCAAAGTGATACAGCCGACCAGACCTCTCCCGAACTTACCACCACCACCACCAGGAGACTGGTAACACAAAACAAGTAAGTAAAACCCTGACAGACCAGCAGCGGGTTCATTCCATTACCTGTGTAGTATTTTAATATGGCGTCTTTCCTGTTCTCTTCAATTTCAGCAACCTCCTCCCGGCTCTTGCTCGCCCGCTCAGCATCCGTGAGGCGTGGGCTAATGTAATCTTGGTCAGACATCATATGATAAAGCGCATAGAGGATTTCCAAGCCGTCCAGTTTTGTGTCATTGTTCAGGTCATGTAACCTGTCAAGTAAATCCATGGAGCAAGTAAAGAAGAAAAGACGACTACTATTCGTGTTGTGTCTTGGGCGAGTCACAATTTCCGACCAGCGGTTTGTTTAACTCTACAAAACATCAGGCAGATTCAAACAAAAAAAGAAAGAGAACCGAACATTTCAACCTTCCAACAGAATATTCTCTCAGCAAGTTTGCGTTAATTCTGATTTTACCACTTATTATCCGTGGCATCAGACACCATCTTTTTTAACTTTAACCGCATGGAGATTAAGCAGTCAGCCCCTCTTCGGGAGATTTAATTGTAAGCTGAGTCAGGAGGAGGAGGAGGAAAGCAACTGGTAAAATACTGAAAAATTGTTTTCTAAACAAGTATATATTTGAAAATAAATCTTTCAGGCTGCCGGGGAACAAATAGTGACATACCATCTGTTAATCTGAATTAGATCTGCCAGATATACAATATCTATAAACAGCTGGTGAGCCAGAGTACTTATGAATTTTCCATAGCAGAATCATGTTTATTTATTAGTTGATTAAATATTTTCTGGTGGGAGTGGGTGGGTTACAGTCATAGCTCAGTAGACCCAGTGATACATTTTAATAAAATTCACAAAGTAATTTTTCTTTTTACTGAACACTTAAAAAGAGAATGAAGTTCCAACTACTCTCTATTACTGGTGATGAAACTTATGTCTAATATTAAACTGAAACTACAATTTATAGATTTATACAGAATTAATGGTTGGAGCAACTTTAACACAAGTTGTTTGGATTTGTGCCTCCACTCCACTCCACCCTGAGGAAGTCAGGGCTTACCCACAGCTCACACATTAGAAGCCTATTCAAGAAATCAAATAATGTGAGAAAAATATTACATATGTACCAGTTCAAGATTTCTCTCGCACATTATAATTATTTATCTGTCTACAGATTTTCCTGCAGTGGATACAGAGTTCCTACAGTCTACTCTAGGCTGGATTTGTTCGTAGCCCACCATAGGCTTCCCCATGTACGATTTTCCTGTAATTTAATAACTGAAAATCCATCATCAGTATTTGGTGGGAGTACCACTAGCACTGTGTAAGGCTGGCAGGTATGGAATCTATCAGTTTGTCAATAATTAACTGGTCTGGGTTTTCTTACGAGGTTTACAATTCCGTCAATGACTGCTATGATACTGGTCTTGATCGTTCAGCCCTTAATTATTCGTCAAGATGCTCCCAGAGGCATGCAGTGATACTCGTAGCTGGGCTCTTGTGTGGGGAAGCAGCTGCATCCATTCTGCATCTTCCAAGCTGCAGAGGATCTAGATGTAAGACTTCCTGCAGGTTATGGAAATTCAAGTTGAGGATCTGGTAACTGAATTTGGCAAACCACAATCCATTTTGTACAAGTAGCAAGTCCTGCAGTAGTTAGTTACACCTGACACTTTATTCAATACATAAGACAAGACAACAGCAGCACCAATATGACATACAGACTTACTGGGCTGGCAGTGGCCAGTTATCTGGCTCCTGGTAAGTGGAGAATACTTTGGTTAGCACATTTAAATGCATCTGCTTATCACAGCAACTCATTTTACAGCAGTGATGGTGTTTGGATATATAAATCATAGACAAATTCATTTAATGGGTGCATTCAAACTTATGGCAGAGATCTGTATAAGTTAAGGAATGTTCTGTTATCATGGCTACACTGCCTGCTTTTTTCTCTCTTTTTTCACAATGGACTGACAAACTCTATTGGTCTCAACCTAGCAAATAATTTTTCATAAAATATTCCAGCCATGGCTTTTAGCGTTAAACCGTACTTTCTATACCACGGGATCATTCAGATGTTTGCGAGTTAAATAAAGCAAGCATAATAACTATTCCGTGTGTACACAAGCCACTGTTGTAGTCACGGCCATGATGAAATAAGTTATCCAATTATTGCTTGCATGCTTGCTTTGACTCTCTTAATGACTGAGGCCTTCTGGGTTCAAATAAAGCCAGGCCAGACTGCAGGACTTCTTAGATTACTGACCTATGGTTCTAGGTTTGTTTTAACCAAGACAACGTAAATATTGAACAAGCTTGAGCATAACCATTTCAAAATGCATTTCTCTTTGGTAAAAGGGAGCATCAGATCAACTTTAGGTCCAAGTGCAGATTGGATGTGTGGAGGTGTGTCTGGTCAGTGAGAGAATGACCGATGCGCAAACAGGGCTGGCAGATTTGGTTTCAACAGCACAACAGCCAGCTCGCGGTAGCAGCAAAACTCATGCACTTCCTGTTTAACGTGTAGCTTGTAAATAAAAGGGACAGCACTCATCCACATCCATGCTGCCAGAATTTAAACCATCATAGAGAAACCCAAACTGCAGAGGGCAGGAGGCTGAAACAGCTCCGCCCATGTGCAGATCACCACACTAATGATGTGGAATTTTGATTTTCTGCTGAATCCACATTTCAATAAAAGGTTTAGAATTCTTAAAAGTCCGTCATTTTTCAAAATGCATTCTATGACATCATCAAGCCAAACATTTGTAAAGTTTCGTGCACAATGAATATTCAGAAAACTGATGGAGATAGTCAAAGGTTGACTGAAAAAAGAAGCTAAACACTGAAAAGATGATGACAGCTTACTTAAAGTAATGGAATTCCAGTTCCTCGTTGGACATATCTTTCTCGTTTATTTTGATTTCCTCTTGTAAATGTTCTTTTATATGTCTGAAAACAAACGGGGGAAGAAAGACAGTTTGTAAGTTTAACATCATTTTATTATCAAACTCTAATCTTATGGCTTATTTAGGGTACTTTTTTAAATTTTCTCCCAGTTCTTACTCTTGCTTTTGCTTAATAAAAGGAAGGCCCAAAGTAACAAGTTTATGGGTGAACGCCAACCATAGGCAAACATTTCTTTGTCTGCTAAAGTTTCAAGTATCTGAGAACTTTAATTTAGTACCTACTCCTTATCCCGAACAAACTGGGGATCATGAAATCTGTTGTCTTTGCCCAGGTCTTGGTTTCGACTGTCAGCCCCATGCCCCTTACATGCCACCAAACAGAGCACAAGGACAAGGACCACTGGAGGGATGCTGGAAAGCATAAGTTGTCTGCAAGATAAAAAAAAATAAAACAACTAGAAGAAACCAGCTGTAACTAAAGAGAAGAGGTGGGGTTGAGAAGAATTTGAGTAGAATCCTTTCACCTGAAGTTTTAGCCATGTGATTGCTTCTAAAATAAGAGGCAAAATTCAGTCAAGATTCCATCAGTAAGTACTTAGTGTTTACTACTCAGTCCCCTACTTCTGCCGATTGACTGGAATGGCGCTATATCTTTTGTTTCTCTTTGTTGTGACTGGTAGACAAAGAAATGTGAGATTCTGACAAGCTAGAGATTGATGTTAGTGTGGCAGACAGAGGGCTCAACATTTATAATGAATTAGCATCATGTAACTATGTAAACAGCAGTTATCTGTCATGACAAAATCATTGGACTCTATAGGTGAACTTGTTTAGTCTTTTCTTTATCAGTTTAGTAAAAGATATAAATGATGACTATGTCACTTTTGAAAGTGTTTATATCTTTGGGGCACTCATTAGCCTTGGTGAACTCCTGTGTGTAATTTAGTATATAGATGAAAAACTACAAATATCTATACATTTTTGGTAGTCAGAATAAATCAACAAATGCTCCAAATGTGATTTTTTCTAATATTATTTTATACAACTTTCTAAATGGTGCAATAATTTTTTTTTGGGAGAGAGAACGGTGTTCATGATAGTTATTCCAACTAACTAAAGAATTATAAATGTTACAGAAATTTTAATCTGCTGTTCTTCCAATTACTACTGTCTTTTAAAAGTACTCCTACAACTGAGCCCTTTTGGATGTTAAAAAAGCCGATAATGGAACCATCACATGCAAATGTTTTTCAATGCCATCATGTATTTGCCTATAATAATCCAATAGTTTATTCTGAATGTTAATGGTGCCTGAGGGCTTGATTATGCAATCCTCAACACAACATGTTCCTGGAAATTTCATGTGAACATTCTCCATAAATTCTTTATCTGGATACATGCACAAGACAATAAAACCCTTCTGTGCCCATAACATAAACTCAGAGTATGGAATGACACTTACATAGATTTGGGAAAACTGCAAGTGATGTTTTAGTGACGGCAAATATTCCCTGTATAACTTGAGAAGAAAATGTTTTATCCTTGGTAACAGCTGACTGGTGCTGTATTTATACAGGGAATCTTTCACAACACTACTAAGCCCTTCCACCTACTACTACTATTATGTGGCATACCTACGTTTAATATAAACTCTACAACCTGACAATTAGACTGACCATGATTAACAGCGTGGCGACTGACTGACTAGTTATAGGATGAATCTTTAGTTTTCTCATGTTCATTTCCCAATTAACATCAGGGGTTTTCAAATGTTTTCCACTTTCTTCTAGACATCAGACTTTGCATCTGATTGATTCTAATGATGCTATGGACCAATGAGAGCCAGTGAACTGGCCACTGCTGGCTGTTCACTCATGGTTCTCCCTAGGAAGTTTAAAATCTGTTATGATAAAATTATTTATTTTCCAAAACATGATCAAAGGAGATAAGTTTAGATCTATCTTGTGCTGCTGAATGTAGTCTGGACAGTACTTTGGTGCTGTAGATAACAGAAACGTTACCCTGTTTCTTATATAAACCGTCAAGCTCCATTTCTGTTAGCACATGGTAGTCAGCTACAAGCTCCATTGTCTTTTAACATTGATCTCTGTGTTTTCATTTTGAGTATAAAGCTAAATCTGACAAAAAAAAGATTTTTAAAAACTTAACATTTAAAGGAAGAATATTTCAGCTCAGATATTATACACCATTAAAATCGAGTAACAACTGAAATGGCAGCAGTAACATACATGTACTTACTCTAGAGAGTGCTACAGCTCAAGGTTGCATGTTGGTGGAATGTGAATAAAAGGGAGCTAAGAACCTTCACTTGTGTAAATAAGGTTAGAACCAAGAAATTCTTTAGAATACCATTCAAAACAAATTTTCTTGTCAGTATAGGTGAATATTTCATTAAACACTATTTTTTTTTTGTTGCTATAAAATTCTGTAAGTATTGGGACAGTCTACAACATCATGTAACTCAAATCTGCATCCACACGGATGAGGGCGTTACTGTGGACCAGCTCTTTGTGACAGCTGCAGCGTGTTGCTGATATAGGAACATATAGAGAATTAGTCTCACATAAGCTTAGGCTAAACCGTATGATCCAGCGTTCAGAGTCATTTTATGTATCAGAGATAAGTGGAGGTCTCCCACCCACACGTGCCCAGCTGCTTGGCGGTGGTGGTGGCCAGTTGGTCCAGAGATGCTCTGAGATGAAGCTACGTTTGCGCTTATAGCACAATAGCTGAGAGGGCAGCATGGATACATAGGGCCCCTGTGAAATTATTGAGTCTCTTTAAAAGCTGGTGTGTGTGTTTTAGTAGCAGGTGCCAAGACCGCTCGTAGCAATCATTGCTAGAGGACAAGGACACATCGATTGACTTGAGTTTATACCGCTGTCTTCCCTATTGAAAGTTCTTGTCTCTCTCTGCCTCCAGTGGCTGGCGCGGACGCCGAGGCTTGGTGACGTCATTCGACCTCGTGACTGGTGTCTGTCTGCACCTGCGACGATCTACCTGTCTCAGGCGAGGGCGATCAACGACTGCAGCCGGTTTTGAAACCGATCTTCCGCGGGTTCGTTTCCTTTAAAAAAAAAAAAAAAAAAAAAACAGCCGAGCCCCGTTCGTCGATCAACCCCGGGCCGGAATTCGCGAAGAAAGTCCACTCACCGCATGCTGTCAACCACCGTGGGTAGGAAGGGTTAAGCACCTCTGCCCAGGTGCGAGATCGGAGAAACCACGAACCTGTCTCTCTTCAAAAAGCAAAGGGGAAGAAAAAGAGATGTGGTAGCGAAGGCTGGCATTTACCTGCTGACGTAGCTGGATCGTGGGGATCTGTCACCCGCCTGACGCTCCGAAACTATAGCAATTTCTCGGCTCTCCTTATCAGATGATCTACCTGCTGTCATCATGTGTAACCCTAACAGCTGCAGATTTCCGTCATGTTTATCTCGCTGTGCTCGTCTTCAGTCAGATGGACGAGTCGCGGCTATCTGTTATTGGAGACTTGTGTAGTAAAGAGTAGCATCTGCTCATCCCCCATCGATTAAAAGCTAGGGGGCACTTCCAAAGTTGATCTGCTGATGTGAGCCGTTTGAGAATGCTTGATTAGGGGTCGGGATTACTGGAACAACACGTATGCAGCTGAACGAAATGTGAGCACAGCCCAGTTAGTTCAGGTGTGAAAATTGCCAGCAGATTTCCCGGACGGTGATGCCGATTTTCGGGAAAAAAAACCAGGTGTTTGAGTAAGATTCGTACACCACGACAGGTACAGATGGTGGCGGTGCGGTGATCGCGACCAGGATGCGTATATTGAAGCTCCGAGGAGGCGGAGAAGACTAGGTACCAGTGGAAGGCCGGCATGTCGACTGATGATGATGAATCCGATATAGCATCGTTATTCCTCATACGGCCGAAGATGGTGCCAAACCAATATCCTTGAGAGAGATACAAAACACCTGTTTCCTCCCGAACAATCGCGATACAAAGCTTCACCACCGTGCAGCAGCAGGTGAGAATGGAGTCGGCATCATTGCGATTCGGGGTGTGGGAGTTTCTCGTTTGAGAAACGGCTGAAGCACCAGAGCAGGAACAGTTGGGACCGACCGCTGCCCCTCAGATCTACGAGAGAGAACGGGCCCGACGGTAAACTTTATAGTGAGATACCTGAAATGTTAACCCTCCCAGAGGCAATGGCAATGCAAGGAAAATAAACGTGTGACGATTCTAAACATCGACTGTTCCAGACGAATGATTTCTTAAAATACCTAAGTAGAATCTCGCCCCCCCCCCAAAAGCAGCGGGCATCTTCTCCGCTCTCGTATCATTTCCCCGAAGAACAAGATTTGCGATGTCGGCTTTCGGACGGTTTACCTGTCTGCAGCCCAGGTAACACGCACGCGCCTAGCGCTGAAGACCTACGGGTGGCCGGCGCTAGTTAGTTACTCTGTTTCCTTCTCTCCTCTTTTGCGAGCTTTCGGTATCCATAGCAACGCGGTCATTAGGAAAGAAATCGATAATCTTCCCAAATGAAGCATATCGATCGTAGCTGAGGAGGGCAGCTGCACGAGATGATTTCCTGCGACAAACGGGTGGGTGGACGGAGAATGGCTCTCTCTCTTACCTGGGTTCGGTCACGCGGCGGGAAGATGGGGCGTGACGACCGGCTGGCGGGGGAACTGTCCCCTTAGAATATAGTACTAGAGGTGTAATCGGTCCGTGTACAGGAAAAACGGCTGATTACGGCGACACTGGCTGGGAACTGGAGCCCATCACGGGCCCACGCAGGCAACAGGCCGAGCGGAGAGAGAGAGATACGGGTACAATTAGAGAACCATAAGTTGGGTAGGGCCATTTTATGAAATGCGTGAATGTATCGGGGACTCCCTCGCAGAAAGAAGGGCCAGAGAGCTCTGCGATACGAGTTCAACACGTGTTCCACTCGAACGCTTTAAAAGGACACCGCATCCCCCTCTGAGAAATGGCTTGTGGCGCCGCAAGAGTTAAAGTCTCGTCGTTCGGCGCGAGCACCTGTCGCCGAGACGGCCTTGTTCTCGATAGATGCGCGGCCGTGTTGAATTAGGGGCTGCTTTGGGGCCAGTTGTAAGCCGTTTCGTGTCCTGTAGAGCAGCTACGGGTAGCACCGAGGGTAAACGCATAAGAACTGTCCATGAGATATCGGGGCCGACAGGTAACGACCGCATCATCTACGAAACTGCTGTTCGACATCTGTGGATGCAGGCCTAGGAGCACGGGGTTTACCCGATCTCACACTCACTCACACTCACTCACTCACTCACACTCACACAGCTCCACGCCGCTTCCTCGGAAGAGTCTACGATTTACTCGGTCATTTGCTCATCCCCCAGCCCCGGGTCCGACACGAGCTCTCTGCTGTAACGTGTCGTTACAGACCGGGACCGTCAGCTGTCTCCGCCTGGCTACTGTTGCTTTATGGCGGAACCTAAAAGAACAACTGACAGAAGTTTCCTCTCCCAATTCTTCTGGTCCAAGAAGTAAGAAAATAACTGGTAGGGAAAAGGAAAGGCGCAAGGGAGATAATTATATAGGGGGGGGACTTCTTGATAGATAATTGTATAAGGGAGGTAACCATGGGTAGTCAGAAATGCAGGAAACTTTCTGAGACTCAAGTGAAGACCCACCACGACTGTGTGTGATTAGAAATTTCTCGTTGAATCTACATTAAAAAAACATTAGTCCGCTTCACTATTTCTGACTTTTCAAAGGTATTATACCAACCTTACTGGTGCTAAGACACTTCTACTTAAAAACACTACAATCCATTTGCCATTTGTGACCACTCCAGGTGATCTAAGCCAAATGAAACTCTCTCAAATCTTGTTAGTGAGATTCCAGTATCAGTATTATATATATATTACCAAGTAAAGAATAAGCCCAATGACTACTATGAGGTACACCACTGGTGACTTTGTTTAATCTCAGACACAGCGCCATTTATCACAATTTTCTGAACTCTTTGTTAGAGGTTAACTCACACTGAAATGTGTCCAGATATGGCAAAATGCTTGCATATTTCTCCTAATTATCTGTGTAGAATTGTATCAAATGTTTTGTGAAAATCAAGATAATAAAGATCCACACATGTAAGTCACTGGGAGCATTTTCTAGAAACTAATGAGGCAGAATTTTCCAAATCAAATTCCTTTTATTATACTTTCAAATACCTTACCAGCAAATGACAGCTTGGCTGGCCTCAGCTCTTTTTGATATGGTAGAATTAGCTTGTCTCTGCTGATAAGTATTTTACTCTTATTTACTACTGATTTCTGATAATTCTTTTTTAAATAGTAGCTTATCTATTTACAGGTAAATCATATAGGAAGGATTTCATCTGGTCCCAAGTTTGGTATATTCTAACCTGGCAATGCCTTCTGTATTAACATTTAAAGATTCACCCGTCATTATTGGTAATAACATCCCTGTGCAAAGACGCCATCAAATTATTTAGAATACTGGCAATTTCATGGCATCGACTTGGTTGTCCTTAAATCACCCTATTTTTCCTTTATACGCCGTGCATAAAATTGTTTTGGTTTACACTTAATATCTGTTAGTTGTTTTTCTTAATATCTCTTGCTTCAGATAGTTCATTAGCACGTTCCTTTTGAATCAATTTAAGCATCTCCCAATCGGAAGTTGGCATGTAATCTTCTTATATATTTTCCTTTTTTCCAATGAATTTTCCTCAAAACTTCAGAATTCCCCTGCCTCAGCTGTTTCCTGATCTCTGAATGATGACTTTTTTTTTAAGAATCCGTGTAAACTGCATGGAAGGCATTCCAAACTTGATTTCTATCACTGTCAGCAGATAAGACAGAATCCCAGTTTATGGAATTGAGTCACTGTTCTACAACGTAGATATTCAGATTTATTAAAATCCCAGGCCTCCTTAGAAGTCCCGTGACCCTGTTACCATGGTCACTCTTACTCAGAGGTTATGTTTAATTCATTTTACTAGGCTGGTCCAAAAAACCAAAACAAGATGACAGACCTAAGGCACCTTGTACATCAAGAAACTGATAGCCTAGTGATAAGTGCCAGTGATCTAAAGTTTTTATCTCCACTCAGACCTTTACCAGACCTTCCTATCTTTATGAAACAGCTGATGACCATCCAGAGATCATTTACCATTTACCGTGTGAAGATGAACCTCAGTTATACCAATCAACTAAGGACTGGTATCAGCTGCTATTGCTCTTAATCCATCTATTTTACTAATAAAACTTCATACATTAGTATAACAGATCTCTATTCCACTAAGAGTGGAGATGACGTGAAGGACTTTATTTTCCATTGACACTAAATTTGAGGAAATCTCCTCAAGAAAACACTTCCAGTGACTAACGAGTTCATTTCCCAGAAGAACTAAGGAATACTAATCTACAGTATCCTAAAAACCACCTTGGGTCAGGGTACACACCATATCTGACATAGTAATATTGCCATCCTGCAGAATCTGTCCATGTTTCAAGAAAATCCACAACACTTAATTACTGAACAGTTTTGATTTTCTATCAATAATAATTCGTAATGGTTTTGGCATTTTTAAGTATGGTAGTCCGACTACAACGCTGTAAAGCCATGGCAAAGTACTCTAGTTACATAAAGGTAATTTTTTATCATGGCCAATCACAAAACGTCGCTAGAAGTCAGTCAGTCTATTATCTTAAGTATTTTGACTCAAGATTTTTCCACAGACAAGTTTCTCTTAGTTCAGCCAGTTACATGTGCGAGGAGCCTCGAGGGAGAGATGTAGGCATCAAAAGCTGACTAATGACTATCATTATTAACACTACTTTCAGATAATTTTTTTTACAATTCTTTAGATTAAAATATACTGATGATGTTCAAATGACACCCTTAATGTTATCTGGCCCCTGGGGCTCATTTGAGCATCCAAAATATTTCCTGATTAACCACTAGATTCTTCTGACAGAGTTATAGTTAGAGGAGGACTGATGTGTATATAAGAGAATATTTCTTTATTAACTAAAATGACAGGATAGTCTGTTGACGTAAAAAAACACCTAAATAATAGTCACATTATAATTAAAAGGCATTACTGAAGTTTGTAAATAGCAGTAGTGCTGTTAATTATTAGTGGAGATTTCTACTCTGATGGGGTCGTGACCTGTAGCTTGCAGGAAGACGAGCAAACCTTCATGGGTGATCCCTGTGCTGGCATTGTTCACCAATGGGTGGAAGTAGATTCTTCTGTAAGTTCCATCAAGAAGTCGAGAGTCAAGGATGAGCTTGACTTCGTGGTTCGTGTCATTTATCAACCCAAAGACGGTCACTGCACCCTGCGTGAGCCCCAGTTTGCTGAGAAGACTCCTTTCATCTGCAAACCGAAGCCCTCCCGATGCACCTACCATCTTTGCAAGGCTGCTGAGCTTGACATTGGCATCATAAGGAGCACAAAAAAGCCAAAAGCACTGCTTCTTATCTTTCAAGAAAAGATTCTTGGCAAAGATTCCATCCAAATGTGCAACATATGGCAGGGCTTGGTCTACGGTAAACACCTGAAATATGAGCAGGGCAAAACAGACACAATATGGCAGAATTTTTATTTGGTGAGAAAGTGAATCATTAAAATCAGCTTTATTCTGTTGCATTGTCTTTATCTTTTAGAGAAACTGTCATGTACACAATACAAGGAATTCTGCTAATAAAGTATGCACAGTATCACAGATTTTACTTTTAGGTGAGCAAAAATGATAATAATTCTTTGTACACAGGTACAAACAAGTATTAAAAATTGTTTGCGATGTAGCTCAGATGTAGAATTACCTAAATAGAAGAACTTATTAGGAAACAAAGGAGAGAGTAATTATTCAAGTTGAAGAAGCATTCTTTTCCCTATTGCCCTTATAGATTGTCTTTTAATGTTTCAAAATGAACATGTCACACTGCAGCCTATACCCTAATAAATGTAGTGAAAGGTTTTTAATAGCCACACTAAATAGAAAACATCTCTGCAACTGCCATTTTCTTTAACAAAGAAAGTTCGTTAACTCTTTCATATTGGCCTAAGCCCGGACAGTCTGATGTATTTTATTGAGTGCAGCAAATCTTTTAAAAAATAATTAATATTTGTTGGGAGTAAATTCTCGAACCACCTGACTTCACAATGACGAAATGCGTGCAAGTTGTGGAGATATTGAATCCAGTTGGATAAACAGATCACAGATGCAGTTTTCTAGGACACTTACAACCTGGCTTTATGATTTCAGGAGAGTTGACGGAAATCGCTTCTGCTCTGATGCAGAAGAATTTTCTGGAATTATTTACGACAGAAAAGCATCAAACTAATCTTTGCATTCCAGCCACCCCATGAAGGCCATCTATGACCAATAACCAGACACCTTGCAGAAGCATTTAGGTTGTCGTCATGGGTAGCACCATCATCTGCTCCACTTTTCTAGGTACAGATGCAATTTCTTTTGTTATAGCCGGTACTATTTACTTTCAAGTCAAAGTGTAAAACTTGGTAATGTTGCCTATTAAACACGCCTCTTTCCTTAGACGTCTTGATGATACAGCAACAATGATGATGATGTTTTCATAACTTTAAAGAACTTCACATGACCTTAAGGTGAGAAATGTTATTTACTTACTTTTTTTTAAATGATGTATGGTGTTTGGATAAAATGAACAAAAAAAAAAATACATATATAAAAACTAACATTTAAAATTTGTTTGGAAATAAGTGGCTCATACATATGTACATAGTTGTTAATATTCGGTTTTAATTAATAATTAATAGCAATAATATATTGGCAGTTAGCATTCTCTTTATTCACACAAATACAATTAAAATCATCTCTCTCAAAAATGTAAACGTGATAAATCGTAACGAAGTAACGTTTATAATAGCTATTCCGCTTAATATTGGTAGTAACAAGGTTGAACTTATCTGATCGAGATGCTTATATTCAAGGAAACTATACACATGACGTACAGATTTCGAATTATTCTATTTAAATCAAATCGCGCAATCCGGAGTTACTTCCCCCTTGACTGCAGAGCCAGTTTAAAACTATCGGGTTCTCCATCAGGTATAATACTCAGAAATAAACGGAAAATGATGGAGATGCCGAGGAATAGAATGCAGCATTTTTTTAAAAAAAAAAAAAAAAAAAAAGACAAAAAATACTAGAGAGGGGGTGGGGTAGGGGTTGGTAACATATGTGACCGTGTGTACCGACTGTCAGCTATCCCGCGGCGGGCAGGAAGCTGACTGACCAAAGATGGACCTGGCCGACATCAGCTCTACGCAATATTCACCTCAGAATGCTCGACGGTGATGGTGTCTACACCCAGCTCATTTAGTTTCTGCATCAAACCTTCCCTGCTCACGCCTACGCCCGCCATTTTGCAACTGCATTTGTGGAGAATTATCTCCCCTGCGATGGCTGATTTCGACCCAGGTGGGCGCGGATTTAATGGTGTTCTTTTAAAAGTCTTCAGTTTTAAAGAGAAAAATTAAAGGGAAAGCTCAGTAGATGAAGCGGCACCTGGTCCCGCTGGCTAGGCCCGATATCACTGGTACACACACACACACACACTTGCTGCTATGCATAGGGATGTTAGTACAAATCCGGTGTTTCTCTAACATTCTGCAGCCCTTACTTAGTAGGGTCTTGTATGACGTCCCCTCTTTGAGCGCATCGATTTAAAGATGAACGGGTTCTAGTAAGGATTTCTGAGAGGTTCGTTTCATAGTTATGTGGAAGGATTATGGGGGGGGCCGTCATTCTCCCTAGTCTACCCTGGATCATGCACGCTACAGCGGTGAACCTGTACAGATCCTACACCGTTCACTGGGTGCTCGGCACGGTACCGTGGCGAACACTCGTGCAATTCCGGCATGGTCTGACGACCACGTGGTCGCTGGAGAGCTTATTCTAGACATGTCTCTTGTGGGGGGGTGGGGATACCAGCAGGCATGGAACGCATCGGATATAGGTCTCTCTTGAAAGTGGTTTACAACTAATCTCGCACGATGGACCCTTGTATCATCACCCATAAAACTAAAATGGTCATGTGGCTTTGTATGGCAGCCCTTATCCGAGCGGCGCTGACCCTAACAGTTCCAACAAAGAGAAGATGTAGACTGTGCCACCGCTTCACCCCAAGATGCTTCTTTAAAACGCCACAGTCAGTATTCTGCTGGTTCGGTTCCAAGAAAACCTAAATGACCACCAGAAATTGAAGGTTGTGTCAAGGAAGAGAATCTGGCTCAGGTCTGCGCCAAAATTTAGCGGTAGTGGGAGTCTAGCCCCCCTCTCCCTAAGGTGTGCTGGTGTTAGGGGTGCGAAATACCCGGTCGTCTAACACGTGCATTAGCAGAGTCTCCACAGACCTGCCACAGTTTGTTCTGGGTGGAACGTACCGGGATAGCGTGGTTGCCAGTGATGTAACGGGTATCGGATACCCAGCACCGCCGTGACACCTGCCAGCTCTTTCGTGAACTAAACCAGCTGAAGACTCTCCGTTACACCAGTCACCCGCCCAGCTACGGACGGGGTGTCATTCTCGTCGGTCGCCGACTCGCCACACTTTCAATGCCCGGTAACCTCATCATGCAAACACCCACGACAGCTTCTACACCCCAATCTGACCATTTGTTATGCAAATTTGGTATCGCCTGTCAGTGCTGTGACTTTTTCGGGTACTTCCACCCAGAGACTGCATACAGCACCGGAAGCAGTAGAATTGCCACGTGACTCAAACCTCTGATTGAGAAGAGTTGGAAAATTGTACAACCCCTTCTCTCCAATAGCCAGGGAGGGAGAGGGCGACTTTAAAGCCGTGCAAGAAATCGGCTAAGAAAATGTTCCTTCCTATGTTAATCTGCTCTGTCTGCACACTTGTAGTCGGCTGTGTAAAAGAAAGCTCTCTTTTTAATTGTGCACGTCTTGTGGAGAGGTTCCACTGCGCTGAGGAGCTCTGGGTTATTTTGGTTTTTTTTCCAGCTTGATGAGTGCTTCCGTCAAGAATCTGAAAATGACGTCACGGAAATGGAGAGCCATCGTCATGCCAACGCACGTCGTCACCTTAGCAACAACAACAACAACAACAACAAAATGTTTAAAAAAAAAATAAATACACAAACTGAAGAAAGTGAAACAAGCGCTAAATTATGCGTAATTGTCTAATTAACACTTTAATTAAAAAGTAATAAAACTATTTTGGGAAATTAGAATAGTTAGTTCGCTTAATGGAAATCGGAATTTCAGCCAATAGGCTAATTTTCACGTGACCCGCGCCGTGACCAACCCTATCTCTACCCACCCCCTACGATGTACCTAAAATCCCCAATGAATTCTAACGGGAAATAACCACAGCTGACTTTCCTATCCCTGGCTGGAGTACCTGCTTATGTTCAGGTGTGGCACGGCACTTTGTTCAGCCTCGTTCTATTACCTTTGGCCGGCTATTAGCGGGGTGGACTACATTAAACCCTCGGGTACTGACCACGTGACGAGATTGTTAGTAAAAGACAGAAGCAGTTCGGTAGCTCGTCAAACCACAACGGATCCAGAAACGAAAGAAAACGTTGCCTCTTATACTGGAGATTTATTATTATTATTATTATTATTATTATTATTATTATTATTATTATTATTATTATTATTATTATTATTATTAAGGCGATCGTTGCGGACTTTATGTCACCTTAACGACAAAATATCAGAGTGGAAGAAGAGGATAAAAGGATAAATACTTAAAATTTGGAAATTAGTTTTAATGCGAAACTAACAACAAAAAAATATATATCGCGACCATATTTTGCAGTTACTTTTACTCGCATTTTACGCGATCACATAATTTTTTTAAAAAGTAAATAAGCACGTTCATAAAGAAATTAATTGTTGTCTCCCCTGTTTGTTTCTTTTCAACTCTCCTCTCGCCCGCGCAATGCTAGTACAGATGATCCTCCGACGATGACGACCAAGTGAAGAAAGAACTGTCTTCGATTAAAGAATCGCAAAAAGTTCGTGTGAACACCGGATTAGATGTCAGGTTTTTTTTCTAGTTGGGACGGACGGACGTACACACGATGGCCCGGATTAAAGTTATCTCCTGTGTAAAACTCAGACTATGGCCCGGATTAAAGTTATCTCCTGTGTAAAACTCAGACTACGGCCCGGATTAAAGTTATCTCCGGTGTAAAACTCAGACTATGGCCCGGATTAAAGTTATCTCCGGTGTAAAACTCAGACTATGGCCCGGATTAAAATTATCTCCGGTGTAAAACTCAGACTACGGCCCGGATTAAAATTATCTCCGGTGTAAAACTCAGACTATGGCCCGGATTAAAATTATCTCCTGTGTAAAACTCAGACTATGGCCCGGATTAAAATTATCTCCGGTGTAAAACTCAGAATAACCGGCAATGTGCAGGAACCCACCAACCGCAAACAAGGACTTTATAACCGGTTGGTTGTATGGTCCGCTCCGCTTACAGCCGGCGCTTGGAAATCTTAAGAAATAATGGCTCTCCATCTTGTTAGATTTTCTTTTTTTTAAAGCTAACAACTCTCTCTCTCTCTCTCTCTCTCTCCACCACCCGACCACCACCAACTATTTATAATTTGCGACATAAAAACTTTAAACGCTAAATAGTCGCGAGATTGGAACCAAATCTAAATGTTTATTTTTTGATAATTACTGCCGCGTAAAGAGAGAGTAACGAGGTTACGGCTTAAAACTCTGTCACGAACCCTGTCGTACACTTTCCTCTTTATTCGCCCACTTTTCTGTTTTATATATATATATCGCGAGCCGAGCCATAGTAGGAATTATCAAATCTCTGAGAATTACCGGGCACGCAGAGAATAATGCCGGGTAATAGAAAGATGGCGGTGTTTACCCCGACCGAAGGAAGCGTATTGATTTGTTGTTGGTGTCGGGTCTTACTGCCTGCTCCGCTCTTTGTAATTAGATTTTTCCGGGGCTCGGAGAATTTTAGCTTATTTCACACTTCGCGAAACACCTAACGCGGTGGCTGCAACCGGAATATGTACAAAGTTTGTCGCTTGTAGCTCGCGAAAACCAACAACAACAACAACAACAAAAAGAGCGATAATATGGGGGGAGAGACCTCGTGGTGTGGGGGGTGGTCCGACGATCGAGAGAGGCGGACTGGCGACCACGTTGCTAATGAAGAACAAATTATGCGCCGGGTCTGATATCTTTTTTTTTTTGTTTTTCCGATACTCAAACCCGCTTATATCACCGGCTTACGTACGACAAACTGCGGGTAACGGAGAACATCATTCTTTAAGAAAAACGCGAATTCTCGCTATTACCAAAAAATGCGCCGGCCATTTTCCTCCTTCTTCCTCGACCCGCCGCCGCCGCCGCCGCCTGGGTGTTCGCCATTAACCGGGAAACTTCCGCCGTGACACCGGAAGACCGAAGGGCGCATGCGCATATCGGTAAAAAAAAAAATGGGGGAGGAGAGAGAACGTTAAGGAAGGCGAACAGCAGCAATCAAGGCAGAGGCGGTGAATTACGGTGGCGCTTAAGCTGATTGTGGCTGAAGCTCCAGTGAAAGCTTAGCTGGTTTGTTGTTGTTGTTAACGCTCTATTTCCTACATCTTTTCGCTGGTGGCCGTTTATAAAGACCAACAAACGACTTAAGGAGCGGTGGTTTACTAAAACCTAAACAAGAAAATATACACTTTTTAAATTATTTATTTCCGCAAAATTTTAAAAACAAAATTTTTTTTATTTTATTCGTCAGGTAAACAACGGTAAGAGCATCTCAATTAACATCTGGCAGCGCACCTCCGCCAGGTGTCGCTGTTTTTGTTATTTTTTTTTTTTTTTTCTTGGTGATGACGGCAGAAGATGTTTTTTTTTTTTTTTCCGGAAACGAAGCAGAAAGTTAAGAATTACAGATCGGCCGTCTAATTTTGTCAGGAAAGCCACGGCTTCACCCGACTGTCTCCACAAACACATTAGCCACATGGACGCATGGCTGAGCATACTGGGATACCAAACGATCGATTTCAATTCAACACTTGTTAGTTTGTGGCCGATAGTTTGGTCAGACCATTACCGTGGCCATTACTCGTCTTGTGATAGGAAACACGATGGTCTTTGAAGAGGAAAGGAATAATTGCGTCAGCTTAGTCGGGGACTGGCTGCCAGGCTGGACGGCTAGAGCCGGTGCCAGTGACCGAGGCCCTCGATACTCTGATATATTTACCTTCAGAAGGTGGTTTTCGAAAGAAAGAAAAAAAACTACTGGGAAAGTTTGAATTACTCGCGTAATACGGTAGATATGGAAATCAGTCTTACGTGACTAATATGTTTAGTGTGTCTGCAGATCCTTTGTCTTGATAATTCGAAAAACCATAAACTTCGCAGGTGTAGATTTATTCTGTAATGTACGCATGGTAACCCAGGCACCTCTTTGCGTCGCGTAGACGTATGGCGCTACAACGGGCGAAATTCGGCAGGACAGGTGAGCGACGAGTTCTTGGCTGTAAGGGAGGGAGGGAGGAGGGCACCTGGACAAAAGAATCCAGTTTCTTATGACAGGCGTGAGACTTTGTCTCCGTCATGATCTTTCCGAGGTTTGGCCTGCTCCTCGAAGGGTTAGTTACGCAGGGTTAATCCAAACGGTTTGATGGCGACAGAGAATGTTTTGCCGTTGCTATTAGAAAGAGTAACGACAATAAGAGGACAGCCAAACACGGAAATATTTGGCATAAAAACTACGCAGACGGCACCCGTCCCTGACATTGGAGGTCTGCTTCGGAGAACCAGAAATTCTTAACGAGAAAGCTTCTGAAACGGAAGCTCAAGAACAAAACGAAGTTGCACGAGAGATTAACTTGCTGGTAGACAAAGGCAATACGGCCGGCATCAGGTGTCTGCGGAAGGTGGCTGCTATTGCGTCTCCATCAGTGTCCGAAAAGCACCGACCGGGGGTCCGGGAAACAAGCCAGGAACGAACGACGAAGTCAACTGAGCATCCTTCAAATGTATTCGCTCTATTAGTCTAATACAGCTCACCATTAACATCTCCTGAGATTGTTTCACAGTCTGATAGATTCCATTACCACTTCACGTCTATCCTTAATTTTAAAATTACAGATTTAAAATATGTTTAAAGTTAATGCAATACATTTTATCTTGATGGAATTACGGACATGACACCGACTCGTGGGTTACCACACCGAAGCGATAGGAATAAGAATTTGAATTACCGTCGATAAATTGGCAAATTTTACGATTATTAATTTTTAAATCGCTGCCCCTTTATTTTTTAACTTTTTAAAATCATTTATCTTTCTGTGGCAATAAACTTCCAAACGTAAGAAGTGGCCAATACTCATTAGCATTTCCCACTCGTGGAGCCACTATCCACCAGCGCCGTTCATTATCTCACCTACCGATCGCTCTGCGAAAATCTGGCACCCACTCCACCAATATCGCCCTTCGTCGTTAATTCGTTCAGATAATGGCCTGCGCTGTCGCTATTAAACTTATCAGAATTAATAACTTATTTCTATACATATTTCCAATTACGACTTCAAAATATTAAAAGTTTTCTTACTAACTGTAAATGTCTTACGATAAGAGTAGCTGAATTATGCAGCAAATAGCCTTTTAATTTACCAAAAAAAACGCTAATTTTGTGGGAGTTTGTCTTGTTGTTGTTGTTGTTGTTTTTTAAATCTTCTTTCGCTTTCTACGTTTTAGTTTCTAATTTAAGACCAAACAAACCGCCGATCGAGGAGTTAGGGAACGAAGGCAGGCAAATCAAAGGTGCTGACACATCTGGCTTACCGTCAATTGCTTTCTGGAACTTATGAATTCTTTTCACGTTTTAAAACAACAAACTTTCCAGCAATTTAAAAAAAATACAAAAGAAACTTAGAGTCATCAAATAGACGAGATTACTGTGGAACATCGTTCGTACCTTTGACGGCGGCTGCGCCGTTGGTCAAACCAACGCTAGATTAAGGTCTCACAGAGGGGGGGGGCCCCGAGGGATTTATCTCGATAAAAAACACGGTATCAGTTTCCGATCTTTCCCTTTTTATATCGACATTTCCAGGGGCTTTGTTTAGACACGACAGAGAGAGTAGTGCTGACGTATTTAACCCTAATTCTATCAGAGGGGGGCTGCTGCCAAAGTTCTACAGTAATACGTTTCGGTTAGCAATAGTGATTCAGCAGGCGGCAGAAAACATCCAAAAGAACCTGTATTCGTGGATTTAACTTAGGGTAATAGAGGCAGCCGGTTATGTATTATCAAGGTTTGCGTGAAATGCAATACTTCGACGACCGATGTCATAGGTACGTCAGGGGGGGGGAAGGGAGGAGTAATATCTCTGTCATCGACGGCTGAGCATCAACGGACCGGTCCAGCGTCACCTATCTAGAAAAACGTCATAATAGTTTTTTTTTTAGCAAAATAAAAATTAATGCTTTTACTTTTCCCCTTTTAATAATTATTGTGAACTGCTGGCTCGGTTTAGGGAGACAATGGCTGAGAACAGGCACAGCAATGCTATGGCCAGCTATACTACTGACAGAGAGACAGAAAGTCTTTAGATTTACATAAAACTCCGTCTTCTCCAATAAATATTTTAATGTATTGACTGAACGAGGGCAGTAGGTGGGTAACCCGCTCCATGTAATCAACACTTATCTCTCTCCTCGCTGCCAACATCCTAGGAAAGGCACGAGTAAACGCATAGAGGAAATTGTGTGAATTCGAACTACATCTTCCAGGTTCTGTCGCAGAGCAACAGTAGCCAGACGGTGGCACCGGGCTTCTGATCTGGAATCTGCGATATGGGAATCCGAAGTTTTTCCAATACGGTCTCCCCTAAGGCAGCTTTGGAAGCATGGATCGAACAAAAATACGTCTTTTAAAATGAGAATTAATAGATTAACATGAAAAATCTCGATAGAGACCGTTAGTAAAGTGTTTAATATGCTCAAGAGTTTGCGATATAAACCTTTTTGTAAGCGGTCACATTAGCGCCGTTTGCATATATTAAAGATTATTGAAAACTAGCTGGGCTGCACGGGGAGAAAATGGCTTTAGGCCAGCGTATGGTAGCTTAAAACCTTGTCCAGATTCTGAAGCACCTGGGAGCCTCTGGGTGCCACCGTTCGGCCGTGAAAGAGTGATAGACAAACGCATGAGCACTTTAAAATAGATATTAGATTCGCGACAACACAGTCCGTCGGTTGATGCCAACATCTATAACTGACGTAACGACACATTACACCAGAGTTCCAGCGAGTCAAGCACTACGACTTTGGCTCACCGACTGGCTGGCACGAGTCGTACCCTGGCTGCCGGGACGTCCCAGTCCTGCTGTCGTGTCTGAGGTACGACGATAATGGGGTGGGGTGTGATTAACAACTCGGTAGCTCATCACAAACTTGCTCAGTAGAGTTCGAGTTTTTGAACAGCAGCTCGTTTGAACTAAACTGGAGAGATACGTCTCCGCCAGTTACCTCCGTGGACGGTGGTTCTGGGTTAGGATCAGTATTAGCCTTAAATCTACCTTGCTTATACCTTTGAAGGTTTGTCCGAAACAAGCCGTCAGATGCCAGAATCCAGGCTAGTTTTCAGCTGTGGATGGAGCAGGTAGCAATAGGCTTAATGATATGAGTTGCCTTTTAAACGATCAGTTGTCAATACTTGAGAACGTTGTCTTGTTCGGTAACTGAAGCCAGGTTACTTTTCCAGTCTACTTTTTGTTCTCTTCCTCCAGATATATATATATATTTTTTATACTTTTGTGATTCTTAAGCAGAAAGTTACGGTAAATCATTTTTCCTGCTTATCTCAAATTAACTAACATCAAGATTTTAAATGTTTTAGAATTTTAAAATCTAATAGAAGCTGACCATTAATCATTTTTCATTTTCATATATTGCTTCACGATGTCTTTTTTAAAATTTAATATGTCGAAACTATTAAGTCTATCGATGTAGTTTGGTCTCACCGAGATAATATGGTGTAGTTCCTCTGCGTTTTTAAACAGAAATACATCATAGATAGAAGTCTGTAGGTAATAGTTCTTTCAAGACAATCTTCTTTTTTTTTCCAGTTTATTCTCAAATAACAAACAATCAGGCGAGATCCCATGATTACCAAATGATCTGGTTTTCAGTATAATTGTAGGACTGGCAATATCTCAAACTGCTAGTCGATACCATGCTCACAGGTAATCCCCCTGTGCTTTATATAGATACGGTGTTTGTTTGTTGTTGTTTTTTCTTAAATTGAACAACCGAATGCCACATTGTGCAGTTGTAATCACGCTTCGTGTGAGTAGAATAGAATATTTAAATTACTTCGCAGTAATCAGTGTTGTAAACAGAGCACAAGCGTGACTTATCGTCAGCGATCTGCTATCGATTAGTTGTAATTGAATCTAAGTTCTCGTTCTTATTTTTATAGTATATTTTCTGCCTCTGTATTAACTTACATGGATTATCAGCCGTTTAGAAGAATCCTAAGCTAAATTTGAGCTTACGCAGTTTGGGACGCAAAAGTGTAGGACGATTCCTTGTCTAAATTAAAGAAACCGAGTACAAAAATGTATCTACGAGTTTTAAAAGTTCACCTTACTTTTCGCCTACATCGTATTTTTTTTCCCCAAAACAAAAAAATCCATCAGTTTTGACATAATCCATACAACGTTGGGGAAAAACTTTCATTAAACTTTAATTCTGTAAAGAGGAAGAAAGTTTATTCTAAAGTGATCTTAATTCTAAAATCCAGTCCATCCTCTCAAGACAAATGTTTTCTTGACAATTAGAGCTGCGTGTTTCGCATTCCCCGAAGGTAACTTGTTTTTACTGTTATGATTTGAACTGTCATTAATCGATTGTTGTTCTTTTTAAATCAGTCCTGACTTTTGGCGATGGGTTTTACTGGTTTGATATATTTTAGAATTGTGCTGAGGTCAATCGATAGGGAAATTGATTTTTTTCTTATCGATCTGCTGTTTGACAGTGAATGACGATGAGGTGACAGATGACAGACAGACAGGCAGGCAGGGCGTGTCTGACATACCGCTGTCACGATTGAAAAGTCTCACCGATCGAACTTCGACCCTTTCCGTCTTTTACCCCAGCTTATCAATAAATCAGATATCAGTTTCTCACTTTCCTCTCTACCAAATAATTTCCTAGAAGAAAAATGAGTGCGACTTTTGTTGCAGATATTTTTCGCAGCATTATTATGCAAAACTGTTATCGATATCGAGAGCGAGTATAGAGATGGTTTGTCATCTAAACAATAGCCATTTATGAGAAATCACTGTCACTGGCCAGATCATCGAATTATTGAAGTTTGTTTGTTTTCTGCTGTCGTCGCTTCATGTATATTATTACAACATGTCATCCACTATAATAAAGGAATGTCTTGACTTATAGTGCGAAAAAGAATAGATTCTAAATGATTCTTTAAAATTATTGTTTATGCTAATTTAAGAAGTAGAAAGTATGATCTCTGATCTATAAATAGCTATGATGTAATACGCACCAATCCGGAAGCCGCGCCATGTTTCACGCTTGGTGACGTAGCCGACTGTCTTGGTGCCAACGTCAAAAGCTCGAAGGTGAGAGAAAGATGCCGTACGAGACTATAGACGGCAGAATGGAGAAACCTGAGTAGGCCAAAGCAACCCGGCTCCGAGTATAAGAGACTCAGAAAAGCAATTATATTACCACACAGTTCTGTTTTAGTTGTGCAGTCGACCGAGTGGGAAAGACCAGCCCCCGAGAACGGTCTGGCAAGTCCAGAGGCCTGATTTCAGCGACACCGATCTACTGAATCTCCTCTCCAAACATCCTCCGTGTGACGGGGCTCCCGCGTGGCAACTCGCGGTGTCTATCAGATTAATGCCATTGTTTCACACGGAAACAACAGCCCGATGTCGGCGCACTACCGGATAGATTGTGGAGAAAGACAAACTGTAGAGTTTATACGTTGTTTTCGTTGCTAAGCCGCGTCATCTTCCGGCCATGACGACGCTGCTTCGGCCATCACTTGTCTCTGTTAGCTCCCGTGTGAATAAATGGGTTAGATATTCCGTGTGAAGTCGCCGACAGATCCCTCAGAGACCTTCAAATCTCCCTACTAAGCTCCCGACGCTCGCAAAATATTGTGTTTCAGATGTTTCTTGGCCTCCCTGTAAGTGCCAAATAAAAACAATCGATGGTCAGAAAAAATTCGGGAATCTACAGTTATCCGGAAGGATGAAGCCAGAAAAGTAAACAAATTGGTTAATGATAGTGAAGAGGAAGAAGAGGATTGGGGTGGCGGTAATCCTTCAGGAAATTCCTCTGCTACCGACGGATGCTCAGTGTTGACATTCAGCTGCGAAATGCTGCAAGTTCCCTTCTAAAAAGCATGAAATACAGCGACTCCCTATTTAACGCCTGTAACTGTATTATTTCATCTTCTAATCTTTCTGTTCCCGAGAACGTGAGACTCCCCTAAAGCCCGAAGGTTTATTTAATTATGTAATTTTCATTTTTTAAAAAAATATTCTTGTTTATTTATTTATTTTTTTTAAATTTAATATAACTTTCGTTAGTTGGTGATTTTAATGTTCCCGTTAAGTGGGGAGATTCCCCCTCCACTCCCCTGCCAGCCTCCCCTTCAATACTTAAACCCGCTCAGGTGAGTGGAAAGTCAGTTTTGTAGTGCGGACATGCTCTTATCCCCGTCCTCTCTCCGTCCCCATCGCTCGAACGCCGTACATCTTTGATCAACGCGGACCCGTGGTACCGATCCTTCCTGCTGTAGGTAAAGATCTCCTTTGAACAGGTAAGGAGGCTAGATTCGCAGAATCACCTCAACTGATGTAATTGTTCGGTTTTACCTGGCTTCACTGCTGTCACAGAGACGTGACGTCAGACAGGGAAAACACCAGGGGCAGCCTCAGTAAGAAGACCTGAGGATACTGAAGCTTCATCTCTGACGCGAAAGGTTACTTAGGCTCCTTCGAACCCATTTACTCCTTCCTCTCTCTTTTTTTAGCTTTATTTTGGGTTGGTTTTTTTTTTGGCAAATGACACTGATACAAAAGAGACGCCATCAGGCAGATAGCATAAGAAACGTCAAGGAGGTTTATCTTCCGTGTCCATCATCAAGTCGGTCAACTTGTCAACTCATCCAAAAAAGGGGGGGTGGGTGGGTTGTACAGGTGCTATTCTTTACTTTTTGGAACACATCTTAAGTAAATCTGGTAGACTGTAACCTCGGCGCCATAAGCACCGAAAGATCGCGGATAAAGAGAAAATCTTTACGTGTGTTTTTGAGACAAGAATCGAGATTTCGCTTCTTATTTGTTCTAGAAGAACTCTTTAAAAAATCTGCAGAGGGTGTGTGTGTGTGTAGAGAGAGGAAAAGTTATTTAAATTACATAAAATGATATCTTGTCCTTAAACATTGAAAGCGAGAGTAATGCGACTTCTAGCGACAACGCCACCAGTTTGCGGTAAGGAGTTCGGCTAACCAGATCAGCCCCGAAACTCCGCCGTACTCTTCACGCGGGAGTGTGAGATAATTTTACAGTGAACGATCACAGATTTCATCGAATAAACACGATAATAACAGCAGCGGAATCCTCGGTGATTATGCGTGCTGGCTAATAAGGCGCAGCACAACTCCACTTCAACAGAAATTCCTCGCTTCCCGTTGTCCAATTTAGCTGAAATCGAAGGCCAACGAAAGACCACGAAGCCGGTGGATCTTTTCCCCTCTTCTTTTTTAAAGAGCGATTTTCCTAAAGTGATTACCTGTCTGAAGTGAAGCGAATCCTTTCTGGTTTTTGTTGATAACTAATCCGAGTCAAGTAATACTTACCGACAGATTCTACTTAAGTACAATCCAACTCATTCGAAATGACAATAAAGTACAAATTGACAGAAACCGATTGGGGAAAATGGAGGACTAAATGCCTGAGTTTAACTTTTTGTCTTTCTCCTTCGTTGATAGACGGATAAGCGATGCGAGGATCATCTCGTGTCAGGAAGCTGATGAAGACACATATTCGGGATAACAGCTTTACACTGCGTGAATAATTTGAGACAGGCACAGTTTTTTTTGGTTTCGCCGGATGCTAAGAGCTGATCTGTTGGCGGCCATTAACAGCGGACAGTTTCTCCGTCCCAGCATCCATCCGTGTGACCGCGAGAGCTGGCCTCGTTTCCCGTCGGTCTGCTCGGCAGGACGACATCTCACGAGAAACTCGGCTAGCGGAGTCGGACTAAAGCTGACCTTTATCGACCGGCCGGAGGAGAAAACATCGATTCGAGGGGAATGGGTGTGGATGGGTGCTAATTACCGATGTGGATAACCTACGTGAAAATGCCGCCGCCGCTGCAACCGAGAGGCGGTGGCTAAACGCTTATGTGAAAACAGAGAAGAGAAGCCCGGAGACTGGAACAAAGAGCGAAACTTCAGCGTCACAAAGTAAATGGTCTGAAAGGTTGAGAATCAAATAAAAACTTCCTCCGTTCTCCGAAAAGCTAATGAAAGAAGCAGATACTTTCGACAAAGCTGATGATTAAAATTCAGACTTTCCGCTCCGTTAATGGCAACAAGTCTCTTTTAAGAAACAGAACAATTTGGAAGTCTGCTGTTATTTAAATACGATAGGTTTTGTTGTTTGTTTGTTTTTTTTCTTTCTTTCGAAAAAACAGCGAGAAAGAGAACGAATTTTTTAATGTTACTTCTTGATCGAGCCAACTTTTACAGCATGAGTAGTTTCTTACCTGTTGATGGCGAATCAACAAGATTTTGCATCACAGACTGGTCCCGGTCGGAGTGGACCCAGATGGTTCCCTGCTGCAATCTGGACTGCTATAGAAACCAGTAGACCATGTCTGTTTCGGGCTTTAGTGTCATCTTTACTTCCTGTATTTCATCTTATTTTCAAAATACTTCAGTTATCTATTGGTCCACTAGGCTTCTTAACATCTCGTGTACTTCATATGCTTTTTTTTATATATATATAGAATTGCAGAGGTGTTACATGAATGTTGACCAGTCATGCCTACTGTATTCCTGAATCTCTGTTTTTGTTCGTAGATAAACGTCTAAGGAATTGATACAAACTCGTTTTATAACCTTCAGATATTTAGTCTCTTTTAAAATTCCAAACCAGTTTCAGGTCTCACGTAACAGCACTCATTTTGAAAGAAAAACACAACTTTTGTATACAATCTCATTTGCTTATTTGTGAAATCAAACAATTTGTAATAATAGATATAGTGTTGTGTTTTTTTTATCTTTTAAATATAAAACCTCCCCCCCCCATTTTTAACCTTAATTTGCTATCACAACCGATGACACGATGTGAAATTATGATTTAACAAAATTATTCCATTCGCCGTTTAGCTGTTTATCACAAAATGCCTGTTGTTCCAGTTGTGTTATCGATCGCATAATGGCTGTCGGTTGTTTACAAGGTAATGCATTGTGGATAATGGGCTTTTATGGCGCCAAAAATTAAAATATCTAAAACGAAAGTTGAAGCAACTGCCGGGGCCCACCCCTTTGTATCCATCTCCGCAAGTTCCCGCTTCTCCTTGGAAGAGCTTCCTTTAATGCCATCATACTGGCGGAACGTGGATGGGTTGTTTCTTTAGCTGATGCTGTTACAGACACTCGATCGGATTATTTACCAGAGCCTTGGGGGTACCAGATCAGGAGAGGAATGCTCTGATTCCCCATCCACGAAAGGCGTGGTATACAGCGACGTTCCCCTACAGAATATATGCCTTGTTGGCACAGTGGTAGTGGATGAGTGACCGGCCCAATTGAGATGTTCTTCATTTCTACTTTTCCGCCATGTTACCGGATCACCATCCACACCATGACACTGTCGCCTCTACGCTTGACCGGGGGAGTTTGATACTTCCTACCCACAGCCACCAAGTCGGTGGACATGACGTTGGACCGATCTCGGTCTCATTTTTACTGTTGGCCAAATACATTCCTTTACTTGAATTTCCCGATCAATAGAGCAGGGGCGGGCACTGCATATATCTATACAGCTTGATTCAGTAGTAATGATTTTTTTTTAAAAAAATAATTAATAATAATAACGAAGTATTTGGCTGAACTAATTATTTTACTGGGGACCCGGTCAACTGTTCGTTCTTCACGGAAACAAAAAAATAATCTGTACTTAGAAAATTAGAAATTGCAAAGTTAAAATGAAATCCCGAAGCGAGAAGCTTAATTGGTAGGAAGATCTCCTGGCACTAATCGAAAGACGAAGATCGCGCGATCGCCTTCGCTTCATTCTTTTTATTCTCAAACTGTTTTAATGTTTAAGTAATATTGCTCGCAGTTTCTAGTTTTTATCGCCATCTTCACATCTACTCGGCCCGCCCCAGCCCCTCGTAGATGTTGTTCAGTGCTTTCTATATCTACTCCCCAAACCCTGAGATCTCGATCGTTCTTCGTCTAAGCAAATTTTAAAGTTGTCACCGACGTAGCTCCCTTTGCAGATTAATTGTTGATGTTCAGGTTGTTATTAAATCTTTATTATTTTTTTTTTAAAAACCCTTTTCACTTATGGGTTTTCTATTGCTTTCTTGGACAATGATTGATAGGTGTTTCTATTTATAGAAACTTTTACTCTGTAACGAGTAATCTCAGTCTTTTCAGAATCATTCAGAAAGGTACAGAGCCCCGCCAAAATAATTTGAATGTCGTCGGCTTTAAGCACGAGCACTTATTTTGTGAAATATACACAGCAACGGAAAGACCAGTCGTTCTCGATCGTTACCGCATCCCATCGTGTAGAACCTGCAGACGGCTTAGCATGGAATTTATCAGGTTTTCTCACAAAGCTTGCAGGTATTCCTTCAAACTGTCCCTACTAGGTTGTTCTTGGCTATTTATCCTTTAAAGACGGCTACATGATATTTACTTTGTGGGGTCTAGGAAAGCAACCACAGTCTATTCCACGTGTTTCTAGATGCGAGATTACTGGAGAGGATCGATCACTTGCTCAATTGACTACTAGAGGGTTTTCCGAAAAAATAGATATAAAACCAGCAGAGTTTGGATTTTCATCGATGAATGAAAGATTTGTTTTATGCTTATACCAGATACCTGCACACACCAATTTCTCTAAATCTGCCAGATGACGGCTTTTATTTAGATCTTTCATCAATGGATTCTGTAGAACATCGTTCAACACACCCACATCTTTCCAAAAGCCATTGCACTCTGGGAAGACTTCGAATTCCATTTCCGCTGTGCGTGAACTGGCAGTGGCAAAACATGGCGGCGGCAGTGCGGTTATAGAAATCCTCAGTAAATACTTTGATGCCGGACTAATTAACCTCTAACTGGCCGATTATCAACCCCCCCCAAACAAGTACCCACTTTCTTGGGGGAAATTACCAAGCCAACCTCAGCAGCCCATTTGATGATGAACATCAGCTGTGGACGAAATCAGTTTGTTTTTGTTTGGGGAAAGAGTTGTTCAAATTAACGAGGAAGAAATTTTAAAACTGTATCATTAACGAACAACTACATTCGCACCCATCACGTTGTACATTCGTGAGAGGGGTGGTGGTGGTGGTGGTATATTTTGTTGGTTTCGGTTTCTCTTTAAAGCTGCGTATTTTTAGCATTTGTTCGTGCGAAGACGAAAAGCAACCACCGGATCACGTGATAGTTTGTTTTTTTTGAGGCCGCGTGGCGTAAAGAAGTCCCTCCCTCGGTGCATAACTAAAAACTGTTTCCTGTTTTTTTTTGAAATTCAAACAGTTGCCCAACCGAGATTGGAAGGAAGTCTGTTGAAGTGCAAAATGGGGATAGTTAAGGTTAAGCTCCCCCCCCTTTTTTTAAAAAAAAAAATGCGGTCTTTATCTCATCTGAAAAAGAAAAACAAAACAGAGAAAGAGGATATAAATGCGCGGGGCAGGAGAATTAGTCGGAGATTGGCTGCTGTGGACGCTTCCTTTCCGCGCTAACAACTGAAACCATTTACAGCTGGGGCCGGGGGGACAGCGTCAGAAGGGCTTCACAAGTTGGATTCGAATTTGTGCAGCTATGCCCGCTCACGTGCCTTCTCTCAGAATGGTGGCGGGAAGGGAAGGGACCGTCGGTCGGTCGGCCTCCTGCCGGATCCCTCCGGAACTGATTACTGGCCAGTTACCGTCTCATTGCTGATGAATGGTTAAATGATTTTCGGCAATCAGTCAGTCGGGACACGATCTTCCTTAAATGACCTCCACATAGATAACAACGTTTGCACCGTCAGACCTCTTACCCATTCCACCTGACCTTTCCTATTCACACAATTTTCCACAAGCCTGAACCAATTCTGTCGAAAATTGAATGCGTTCTCCACCGGCACAGACGCGCTATTCCTCCGACCAAATTCGTCTCCAATCCACCATTTGAGCAAACCGTCACCTCTAATGGAACAATTAGAAAAGGCCATCGTTCCCAGTGTAACTCTCCACGTGGGTTTTGATTTTCGCCCGGGGGCCTCGTTTGTTCATCTGATCTCATCAAAACCTAATACACTGCTAATTTCAATCCTGACTCTTCACAAATGATTTCCTTAATGATGACAACGCTGCTGTACTTCGCGCGGATCATCTTTGATTTCATTGGTTACCCGCCGGTCCTATGGCAAAGGTCGGGAAATATAAAACTGCTATGAGCGGTCCTCGGATCGCTCAGCATTACACAGAGAGAAGTTAGCCGAAAGCCCGGTCGGTTCGCCACAGGCTACCAGCTAATTTCACTTACCCAGGTACGTGTGGAGTTTTTGTCGGTTCTTGTCGTTTAATTACCTTACTTTAGGGAGAAAAAAGGAGGGAGACACTTCACTTTAGTTGAGACTTATTATCGGATAAGGAACGGTCTGTTGTTCCGATATTGGAAATATTGAGTTATGTTATTTTCTATTAGTTGAATCTACCTCATCAAAACCGCGTGTAGGTTCTGATGAGGAAGCAGGGCTCGTATATTTAGTCAGTCACTAGCATCGCACTCCATCATCGGAGGAGGAGGGTCCGCCGACCTGACATCGCTAAACACAGTTGATAAATGCAATTTCTTTTAAAAAGAAAACAAAAAAAAGATTAAAATGTTTGCAAATTATATTTTAAATTTATTCCCTAGAGGAAGAATGGTACAAAAAGAAGAGAGAGAGAGAGAGAAGAAGGAGCAGCAGCAGCAGCAGCAGTAAAACAAGGCTGTCAATCACTTTATAGCTTATTAAGCAATGTTGTAAAAGGATTATAAAGACGTAAACTACTTATTTAACTTCCAATGACATTATTTTAGGTTTCGGGGCCAGGATCGGACCAAGTTCCCCTTGATTATAATTAAATAGATAAACAGCAATAGAACCAAATGAGGCTCGGAATAAAATAAACAGAGAAGGAGTTGACCGGGATGTTATCGAGTCGGGGTTCGGAAAGCAGATCCCATGTTTTCTTTCCTGTACAAATAAACTATTTCTTAAAAGGGTTTAAATACAGGTTCATGGTTCTTTTTTTTTAACGAAATTGCAGTATTGTTGGAAAGTTTAAATATTAATTAAAGCCACCAATCTTCTTGCTTTTAGCCGGCGGATTGAATCTCGGAAGGTTTCTTTAAAGAAGAATTAGGTTAACGTTTTGTCTCTGCGGGAAACGGTACAAACCAGGTTTCCATCAATAGATAATGGCCGGAATCTATTATACAACCTTCAGATTTGCTCCTTACGAAGATGTGGATGTACTTATTTGTTGCGATAAATCGTAATGTTCAAATGAACGTAATGGATTTAGAAAAAGAGTTACAGCTTTAAAAGTTGGAACGGTTGGGGGGAATAGTCGCTCGGCGTGTCGGACTGGGTCAACAAGGTTGGGTTCCAGTCTCATTACGGTGGGGCACCTGCTTCTGTCTACGGCTTCTCGACAACTTCTCGTGAAGTCGTGGAAGTCTCCTGTCGGGATGGAAAGCAACTGTTTGTTCTCCAACGAAGAGGGGCCACGGTTACCATTACTACTAGGGTCAGGGGCAGGCTTAGAATTAGGGCAAAGAATCAGTATCTGTTTTAGTAACGCTATTCTTTTTTTTCGTCTGTTTTACTAATAATTAGTTTAGATTAATTTTTTTTTGATCGTTTGCCATCGCATATCCCGGCTTGGGCGCTTCTCGGCAGCAATACGGCTGTATGCTGTTCACTATAAACTCCCCTCTCGTCTCTCTGACCCTGTTTAAATACTCGATGGTAATCAGCTGTTTTAAAGTGGAGAGGATAAAGGAACTAATAACCAGACTGTCCGCCTTCTCACGGTGGCGATCTTCACTGATGGGTGTGGAGATACAGCAGAAAGGTGTCTCGCTGAATGGCCAACAGTAGCAATAACAACCAACTTTGAGATTGAACTGGTGTGGAGCTGTTGCGATTAACAAGCAGCTGATGAAGATTTGTCCTAGTTGATAATGATCCCTCCTCTCTCATGTGAACACTGTTAGGCGGAATAGATTAAATGGGCTTGGAAATCTTTGCAAAAGAAACCCATTTACTGTTTTCAGGGAACTAGGTCTGGTTTTTAAGATCAGTAAAGTAAATACATTTTCGGTTAGTAATTTCTACTTCTTTAAAAAACTAGTAACTATATGTGCCTACATCGGTAGTTCGCCATAAAGATATGGTTATTCAGTTTACTTATATTACGGTGATCTAAATAAAACGTTATTCCAAATATTTTAGAGTAATTTTTAGACGAATACTAGGGAATCGGTCGTCTTTAGAAGAAAGGTATATAATTACTTCCTGTGTTAGTAGCGACTGAGAAAAGTGCAATCGGAGCCCAAAAACGAGTGGATCAGCGAAATTCCACCATCGCTGAATGCTAATCAGGGTTCGAATCACAAATTCTTTGCCATTGGCCAGTATTTGTTTTTCGTTCTTTTGACAGAATTCTCTACGAACTAAAAGCTGGCTTTTCTTAGCCCGTGAGTGAATTTCTAGTTTTCAAATTTTCTAGGCTCGGTTTCTCTTAGTGCGATGGAGCAGTAGCTGTGCGGCCAGCCACCGTGTGCTTTCCTATTTCAGGTTGAAGGTGTTTCTACCTGGTTGAACAAAGACATCGCAGCGAAAGTAAGAGTTGAATTCTTCGTTCCGTTATTTTGTGCAAAGTTTTAAAACAATAACGAAACTGTTCCACTACCACGCTCCCTGATTGCAGATATATTTAAAAGAAATAATAATAATAATAATAATAATAATAATAATAATAATAATAATAATAATAATAATAATAATAATAATAATAATAATAATAATAATAATATTTTAGTTTTTTCAGGCATATTAAATTGAAATTTACCTAAATACAGCAGATATCGTTATGGTTTTCCTTTAGAATTACCACTGTAGCTATTGCTGTCTAGCGGCAGGTGCTTCACCTGTTCTTCCAGGAGACAGTTAAAATAAAAACGGTGGATTTACAAAGAAGAGTTCTGAGAACGTTCAGACAAATGGGCTCAAGTTAGAAGTATACCGCTTACAAATAAATAAAATTACCGAAAATGTTCCTCTTGTGGTTGCAAGAATATTTACAGACTAAACGCATAACCGAGGTTGTAAGTTCTTTCTGATGATTAGCTGGTCTGTTTGCTTTCACACCTGGCTTTGGGCTCACTCGACTCTTGCCCCGCCCACGCGGATTTGCTCGTCGTAGGTAATGTCCATCCTTGGACACTGAGGCCGCCACGTACACCTGGCCGGTTCTCTAATTAGTTAAGACGATTTCGTCCAAGCGAATCTCGTCCGTAAAAAATAGAATTGTTCTCCTACTCTATTGTGTTCTACTCCAGTTTAAAATAATTCTGCCATATACTATATTTTACTATCAGAACTGAATAAATATAATTGCAGAATTACTTTTGGAAGAAGGAAAAAAAAGTGTTCAATTAATTTTTTTTTAATATGAATAAATTGTAAAACATTTTTTTGCAGATTTTTAGAATTCTAAATATACATTTTTTAACTGGATAAATTTTATTTAATCACCAGAAGTCGTACGTAGCAAAATTACCTTTATAGTAAACAACTAAAAAGATGCATCTCTTAGTAAAGGAAAAATGCCTTTGACGATCTTGATGTTCAAACAGCAGCTGTACAGAAATAATGCGAACAGATGGAGTAGGCAAACCCTGGGAAGAAATGTGCAAACAGTTATCGAGGTTTGTCTTAAAAGGTGGAACTTCAGAAAGTGAAAAGCACAAAGGGATTATCTTCATAAAGTAGTGCTGGCTACACTACGATGTATATATTTTCTGAAGATTGGCAAAAATGATCCCTAAAAGCTCTAGGGGGTTAGGACATGTAAGATTACTATTTTGTGGTCTTAGTAGACTGAGAGAGAGAGAGAGAGAGAGAGAGAGAGAGAGAGAGAGAGAGAGAGAGAGAGAGAGAGAGAGAGGAGAGAGAGAAGATGGGGAGAGAGAGAGAGAGACAAGAGAGAGAGAGAGAGAGAGAGAGAGAGAGAGAGAGAGAGAGAGAGAGAAGAGAGAGAGAGAGAGAGAGAGAGAGATTTAGCAGCATTATTGTCGTCCATTACTTGCACAAGAATTCATTCAGCCCTAACCCCGTGAAGGAAGTCTCTCTGTCGGACCTTAGACTGGATCTATTCTGACCGTCCGCCACTAGCAAAAGAGATGAAGGTAACCGGGACCTACCCAGAGTCAGAGAAGCGCACGAACACAGGAATGAAGTCGTCTTAAAGAACTGTACTGAGAAGTGCAGCCACTGGGAAAAGATTCATTTCGAAGATATTGAGGAGAGACATCTCAGGAAAGAGCAAGACTCCACAACAATTTCCAGTTTAAAGAGATATTTTAAGAGAATGGTGGAATTTCTTGGTACCACGCAAACAGAGCCAAAGGACCTTTTTATAGAGGCATAAGGTTCCTGTGTTTGTCGGTCATCGAGAATAAGAATTTTCTAAGCGCGAGGTACGTCTGATATTCCTGATGAAGTATCTCAAGCCCAAATATCATCGGATTAAGCGGGGAAAGAACATACGAGTGGAGTGAGGCCTGAGAGCCTGCAGGAGAGATGCGCAGAACAGAAGAAAGGATAGAAAGAACACGGACCACTGGACAGACAGCACAAATGGGCCCAAACCTCGGACGGAGCCCGAAGTAAACAGTAAGGCGAAGGCAAAAAATGAGCAAGTACTGGTATATATTTCTAATACCAAAGAGATTTACCTCCCCTTAGCTTGATTAAAAGGCAAGAAAACGAAAAAGACTTCAAGGTAAAAAAAAAAAAAGAAAAGTAATATTAATCTCCCAGATAACTTATTCCACGCACGCACAGTTTTATTATTAAAGAAGCATTTTTTCCCACCACAGTGCCTGGAAGCCGGTGTAGCTTTATTCGTTGCTCTCCAGCAGTTTAATCTGTCGATAACTAAGTAAATTTACCTGTTCAAACCCCTGGGTAGTTCTTGTGCCTGCTTCTACAAAGCCGTGCCAGCCAATAACCCTAATATCTTAATGTTCCACTCGCCTGCATCTCCTATAGAAAAGAAGTAGCTAAAATACGAACTTAGACAAAGATACAAAGCAGATTTATAAGAAATTAATAAATTAAAAACTAAAATATGGTTTAATTCAGATAAAGAGCGACTTGCTTGTGGCTAAGCCACCGTTTCTGTTCAGCTTGACATGGCGATAGAACAGAAACGGAAACGAAAGCTGGGGAATGAACCATGAGGCCGTCCAGGATGGAGAAGGCAATAACTGCTGCCCTCTCGAACTGCTATTTAAACCGCGTGTAGAGAACAACTTTTATTGTTATTTAATTTTTAATTATGCATTCAGAAGACCCCCCCCTTCTTTTTTTTTTTTTTGGAATGTCAACCTCTTGAATCAGAAGATGGGAATAATAATTCCAAGGCTTTTTTTTAAAAAAGAAATAAGGTCGTTGGTATTTTTTCCTCCTCGAATCAGCGAGATTCGTATCCATCAGAAAATCCTCTGGCGGTTCTGTAGGTTATTGGGCACAGCATCTGAAATAACCAGGAGCCCTGTTTCAAACACTACTATTTAAGATGGCGGCAGTGGTTAGGGTTCTAACTAATTTCACGCAAAGTTAAACAGTCATAATTTTGATTTTAAAAAAAGTAACGGATTCCTTCTTCTTCTTCTTCTTCTTTTGATTTTTGTCGCATTCTTTAAGAAAACTGGCAGCGGTGTGAACGCTTTCTCAGGCTCTGCCGCTAATACGAATGCAAAGCAAACAAAGAATGGGGGGGGGAATACAAAATCACGTATATATAGAGTAGTGAATTTTTCCTCACTAAAATCGGCCGGAGTTAGAACTAAGTTACTTTTCTCTAAAAAAAAATGTTTAGCAGACAATAGGATGACTACTTAGAGCCTCGTTCCTAAGACAGAGACTGCACCACGTGATCTGGAAGCAACGCAGGATTCGGTTCTATAAGGGTTTTTAATTTCTTTAGCCTTGTTCAGAGTTAAAAGAAATCGTCTTCGTTCGTTAGCTCAGTCTTGGGTGACATTGCGTTGTCAGATGGCTTGCGCAGTTTAATTTCTTGGCAAGACTTTCAAATCTTTGTTAGTAAGAGATCAGGCCACAGGCCGGCACCGTGGGAAGGCTAAAAGGAGTTCGGTTCAGCTTAGCCGTGTCCCCATTTCTGTTTTTCTATAGTCGAGAAGAAATTTAAAAAAAAAACTTTCACAGATACATTAGGACAAGAGACTGGCTTAAAAACCATAAACACTAGTAATTAGTACCACGAGTCTGATAAACCATTTTAGAACACTTTAGCGGTGATTATCAGATACTCGTGTACTTTGGTCTGCTGGTTAAGACGATAATAGCACCGCCGCGCCCCCACAGTTACAACGGCTTCGATGACAACAAGCAGGGGAGAGAAGGCCCACTATATTTCGAGCACAATTGTGGTGCCATCAAAGTTTAGTCATGAAGGAACGGGAAGTTACCGTGGTCCCGACAAAATTCCTTCGAGGAAATTACCGACGGTTAACAGCCGCCAGTCTTCCAGTGGAATATTTCATAGTTTGGCGTCTGTGCCGTATTTCGCTTGTCAACTGTCAGTCGAAGACGTTATCATCAAGGAGCCATTCACTCGAACGTTTTCGGCAGATGAGGGCGCTGTTAGAAAACCATTCTCTCTGAGAAGCGAGAGGAGGACTTCCGATGACTCAGTGCTCAGAATCCTATCTCTCGCAAATTTGTCTCTATCGTGATAAGTTAGTGAATGGGGTCTTTTCGTTTCTTTTTCACGATTTTGATAAAACAGCCAATCATGGCTATGGGTCCGTAGTGCATTTGCTAATACATAATTATCACTTTTTAAAGGAAAAGACGAAACAGTTATTGAAACAAACATCTTGGACAGCGAGTTTGGCTGTTGCCTACTTATTAAAGGGTCGACTGTCAATTCGGGCGGACTGATGGAAAACAGGAACCGCGTGGCTCGCCGCTGAGACTGAGGACCCAAGTAACACAATCTAGCACCAATATTTGCTATGTGGCGGACAAAATGCAGTTTTTGATAATCATTTATAGTTGTGTGATACAACTTCAGTCGGGGGACATTTGTTCGGCTGTGCCCAGGTCGGTTCTGTTACAGCCCCCCCCAACCCACCGCCGAGAACCAAGTCACCAAATAAAGGAGACATCTTTATAAATTTTAACAGTCAGAAAGTCTAACATTTCATGAATCGTCCGAAAAAAGGGGGGGCGTTAAAATAAGTTTCCTTATTCTGTTGTTTAATTGTTTTACTCTTTGCAAGATGTTTCATTGTAATCCCATCCTGCGATTTCATAATTTAACTCTTCACATCCCGTAAGTCGATATTTACACGGTTTTTTGTTCACAAATTAAAGCCATTTGTGGTAGGGGAACCGGATTATGAAATAAAACGGCATTTGTAGGGAATAACTCATCAGAAAATAATCTTTTTAATGATCATTATCCTATACAGAAAAATAGTATAATGTTTTATAATGGCATTAAAGGGTTATTACAGAAGTAGGCGATAATATACAGTCAAAGGTATTTTTAGAATTTAAAACGTTTACAAAAATAAAACATTAAATTAACGCTTTACTTTTTATTTATAACTTGATAACCAGCTTATATGATTGTTCGTCGTCAAATATGAAAGTACGTTGAGTTCCTGAAAGAAAGTGCACATCTAAATTTTCCCCTAACAATTAAACTATTAAAGTAACCTGGTAAACGAGAGAGAGAGAGAGAGAGAGAGAGAGAGAGAGAGAGAGAGAGAGAGAGAGAGAGAGAGATGACGTCTGTACAGAGATAAAGGGAGAGACATGACGTCAGTACAGAGAGAGACGTGACGTCAGTACACAGAGAGATGACGTTTATACAGAGAGAGAGACGTGACGTCTGTACAGAGATAGAGATAGAGGGAGAGACATGACATCTGTACAGAGATAGAGAGAGAGAACTATTTGTGAAGAACAATTTTTAAAATCTTTCTTTAAAATTAAAAAAAAATAATAATATGTTGATGCTACAATTGTTTTGTTTGACGAAGCAAAGAATAAGTCTGAAAATAGCTGGATGGCTGCCATAGTTAGCACGACGTCGCATGCAAAGGCAGTCTTACGGAGAAACTACAAAGTTTTACCTTATAATTCTCAAATATGACCAACAGAAATTTGTGCCTGCAAATCGTGTAAAGTTCCCTCCCTCAAGGCTAAAGAAATTATATATTAAGAAACTTTTATATTTTTATATGAATGACTGTGTAGCTCTTAAGATGAAGATATATTTGTCTGCGTAAAACTAATGACCAAGATTGTCGAAATGTAATTTGTGTATTATTTCTTGCATCATTGATAATATTTCGCATGAATTTGTAAAGCATACTCTTAATCCGAGTTGTTGTTTTTAAGAACTGCACTAAATTCTCCTATTATTTTTTCCTTACTTTTGAAATTACGTATAGTACGTCAACGAAGCGCAAGAGCCACCAAATTCTATTCTGCTATTTTTTAAAATCACCTGCTAATTGCGCGCAGAGACAGGTGAGAGAGAAAAAAAACGATTAAGTTGTTCAGTGTCAGAAATATTTCTCTACGATCTTACAAATTTTCTAGCATCTTGACTACAAATGTAAGATTCTACCGCCATGTTCTTTATTAGTTGAGTGCAAGACATTTGCGGAAAGAATTAAAGATGACTTTCCGGATTGCAGGGACTTTCAGTCTACTGTGGGGGGGTATGTCTCGAGCAGTGGTCTTCTGGTGCCACCGGCGGCGGAACGACGTCATCCCCAATCTGCCACATCGGAATAATCGGGGGAAGCGCTGCGAGTTCTAAACCGGAAATCGTGCCATTTTGAAAATCAGATATCTGAGAAATTTGTGCTGAACAGCTTAGAAGGAACAGCAAAATAAGACGCGGGATAAACCAGTTTATACTCACAAGCTGCCGATAGATTAACTAAGTAAAATTATAGTGGGGTTGTGGACGGATGCAATGGACATTCGGGCTAGCCAGCTGGTAACTCGCCCAGTGTATTCAGGTGACCAATGTTGATTTGGCATCCAACTACGCCACGATACCCTGCGTTCGTTTCTTACGTAAATATCTTTGATTAACGAGGTCCCAGCCCGGAACGTTCTTTCATTTATACCCTCTCACAATCGTCAATTTTTCTTTCCGATAAATTTGTATGGTACACTCATCTACGACTCTCGCGATGTGAAAAAAAAACAACAAAAAATCCATACTCGAAAATTTCTCCAAAGGTCAAAATCGCGATAAAGGTTACGACGAGTAATATGGCGGAAGAGAGTAAAAACGAATAAAAGATCCGAGTTGGCGAAGATAACGATTTAAATTTACCGGGGAAAAAAAAAAACGTATACAGTTCTTTATTTAAAGTAACCGGGTAAAGGTGGAAGTTATGGGATATTTTACTCGTACTCTTGCATAGAAAAATCTGAATGTACTTTGCACACTTCGCGCTGCACTGATGCACTTCTGTATCCTCCAAAGCTGTATGACCACTCCTGGCATTATGTACCAACTGAGTGACCGCAACGTTCGGAAAGTGTTATACAGACAATGTACAAAAGCCGTTCTCCGAATTGCGCTTTAATTCCAGCCTCGGGGGGGGGGTAGTGTACGGATAGCCAAAGTCAGAGGAGTTTTTGAAAAGGGGGGGGGGACATCGGTCTCAACTGGACGAAAGAAGCCTTCGTCGGTATAAACAATCACGACGTCGACACTTTCCGGTTTATGGCTTAATGGACGCTGACGTGAACAAAATAGGAGGAACGCTATTTTACGAACAAGAACTGTGGAAGACTGCACGTTCTGTATAGAAATAAACAAATACTCGAACAGTAGGCCTCGGTAAAAACACGTAATACGTAGTGAAGTGCATCTCCCATTCTCTCTCTCTGTACTGACGTCATCTCTCTCTCTCTATATATATATATATATCTCTCTTCGATCTCTCTCTCTCTTTCTATATATATATATATATATATATCTTCGATCTCTTCGATCTCTCTCTCTCTGTACTGACGTCATCTCTCTCTCTCTATATATATATATATCTCTTCGATCTCTTCGATCTCTCTCTCTCTGTACTGACGTCATCTCTCTCTATATATATATATATATATATCTTCGATCTCTTCGATCTCTTTCTCTCTGTACTGACGTCATCTCTCTCTCTATATATATATCTCTTCGATCTCTTCGATCTCTCTCTCTCTCTGTACTGACGTCGTCTCTCTCTATATATATCTCTTCGATCTCTCTCTCTCTGTACTGACGTCATCTCTCTCTCTCCGATCTCTTCCATCTCTCTCTCTCTCTCTCTCTGTATTGACGTCATCTCTCTCTCTCCGATCTCTTCCATCTCTCTCTCTCTCTCTGTATTGACGTCATCTCTCTCTCTCCGATCTCTTCCATCTCTCTCTCTCTCTCTGTATTGACGTCATCTCTCTCTCTCCGATCTCTTCCATCTTTCTCTCTCTCTCATAGCCTAAATTACGATGGAAAGAGGCTATTAGCAGTAAAAGCATCAAGGTTTCGAAGTGATGAGTTCTTTAAATAGTATTTATTTATATTTTTAAGACGGTGGCTGCGATAAATTATTTTTTCGTCCACAGTGGGGAAAAAAAGGAGAGAGAAAGATTAAAAAAAAAGAGAGACACAGCCAGACATAATCTTGGAAAAGCTCGTAGGAATTTTTAGTCGGCCTCTCTAATGGTTTTTGATGGTAAGCTACTTCCCGATTTCAGAACATTGATGGAGCTACAGAAGATTAACGTAGTGCAACTATCGCCGGTACCTGACAGTTTGAAAAAAAAATTGGCTGGTGTTCTGCAGGGTGATTGCACTCAGCGGGTGGCAGGCCGATAAAACTGCACAGGAGAAAGAATTTGCCGTTCATCAGAGAGATAAAGGCACGGACTTTGATTGTATAATTTTAGCTTTATGCTTTTATTGACGGTTACAGTCCGTGTGGATGTAAGCGACTTTCAGCGGATCGCCAGATACCTTTCGCCGATACGTTACCGATTGACTGACAATAATCGCCGTATTGGCCTTTCCCTAGAAGATATTTATGTAAGAAAATGAAGCGAAGCATCGTAGCGCAAATGGATGCCAACGCAAAGTTCTAATCCATAGACGGTCACCTGCTGGTCGTGGACAGCCTGAATGTCCACTGCACTCGTCCGTACTCCGCTGAAATGTACACCCCCCACCTGTAATTAATCTATCAGCAGTTCCTGGGTGTTAATTAGTTTAACTTTGTTCTATTTTGCTTTTCTTTCTTCAACACTCTTCAATTAGAACGGCTTAGCAAAATTTCCCAGACTTGTACTTTTCGCTATGACAGATTTTCTGACTAGTGACCGGATTGTCTTCCCATATCTAAGTATTCCAGCATAGCAAAATGGAATAATGCCATTCCATCCCCGCAACCTGAAAATACTGCTTGAAACATACCCGATATACTACTGAGGGCTAATCAGAATGATTTCGGTAAATGCACTAATTTTGGCTACCACTGTATTTATTACTCATACAAGAAAAAAAAAAGCCCAATTATTTATAGATAGGTAAAAGCAAACCAAAAGATTTTCTTTAAATATTAAAAAGGTGGGGTAAGTAGATAAGACGAAAGAGGAACAAAAACTGATGGCAGGGTGCGATGTCTGTGTTGCTTTATTTCCTTCTGCGGGAAAGACGACCAAACACAAGACGTTAAGATGTCACAGACTTTGCAAAATGATTTTCCTTTAACTCAGAATGAATAACATAAAATGGAATCGTGTCTACAATAATTTACAGAGCTGACTAACAGTTCTTGGTAGCAAAACCGACGAGCTTGTTCGGTAATGTACCTGGGTTGTAGATTGCTCTATTATATTTCCTTATGAACTCTTACAAGAGGCCGAGTGTAGATAACTCTGGAAACATCAATTACCAGAAGTAAATACAGGCAATTCCTTTCATGGAATGATTTCTGTGAAAGGCAGTCTGACCCCCTCATAGAAATCTGCTGAATACGACTGTCAAATGCGAATTAGCACAATTTCAGTGAATGTATTTATTGATTGGGAATACGTGGGTGGGAGTGCGGATGTTGGTTGTGGAAAACTCTATGTGAATGGGCGAGAATGGGACTCAATGGAAACTAAAGAAGAGTTAGCACATTTAAAGCTGCAAAAACCCGCATTATCTGATTGCGTGTTATCTGCGGGCTTCCAGGAAAAACAGTAAATAAATCTTTAAGTATATGACCCGTTTTCGATCACTTATTAAAAAATACAGTTTAGGTTTTAAAAATAAGACAAAATAGAAAAAAAATTAACTATCGCGAAAGACTTACTCCCGTTATTCAAAGAAGTCGCCGAGTCTAAGAATCGAAAACTGGAAAGCGCACACTCTTTAGTGAAAGCTACCACAGATTAGAAAAACAACAACAACAAAGTGTACAGGGAAGAACAATAGTTTATTTACCTTGTTAGCGCTGTAAGCACAAAACCCATCTCTTTATATCAGTGACCAAGGAATCTGACAATTTGTCGGACTTTAGCTAATTTAAATACACGGGCTAAACCGGCACTAGTCAACTAAACAGACTTTATTTGCGTTCGAATCTTTAAATTCATTTCCAGCTTAAATACAAATATATCGCAAACTTCCCTCATCTGTGTTTATTTCTTTATTGATCTGAGCGAGAGAAAGAAAAAAAAACAAACTCGTAACTGCCGTAAAGACATTTATTTGTGGTTTTGTCGTCTTAGGTCAGGTTCGCGGAAGTTGATTCTCCAGTCGGATAGGACCGACTTTCGTGGGGGAAACTTACAACTTCAAACCAAAGAGGCTACATCTCTCACAAAACTAAAAGTTTTACGTGCACATGCTACTACTACTACTACTACTACTACTATTATTATTATTATTATTATTATTATTATTATATTATTATTATTATTATTATTATTATTATTATTATTATTATTATTTTTTAAAACTTGTTTTAGATGAGAAATTTATTTGTTAAACATTCAGCCAAATGTAAAAAACTAACGGAGCCCGTAAGACAACAGTTATCAGGCTCCTGCGACTCACATACGAGCGGCCGACCTCGTTAAGATATCGGATGAGGGCGAGTTTGATGAGATAAGAAAAACGTTGCAAGTTCTGTCTAATGTGCGACATACAAGAACGCGCCATTGATCGTCGCCTGTAGGTACTCCTCTGCAATGCCACTTCTCCATATCACCCACCCACCCCCCCCCGCTGTATATTTACAGAGGGAAATGACAACTCCGTTGGACGATTACCGGGTTCGAGGGTACGGCCAGTGGCCCCGGTCCGTTCGGTGACAGGAAGTACCGGCGACACCTTACCGTCCAGATCACCGTCTTGGGAAAGGCCCGACCACCCGCCCAGGTCGCGCGCTTCCTCGTTGCCCGCGACACGGTTCGAGTTCCGGTTTTTACTGACCGCTGCGGGGCGGGGTACGCGGAAGAATGAGATAGGGGTGTAAGCAAAGCAAGTCCTTTTCTTCCACCGCCCGCCCGGCTCCATCCTTAGCTGGAATAAGAAAATCTCGTTAAATCTCAGTTATCTTCCAGACATTTTAGAAACAGTAGCATTTCTGGCCGGGCGGGTCCAGCCACGCGGCTTAGCGGTTGTCCATCGTTATCTCTCTCTCTTTTAGCTCTAATTCGAGAAAGACAGGTGCGTGATAGAAAATAAGACGAAAACGTCGCGAATAGCAAGGAGACGGCGGAGGCGCTTCCGGTCAGTCACGAGGGCGAGAATTAAAGCTGAATGACAGTAAACGGAAATCGCTATTTCTTTAAAATTCCGCCGGCGAACGAATCCGCTAAAATCTTGATGGTGGGGGGGGGGAGGTGTGGAGCGCTAAGGGAGACTCTGCGCCGGTCGGTGGGAGGCCTGGAGGGGGCGGAGTACGTGGAAATGGCGGCCGGGTCAGAGCGGCGACGAGTAGCCGCGATTTACCGCCCCTTATCCACCAGCAGCAGCAGCAGCAGGCCTGCCGAACAGATACGTTCCGGGTAGAACAGACGCGTCCGCCCGATAAAAGCATGGAAACAAACGAAACCGTCTACTGTAACAGCACGAAAGATTAATATGCAGCCGAATCGTTTTCTCCTCGGTCACAGTAGAGGTCTGCCGACGGGGGTCGGGCGCCAGAGATTCCAGGGGAGGGGGAGTTTCTCTGGGAGCCCTGTGGACAGGGCCGTGCGTATTACGGTCTGCAGAGAGATACCCGGATCCACGATATGTTTGGTTCCGCGTCCACCTACATCCTCCAGTCAGAGGACGATTTAGGATCAGCAGCATCATTTATTAACCAACTCTACTGCGTATATTTAGGGAAAAACCCGAAACAGTGCTATCCATATCGGCGATCGGGACAGAGCGGCTTTAAATATCGTATTAGGTACAATGTATTCCACTCGGTACTTCGAGCTCCATCAGCTGACGAGGAAGACAAAGAATGTTTTCATTATTAAAAAAAAAAACTAATTGTTATACTTCTTTGGATGTATCCTTCTTTGCGTCTTGTGTGGAAGAACACGACGCGCTGTAGTAAATTCTGACGGCTGAATGACAGTTTGATTGGAAGTTTTTCGACGCGGACGTGGCGGGTGAGAGACCGACAACTCTCGCTCCCTTATATCGGGGGGGGGGAGGAGAGAGAAATGAGATGTCGCTTCGCTCATAGATCAGTAAGTGAACAGGAACAACAGATACTGCCAGAGCGCTTTTATTTGTTTTGAAGCCACCTTTTATTTTATTTTAAGTTACTTTTTTTGAAAACAGAAGCGCACAAATTTGGCGCAGTCTATCGTTAATTTCACGTGTTTCCAGTTAGCTGCCGCCGCTTAGAATGGTAAGCTAAAGAAAGCACCGCGGGGGTGATTTGATGGGTGAATGTCGCTTACACCTGGAAATACTTAAAATAATAACGGCGGGGAAATCATAAACTGACAGAAAATAAAATGATTTGTATTTACTAGAATCCAATTTTGGTTTGGTTTTATTTACTGCTGTAAAGCAGAAAGAATTATTAAATGCAAACTTGCATGTAAAGTAGGGGAGACAGGTGGGAGGGGCTAAGCGACCAGTAATTCCTAATTACGCGTATAGATGAGACGACTTCATATATTATAGTATCGCCTCATCTCCGTTTAACTAGAGATTACTGGTTCAGTAATAACGCACCCTATTACCAACTAGTCCCCGTCTCTCCTGTGTTGGTATATATACATAGATTATTATTATTATTATTATTATTATTATTATTATTATTATTATTATTATTATTATTATTATTATTATTATTATTATATAGACTTGTATGTATTGCAGTATACTGTAAAGAGAACTGCTATGTTGATTTCTGAAAATGGAATGTGTAAACACTACGGAAAATCATAACGACGTAAACTTGTATAGAATATAGGTATAATGCAGATAGCAGTTGCATACAGAAAAGATCACTGGTGAAGAAATGCGGATACTTTTCACGATCAATTCTACACATCAAGCGAATCTGTACCAAGCTACGAGTTTGTAGAAAACCGGATGTTAGAGCAATCGGTAGTTGTATCAGAATAAAAGTTATCGCTGTTTAGAATTCCCTCCCAGAAGAGAAGTGGGCAAATTAGCTCCCTTTCTCAGTCTGCTCGTGGGGTTTCTGTAAAACGGACCAATCTGCCTTGTATTGAAGCAGTCTTCAGAAGTCAGTAAGCTCTGTGACTTACTGATTACTGATCCCCGTGTCTGATGAGGGCTCGCTCAGTGATCACGTCACGATCACCCATATTGCTACATCACCAGAAAAAAAGTGATCTTTCTGAATTGGAACCAGAATCAATAACCTGTTTTCCTTGAACTGATTCTGTTGCTGTTTTTTTTTCTTTACTTTAGATTTCCTTGTTTAAGTTTTTTTTTTTAAAAAAAAAAAAAGAAATGAGATAATGGAGCAAATTTTTAAACGATACTTGGTTCACTTGCACCTTTTGTTATAAGAAATAATCACGAGCAGAGTGGTCTAAGTATAACGTTAATAAAAGATTCGGATATGGATATTGTCCTGTGCATATATATATATATATATAAACACAAGATAGAATCTAAGTGATACAAATATCCACAAGAGATAGAAGTCACTGGCGCTTTAAAAAGGGGAGTTAGAAAAATAACCAGAACATCTTCAAATAAACTCGTTTTTAATCAAGCATCGTTCTCCACAAAACCTGGAATAACATATGAATCGACACACACACACACACACACACACACACAAAACACACGTGTGTGTTTTAAAATCCCTTTCTGAAGAAAATATTGAACTGTTTTAGATATAATTTTTGCTGGTTTTTTTTTACATGGTTAACAGTTTTGACGTCGTGAAATGAGATAATAGAAGATACAGCGCATTGTAAAATTTTGTTTTTAAGCGCATTCGAAATCTGTAAATAACGAGGAAATATTCTGACAAAAACAAAAATATTAACTCTCAGAGGAGCGATAGCTCATCACCCATATTATTAATGGCATGACCCTTCCCTTTCCTTTTAATTTATGCACATTTTTTACAGTCACTGTATAAAATCTCTCTCTCTCTCTCTCTCTCTCTCTCTCCTCTCTCTCTCTCTCTCTCTCTCCTCTCTTCTCTCTACTCTCTCTCCCCCCTTTCTCTCCATCTCCATCTCTCTCTCTCTCTCTCCCCCTCTCCCTTTCCATCTCCATCTCTCTCCTCTCTCTCTCTCTCTCTCTCTCTCCTCTCTCTCTCTCTCCTCTCTCTCTTTTCCAATCTCCATCTCTCCTCTCTCTCTCCTCTCTCCTCTCTCTCTCGGTAGCTGTAAGAATCCAGTTCTTTTTCTTTTGCTTTTTGTTTGATGCTGCTACAGGCGTGTACAGTCTATTGGTAGGTAACTCATGGTCGTCCTGAATTCACCTGTGGCCCACCAGTGCCGAACGCTCACCCACAGCTTAGAGATAGTCCACCAGTGCAGAAAAAGTAGCCCCATATTAACCCTGACGTGTCTGCAGTTCCTTCATGGCATCTGGCGGTAAGTTTCTTACAAGTGCACGTGTTATTGGCGTCTTTGATGACACTGCTCAGAACAGCCAAGACCCCTGCACTTTGTCATCACATCTCCCAGTTCTCTTAAGCGAGGGGAACCCTTATTTCACGAATCCTGTACTTTTTTTTTTTAAGTAACGTAGTTTGGAAGGAAAAAAAAAGAGCAACCATTTTATAGATTCCTTTCTTTTTTTTATTCCATTGTGTCAGTGCAGAGGAGACCGCGGAGGCATAACACCAGCCAGCGGTCCCTACTTAAAGGTTCGCAATGGACGTCACACGCTCTGACCCTAATGATCGAAGGTCGGATCACATGACGTCGATCATAGCTTCCTTCACCTGTACGTTTACTTAGAAAGCCTTTGTTCTGTAACAACTTATCTAAACCAGCCCCGATTTCCCCCCACTTTCGTAGAATAATAGCGCCACCCCATCCCATAACCCTACCACGAGTTTTGGAGGACAAGGGTAAAGGTCAAAGGTTAGATACTCCACAGGCACCAAAACAGATCACCGGCGCAGCTCGCCCCGGAAAAATCAGCGCGCGCTCGACACAATCAATCAATGATCTGGTTAAGGCGCCGGCCAAAAGCCACGGTAGCCCGCACCCATTACTGCCGGCCGCGATTCAATAGTGGTCACGCGACCGCGCGGCTGGAACGTCGGCGCGACACGTGCCTTCTCGCGAGACGCGGAAATTCTACGCAGGCATTTTGGGAAATTCCCATCAGTGGAGCTGTTGCTTCCAGACGCCATATTTGATTAACAATTAAACTGTGGTTGATCAAAAGTAAAGAAGGCGGCGGTGGGCAGAAAGATAACTAAATTTGTCCCTATTAATGTAGACTTTAGTTCTTTCGCACTGAATGCCCTTTTTTTTAAAAAAAAAAATGAGAGAAAGATAAATAAAATAGCCAGGAGCTTACCATAGTATTTTCACTGTCACCGAATTATGCTACTGTCAAATAGTGGGTTTAGTCATGTTGTATAACCTAAACTGGCGCGGGGGGGGTTAAAGAAGATGAAGCAGTGATGATGATCAGCGATACAAACGACATCCCTTTCCAAGGAGCTAATATTCCACGCTATCACGAAAACCTGCCACCTGACCTTACCCATAACTTGTCGTATGTTAGATTCCTTCTTCTTTTTTGGTAGGTTCATCATCTATACTGTACTTTGTTTGGTATTTCTCAAGTTAATTAATTTCTTTTGTTTGTTTTCTTTCCTTTAAGTGAGGCTAAGTTAGCTAGAGTTTCTGACAAATGTTCATATCTCAAGCGTATTAAACTCTCTGAGAGTAGCCCTGGACTTTGATGTCTTTCAAGAGGGCGAGGAGAATAAGTTCGCTCACAGCAGAGGTAATGAACAAACTTATATATACATCACCTGGCTGAAAACCAATCCGGGATTACTGGGTTGGAGCTGAGCAGCAGTAATGTTATTTACATCCCTCTTAAGATATCATGGACTTAAATTAAACAAAGCGATAGAATGATGTTTCTAGATTCGCGTCTATCCTCATAATCTGCTTTACAGTACGGGCTCTCTCTCTCTCTCTCTCTCTCTCTCTCTCTCTCTCTCTCTCTCTCTCTCTCTCTCTCTCTCTCTCTCTCACACACACACACACCCACACATATATAGATATATAGATATATATATATGTGTTTGTATGATACAGCCCCTAGGGGTAATCTTAGCATTTAAGTGAAAACAGCGGGAGAATGCCATCTATTTATGGCAGACGTGTTACGCTTCGACTCTTTAAAAATTCGTGTAGGGCTCATCCGTTTCTTGATATTTTCACAAAGGGAAACTCAGTGAACTCTGGCTGAAGTCAGCTTTGAAAATCCTTTAATTTAAATTGTTTTACTGAAATAGGGTAAATCCTAGACTTTTAAGACGTTATTGTCTTCCGTTCCTCGCCCGGTGTCAGGCGCAGAGCGGGTTGTCGCGCGTTCTTCTAATTCAATTTTTCGCCACCGAGCTGCGCAGCTGACTGACGCTGTCCCAAGGGAACGCGGAACTCTTCCAATCTATCGCAGCCAGCCGGTGCGGAAACGTATTCAATTATACACGCTTGCCTTGTTTTAATATCCAAAATTCTAACCATCATTTCTCTATCAAACAACAGTGGTCGTCTGCCTAATCAGAAAACAAAAGGGGACGAGAAAAGTCCGTGACATCAACGAATGACGTCACGAGCAGGAAATAGAACGGTCGGGTCTGCTTACTGCGACTCACCGAGTGCAGTATTCGGCGCTTCCCGAAATCAAAGACTCGGGGGTGGAGACGTGGCAGCAGGGCCGAAGAAAAGCAATTACCAGCCCACATTCAGATCACTGTGGGCTTCAAGATGGCGGCGAACAAGTCTGTGAAGAGGGTTTACGCAACATAAAGTCAAAAAAGAAAAGTAAAAGTTATTCGTCGCATCTGGCAGCGGATTTACCAACGGGAGCTGTTCAAATCGAACGTAGGAACTGCCAAACCGATAAAAACGACTAACTAAAACAGCAACAATCTATGAAAGAAACAGTAATGATAAACAATATATCTCTAAAGTCCCATTTATTCTGAAGCAGTGTCATCTCCATTTAACTTTGCTTCAGGTTTTAATGTGATTTCGGTGAGTTTCCCTTCTTCACATCTGGACAAAAAAATTATTAAAGCATATCGTGAGCATCCTTTTTTTGAAATCAAAATTGTGAATGAACTGTCTCTATTTGAGACTATTCCACTGATTCAGCGGATGGGAGGCCTATCCATTCCTAAGTTTGGAAGGAAGTGGCAGTATAGACACTGCTGAGAGACCCGCAGGATCTTGCGATACCGATGCACGTCAAATAGAAGTACCCGGTACACTGTTCATAATATCTACGAATCCCGGGTATATATTGATTGAGTGCTGACATTTTATACCAACAATTTGCCGTACATCGTTAAAGATGAAGTCCGAAACTCTATAGCAAGTACTAAAGTAACTATTTACGTTGTTCATTGTAAATCTGAATGTAAAGTTAGAGACTTAATAACTTTTTACGACATCTACCGGCTATGGTTGTTTTGGAAACAGTACTTCGGCGGTGTCGTAAAAAATTTTTCCAATTAGCATTTGTCCCGTCGGGCTCCCTACCGCTTCCAAACATTCCGCGACTTTTGACAACAAGCACGTGTCATCTTTTTACCACGCCTTCACCGTTCTCTTTAATGTTTCTTGTCATAAATTTCTTCTATTTTGACGGTGCAGTGCGCCATAAGCCGCGACCCGGTTTCTGTACACCATTAGCGGTCTTATGTCAGCCCGAATCAACATTGTGTACAAAGGCCAAGACCGGCGAGCGGGGAAGACCCTGTTGATCAGATTTGTTTATTCTGTGTTAACAGCCAGAAGAAAGCTTCGCTAATTGCGGCTGGCAGTCCTCAGCCCTGGCTCACTTTTTCACTCGGCCGTTCCGCTAATTACAGGCTGCAATAAGCGACCGATTACTTTCAGTTGTAATTATTCGGACCGATAGCTTCATAATTTAGCTACAGTCTCATTTATAAGGCTATTATTCGCCGGACCAACAAGAAACGGGGACAGAGGGGGCGATAATGCGGAAGTCGTGTTTTTGGTGACTGCTGGATGCAACGGTTAATAATACACCTGTAGCTCGTCATCTGACAGCTAAAGAAGATGGACACAGACCAATAACTGTGGTAATTCCCGACAAAAGGAAACCGGTGGAATATATATATATATTTTTTTTTTTTTTACTACAGCATAACATTTCATAAAACTGATGGCAAGATGTTGTGAAAGTCCTACCGGTTAACAGGAAATTAAGTCTGGCTACAATGAAAAGATTTACCGTTTGCCAGAAAGAATCTGTCCACCAGCGTTTCCCTCATCCCTCGATCTTTGTCTATTGCCGCCACTGACAGTTAGTTACAGCGGCTGCGCTATAACAGAGTTACGGCATCGCGGACATTAGGTCGAGAATAAACTGTAGTGGGCAGAAAAGCAGCCAGATATCCGTTGGTAAACAAACGCACCGTGGAAGATACCGTAGCCATTTGTTTTTTAGTGCAGTGTAAATTAGAAGGTGTCACTGGAAGCTGAGATGAGGAGGAGAAGCAGGTGTTCAGTCACCTGCTGGGAATGGTTTACATCGCTGCAGAGATAAGAAGCATCTGTTTCCTACAACGAAAACGACTTGATGCAGATGTGTTGTATATAACAGGTCAGACAAAGACTTCTCAGAGTGCAGCAATTTCCTGTCAATTACTTTAGCTTTCTATCTGGTCCTTTTCCCCCAACATCACTAGTGGATTGTATAATTACCGCGGTGCATCTCTATTTTTCTTGTTTCTCCAGTACCTTTGTCATGTGACCATGTAATTCAATTTATACCCCTGCTCTTTGTAGTGGCAACAGTTCTGAACTCGTGACAATAACACGAAGAGATAGGAGAAGATTATTTTAAAATATTATTTTATGGTTAGCACCAGCCAGGCCAACGGTGCAGAGAGTTGTCATAAATCCTGCTGATAACACGTGCAAGGCCGAGACGGACTCTCCAGACAGCCACGCAATATATTAATGGCTTTCAAGCGAACTGCTGACGAGAAGCAGAATTTGATGCTATGTGCCAACGTTTTGGAACATTTTCTACGTTAGGTGGCTTTAAATGACGGGATCTTTACAAACTCTGGTGTCTGTTACTCACTTACCACACCTTATGGCTTTCTTTTTTTAAAAAAAAAAGAGAAAGAAAAAGTAAATAGAAATGCTTCTAGTTAACGATCTCCGTGATACTCAAAAACCGGGCGAGTAATGAAGTGAAAGTTGGATGTTATATTGAAGTAGAAGACGCCTTTCTTTGGGTAAAGCCGTGAGCTTTCGTAATCAGGTGTTTTGATCTCTTCTATCCAAGTCTTTGCCGCGTTTTTGCTCAGTCAAGTTAAAAGGCCAACACTATATTCCTATGTTTGTGATTTCTGTGCATCGCCATCATCGTTGTATTCCGTTAACTGTTCTTTTCGGTTTGTTTTCCATATTTTCTAAGAATTCTTGATAGGCGCTTTGAAATACAATTTTTTTGTATATATATATATATATGCACCGGAAATAACTGCAGAATTCTAGGATATGTGTTAGAGAAACTGGTCTTTATTATCTGGTAAAATATCGCCTGACTAAAGAATTCTAAAGCTCATTTTATATCTGGTGACATAACTGGACATTATACTCAAGTTATTTTCTAACTGACTAACGTCAAAATTAGTATTAGACTTACCATGTAACTTCAGTTTATTAACCAGCCATGTATGAGTATCATTGACGGAAATTAGAAACAAAACTGGTCCCAAAACAGAGTCTTGGGGTACACACCATTGATGACATATGCAGACGAAGATGCAGCACCATCTAAAACAAACTTCTGCTTTCTGTTTTGATAAATAATCTGGAAGCCACAAAAACAAATTTTCTACGCCCTTAATTTTTTTAAAAATCCAAACGTCGTAAAAACCGTGTCAAAGACCTGACTAAAGTTTATGTAAATACTTAAATCCATAGATTAAAGGAGATTTGTAGGTCAAAAACGTCCCTTTACTGGTTATTTTTCAATACGATTTTCTGTTCCATGTAATCCGGAGGTTTCTCTTTAATAATTTATTCTAATTTTCGACATTTGTTTGACTACCTGGTGGGCAATTTCCCGGTTCGTTTTTGTTACCTTCCTTAAAAACTCATGATGTCATTAGCTTTCCAATCTGGTGGCACCTTGGTGTGTTTTAATAGATTTATCACATCGCAGGGATACATACAAAACACTGCATCTTTCTCCGTTATTTCTGTCTCTACCTATGGTCAAGTAGATGTGCAGCTATCCCCAAAAGGAAACTTAGCCAACATTGGACATAAATTAGCCAATTAAAGGAAATAACTCCACTAACCGCAGCCATCCAATTTATTTCAAAAGATTGGGATTGGAAGCGACAGACTACCACCAATAGATGGCACTCCACCAATGTCGAGCCAAGCCAAACACTGGTCATAATTCGCTGCCCTCTTTGTGCCGAAATACAAGTGTTTTAATTAATGACAAACGTTTATTTTTAAATATAATTTTAAAGCTTAGAATCTGCTGAATATAGGCTTCTCAGTCAAACGGGGTTGAATGTCGATAAAACTCTCCAGCTGATCCTCGTTGTCTGTGAAATTTCCATTGTCGTCATTTACAAAAAAGGGTGTGAGATTCTGTCGTTGCCTGAACGTGGTGTTTGTAAAAGTTGGCTTGGCGAGGAACTGACTGATCTAGTCGCGCTTATAGTCTTCTTAAAGCAGCACCATCGCTGCTGTAGAAGGGATTGTCCTGAAGTATGTATGCATGTCTGTTTAGGAGGAGGAGGCTAGTAGCCCGGTGTTCTGTGCGCAGTGATCGAATATTTGTATCGGTCCCCCATCACGAACGCACGCGACAGCGTGTAGTCTTGACGAAGCACCACAGGTCACGTGGTCGCTGTCGTCATGGTTTGGCTTGGAACAAACCCCTCGGTATTTCACATTCGCTATATGTCTGAGAATACTTTCTTAATGTTGTTTACTTATATCAATCTAAATTTTAAAAAGTAAACTAACAACCACCTTAAAACAATAGTGACAACTCAAAAGAAAGATTAATTACAGAGCAATGGATATAACATGGTTGCATTACGTCACTTGATTTCCTCGACTTATATACAGATACTGCTTCACTGCCTTCTCTAATAAGTGTCGGATTCACGACCAGTTACAGAAACCAGTGGATTTGTTTGTTTGTTTTTTAATTAACTTAAATATTAACAAGTCTTTTTTAAAGAATATGGCCATTCCATTGCTTGTTTCGTAAATACCTGTCCATTACGCGACTAGTTTCAAAGCAATTAGATATTATAGTATTATTTAACATTCCAGAAATATCTTGTATTATTTCCATTTTATCAATGTTTAACTCGTTTGTTTTACTTGAATTTACAAAAATCTCTTCTTCTTTTTTTACGAGCCTGTATTTTGTACGAACTAAATGACAACTGTAACAGAAAAGGCTATTTTATTTTTACTTAAAGAGCAAAGCAGAAGTCAATGAAAATAACGAATTCGCCTCTTGTATCGGTTTTGTATTTATCCAGATACTGACATCGCCAAAGACTTTTAAATTTCAATATAAGCAAAATATATTAAAATTACATTTCTATCCACTACGCCAAGCACAGGTTTCGGTTCCATTATATCGGTCCGCAGTTACATGATATCCGCCTCTTCTACAAAGGAGCGTGTCCGAGGGGCATAACTTGTTAAGTTCGGAATTTCATCACAGAAGATATTGTTGTCCATTATTACTAATTTTCAACGCGAGACGACAAATTTAGCTGGGCCTGTGACCAATAAAGGAATCAGTTGTTCGCATTAGTCAGGACATCTGTGGTGATTGAGATTTATTGAGAGCAGACGATGCGAATTTAATATCACGACATAGCTGCACCGTGCCTACCTTTAACGCAATCTGTCCGTCTTCTGTCTGTGTTCCTACAAACAGCTAATTGAAACATTAATGAATCAACTACAATCCGAGCCAGTAGCGAAAAAGAGGAAACTTTCTCTAAATAGGTTATTGCGTCGTTCTTATTATCAGCACATTAAGGGTTTGCCTGTGAACTGGCGTCCATTAACGTCGTGTAGAAGAATGGAATCGGCGTCTTTCCTACACATCGGACGGATTCGTGTACTGATGCTGCCGGTACTGGTAAGTACCAGCAGACAACAATGGCGGTGGCTCGTACTATTACATAACAACAGTACTGTCGGAAAACAATAGTCGTATTATGCACTGCCAGACAATCGCAGAGGTGGCACGCATTTGCAATCAAAGGTGATTCTTTCTGGAAACGCGTAATCATGAAAGCTGCTTCGACTCGTTCGACAAAATATGCGATGCAATTTTCAAAGTGAGGCTTTACTCGCATGTTTCATGGATTTTAGGATTTGGAAAAGAAACAGCTCTGTTACGATCTTACCTCGGTGCTTTGTTTTTTTAAAATTGCTGGCTATGACAATTTTACCAACTCTATTGTAACATTCGTGCCAAAAGAGAAACAAAAGACAAGTACAAGGACTGGATTTTCTAGAAAGAAAAAAAGATTGAACAATGAATTTTATATATAGCGGACATTAAACCTGTGGGTCATAAGTCAGGTGAACTGAAGAAAACTCTAATAATAATCTTATAATCTTTCCTCAGCTGCAGAGAACTTTGCTTCATAACATTTAAATACAATGTTACTTCTTTTTTTAGACAGATGTACTTCTTACTAAATATTTACATCATTATTGCGGACGCGTGCATGAACAGCTCTTGGTATGCATATGAACTGAAACACTTTAGAAATACAATAACAATTTAAAGAAACCGACTTTGATTTATTAGTTGTTGAATCCATATAAAATATACAAGGTTATAGTAGACATTTACTATTCAGCTAGCAAAGCCCGCATACTGTTTACGCCAATTCTTCTGATGATGGGCAAAATTCAACATCCGTCAAAAGATTCCACAAATCTGAAATCTGAGATCTTTTAGATCGTAAACGGCAACTGCTGTTAAGGTTTTTTTTTTTTAAATTGTGACGCGTCATACCACTACTTTGCCTAGCAGCCAAAGAGAAGCGACCTCTATCGAGTGGACTCCGATATATCCTTGGAGGAAAACCACTCTTTTTATTTTTTTAGCAAAAGATTTAGGAAACCTGGCTTTAGACTGGAGGAACTAACCCAGACCTTGCTTAGATCCTCGGTGGTTTTCATTCAATGAAAACTAGCTTTACATAATGACACCCAGTAATTATTAGGATCTACCAAAAACTAGCTGAAACATTCCTGAACTGCATAAAAAGGATATTGCGAACACAAATAATTACTGCACTCTTTATCCTCAGCCTTCCTGACAACCTAAAGGGAAAAAAACTGCGAACTTTACTTTCTCGCTATGATGCCAGACTAATTTCTGTAACTATCTCGGTCTTAAACACACATCTTCGGTATTGTCTTTCACACGAGTGGTCTGTATCGTTTGAAAAGTCTGTGCACGTGACAACTTCGTTGTTTTGAGGGTTTGTTCCAGTGCAATCTATTTCACTAAAGTCTGGTCAAATAATATTTAAATAGTAATTAATCATCATCATCATCGACAACGCCAAGAAAACCAGGCGATGATGTATTACATTTTTTTTATATTGTTCGTACTAACATATGTTCTTGTTATTTATTCGTTGTTGTTCTGTAGCCGTTACCAAAAGTTTTGCCCTCACTCTAGAATTTTTCTTGGTAAAGCCGAATTAAGCCGGCTGAATTCGTGTGCTGACGGTGTGTTATCGTATCGAAGTACATATCGGTTTTGTGGTCCGACCAGAAGTGGAAAATGTGACAATTTAAAATCTAACTTGCAAATATTTCTGCTCTCCAAAAAAGCTATATAATGGTACCAAAGAAGTACAGAGATATGGTACACCTCGCATGAATAAGACCGCACGGCCAACCTCCCAATTCCAAATACCATATCATGGTGCCAAGGAAGTACAGAGATATGGTACACCTCGCATGGATAAGACCGCACGGCCAACCTCCCAATTCCAAATACCATATCATGGTGCCAAAGGAGTACAGAGATATGGTACACCTCGCATGAATAAGACCGCACGGCCAACCTCCCAATTCCAAATACCATATCATGGTGCCAAAGGAGTACAGAGATATGGTACACCTCGCATGAATAAGACCGCACGGCCAACCTCCCAATTCCAAATACCATATCATGGTGCCAAGGAAGTACAGAGATATGGTACACCTCGCATGGATAAGACCGCACGGCCAACCTCCCAATTCCAAATACCATATCATGGTGCCAAAGGAGTACAGAGATATGGTACACCTCGCATGGATAAGACCACACGGCCAACCTCCCAATTCCAAATACCATATCATGGTACTAAAGGAGTACAGAGATATAGATTTTGGAGAGGGAGGTTTTATCGATATTCTTTGTGTAGACGGTCGTTGTCCAAGTGTTCGGATGACGTGGTCAGGGTCTTCAGATTTTCATGGGTGTTTTTAACGCTCAAATTACTACTTTGCGCGTTTATTGTTTTTGTTGTTTTTTTTTACCATTTTTTGTTGTTGTTGTTGTTGCGATAGCGATATTCATGATTACCGCGAGTGCATATTTCCCATTTTTAGTTTTCTCTGCATCATTTTAAAGCTTTAAATAATCATCTCGGGGGGGGGGCGGGGGGAGATACGACCGTGGCATTCCACAAAAGGAAGCTTTGTCCAGGCCACTCTCTGTGTCAAACAGGCAGCCCCGCCCCCCGAGCTCCTAATTCGATCTATCGCACTGTTTTACTCAATTTTCCTACTTATCACGTTTTGGCTGTAGAACTTTCTATTCATTAGTCAAGAGCACAGTCACTCGAAACAAAAGACTCTGTCTCCGTTGCTCGTCCATTTACCTGGCGGGCGATAATAGTCTGGAATCACCAGAACGTCACGACTTTCCGGGAGTCTGCCCTGCGATCGCCAAAAAAAAAAGGTTTCTTTAGGCAAAAGACCGAATGATTTCTCGCGATTTTAGTAAAATACTGGCGCTGATCCTTCTGGATGATATACTGTAATATATTCGCACTACTCGGTCCAAGAGAGACGTTTTAAATACTTTAAACGTACCACACTGGCAGTTAACGAACCTTTTTTTTTTTTTTGATGACAGGGAATTAAATTTTGAATGCTTGCTAATGGCACCAATTACTTTGAACAAACAGCTATTAATGCAGGGCAAACGATTGGGCGGTGAAACGTGATAGAGGACATAAAAATAACGTACAGCCTTCGGTGTCATCGCCTGAAGGAAGGTCGCCTTTGTAAATCCGGGTCGGCCATCTTAAATATAAAATATATCGATCGCCTAAGTACACTACTGACCACGTGTTACCTGGCCAGGTTTATATATGTATACCTGCTCATCGTTGGGATTGTTCTTTCGTGTTAACTTCGCGAAATCTTCGCTTCGGGCATTAAACTTTTCTCTCTTCTTTGATATACTTTTAAATGAAGGAAAGGGCAGAGCAGCTGCTTATTTAATGAATGAGATCCTATGAAAACAAATGAGAGGGAACATTTTCGGTTTCGGTATTTTTACGGCCGTGCTGCAGGTGTAGATCGTCAGGTGGTGGTAGAAACAGAGCCGGGTGTACAAAAAACTCGGAACACGGTCTCCACCTGGTGACAATGGTGGCTTCTAAACTGCAAGCCATCAAAGGTGCTACCACGCAGGGGCTGCTAGCCAGAGTGCCATTGTGATTTAACAAGTGCTATGGTGATAAGAAAATAAAAAAAAAATTTGTGTCTACAGAACAAATCACATAAATAACAAAACATTAGATTTGAAATGACCTTATCATTAAGTAGAGGTTTTAAGCAGTTGTCCCGTATATTCCGGATGGTCATGTGACCGCAGTTGGATCTCTGAACTTTCATTGTCAGTTTGATCAGTTAGTAACCTGCATACTTAGCATAAATGTCTTCACACCACACTCTGAGCGCTGGAACGTTTTTCGTTTATTACAAACAAATTGCCAAAAAAATGTTGCGAAATGTCAGTATTTCGAATAACGTTTTGCATCAACTGCTTTCCGTTAGAACCAAAGAGCTTTCTAGAAAAACGGACAAAATGTAAATAGCTATACGGGTTCATCAGGAACCAACCAAAAAGATGAGGAGAGCGGAAGTATCACCTGACCATGATTGACAGTAATGGGCAGCGATAAACACATACATAGATCCCAGAATGTACGTTATTTTCTAAATTAAGGAATAACTTTCGGAGAATTACAGACATCTCCCTTGTAAATGATTTATGCTATTAAAATGAGTATGTGATGGAGATATGGTAATTTCGCGGACAGACATCACTAACTCTTTTCATTCGGCTGTCTACGAACTCACGTTATTAACGCACTATAGTTTTTTTTTTTAATTTTTGCTTTCAAAATATGTTTCAAAATAATGGAATCTTTTACGCATTGGCAAGGAAATTTAAGCTGTTGGGGGGGAGTTAATGCAGTCGTGTATTAATACGGTTTTGAGACTGATATCGATTGATTTATTTATCTTTCTATTCATCAACCGATCTATTTGGTGGAGCACACTAAGACCTTTACACGGGGCAGTAGTTTCCAGGAGTGAGGCAGGGTTTCATCTCGGTTCGTGCAGACCGGCGGGGTTGGTTCGTCTATTTCACATACATTCATTATAACCCGGTATCTATCCACTGACCGCTTTAGGTGTTAACTACTTTAAACAAGGCAGAACATCCACATGAATATCGGAGGCTTAAACTCGTGACTATGTCACGCGTCACTTCGCAACTGTCAGAATAGAGGCCACGCCCCCCTCTCTCCAACCAGCGAAGCCCCTAGTTGGCAAGTGCTCTCGTCAAAAGTACAAATTCCGATGATTGCATTAGTACACAGTGTAAAAATTATTTGTCTATTTGTTTGTGTTGATTAAACAGTATTTATAAGAAACTGTTTTTTGTTTTGTTTATTATCTACGTGTAATCGTGTTTAACAAAGGGATTACGTACTTGACTGCTAAGCTGAGGATCGAGTTCGAATCCGAGCCATTCCGGCGTATCTATTTGGCATGGTTTCTTCCCCCACTTCTTCACCAGCTTCCAATATCTGAAAATGACGAGTTCTAATAAGGATTTCTCAGCCACCAAAGTCGAATGTACCCCCCCCCATCAACTTTCCCCGTGGAGCGAGACTGGCAACACTATCTAGTGGACAACAGCGGCACTACGCTTTCTCACCAGTGTTGTCTCCCTTGTAGACACAAACTGACTCTCGCAATCTTTGTTCACCGGAAGAGCACCGGTATGGTCGTTAGCATAACGTTCGCGATACAGAAGAGGTCTTGATTAAAGGAGAGAACACTGCAGACGCAAGAAATATGGTCTTTAAGACAAAATTAAAAGAAACGATTTTTGAAGGAAAATGAAAATAAAAACCTATTTCGTTTTTTTCCCCCCTTCTGTTTGATTACACAGATTATAATTTTGTCAAGTATCGGTAATTACTTTGACGCATTAATGGAAAGAGGATTAGTAATAACATCCTGTGTTTGTTTGTTTTTAACTATGTCTCCCGCAGAGTGGCTATGAAATCTGTTGATTGTGGTAAGGTCCTGATTTGATTTGATGACGTGTGACGTTCGTTTCCAATCGATGAGTTTGAGTAGGTGGACGGATGCTGGGGGTCAGAGTTTCGATCAATGATGAGGATACAAATAGGCAACATTCTGTTTCCACTGAAGGAAACATTGGCCATTTCAAACAAAGTAATGTTAAAGGTGTTTCCTTGAAACTTCCCGCGAGGGAAGGGTTTTGTATGCCCGGATGTAGGGGAGAATATTAAAAACAGGACTCGGGGTTCGGGTAAGAACCTGGGGTTAGTAAATTTAGCGGTGACTGAAATGAGATGTCAAAATATAAAAAAAAACAACAAAAACACTGTCGTAAGCGAGCAAGATGGCTGTCAGCATCAAACAATAGCTCGACGTAGAGTTCAGCTCGACGAATGACTCGAAATTCTGCAATGAAATATTTTTATTTATGATGCTTTGGTAGTCGGTTCTCTCTCTCTCTCTCCTCTCTCTCTCTCTCTCTCTCTCTCTCTCTCTCTCTCTCTCTCTCAACCGCGATATGGCGAGATCTGCGCCCATCCGCCTAGGGTCATCGTATTGACATCTTTCATTACTCAGGCTGTGAAACGAACGACTAGCCTGACAGTCAAGAAGTATCTCTGAGCATTTGAACCTTTCTTCATCATAATTGAGTGGAGCAGACGACGCGCGCGATAAGCCAATTCTACTTGACAGAAGACGTAGCCAGCGCGCGCGCGCGCGCGCGCTCATACAGAACGATGGAGGTGGAGAGGGATGGAGATAGATGAACAGCAGCGATTTCAATTAGACGTGGAGTATCTCCTGGGGGACCATTGGCGGCTCACTAAGTGAAACCGTCCTCGCGAACAGCGTGGCCCCGCTGGCGAACAAATCGATGTGTAATTTTTTACGTCCCACTTCCTTACAAATCTTTCGCGCCATTTCTCCAATTCGCAACGGCAGTTAGCAGACGAACTTCCATCACATTCACAGTTTCGATCAGAAATGACAGGCTGAAGCCTGAAACCGAAATAAAATTCCCCTTTAAAAAATGTCTTTTAAGACGGAGCACAAAGAGACGGTTAGGATCTCGGTTGCTGAGAAGTCTCCCTTGGTTTCCCGCCTCTACCCTACGGCGTAACTACTCCAACTGACTGCAGCGCTGCTGGACGCTCCAGTCTGTGAGCCTTCCTCCCCATCTGTTCGCCTGCCTGCCACATCTTTCCTAGCCCCCCCCTGTTCCCTCTTAAGCTGACTAAATTAACTAAACCCTATATACATTTCTAACTAAATGCTAGTCAATTACTTCCGTCCGCGTGCACAAGTTATATTATCAAATGTCTCCGACTGATGAAGTCCCCGTATATTTCTCGTGCCCCCCTCCAAATACAGTTGGAATTATCTTTTATACAGATACACGAGAATGGCGGGGGGGGGTAAGGCTTTTCGTTATGTCACTTTTTTTCTGCCAGCTTCCACTGCTTCATATCTAGCAAACTGATCACCAATGATTTTTAATTTCTGAAGAATTATCTGGGTAATTCGGGACTGGCGCTTGTGGGTAGGTGCGTGCCTAGCATCCGTCACTTGAAAATGAACACACCCGTGTACAGATAAGCGGAGCGGCCGGCAGTGGTTTAGAGGAGAGAGGCAGGCGGCTACAGGGACTAAATGTCCGTCTTTGTATGCGTACGTGCGCGTGTGTGTTTCTGCGTGTGTGTGTGTACGTGCGCGCGCGCGCGTGTGTCCATGTATGTAGGTGCGTGTGTGTGTGTGTGTGTGTTTCTCTGTGTAGGTGTGAGTGTGTCTGTCTTTGTATGTGTACGTGCGCGTGTGTAATTGTATAGATGTGTGTGTGTGTGTGCGTGTGTGTGTGTGTGTGCGTGTGTGGGTGTGAGTGTATGTATGTGTGTACGTGCGCGCGCGCGTGTGTGTCTATGTATGTAGGTGCGTGGTGTGTGTGTGTGTGTTTCTCTGTGTAGGTGTGAGTGTGTCTGTCTTTGTATGTGTACGTGCGCGTGTGTAATTGTGTAGATGTGTGTGTTTGTGCGTGTGAGTGTGTGTGTGTGTGCGTGTGTGTTTGTGCGTGTGAGTGTGTGTGTGTGCGTGTGTGTTTGTGCGTGTGTGTGTGTGTGTGTGTTTCTCTGTGTAGGTGTGAGTGTGTCTGTCTTTGTATGTGTACGTGCGCGTGTGTAATTGTGTAGATGTGTGTGTTTGTGCGCGTGTGTGTGTGTGTATGTATGTGTGTACGTGCGCGCGCGCGCGCGTGTGTGTCTATGTATGTAGGTGCGTGTGTGTGTGTGTGTTTCTCTGTGTAGGTGTGAGTGTGTCTGTCTTTGTATGTGTACGTGCGCGTGTGTAATTGTATAGATGTGTGTGTTTGTGCGTGTGAGTGTGTGTGTGTGTGCGTGTGTGGGTGTGAGTGTATGTATGTGTGTACGTGCGCGCGCGCGTGTGTGTCTATGTATGTATGTGCGTGTGTGTGTGTGTTTCTCTGTGTAGGTGTGAGTGTGTCTGTCTTTGTATGTGTACGTGCGCGTGTGTAATTGTATAGATGTGTGTGTGTGTGTGCGTGTGTGGGTGTGTGTGTATAGGTGTGAGTGTATGTATGTGTGTACGTGCGCGCGCGCGCGTGTGTGTCTATATATGTAGGTGCGTGTGTGTGTGTGTGTTTCTCTGTGTAAGTGTGAGTGTGTCTGTCTTTGTATGTGTACGTGCGCGTGTGTAATTGTGTAGATGTGTGTGTTTGTGCGCGCGCGCGTGTGTAGGTGTGAGTGTGTTTTTCTTTGTATGTGTACGTGCGCGTGTGTAATTGTGTAGATGTGTGTGTTTGTGCGCGCGCTCGTGTGCGTAGATGTGAGTGTGTCTATGTGTGTACGTTCGCGCGTGTGTAATTGTGTGGGTGTGTGTGTATAGGTGTGAGTGTATGTATGTGAGCGCGTGTGCCTCTGTGTGTGTTGTTTATCTGTATGTCTGTGTGTGTGTGTGTTGTGCGTAAGTAAATTACAAATTCTGATTAAAATATTCAAGCATAAATAAAGAGATTTTACCGAGAAATGAACAATTAACAGATCTTGAGAGAATTGTGATATAGTAAAGAAATTTTAGAGAACAGTTTATAAGTAGTACAAAAAAAACGGTAAAGTTCCAAATGTAGGTTTAATTATCAACTGCACCGAGGAATATTTAAAACTCAACTTCTATATTTATAAAGTTTCGTATACTTTATCGCTGACTATACTCGGCTTAGTGACCATAAATATCTGTAAACACGATAATGGATCGTTTGAAGTGTTTAACACGAAATCCTGTCGCTGTTTGTATATATTAAGTGTGCCATGTGGAGAGCCCCTTTAAGCCTCTGTCCTACCGAACACGGTATTATTCCGATTAACTGATATCGGGTTATTCCCCTTGGCAGCTTGGTTAGGTTAATGTCTGGATGCGGAGATGGCTGGATAATCTGTCCTCTGGTCAGGAGTTGGCGGGGACGATATTCCGGACTCCCATTCCGTTTGTCCGCCTTAAAGTTGTGTTTCATGTTCTTCTCTGAAATTCGACTTCGTCAGTTTAGCATAAAGTTGCTGATTTGTGACAAGATTTCAATTAAAACATGCTAAGTACGAACAACAATGAAGGGGACATAAAAGGGGGAAGGAAAAAACCCTCATTAAAACCACACTAGAGAAAGAGTTTCGGAAAAATACTAAAAGTAAGCAAAGCGTAATTTTGTTTTTATTCTAAAAATGAATTATTCAAAAGCAGTTCGATAAAAGAAGAATTAAGGTGAGAGTCGCGCTTAGTTACAGAAACAGAGAACTCTGCATCGATTCAGACAAAATTTATCTGATCACGTGACGCATTAACCCTCCCCCTCCCGTTATTTCTGAAATACACGAAACGCAAAGGGTGACCTTAGAAAAAATAATAATGGTTTTAAAAAGACGGTACCTTTAGTGGTTAGAAATGATGCCACACCGATATAGCTGTTAAATCAAGATCGAAGCTTTTCTGGCCGGTGAACATGAGAGGCATTTATTTGCTCCTTATCTAGCGACATACTATTGCATAATTTGATGTCTGTTACGTGTTTTGTTTATCAGCTACAAGTAACCACCGCGTGGTCACCAACAAAGCCCCATCTCATCATCCATGTAACCAAAACCACTCAGTTATAAAATCATAATTCGATTCTTACGGTAGGAAGAGCTTAATAATGAGTTTTGTGTGAGTATTTAGCCAGAAAACGGACAGTTACTCGTAAATCACAGCCCATAAAATTACTTTTAATATTTAAATAAAAAAGCCGACTTAATTTTTTTCCTTTCTTTTTAAGTCGCGATACATAAACCGAGGAAATGGTACTGCTACATTGTTGTGGATGTTTTGTTGTCTTTCTTTGTTTGCTACTTGAAACTATCACGTGACTGGGAGAGGAGACCCACTGTTATGCATTAAGAAGTCCTATGCATAATTACGTTCTCTATATCAGTCGCCTAAGAAATGCTGCCAATTTTTTTTCAAATCTTGAGTATTTTATGTTTTTTTTTTGGTGCCATTTGAATTTTGTTATTTAGCATTATTGGTATTATATTTTTTTTCGCTAAAATATCAACAATTTTACTTATTTATTTGTCCACTACAAACGATTCTTCTTCCTGTTTTGCTTTACATTATTTCTAGCCCCTCTTTTTCTTCTCCACGATTATCCCACGAAGAAAAGGTCCCGTAGCGGGTTAACAAGAAAAGAATTATTTTTTTGGAATAAGAAGTCAACTCTGTGTAATTCTCAGCGCAACCTTTGAAGGTATTTGATACAAGCGAGCTTTGTTTTAATGAAGAACTTACTGCACTACCGAAGAGAATTCTTCCTCTCCTGGCGGCAAACATGGCACCGCTACTCATTCACCACTCAGTCACTCACATCAGTAGCTTTGAGATGTAAATAAATTCATAATAACTTTTTTTCCTCCTTTAAATTAGCCTTCGGTACAGAGAACAGTCCAGTCTTTTTAAGCTTTTCCTTTGAAACTTTAGATTGCTCGTATATAAGTGTTCCAAGTTCGTAAATCTATAAGATCTAATCGTTGAATTTTTAATCGCCAATTTTGTACACTTTAATTCTAAAATTTATGCAATCTTTTATTACAAAACAAAGCACCTCTATCCTATCCCTGACTAGTGAATACAGAAGATCCCTGTTTATGTTTGTTGTACCTTATTTTTTAAAAAATTATTGGGTATAAAGAGAGGCATCATGTAAGTTGTTCTTTGGCGACAAAATTTCTTGTTGGAAATGGAGCTTGACTCAAAGTGTAAACTTTCTGATTAACAGGATTAAAATTTGATAAGGATTTGATCAAATTATGAACTAACAGTAGTTATCTGTTTATCGAGGATGATATTGGACAGGCTTTTGACCAACAGGCGTGTGTTTAGCAGGGATAATATTGGACAGGCTTTTGACCAACAGGCGTGTGTTTAGCAGGGATAATATTGGACAGGCTTTTGACCAACAGGCGTGTGTTTAGCAGGGATAATATTGGACAGGCTTTTGACAAACAAGTACGTGTTTAGCAGGGATAATATTGGACAGGCTTTTGACAAACAAGTACGTGTTTAGCGGGGATAATATTGGCAGGCTTTTGACAAACAAGTACGTGTTTAGCAGGGATAATATTGGACAGGCGTATGACTCAACGTATAAATTGCATGATTATCCGAGTCATCATTTGACCCAAACTATAACATGAGAACTATGTTTTTAGCAGCGTTAAATGACTTATTTATGATAAATACACTAATACAGATTTATTCTAATCCAGGAAAGGATTAGCTGCAATTTTCTATCGGAAACCATGAAAAGATGTAGTGTAGCTCGCTCGTGAGGAGAAGAACAGATATAACAGAAAGAATTTCTTTTTTTTTCGTTTTAATTCGACAACTTGGAGAGATTTTAAAACTTATTTCTTTTTTTTTTTCTGACATTAAAAAAATTTTTTTTTTTTAATTTCTGCCACAGTGTAGAACAGAATTCTAAATACTACATACGCAGATTTAAAAAGTCTAACCTTTGGTTCCCTAGTACTTTTATTTATTTTTTTTTGCATGTATTTCTTACCTCATCACATGGTCGACTGAAATCTACTTTTACTTTGTCAAAGCTTCGTTTCCTCCCATCTTTAATTTTTTTCCTGTCGTCAAGGGTTACGCGCTTTGACAGGGTGCCTTTTATTCTCTATTGTTATCGCTAACATAGGCGTTTGTTCGCCCTATCGCTCACATGCAGCATGTTTACTTCTAGCCGTTGTCGTTGGATGCAGCTGAGTTTCTTCTGTCTTCTACTTCCATAGCGATTAAAGATTAGCTTCTATATCATTGAGCCATTATCTAAAGTCCCGCCATAATTATTCTCGCTTTCGTCGATTTAAGGACGGCGCGGTAGTCCGGTGGTTAGTTCATGGTGTGAAACGGTGGAGGGCACTCCCCCCTCTCTCTTCCGGTCGGAAACGGCTCGATTTATCGTACATCCTAGCATGGTTACTTCTTCTCACTCTTTCCCGGCTGGCTTCATATTTAATGATGAAGAGGTATTGCTGTCCGTTAGGCTGTCCGAAGTTGTAGCGAACCGCGCACGTAATAGTTTCCGGTGTCGCGCGCAAATTCGTCCCCACCGGGCCAGTGTTCCAGGTCCCGGAATGGGATAAAACAACTACCTCAATGTTTCTGAAAGTCAAGCAGTGCGATTTTCTTTATCCTAGTCCCAATTATATGATGAAAGGTAGGTACTTCTATGAACCGCATTTTCGCCACGACTCCGATATCCGCGTTCATTTAGTGAGGCGAGTATCTTGACCAGAAACCGGCCAGTTTTCACTACGTGATACGTTTACTTGCAAATAAAAACGCTTCTTTTACCTGTCGGCGGTCTATATTTCTAAATAAAAAATCTACAAAGCTTCTCTAGTTAACTTTAGGTCCGTGGAGCGGAAACTACTGCCTTCGACACAGCACCCTTCCAACCTTTTTTCTTTGACTGTTTTTCTCCTCATTTTTCCTCTTTTTTTCAAAAAAAAATTAATATCTGGGACCAATATATTTCTCGTCTGCTCCCTACTGAACGTTCGATTTCCAGAAAAAAGTTTTTAAGCCTCCTCTTTCCTCTCTACTTTCGCCAATGAACAACAATAACTACCAAAAGACTAAATAACAAAGACCAGTTAGTCATTTGTTGTTTCTTTACTTTGATTTGCTGTATACACGAATGTTTAACTTTGTCTTTTCCTTTTTTATACGAAAGCCAGTCATTCCATGTTTTCATACTGTTTTGGTGCTATACATATAATCATTTAGGTTAGAGTGCTTCCTTTGAAAATTACGATGACTTATGTTTATCTTGTTTTGATTAAAACAGTGGACTTAATTTTGAATAATTTAACATTTTAATTTCTCATTTATGCAGTTAGTCGATTTTTCATTAATTTTCTAAAATTTAATGCTTTTCTTCTGTATATGTGTAGAGTGTGGTGTCTGTATGTGTGTAGTGTGTAGTGTCTGTATGTGTGTAGAGTGTGGTGTCTGTATGTGTGTAGAGTGTGGTGTCTGTATGTGTATAGTGTGTAGTGTCTGTATGTGTGTAGAGTGTGGTGTCTGTATGTGTGTAGAGTGTGGTGTCTGTATGTGTGTAGTGTGTGGTGTCTGTATGTGTGTAGAGTGTGGTGTCTGTATGTGTGTAGTGTGTAGTGTCTGTAGGTGTGTAGTGTGTGGTGTCTGTATGTGTGTAGTGTGTGGTGTCTGTATGTGTGTAGAGTGTGGTGTCTGTATGTGTGTAGAGTGTGGTGTCTGTATGTGTGTAGTGTGTGGTGTCTGTATGTGTGTAGTGTGTGGTGTCTGTATGTGTGTAGTGTGTGGTGTCTGTATGTGTGTAGTGTGCGGTATCTGTATTTGTGTAGTGTGCGGTATCTGTATTTGTGTAGAGTGTGGTGTCTGTATGTGTGTAGAGTGTGGTGTCTGTATGTGTGTAGTGTGCGGTATCTGTATTTGTGTAGAGTGTGGTGTCTGTATGTGTGTAGAGTGTGGTGTCTGTATGTGTGTAGTGTGCGGTATCTGTATTTGTGTAGAGTGTGGTGTCTGTATGTGTGTAGTGTGCGGTATCTGTATTTGTGTAGAGTGTGATGTCTGTATGTGTGTAGAGTGTGGTGTCTGTATGTGTGTAGAGTGTGGTGTCTGTATGTGTGTAGTGTGTGGTGTCTGTATGTGTGTAGTGTGTAGTGTCTGTATGTGTGTAGTGTGTGGTGTCTGTATGTGTGTAGAGTGTGGTGTCTGTATGTGTGTAGCGTGTGGTGTCTGTAGGTGTGTAGTGTGTGGTGTCTGTATGTGTATAGTGTGTAGTGTCTGTAGGTGTGTAGTGTGTGGTGTCTCTATGTTTGTCTGTGTATCATGGCTGGTGTTTGTAAGCTCCCTAATCTTACACCGGTCACTCTGTAACGCGAATCCCTTTCATTTTAAAATTAATTTTTTTTGTTTGTGTTTTTGTTTTTCTTCCTGACTCGCCTCCCTTTTTAAATCAGTTTACCTACTTCCGCTATTAAGAAACAATTAAAGGTTAATTAATTATTTGAAAATTTTACTATGTAGGCAAAAATTAAATTAATTATTTAACTTTCAAAAGTTGTCATAACGAGAATTAATGAGATACGTATTAGATAAAGCGAAGTTGCACTTGTTTTCCGAGTGGGGCGAGCTTAGTTAGGATCAGGACGAACGAAGTTTGTCGGTTTCTTTCAAAGTCGTGTCTCGGGGACCCTTAGGTCGAGAAATTGTCCCCTTCTAGTTGAGTAGACCTGATGACTTCATTTACCTTTAGTGCGCGTGCCGTCGAGCGGCGAGGGTAAGGGGAGGGGGGCGCGGCGGCGTTCGTATCTCGGGGCTATTAGTGAGATGATGGCAGCCGGGACGAACGTCTGGCCAGTAATTCTGCGCGACCGTTTCATGTGTCGACCCCATTTTCCTCCCGAGGACAGTCAGCGCCGCCGATGTTTAACTAACATATTTCTGGAGCGTGTCCGAACGATCAGGAGGGGGGGGGGGTCCGGCGAACTGACGACGCCCTGGGTGGGGCCAGGAGGATACCCCGGTCGTCGTTCCTCCGACAGACAAGGGATCGCCGAGCTAAATCTAGAGAACACACACACACACATATATATATATATATTTAAAATAAAAAAGAAGCCGGGACGCGGGAATGGAAATACCCCACCCCCCCCACTTTTTGTTTGTTTGTTGTTGTTTTTGTTGTTTTCGCAGCACGAGCACGTGTCACCTAAATTACTGCCCCCCCCCCTCTGAAGGTCGACATTCGGCGGCGACCCCGACTCCCACCCGGACGGAGTCGGTGGTGGAGCGGCAAAGATGGCGGCGGCGGCGGCGGCTACACCGCGTTCCTCTCGCTCGCACAACCCGGTGACAGTTGGCCATTCGGAGCGTGATGGAGCTTGAATCTGTAATTATTATGCATTTAAGCTCATAAAACTTCATCGGCTGATTGTGTTTAATTCAGCGGAGCGCCGAATAGCGCCGTGGGATTTCGCCGGGCGGCCGGCCGGGGCCTGATTGGCACCGCACCGCGCGCGCCGCCCGATTGTTCGCGGCGGAAGTCCCCCGCCGGAGCGGGCCGGCCAATCAGCGCGCGGCGGCGGGGCGGCGGTGCGCAGACGACAGGCAGGCAGGCCGGCCTCGCTGGTTCCCAGCCAGAGTCTGAAATGTTCGCGGGACTATGTATAAATATTCGGGGAGAAAATTTTATTAGTCATTCTAATTTTTGCAGCTATCACCCCGAAGACACCGGCACGAACGAGGTCGGGAGTAATCGGGTGGAATTTCTCCTGAAGGATGTCCGAAGACCAGAGGATGGCGGGTGGTGGTGGTGGTCCCAGCGACGAACGGCCGGAGAAGAGGAAGTGCGACGATTTCGCCACCCTCTACTCCATGGATTCGACGACCGGCGTCCAGTCGGCCAGAAGTCTCGCAGACACGACAGGTGAGCAAAAAAACAAAACAACAACGACGACGACAACAACAATCCGGTTTCTTCCGCCTCCGCCTCCGTCTCCGCATCCGCTCCCCTCCCTCCTCCCACCCCACGTCCGTCCGTCCGTGCGCCCGCTTGTGACAAGGATAATAAATACCGGTTACAGAAGTCAATTAATCCTAATAAAATTCACGGTTGTAAATTAGTTTACACCGTCTACTCCGCAGTCGGCGGGAGCCGATTGTTGTTGGCTTCTCCTAATCAAAGGCTTATAATTTATTTACGTCGTTAATGCTGTTACCTGCTGCTGAGCGGCCCGACAAACGCGGGGATGATGTCTTCGGCGGTTTCCGTGAGGCGATCGAATGCGAAGTAGGTAAAGGGCGGGAACGGTAGATGGGGTGTGTGTGTGTGTGTTACCGTACCCCCCGGAACAACCCGGCGTTTTCCACTGCGGAGGGCTGGGGATGAGGGACGTGAAGGAGAAGGGATAATGGACGGTAGGTGAGCCGGCTCCTCTCTCCTCCTCCTCCTCCTCATCTCAGCCCATTAAACACACGAGGGTCGGGGCGCGGACCGCAACTCCTTCAGATGTCGGGTAATAATCCGGAATTATGTATGTGTGTCTTTAATGGGCGTTAACTTGGAGGGGAAAGGGTTTTTGCTGAGCTGGAGAAAGGTATAAAGTCTGAGGTGCTGGGCCGGGGTGGGCGCTTTTCGCTGGTGCCGGAAATAACGAAAACAAGTGTGTGTGTGTCTCTCTGGCGATAATCTAATCATAAAGTTAAGACGGATTACCGCGATCCTTGATGATCCGCCCGCGCCGAGTACTAACTCGATTTATTGTTAGTAATGAGGGAGGAAAGCGTTTGCTGGGTCCGCGAGGAGACCCCGCGTTAATGGTTACGTAAGGAACCGGGGCGCGGACGGGACTCGCGTGTCCATGGATGACGGCGGCCGGCCGGGGCGGGGTGGGGCGGGGCGGGCGGGGGGGTCTCGAAGCCCCCTCGTAACCGCCGAAGTCGCGATCAGTTACCCCAAGTTCTCTTAACTGCCGGGAGACCGACGGTCGAGCAGCTGTCCCCGCCCCCACCCCACACTTCTGGTTTTCAAGAAACCTCGGAGATCCGCCTTCGCCTACCTGGCCGAGTACAGGGAGCTGCACGTGTCTGGAAGAAGGGCTTTGAGGGCGCCGATACGGTGTTAATATAAACGCTGCTGCCTCAGCAAAGCTGAACTCGCCTCCCTAAAACATTTGTTTTAAAAACTTAATTAGATTTTCGAATTCAATCAGGACCCGGCGATCAATAGGGAGGATCTCGGGCGATCACCTGCTGCTGATAGACTTCAAATACCCCTCGCTCCTGTTTGTTTGACGAGATCCGGTATCGGTCGGAAGTCCCGGGAGAATAAATAATGGTCACCTGGCTGCGCTGATTTCAGCTTTCGGTTTTTAAATTACGGTTTACCTTTATTCCGTGCGGCTGACGGGGGCTCGCCAGACAGACTCCCTTCTACAGCTGTGCCGTACTGTATACGTACGCAGTGGGGCTGCTAAACGATATATAAAGTGATTTTAAAATAATACCCGTAAATTGGATTGCATTAGTTTTATAATTAGCCCGTTTTCTCGCTTTCGCCTGGTGTATTTTTCAAAGTTACTAACGAATTCCTCGGCAGAGGAAGCTCGAGGTCCGCCTGTAGTTATTTCTGTTAGCCCCAGCGAACGTGGAGCTGGAAATACAAATTCAAGAAACAACGAGGAAACGAAATATACGGGTTGGACTGAACTCTCGGAATATTATGGAGTTCTTCTGGTTATTTCGGCGAATCTTTGACACAACTTTCCGTTACTTGAATAAGGAAGCGAATTAGAGAAACGTTCGGAGCAGTCGAGCGAAGCCCTGACAGACGTGAGAGACCGGTGGGTTCTTCTGATTCCTTCCTTGACTGTCTGGGATTACGATTATAGTAACTTTGGCAAGGTATCCTTAAATATTACACGAGTAAGTGATAACTGTAAAACAAACAAAAAAGACGATTATTGTTCTGCCTTTCTTTTCCAGATAGTAAAACACTTCATAGAGTATTCAAACCTAGAACAGGTTCCCCACTTAGGGTGGGATATTCCACCCTTAATATAACCGAACTAAAACAGACAGCGAGTTTGCAATATCAGTATATATTTTGGTAGGTGAATTCCGCTGTACATTTGCAGTTGTTGTCATTGTTCTTTTTTTCAAAACTGAAATCTCTGTTCTTTTCTTGTAACCCGCATCTTGGACTCGAGCGGAAGAGAGATAAATATGGGACCGAATCTGTTCCCCGTCACAGGCGCCCATTGAAACAGAAATGTATTATACATACGTCAGGGAGCCGGGAAGTTCGTCAGTCTGACCGCTTTATTCTGTGGATTCCCATAGTTTCGTTTTCACAGCAGAAATAGTTTTTTTTTTTACCTGAACAATAAATGTTTTTATTTTTTTTTCCATCACGAAAAATTGGTGCCACTCTAAAGATTTGGTTTGCATTAATATTTATCCTTTTAATTAGTTATATATATATATATATATATTTTTTTTTTAATGCTTGGTCTTGCTGCTGCTGTAGGTTAGGTGACGGACCGTCCATAATTCGTTCACCCCGGCTCTGGTATTAGCCCTGACCCCTGCCCGGCCTGGCGCTAACCCACAGCCAACGGGATATAGAATGAGATCCGTCTTGGACAGTCTTCCACGTTCTGAGACCAACTTTCGCCCCCACACCTCTCCCTGGCTGATCTGTTTTAGCTCTCAAGTTCCCGTAGACAAAAAAGGGCGAGTGGAACCAACATCTCTGAGAGTAATTCTTCGTCTCCGCTCATCTGAAGGTGTCTCGGTTCACCTATGGTCAGAATCTCCGCGCTTTTGGCGTCTCATTTTATCCTCTCAACGATGTTACTGGTATTATTATTATTATTATTATTATTATTATTATTATTATTATTATTATTATTATTATATTATTATTATTATTGTTGTTGTTGTTGTTGTTGTTGTTGTTGTTGTGTTGTTGTTGTTGTTGTTAGAGGTAGTATGCAAATTGATAAAATAGGTTAATCTATCATTTTTTCCTCCCGTCTATTACCTGACTACTTCGCACGTTGCTTTACTTTTTACGGGTTTTAATATCTAAACCAGCCGATCATTTTTGTTAACATTTTCACCTAAGGAAAAATTAGTCTTTCACAGGTAGCTTATTATTATTTCTCGTTATTTTACTGTGGCTTTTAAGAGCGAAGGCCTGTTTCTGTTGGCTTACCCGACCGTCTTCAGCCGAACTGAAGAGCCCCACTGAATCTGAGATCGCAGACCGGCCGGCCGGCTATCAGTCGAGTCTCTTTGTTTCTACTACGTTTTTGGTCTAAAACAGATAGAAAACTGATTTTTACAGCGTTTTTAAATAAAACTGAATTAATTAGTAGCATCTTAAGGGGGGGGAGAGAGAGAGAGAAAGAGAAATTCTTATTTCAGTAATTTTCACTCGACAAATCAGTTTTATCAATATCTAAACCAGAGGGGAACTGACTCATCATTAATCAAGTTAAATGTTCTGAAGTGATAATAATAATAATAATAATAATAATAATAATAATAATAATAAATAATAATAATAATAATAATAATAATAAATAATAATAATAATAATAATAATAATAATAATAATAATAATAATAATAATAATAATAATAATAATATAATAATAATAATAATAATAATAATAATAATAATAATAATATGTCAAAACAAGTGGATTAGAATTTCTGAGGCAAACAAACTTCCCAGTTGCACCTGTCAGGAGTTAGGGTTAGAACAAGAATTATGCCCATCCTTCGCTGTTCCGTCCGTCCGCTGGAAAACTAAAATCTTCTTAATTATAGAGTATTTTATTCATTGTCTGGGTTCTCAAGTTTCTAAATTGGATAGGTTAACGTGTGAATTACAAAACCGCCAGTAAATAAATTCGGACTTATCTCGGCTTGATTCTATGTTGATATTTTCTTTAATGATGCGAGGATGCTGGAGACAGGGTTCGGATGTCTGCCCGCACCTCTCAGGTTATAAGGGGGGAGACGAGCGCGACTTTGAGCCGTTCTCTTCACCTGCAGCTGGCAGCTCTCTTTACTAAACGCTGGGGGTGGGTTAAAATGAAGTTAATTAGAGCCGCCTTTTCACGTAGGAAATTATATTCACTGCTAAACTAGTATAGCGACAGGTAAAGAAGAACAGAAAAAATCTAAGGTAAAATCGATTTACTTCTTCGTCGTGATTGACGTCGGTCCGCCTGACTACGGTCGTTTGTTTTCATTCGTTTACCTTAAATCGCTCTCCAAATGATGTTACCAGAAGTCAGGTATCTTTCTTCCCGTTCAGTGAGCTGCGGAAAACTATCTTACAAACAATTGTGCAATCTGTTCCTAGTCATCCGAGACCTACTGTTTGCTGCTAGGTGAGTTTGGGTTAAAGATAGACCCACCAACTGACCCTAACCCTACCGTCAGCCATCCCTGACCTGCCGTTTTTCAGCAAACTCAAGAGAAGCTAAACAAATAGAGTTAATTACTCTGTTAAAGCGAAAACCATTTATCTACCGTCTGTCACCAGAATTAATCAGGTGAAACCGGGGGTTGGAGGGCGAGGAATGAACGGAAGTGCTGATGACGTTTGAGATGATAATAATAATAATAGACTAAAACTTTAACACAGAGGAAAGGGAAAGAACATGTTTCGTGTGTGTGTGTTTTGCTGTTCGCCTTATAGATGGTTTTGATAAAGGTACCGACCTGAACAGCAGGGGATGAAGAGTTTGACAACAAAAAAAACAAAAAAAACCAGGAAATAAAGGACTTTGTGTAAAGTCCGAATAAAGCTAAAACTTTACATCAGAAATTCAAACTGTGCGCAATAAACACTCCCAGAATGTGGGCTTTCTGAAGGCCAGATTGGTAGAAATGCGATACTGTGCCGTTTTAATGCTGGAATTTCTCATCATTCCCCTCCCTCCCTGGTCGTCCTCGGCTCCGTCGCTCTGACCCCTGCGTCCGCGGCCGCATTTTTTGCTCCGACCGCTGTTGCTTAGAAACCATTCGGTCTTTAAAGAAAGTAAGTAAACAATACGAAACACTGTTCAGAATATAGCGAAAAATCCCAAGATTTAGACGTCTCAACTTTTCCGATACAAAAAAAGCTTCAAAGAAATAAGAAAGGGGAGAGGAGGAGGGAGAAAGTAGAGAGATGAATTAAATAACTAAAAAAAGAACTTAAAATGCAATTGTTTTTCGTGATTTTCATTCAGGAAAATAACTAATAAAATTATGTTTTAAATTAACGGTTTTAAAGGGGGGATAAAATAAATATTAATACTGTATTTTCGCTTATAAACACTTTTCCTACCCAGCCATTAATTTTATCCGCAGCTCTAATCTAACTCGTTGTTGTTTAAAGCTGAGATCAAGGGCTTCTCTATTTTGTCTCTCCCCCGACACACACACACACACACACACAACACACACACACACACACATATATATATTGAGGTGTCCCCTTCTTTTTCTGTCATTAATCGGCTTTATTTTAGAAAATAACCCCCGCTCTCTGTTCGCGAAGGGAGGCTGCTGAAAAACGATTCTGGAGGAAACAATAACCCGAAATATTCCGAATGATGATGAGGAGGAGGAGAGACGACACCGCCAGCAGTCGGCGAACAGCTTTAAGAACATTGTTTACAATTTTAATCCACAAACTTTACACACACACACACCACACACAAGCTCTCGGACGTCTCTCTCTCTCCTCTCTCTCTCTCTCTCCTCTCTCTCTCTCTCTCTCTCCATCCTCTCTCTCTCTCTCTCTCTTTTGTTGCTGTGTTAAGGGTCCCTACCTACCTACGGACAAACCACGAGCGGTCTCGTGCCACAGGCTATAATAGCGGAGTAAATTTCGAAATGTACTTAGTGAGAAGATAGATTTAAAACAGTAGGCAGACAGACTTGCTTTTAAAATAATAATAATATAATAATAATAATAATAATAATAATAATAATAATAATAATAATAATAATAATAATAATAATAATAATAATAATAATAATAATACACAATATTAGTTTTGAAATTGGCTGGGAACTGCTGAGATTTGGACGATATCTGGATCCTCGTCAGTCGAGAGAGTCCGCACACCACACTAACTTGCTGCCGTAGCGGTGAGGACGTCAGGAGGGAGCAGGGAGACCTGCGCATTCGTACGGGCACATCTAGAGCCTCGCGAATGCTGAATCACGTATAATGTGTCACACTCGGTATTATTTAATAAAAAACTATACGTATAATAATCACTTGGGATTTGAGGTTATAAGCGATTGACATTACTGTTGCTAAGCAACGCGGCTACGGCTTCAGATTTCATTTTCGTAATAAATGCCTCGTTCTTTTGTAAACAAATTACTCGGTTTTTCTATGTTGAAACTTTCGAGTGAGAACCTACTTGCCTTTGGTCCCAATTACACCCTGATTTCTTAATAGGTGTTTGAGAAAACAGTGTGCACCCTTTCCTGTCAGTGGTTCGTTTATTCCGATAGTTCAAGAGCCCTGCTATTACGATTATTATCTGGCAGTTCTTTAAAACCGCAGGTCAACGAATAATAAAACAAAAGAGTCTTATCGAGCAGCCCGTAGTTTGACAAACGATATCGGATTGGGGCAGGAAAACGAATAATGACAACGCTAACTTATCTTTTGTGTTACTGTCTTTTCTACTGAGAAATCTGTATTGTTTGTTTAGCGTCGAGTACAATCTCGAATGATCAAATTGTGATAACTAATTTAATAAAGCAAACCTCAGTTATAGTAATAAACAAATTCCAGATTCTATAGACACGTTCTTTAATAATTTTCTACAGCAAGATATGCCTTAGTCTGTAGAGAAAAATTGAAAGTAGAAAGAAAATTTAATTTGTTTTAATTAAGGGAAAAAATAAGTTTCTTATTTTTCGTAGTTTAGTATTCATATGAGAGAGAGAGAGAGAGAGAGAGAGAGAGAGAGAGAGAGAGAGAGAGAGAGAGAGAGAGAGAGAGACATGGATCATCCAAGTGAGCTTATTAAAATCTCTCTGACACAGCATAGGGCGGGCTGCCTTTGAATTTTTGCGGTACTTTTATATGTAGATTGTTTCTTTCATAAAATGTATTTTATATCACTTGATTTATCCCACTTTGAGCAACAAAGGGTTAAGTAGCTGACGACAGACCCGGTCAGCTAGTATTGTATCTGAAGCACAGTAATGTATTCGATTCACGCCGCTAATAAAGTAGAGTTCCTTGGTTACCGTTGTAGGTACAGTAGACGGGGGTGTTAACCCTATTTTGCCCATATAGGTAGAAAACCCACATGAAGTGGTGAGCTGTCCCCGGTTTTGACCTTACTAATCACACCTATAGTCGAACAGCACCCCGGTTAGATTCCATTCACAGAACCAAAATCTTTCTGGCAACGTTATTCTTCTCTTCTCGTCCATCATTTGTATGTTTTAAAACAAGTTCGTGTTATTCACAAATTGAGTTTGTTCTGATGCCAAGATGCTTTTTGTTCGACGTCGCGTGTCGCCGCCAACCACTGAAGCCGGCGGCTATTCCACTGATGGAGATATCAGCTGCCATATTGGCGACTCTGAAAGACTCTTCCGCAGATTTATTACCTTCATATTCCTCGCATATTAACCACGGCTCGCTTCAGGCCTGGTCTATACAGGCCTCACGTGTGCCCTTCTATTCCGCCGCAGGCTGGGGAATATATTACTTCTAGCAGCTTCCACCTTCGGGAATCAACAATGGTTTTCAGGGCTTAAGCCATCCCATTGTTTATCGCGGAAATGGCACTTACAATAAAGCGGCTACACTTCTGGTTTATTTTTACCGTTTTTTTTTTTTTTTTTTTGTTTCCACACTTTCATGCGAGAATTATATAAGCTTCGCTTTCCGATAGGCAGCGATATCCTTAGCTTCATCCTTTGGCTATTTAACGCCAAGTTTTAAACCGCTAGAAGATTTTCGCGTTCTTAAGTCCCAGTCTTTTGTCGTCCGTGTGGAGCTATCATGAAGCGGGTCTCTGAGGGCGGCGAACCGTTACCTTTCTCCGAAAACATTCTACTCCCGTTCATCATCATCATCGGAGTAAGAAGTCATCCGAGGAGCAGTTGTGCCTGCTGCTAATCGTAGAAAAGACAAAGCTTTTCCCAAGTTTTACAGCGACTTGAAGCAGCAGGATGTCTGTGCATCCCTGGTCGCACTTTAACTCGACACCATTAAAATCTGGCGTCTTGCATTCAGGTAAGCGACAGAGGCTCCTGCAGGTAAATTTATACAAAGGTAAATGTTTCTATTAGAAACTGCAGTCAGTGTGTATCGATATTTCCATCTTCTTCTTCTTTTTTTCTCTCTCTCTTTCGACTGTAACTAGTTTTAGTCTTGGTGCAGCGTCTGGGGAAATATGAAGACTTTCTCTCCAAGAAACACTCTCCAAACATATAAATAATATTTCAACCAGTTCCTTCTGCATAAGAGGTTGAATCTTTGATAGCAGATATACAGTGATTCGCTTTCTAAGAACAGTTTTCGATTTAACTTAATTTCTTTGTTCTCTGAAGACTAAGAGAATGGAAAATGGAGGCTTTCTCTTTGTGCCTGGGCCTCCCGAGTGTATGGACGTTTTGATTAAAGCTCACGTACTCTTTCGCCTTGTCCGCCTAGATGGTTCATTCCTTTAAGTGGACAAAGAAGAATCGTCGCTTTGCTTGCTGATTAAAAATGACTTTAATTCTAGTGCGAATATAAAATTGTAGCAATCAGTCAAACTTACTCCCTTAATCCAGACCCTACATCGGACTGTTTTCTCTCCAAAAACGAGTTGTGTTACCACGAACTGCAGTCTGTACGTTTTGATTTAGCCTGCATCGTCTTCTTTATTAGCTCCTGTGTACTGAGAAAGGCGAGTAATGTCTAGACGAGTCGAACCGGTCAGTGATGGCGCATTACTACAGCGTGCTACGAGACGAAGCGTCGTGCGGGCACGGTGTTGATCACTGAGAAAGTCGCTACACCAAACAGAATCGTAGAAACGATGTGTGCAATCTTCTGTTAGGTCAAAATAGAGGCCGTCATCAGAGTCGGACATTTCTATACCGTAACCTCAGTGAGGCTAGAGTCGGTAAAACTATAGACAGTTATTCACAGAGGGTAAAGATGACTTTCAACTTGTATTGAAAATATTTGATAGGCAGACGGTTTTATGCATTCAACAATTTACCAATTAATAAAAGCATCATTTTCCAGTTTTTTTTAAGTAGCTCATAATTGCAAACCCCTGAATTTTGGGTTATTCTGCTAAACAGCGAAAGAAAAGATTAATAGCTTAGAGGCGATGTGCCGAGATAGACGACTACTTTCGTTTGGTTGTCATTAGCTGAGGGTTGATTGACTGAGTGGTGGAATGTCGAACATTCTGTTCAGACATCTGTTTTGGGAGATCTTTGGCGAGTTATGTAACTCTGAATCGGCGGATCTCTGTCGGTCACACAGCCAGCCAGATCGCGAAGCTAGTTGTTCGGTTTTTAGATAGTGCGCTCTATACGCTCACGTGTTCGCAGGCAGTATGTCAGCGGCCATCTTCGGTTACGAAGGGCAACCATTATATACATAGTATATTAACAATGTATTGCTTTATTAATTTATGAACCAGTACTGAAGTTTAAAAAAAAAATTTCTTTTTTTTTTATTTGATGTGTGGATAAGATTTTTTTTTTAAAAAATTTCTAAATATTTGATTTGATTTGCAATGAGAAATGTACTGAACTAAAAACACAGCAGAATCCCTCCTTCTCTCCCTTTCTCTGTGCTGACGTCATCTCTCTCTCTCTCTCTCTCTCTCTCTCTCCATCTCTACCCCCTTTGTTAGTGATAACCGCACACGCCTGCAAGAGATAATAATCGGAACACCGCTCAGTGCCTGAGGGCGACACGTAAACAACATGCCCGGCTACAATCTTCTCAGATTTTAAATAGTGTTGGGCTTCTAATTACCAGGAAGGCAATGTTTAGTGGCGTGGACGTGATTCGTCGCTATCACCCTGTCGTGAAGATTTGCTTGACATGGTCACCTCTCGCCTCTTCTTTTCCCCATCACTTTCTTTATACGATGTTTGCCAATACGCTTTTCTGAGATCTACGCTCCATCTCTTCACACGGTTGTCAGAATTCTATTAACGGCCAGCGTTAATCATAATGATACTGGAGACGTTCAAATTCAACCCGGCTGAAATAGCGAAAGCCGAAATGGTATCCGGACGGGTTTCATTTGAACGCCCCCTAGGTGTCTTTCTTACTAGCAAAAATTACGGTGTCTCACCGGTGATGTGTTCCTTTCGTCTATCTACTGGAAAATACGCGTCACGTCTATCTGAAGTTAAAGAAATTCCAAGTGTTGCATATATATTTTTTTTAAACCTTATATTATCAGCGACTCAGTTAGGCGCAGAGACCGAAGTTTTCATGGTTAAAAAGACACTCGAGAACCCAGTTTATATTTCAAGTAGCTCAGACACAGGATTTTATTACCTGTCAGATAAAACAGTCGATACAGATCTAGAAACTCGGACGTCGGCTGATCGCCTTTGTAGTCCACTGGTGGGCCTTACGATTAGTGTTTCTTCAAGGATACCTCTAAACGCTGCTATTGATACCAATACAAAGCCTAATTGAGAAGAAGAGGATGGCTTATGTCGCGAAATAGCCTTTATGCCCGTAGTGCCCTTAAACTCAGAAAGGTTCTTTCTTAAACAGACGTAGCATAGACCCCAGCGGGTTGAGTAAAACCGGGTCGTTCTTTCACAGTATTCGGTTTAGCGAACGTAGCTGTCTCATTTCACCTGCTTGTCTCATGAAAGGTAGCGTTGACTCCGGTTAGATGGCACACAACAAACTCCACAACTTTAATTGATCGTCGCAATAAGAAGACCGATTGAGAACCGGAACCAGAGATCTTCGAACTGAACGGGTTAATTTAAACCTGACTTACTGCCCGCAGCCGAGCGCTCGGAGGGATTAATTTTAGCCGGAGACAGACAGTCTTCCCACGTTAACTAACTGATGCCACAGATTATTAGCCAAAGACTTAACTGATGTACGCTTTTAACTCTCTGCACACCTAAAGAGGTTGTTTTCGCGTTCTTTTGGCATCACACGCCAATGGTTGGAAGTGATTAAAATTGTACGTTCAAAAGAAAATGTTTTCCTTTAGCTACAGAGAAATTTTAAAAGCCGTCCAATCGTCTCCATCCCTCAGTTAGCCGCCGAGACTCGTGGACTTTATACCAGAAACGTTCTATCAGCCATATGTATATTTATATATTAGAACATCGTCATTAAATACCTTATGAGTCGTCTAATTTGTTTAAGTTAACACAGGTAAAAATCTTAATATATATATATATATATATATTTTTTTTTTCTAGTGACGCATGTATATTTTATTTTGCTTCATCTGTGATGTAGCGCCAGCGGACTCTGGAAAGCTCTGGTTCTCGTCCGCTATGCTGTAGTCGCGCCAAACAGCGAGGGAGATGGAGGAAATTTTATAGCAGAAAATTAACCCTTAACTGTTTGGACGTTCGACTTGTTCGCCAGGTCTCGTGAAGGTATAAACGAAAATGCTTTCCAATATACCGTGGGCCTGCCCATAACTACGCCGGTCGGGTCTGAATTCCGCCATTAATAAGGTTGAGTTTTTTTCCCCCCTATAATTAAAATTAACTTCTGCATTTTTCTGTTATTTGCTCTCCGAATCGTGGTTAGCATAAGAATTACGGATAGAAAGAGCAGCTCTGATATGAGAAATATTTTAAAATAAAATAAAAAAATAATAAAAGAGCGAGAGAGAGAGAAATTCTTTTGGGATTTCGCGTGCAACAAGGTGTTTTCAATTTAGTAAAAATTCTCCAATCCAGGCACGCTTTTAAAATTCTCCGGCATTGTTCCTCTGATGAGGTGGTCGGAATTATGAAAGAAAGCCAGGGTTTTCCAGGAAATTCAATTAAGTTCTGCCTACGGCGCTGAATTTACTTTCACTTCAACAATTTGTTTTTGCAGTAGAGGGGAAAACGGCATAGTGCGACGGTTTGTCTTTCCTCCTGCTGCTTGTTACCTAGAATTCGTGTGTGCCGACTGCTGTGGAAGAATGGACCGGTGACTGGCTTTGTTGAAAAGAGATAAAGCGAAATGAGAATAATAATTTGTATATAAAGTGATACAGAGAGTTAGAAACAGGTTGTTTTGTAAATGGAATTAAAATGCTACAAAAAAAAAAGAGGAAGAGTCCTGACCCATTCTGCCTTCTTCAGGTGAGTTTGCTATTCATCATCGGATAGCGTACGTCAGGAAATCATCAACCCGCTGCCTCTCTTCCCTTTTAAAATCACTTCTCTTGTAAAAATTGGAATTAGAAAATTACTGAGACATTCGGATGTCCAAATTAATATGTAAAAGACTGCGTGATTAACGATTCACATTGGAGTACAATCATTAACAAGGACTGGTGAGTCCCGACATCTCAGGTGACATAGATGGTATCTCATGGCGCGTAAGAAAGTCGGGTTTCTCCGCTGATGTCAAGAAACAACAGTTCAGCGTCTTCGCAGCCGGACGTGGTCACTGCCCTTACGGTATCTCAGTAACCGATGCCAAAACAGGGAGCTTCTCAGCAGCCCGTACACCTGACAGGCAACTAGTGACACGACCTCTGACCTCAGCGGGCCACGAACGACTACTGTGCAAACGTCGATTGGCTACTAATAATGAGATATTCTGCAACATTTTGGTCCAGGTATCCAGAGACAGATACGCTAACCTAGAGGACAAAATCTTCCCTAGTTGTTTGTCACTTCACCGCTACAGGTAAACCGGGAGTCGTAAACAAATATTTAACGGGTTTTTGGGGCTCGGTTTTCATGGTTGGTTACTTTTAAGAAAACACACTTATTAAGAAAATTATACAAGGACGATGTTTAGGCCTATAGTGCACTTGTTCGCAGGCAGCTTCACGGTTAGTCCACAGCGGAGTGGGGAGGAGGTTCGGGGGTCTCTAGTACCCCCCCCCACCGATAGACATCAGCTGCCGAGCCTGTTTCCACTCTTCCTGCGGGGCTACGTTGATCTCTAGGTTAGAGAACGAGATGGCAGCGCAGGACACGCTCCAGCGCGTGAAGCCAGACCCCGCCACGAGAAGGCGCCTTTCGCCTTGTTTCTGTATCTTTCCCGGTAGGGGTAAGGCGGTCCTCCTCCGCATCACAACATTTCGGTCGCAGGAGGAAAGGGGCAAAGCGTTAATTTCTGCAATAGTAAACTCCATCGACTATCGACCCAAACGCGTTCGAGACGGAAACCGCTGACAGCTCGACGGGGACAGAAACCAATGTCACATAAGTGGCTCCTCCTGGCAGTCTGGTCCACTATCCGCCCAGAGATACAGTTGAGCCGCGTAGGCAGCGCCAAAAAGAATGCCGATGCAAAAAGTCATCTTAGTTGTATTTAGTGGTCTTAGATAAGCATATACCTCATCTGTTTCTGACCAATTTGACGAACTCAACTACCAACAATGGAAGAATTGTCATACCCTACAGTGTCCTTTCTGGTGCACCAGGTCCGAGTGTCTCATCTGTCTCATGCCCTACAGTGGGCTTCCTGGTGCACCAGGTCCGAGTGTCTCATCTGTCTCATGCCCTACGGTAGTGTCCTTTCTGGTGCACCAGGTCCGAGTGTCTCATCTGTCTCATGCCCTACAGTGTCCTTTCTGGTGCACCAGGTCCGAGTGTCTCATCTGTCTCATGCCCTACAGTGGGCTTCCTGGTGCACCAGGTCCGAGTGTCTCATCTGTCTCATGCCCTACAGTGTCCTTTCTGGTGCACCAGGTCCGAGTGTCTCATCTGTCTCATGCCCTACAGTGGGCTTCCTGGTGCACCAGGTCCGAGTGTCTCAGCTGTTTCATGCCCTACAGTGTCCTTTCTGGTGCACCATACGATGACGAAGACATCCATCCATTGTTGACTTGGCTCGTGACATCAATAAACTGCATAGACAACAATTAACCGGAATTATTATTTTTCATTGAAATTGACTTTCAAACTCTATTTTTGCTTAACTTCTATTTGAAGACGTTGAAGTTTTGTACTTTTTATGCTACATTTACCAAATAAGTTTTTTGTAAAGTCTGTTTACCGAGAATCTAAGACCAAATTAGATTATCTTTTGTGTGGTGATTGTTAATTAATAAATTAAATTCAAATTTCTAAAAGTTTTTATCTATTTTTCCGAATATTGTTAAAATGAATATTTATATATTTTCTCTTCACTGTATAACAGTTTGCAATTACAAAGAGCACCTGTGCCATTTATCTGTGTCAGTTTATGTTAGTGCTATACTACTACTACCACTAATAATAATAATAATAATAATAATAATAATATAATAATAATAATAATAATAATAATAATAATAATAATAATAATAATAATAATAATAATAATAATAATATAATAATAATAATAATAATAATAATAATAATAATAGTGAAGATGATGATGATGTTACCAATCTCAGGCTATTTTATTTTTTCTATATAATCTATATTTATTAATACTGAAAATACGTTTGTGCTATGATTATTTTAATCGTTTTTTATTTATAATAGTGAAGAGTTTCCTTTTTGCCGCCGTAGACCGCCCAGCCGTTTTGATCTGTCCGCCACCCACCCCTCCGCCCTCGACTTGCTCTCCGAACCCGTCCGCTTCTCTCCCATTCGCCGAGTCCTTCATCTAATCCCCCTCACTGCGCTGGCCTCACCTTTTACTCAGCCACTCCCTCCCTTACGCGCCTTCACCTCCTTTCTGCCCTCAAACATCTATTCCCCGAAGTCAGAGAGAGAGAGAGAGGGCAGCAGCAGCCGTAACCGGCCTGCACTGGTACGAACGAGTCCCGTTGTACTTTCCACGGATTAAATATCGGCTGGATACCTTTGCTCCATCTGTGGGGGGAGTGAGTTGTTCTTTGATTGGTATTTACTCATTTCTCAAATTTCTTCCAGGTATTTTCAGTGATTTTAATTTCCGAAGTATTAATCTCGGGGGGGGGGTTATATATATATATATATTTTTTCTTCTTCGTTTGTTTGTTAATGTCCTCGACTCGCACAACCTCACCGCGCCGTCCCATTAGCAGAGCAGAACTGACGGTTCCCTGCTGCCCGGCCGGTTTTGGATGATTCCCTGCGGCTGCCAGTTCGGCCCGAGGCGTGAGATTGAAGATACGTCGGCAGTAAGTGCGAAACAATGCGACCTGACTCCGTGTTTTCCGGCTAACAAATTGTCGTTTCGAATTATCTTCAAATTTACATTAATAAATACAACTTTATTATTATTATATTTTTTTTAAAAAAAAAGAGAGAGAGAGAGAGAGAGAGAGAGAGAGAGAGCTGCGCAGTCTTATTTGACACAAATAAGAAAGATATGTGTAATTAAGAGGTTGGAAATTGATACATCATCTACTAACGTACTTCTAACCAGCGCCATTATAATTCCAATCTACAGTTATTAATTATCAAAGCTCTGAATTACAGTTCTTCAACTGATGGCGTTCTAAATGTGGCGTGATTTACAACTACCAGACGGAATTTTCGGCGCTTTTATTCCTAATTTATCATTATTTACTTTTTTTTTTTTTAAGCGGAAAGAAACGCTAGTGGATCCAAGAGAGAGAGAGAGGAAATCTAACGGATTTTACAGTTAGCAAACACGCACTGATAACGTCTCTTAAACAGGTTGCAAGCACAATCGCGCCACCTATCTGTAAGACGAGTTACTTCACTCTGTACCCCGAACCTTCCCGTCTCTCTCTCTCTCTCTCTTCTCTCTCTCTCTCTCTCTCTCTCTCTCTCTCTCTCCTTCTCTCACAATATTATTAAGATTTTATTTTGTTGTTGGTAAACAAAAGTAAATATTTCCCGGCTAACAGGTGCGCCAGGGTATTTGTTAATATTACACGTTGTACATTTTAAAATTATCTTCACGCCAAGAGTGTTATCTGTTGGAGCCAATCACAAAAGATTTTCGGATTGAACGTCTTTTAATAACCTCTGTAAGTGTCACGTGACTGCCTGCCACGGCTAACCACCAACTGTGCGGTAAAGTGGTCTTTCTGATAAATGCTTCAGCATCAGGGTCTGTTTTATTTGTGTTTTTGTAGGGAGATTGAACTTTTTTTAAAAAAAAACAACAATAAATAAAAGACCCATAAACAGCCATTAACTGCTTTTAGATCAATAAACATGCAAATTAATACTTTAAGTACTATAACAGTAAAATCTCATTTTTATATTAGCTTAATCAGTTTAAAACTCCGCATGAAGAGAGAGAGAGAGAGAAAAAAACAACAACAATTAAACGGAAAATTAAATAGAAAGGAAAATATTTTTAATGTTGTGATAATTACGTAACTAACGAGTATTGGAGAACGTGAGGTAAGTCTCGCGAGACTGGGCCTTAATCAAGTCTCGTCTTTCCAACTAATGCAATTGCACGGGTCCACTCTGTAATTTGGCCTCAGCTCGTTATCTGTACGGCAATTAAAATTTTGTTTTCTTAAATGTGATAATTTTTTTCACGTTTTCTCCTACAATTAACACGCGGACTCGGCCGTTTCTCAGTACAAGTGTATTTATCTGTGAGGCTGTCACACAGACGAGGGAGATGCTTCACGAACGGATACGACGGAGATTTTACCAGCGGCGAACAGAAACTGCACTTCTTTTCTTTTAAACTTATAAGTGTCAGCAGAACCACTTTGTGCTGAACTCGTCAGCTAGCACGACCGTACTTTATAGTATTGAAAGTGACAGCAGCCATTATTACATTTTGGAGGTCGGTCCTCGATAGTTTCGTAAAGTCCGGCTCTCAGGCAAGAACGTCTGATACGACAGATATAAATAAAGGCTTCACGTGGTAGGGGCCACTCTTTCCTCTTATCTGTTTAGTTTACACCGGACAGCTGTATTACCTACCACCTATCCAGAGGAGGAGGATGTGTGATGATGAGGATGGAAATAATAATAATAATAATAATAATAATAATAATAATAATAATAATAATAATAATAATAATAATAATAATAATAATAATAATAATAATAATAATAATAATAATAATAATATAATAATAATAATAATAATAATAATAATAATAATAATACAGTAGTTAGTTAGCCAACCCCTGTCCTGACTTCGAGGGCTAGGGGGAGAAGGTGACCGAAGGAGTTACCTGGACACTGTGGGCCGGGGGTTCTATCCCAAACCTCCGGAAAATCCCTAGCCCAGTAGAGAAGAGAGCGAGGGGAGCAGACCCGCGCCAAGCCTCAGAAATGCTATTAAAACAACTCACAAACGGGTTTCAACACAGAAGGGGTCTTGTAAGGGAACTAGTGTCACAGAACCGAGTGGGTTAAGGCTTCATCACTCCAGCAGTATCAGGTTTGTTTACCTTCTTTGATATTCAGCTATTGAAGAGTTTTGTAAATTCCTGATGACACTGGAGCGCCCCCGACATTTTTTTGTTCTTGCAGGTTTTACCACTTTCTAGCTATTTATTTATTAAGCCCAACAATACAAATAAATTAAAAACCTGCTAAAATCCTCTCTAATCTGCAACTGTGTCTTTTCCTCGCATTATCCGTCCCATTCCTCCGTGAACGATTCTAGCAATACGCTTTACTAGCCAAGACCGAATACAGGTGCTCTGTATTATTTATTTACCTGCTTTGTTCTAAAGTAAATAGTCTGATAAACTAAGAATGGTACATTCTCACTGCTAAACTCGCACCTCAGTCCTCCGCTAATTAGCTCCTCTCTTTCCCCGATACTTCGTCTAATTGTTGCCTGTCTTTAGAAAACAATGGGCAAGCTGGCGTGGAAATGGCAAAAAGTGACAGACTGCGTCTGGCCACTTTCACTCTGTTTTTGTCTGTATAATAATAATAATAATAATAATAATATAATAATAATAATAATAATAATAATAATAATAATAATATGAAGAAGAATGATGGGGTGGTGGTGTTATGATTCTTTATAAATCCCCGAGACTTGCAGAGGACATAACATATTTTGATGAACTCCGTGTTTATTTGTTTGTATGGCGCCAGCTTATCTTTTGTAGTCAGCAGCAGCAATCCATCTTAAAACGTTTCTCGGGATTTTGAAGAATCTAAAGAATTCTACGATGGTTCGCGTATCAAACACAGTTACCATTTTTTAAAAATTATATTTCAAGGGGGGAAGTTCCGGTTGACTGCAGAGGATGCGACAGCAGGAAGACAAATAATGCGGAACCTGAAGATATATTTCTCTACCATTTGTAAATTACTGGAATATTTGGTTATTATTATTATTATTATTATTATTATTATTATTATTATTATTATTATTATTATTATTAGTATAGACGAGTACTTTAGGAAGAAAGTATACAGAGAAGGGACGAATATTCTCCTCCGAAAAGATTTCGAAATACACTAATAGGCTCAAGTCGCTACATCTTTGACCGAAGATAGAATCTGATCTCATTCTTCCATATCTGTCTCATTAGGAACAGCGATAAAAGTAAAATGAATGACAGCAACCGTCGAAATTTTCTTCCACCCTGGAAATGCGTAATTTAGCTCGATGGAGTCGGATTCGGGAACTGACCAAAACCGGGAAAATAGGACGGTGTGGAATGTAACGCCCAGGTTCCCCGCGATTTCTGGTAAATGTGGCCACCGGATGTAGTCTTGGGTACAGGGTTGGGTTCTGGGTTGACGTCGAAAACTTTTGGCTATGGCTGTCTCTTTGGCTAATAAGATCAAAACGCGCTCTGCTCCCTGACCAGGTCCGCTCTCTTGCCCTAGGGGTTAGGGCTTCGTCGGATAGACTTTAGCGGGCCCGACTACCCAAGAGCTTGTTTAGCGAGCTCCCCAGCTGGGGCTGCGAACACTAGCCTGGTTCTGGGGCTCGAGTCGGGGATCATGAGACCGACCGCCTCTGGGCACCACTAAGGGTTTATACCCAAACCCCGAAAGCGTACGCGGACTCAGTACCCTCTCCTCCTTAAGGACTCCCGTATGCACCCAACAACGAACACAAAGATGCCTGTGGTTGGGTTGGGTTGGCGAGTCTGGTCAGGGAACTGCAGTACCATCAGGAGAATATATCTACCTGACCGAATCACACACTCGAGATCTTCAAATGCCACCCTCTCGCTCCCTTAGATCGGCCTTTACCGAGTTCAGACATTCCTCCCGACTGATGATACACTTTTAGCCATTTCCTCGCTGTGTAGGCCTGACCTTCATCCCTCTTAGTAGGTATAATATGTTGCAGAATGGCAGTGGAAAATAAACTTTAAAGAGAAGTTGTCTTCGAACAAAACATCCTTATGGAAAGAGGGGGAATTGATAAGAAGGAATGTGTCCGTAACCAAAATCTCAAGGACATAAAGACAGTCGCTGAGCTTGAGGAACGAGGTAGGTCCTGACAGCTTCTTCGTACGTACTGCGAAACAAACGAGTTGATTTTCTTGTCAGGGTGAGGCCGGTTTCGGTTCTCTGCCGCCGTGTAAACCCTTCGGCTTCGTATACTCCTCTTCGTGCGCCTGTCTTAACATAGCCGCGCCAACCGAATACAAGCTGCTCTTTACAATTATTCAGAGATACAGGAGCGGGTTCTCCCTGTCACGCGTAAAGAAAGTAAAGGGTTTCCTATAAGAATAGTGGGAGTTGTTTTCACGTTCGTCGTCTTCCTTCAGGACTAAACCAACGGTACCCCGTATCATTCGTACATCCAGCCTTCAGGAGATACCACAGCTCAGTAAATATGTGTACAAAATCCAGCCGTCAGGGTACATCACAGCTCAGTAAATATGTGTACACAATCCAGCCGTCAGGATATACCACAGCTCAATAAATGTGTACACAATCCAGCCATCAGGATATACCACAGCTCAGTAAATATGTGTAGATAATCCAGCCGTCAGGGTATATCACAGCTCAGTAAATATGTGTACACAATCCAACAGTCAAGGTATATCACAGCTCAGTAAATATGTATACACAATCCAACCGTCAGGATATACCACAGTTCAGTAAATATGTGTACACAATCCAGCCGTCAGGATATACCACAGCTCAATAAATGTGTACACAATCCAGCCATCAGGATATACCACAGCTCAGTAAATATGTGTAGATAATCCAGCCGTCAGGGTATATCACAGCTCAGTAAATATGTGTACACAATCCAACAGTCAGGGTATATCACAGCTCAGTAAATATGTATACACAATCCAGCCGTCAGGATATACCACAGCTCAGTAAATATGTGTACACAATCCAGCCGTCAGGATATACCAGCTCAGTAAATATGTGTACACAATCCAGCCGTCAGGATATACCAGCTCAGTAAATATGTGTACACAATCCAGCTGTCAGGAGATACCACAGCTCAGTAAATATATGTACACAATCCAGCCGTTAGGATATACCAGCTCAGTAAATATGTGTACACAATCCAGCCGTCAGGATATACCAGCTCAGTAAATATGTGTACACAATCCAGCCGTCAGGAGATACCACAGCTCAGTAAATATGTGTACACGATCCAGCCGTCAGGATATACCAGCTCAGTAAATATGTGTACACAATCCAGCCGTCAGGATATACCACAGCTCAGTAAATATGTGTACACAATCCAGTCGTCAGGATATACCACAACACAGTAAACACGTGTACACAATCCAGCCCTCAGGATATACCACAGCTCAGTAAACACGTGTACACAATCTACCCGTGAGAATACACCACGGCTCCTAGTACAGGTTGAGTGGGCCAACAAAAAATTAGAATTTCTTTTATCAAAAATCACTTTCGCTGCGAATTCGAAAGTTTGGAATTAATGTTTAGTTTATCCATTCTGCTCGTGATAATTATAGCCGCATATCTATTTCTATTTGATTTGAAAATGAAAGGATTTATCATGGTTTTAAAATACTGCTCTATTTTTCTTCAGCGTTAACTAATTTCTACCCAAAACAGAATCAGTTTAGTAAATACGATCATTAACAACAACAACAACAACAACAACAATAATAATAATAATAATAATAATAATAATAATAATAATAATAATAATAATAATAATAATAATAATATGCTAATCTGAAAGTGATTTCTTAAATTCATTTTTTATGTTCTATTATTTTTCTGTCTTTAGTATCATATCTTAAAACAAATACAAACTAAAATTTTAAAAAAAAAAAAAAAAAAATATTTTTTAAAATATTATATTATAACTAGTTACAGATTAACCCTTTGTTCCAAAAATGTTTTTTTTTTATTTATTATTATTTTTTTTAAATTCCTTTCTTATTGTTTACGACACCAGAGTCGAGTTTCCCGGTGTTGAAGGTCCCACGTTTCTATCTGGCACCTACCTGGCAAGTTTTCTCGCCCATTTTACCTGTCGTGCAGGTGAAAAACAAAGAAAAGACGAAGTCTCTGCAGAAATGTTCAGTTTCTTTTCGACGCTAATGCAAAGCTCCACCTCGACACACACACACACACACAGGTACTTCTGGTGAACGTTCTTCTTAACACGGGGATATTTAATTCTATTTAAAGTACAGCCCGAAATACCGGACCCAGAACTGTTCAGAGAGGTGGGAAGCTGTGTCTGTCCGGATGCCGTTTATTGGGTGGTAAGTGAGATTGCAACGGTATCAGTGTCGGTTCGAAAGGCGGGCTAACCATCCAGGTAGATCACGAGACGGGAAGGTATGGGAACGAAAGGATAATCGCCGGTCACGAGACCGGGATAGACGGTGTTTCGAGTCCGAACGACAGCGTTTAAAGGGAACCGGGTGTGTGTGATTAACGTTAACTGTTTGCGTTAGTTAATTTAAAATGAGGAATGGTCAATGGCGGACCGAAGTACTGGGAGTATCATCATCGTTGGTGACTGACCGATCGAGCCGGGTCCGCCCAACGCCTCCTGTCCTCCTCCCTCCATCTCCTCAGAATTCCCAGAGAATCTCTCCGTTGAGCTGAACGCGGCGCGGAGAAGATTTTCGGCGAGCTCCTTCTAGTTATCGGCTACTTATGAATTTATTCTGTGGCTCAGCCCCCACGTCTCCACACATCCCGCAGTCTCACCTGCGGCTATGACGAGGGGAGGAAATCTCGGCACAGCGGGACTCGTCTGGTCTATCTCATTACTCCATGCCGTCTACACCGCCTGACCTGAATTGATGGCGAAATTTTATTACACGTGGGATCACATGACACCCAAATTAATTTAAAGAGAAAATCCTATAAATAGTGAACATTGCTGTACCTGAGCCATTTGCCAACTATGTCGGCTCGCGGCTCTACACGCAGATCTGGAGCGGAGTGGGGCCCATCCCCGGACCGGATTACCACTAATACCTGGGACCCTATCACCTGGCTGTGGACCGAGTACTTGTCAGCAGCCGTCGGGAGGCGCGTGAGGACGTTCCCAACACCTGGGCTCTGACAGTCAGACAATAAGCCACACAAACCCGACCTCTCCTTGTTACGGTTGTGCAATAAAAGCCGTCTTCCAGGTGGGACAGACCGGCTGACGGCGACCCACCCTCTCGTAAGTCTGTCTGTGCTAGTCCTCCTCCTCCACCTACCTGCCTCACCCCGTTTATAATATCTTAAAAAAAAACAACAACAACAACAACAAATATTTACCTATTTCCGTACTTCACTTCCCATATTGCTAGATATATGTTTGGATTTTTATTTGTAACTCTCGTAAAGTACCTTTACTTCATGTTGTTTTTTTTTTTACCTTTAAGAAGAAAAGCCCTCAAACTGTACAAAGAGCTCATCTTACTTCACCTTCCTTTGTTTCTGTTGGTATTTTGTGTACAGGAACGGTGAGTGAGCTACTTTCTGAACTCCACAGAGTCTATCCGTTAAAACATCTGTTGGTTCTTTTATTTAAGGTTACATTCAGTGATTTTAAAATACTCGTCTTTTTTCTCCCTATTCCTGTGTCTGTATCCACCTTTATGTATGAATTAACCATAACCCCGTGTGTGTATCTACCTTCAGGAACAATAATCCTAATCCTCTGTCTGTATCTACGTGTAGGTATAAATTAGTTCTAATCCTGTGTGTGTACCTACCTTCAGGAATAAATTAACTTTAATCCTGTTCCTAAAGGGGCACCTACCATCACATATATTAGAAGTTTTAATCTTAAATAAATGTTTGATAATTGTAATATTAATGAAAGAAAAGATGTAATAATTGCAATACATAAGAGTTAATCGAATTAATGAAAAGTGCATATTTAGTTCGGCTGTTTAGAAGTTTCACAGATTTTACGAATATTAATTTTTTTAATTAACGATCGATGAGGCAAATCTCGCTCGTTATCTGTCGTACGTCCATCCTGCTGTCCAGTCGGCTGTTAACTTGCGGTGTTCGTTACGTCGGGAAAAACGTCTCTCTAAACTTCTCGTTCCAGAAGCAGGGGAGAGAGAGAGAGAGAGAGAGAGAGAGAGAGAGAGAGAGAGAGAGAGAGAGAGAGAGAGAGAAGAGAGAGAGAGAGAGAGAGAGATGATGGAGAGAGAGAGAGAGAGATGAGAGATGATGGAGAGAGAGAGAGAGATGAGAGATGATGGAGAGAGAGAGAGATGATGGAGACAGAGAGAGATGGAGAGATGATGGAGAGAGAGAGAGATGAGAGATGTTGGAGAGAGAGATGAGAGAGATGGAGAGAGAGAGAGAGAGAGAGAGAGAGAGGAGAGCGAGAGAGAGAGAGAAGGACTGGCTGGCTGCTGGTGCTAGTCCTCGCGTAGGTACCGTCAAAGAACGAAGAACATACGGGACTTTTGTTTAATGGACAGAAACGATAAATTGTTTACCGAGGCCGTTTTAAAATTCAAAAGTAAAGAAAGAAAAAAACAAAGAATTTTTTTCTTGTTTTTCAAACATCTTGGATGCGTGGAGAGATCGGGGGATTCTGAGCGAGGAAGCGGACAGACAACGACTTTCCTCAGAAGTCGTGTCTTCTCTCGTCTCTTCAGACGTCGGCTGAGATTTCATCTGCAACCTCATCTTGGTCTTTTCTTTCGTTCTTTGATCGCATTAAAAACAAAGAGAACCGGTTCTTTTGAGAACAGTTTTCCTTTTATAAACTGAAAGAAGAAGAAAAAAAGTTATTTTAGGTAGAAATTTAATTGGTTATGAAAGTAGTTACGTGGTAAACTTGGAAATTTATAATGAGAGTTGGAGATGGTGTTAGGTGGGTTAGTGTAGGGACCACGACTCGGCTTTAGCCCCTACATTACCTACGATACGTCCGTTAGTGTAGGGACCACGACTCGGCTTTAGCCCCTACATTACCTACGATACGTCCGTTAGTGTAGGGACCACGACTCGGCTTTAGCCCCTACATTACCTACGATACGTCCGTTAGTGTAGGGACCACGGCTTTAGCCCCTACATTACCTACGATACGTCAGTTAGTGTAGGGACTACGACTCGGCTTTAGCCCCTACATTACCTACGATACGTCCGTTAGTGTACGGATCACGGCTTTAGCCCCTACATTACCTACGATACGTCAGTTAGTGTAGGGACTACGACTCGGCTTTAGCCCCTACATTACCTACGATACGTCCGTTAGTGTAGGGACCACGACTCGGCTTTAGCCCCTACATTACCTACGATACGTCCGTTAGTGTAGGGACCACGACCCGGCTTTAGCCCCTACATTACCTACGATACGTCCGTTAGTGTACGGATCACGGCTTTAGCCCCTACATTACCTACGATACGTCCGTTAGTGTACGGATCACGGCTTTAGCCCCTACATTACCTACGATACGTCCGTTAGTGTACGGATCACGGCTTTAGCCCCTACATTACCTACGATACGTCAGTTAGTGTAGGGACTACGACTCGGCTTTAGCCCCTACATTACCTACGATACGTCCGTTAGTGTACGGATCACGGCTTTAGCCCCTACATTACCTACGATACGTCCGTTAGTGTACGGATCACGGCTTTAGCCCCTACATTACCTACGATACGTCCGTTAGTGTACGGATCACGGCTTTAGCCCCCACATTACCTACGATACGTCCGTTAGTGTACGGATCACGGCTTTAGCCCCCACATTACCTACGATACGTCAGTTAGTGTAGGGACTACGACTCGGCTTTAGCCCCTACATTACCTACGATACGTCCGTTAGTGTACGGACCACGGCTTTAGCCCCTACATTACCTACGATACGTCCGTTAGTGTAGGGACTATGACTCGGCTTTAGCCCCTACATTACCTACGATACGTCCGTTAGTGTAGGGACCACGACCCGGCTTTAGCCCCTACATCACCTACCGCCTTAAATCTTAGAAATTACCACCGAATAATTAGAGATTAAACAGAATCTTTTGGAGATGTTCTTGTTGTCTTTGATGAACTGTCCTAGTTCTCTTCTTATCTGGCGCTTGACATTTCTAATGACTGATTTTCAGTTTAAAGTGTTTAGATTATTTGGATTACCGTTTATAATAATAATAATTTACTATTATTAATGGGGGTGGTGTAGGATCGTGGATAGAAATAGAAGGTGGACGTCAATATCTACCTGATGGACCTTAAACCAACTTCCCCCTGTGCAGCAGTTGAAGTCTCAGAGTATTAAGGAATATAAGTGAGCAACAAAGGCGTGGTCAGTGAAAATTAGAAGCCGCGACAGCATTTTTCTCATAAAAATAAAGGGGAGGAGAAAACATGCAAGATCATCTACCGGTCAGCGCGCACCTGCTTGTTGAATGCTGTGCTGATCCGCCCTACAGAACTTCTCATATCTTAGAAAAGAGATTCCGGAATTGTATTAAAATGTTGTTGTTGTTTTTTAATGCCATCACCGAAGAGTAACATTGCTGTACTAACTGACTCACCCGGTTTATGACAATAGATTCGTGGTATACATCATCTATTTTAGGCTTATAATAACCGTGGGTCTCGATTATTCTATCCCACCATTTGATTCTTTCTTCCGCTGTTCTTGGCACCGTGGACGATTCGAGCGGGCGAATGAATTAGAATCGCTCTTTCTTCGTTCTTACGGCTCCATTAATACACCTGCTAATTTATAAAAATGATAAAGAAAAACAAAACAGTAGCAATCTCACAAAAAATGTCCGTCACCTTCACTTTATTCCCCCCTAATTTTCATCGGTGGTCCCATAGATGTTCTGTTGTGCGCGGCTGATTTGTTACTCGGGCGTAATTCCCGACAAGGTGAGCGTGGCCGAGGTGGGCGTGGCCGAGGTGGGCGTGGCCGAGGTGGGCGTGACCGGACTCCAACCCACAGCTACCCGTTCCCTGTGTGCAGTTTTTCTTTCTGAAGAAAAGTAAAAGTAAAATAAATAGTTTACTTCTATCATTTAATTTTTGTTTATTTAAACTCGAAGCTGATCTTCGCTTTTACTGGCCACAGCAGCAGTCAATAGACTTATTTCAACTTTGGTGGTACCGTAGTTTTTAAATAATAATAATAATAATAATAATAATAATAATAATAATAATAATAATAATAATAATAATAATAATAATATAATAATAATAATAATAATAATAATAATAATAAAGCGTGAATCAGAAACAGGCAGAAGCCGCCCACATTGGTACTCTATTGAAAGCGGATCCTTTTCCAAGCCCCGTCTATTTTTGTTTGTTCGCATATATTTGTTTTAAACTATTATTTTTGTTTTGTTGCTTAATTAAACAGTATTCTATCCAGATCGATCAGACTCACGTCGTCTCGAGTTTAGCGCAGTAATCGTCAGGGTCGGTCACCTCCGGGACAGAGGTGGAGAAATACGGACGACGCGAGAATTCTCTTGATTGTTTCCTCTTCTCCTCCCCGACCAGGTTATTCTTTGGTGTTTACAACAATGAATTTCTTTAAAAAGGCCGAGCAAAGACTTTTTTCAGCATCTATGTTTTTCATCTATTTTCTCTCTGGAACACATACCTGCCTAATTTTTTTTAAAAATCACAGCAGCTTAAATTTCCATCTGCAAATATTTATTATCCAACAGTTAAAACAAAATGTAGAAAACCGCGATATCAAATTCACGGAACCGTCGGTTCTCAGTTTTCCTATCGCGGGAGACAGAGGTGGGGTGTGCTACGTTCAGATTCCGAGCATGGTGGGGTTTTAATTGATCTCTAATTCAACCATTTATAATGCGTGATAACAAGGGTCTCGGTCCCATAACGAGGTGTTGTGACACCGTGAGATTAAGTGACGCACTACCGGCTAGGACTTCACCTGGGCATTTGGCGGCGAGGATAAATTCGTAATCCACTCTTCATGTGAGAAATAAAAGCTGTGCTCTCTCTCCTCTCTCCATCTCTCTCTCATCCCATCTCTCTCTCTCTCTCTCTCCATCTCTCTCTCTCTCTCTCTCATCCCATCTCTCTCTCTCTCGCTCTCTCTCTCTCTCTCTCTCCATCCTCTCTCTCATCCCATCTCTCTCTCCTCTCTCTCATCCCATCTCTCTCTCTCTCTCCTCTCCTCTCTCTCATCCTCTCTCTCTCTCTCATCCCATCTCCCTCTCTCTCTCTCTCTCTCCATCCTCTCTCTCATCCCATCTCCCTCTCTCTCTCTCTCCTCTCTCTCTCTCTCTCTCTCTCTCTCTCTCTCTCTCTCTCTCTCTCTCTCTCTCTCTCATCCTCTCTCTCATCCCATCTCTCTCTCTCTCTCTCTTCCTCCCCATCTCTCTCTCTCTCTCTCGTTTTATTTATTTTCTAAAAAACATTTTTCTGTAAAGAAATAAATCCTGCGTCAATCAATTATTTTTTAATGCTGCTAATATTTTATCCCTGTAGAGAGATATGTAGCACTTGTCAAACATCACCGTTTCTATTAACGCATTTATTGTAATTGATTGCTGGCGACGACCCAAAACCCGAACAGTTTTAAACCCCCCCTTTTTTTTTTTTTTAATTTGCTGAACCCTAAAAATATTAAAAACTATAGTCTTCAAACAGTTCTTCTGCTTATTAACCGTCAATTTCTAAAATTTATTTACGTATTTTTTTTTTTTTTACCTTTTAATTTGAAAGTTTGCGTGAAATGAGAACGGAGGCGGACCGATCAGCTGAGGATGGGTTCGGTTGGGAGGCGAGACAGACTAGCGGAACTTCTCCGAACTGGCCGGGTACGGACGGGGTCCGGCCCACACCCGGGCTGAGACTTCGTTTTAAAGCAAACCCCCCCCCCCACCGTCGTTTTTCTTATTCATCCGAGAGTCCCGAGCACAATGACGGGACATCGCCGAGCTTTCTCCTCCCGACACCCAGGGATGGGTACACTAAGCTGATAGAAAGAAAGTACGTTTCGATCGCTAGCGCGGAATTTCCTCATCAGACGGTGGGGGGGGGGGGAACCCCAAAGAAATACTGAAGACATCTGAAGCGAGTACGTGCTTGACGACGCTTCCAGCCGATGTGATCGCGGTAAGAGATGAAGGTTCGGCTAAAATTAGCAAATTAGCATTCAAGACCCTAAAGGGACCCAGAGACAAGAAATCTCGTAACCAGAGAAAACGACAACAGGAAACACGTGCGTGAGCAGAGGGGCCATAAGATCCCAGCGAGAGAAAAGTTACTTTTCCACGTCTTATAAATTATTTGCTAACATTTTTCTAACTATCATAAACAAAAAAACTCCGATTATTATTATTATTATTATAATATATATAATTTGTTTATTTATTTATAATTTTATGTTAACAAGATTATCTTTTTCCCTGTCAGTCTAACGACCGGAAACATTTACAGTATTCTAATTTTGTCTCCATTATCCGTCTGGACTTTCGTCTTAAAGCACCGAGATTCCCGCTATTTCATCTCCATCATCTTTTCAATGAAGCGAGAGACTCCTTTTAAAAATCGCAACCTCGGCATTAAAAAATAAAACAACAGAAACATCATTCAAAATTTGTAAAAGAGCGTCTCACATTGTTGATTATCAGTAGAAATTATCAGAACCGTAATTTAGCCATTTTCTTATGGCTTTCCTCCTCCCCCACCCCAATCAAGTTTTACGTTTTTGGCCGTGTGTTTTTAGACGACGCCATTTCATTCCCTACCACCGCCAACGAGAGAGACACCGTAGCCCGAGAACAACGGAAACATACGACACCAGTTCCTTAATTTCCTGGATACCGATATTTATTTCCTTTGAACCCATGATCTTCACATTTCGTGTCGGACTAATTCTGTCTTGCGTTCTAACGCCAACATTCAGAGGCGAAATTAGTTTTAAAAAAAAAATCCCACAACTCTGCCTCTTCAGTGATGAAATGGTCCAGCTCCACCGAAATCGCTTTTTCTTCTTCTTCTTCTTCTTTTTTTTCCTTAAAAAAGCATTACGACGACAAAAGATTTTTCAGGAACTGCGTGGTTTTCAAAAGAACCTGTCTTACAGACCGAAAGGGGCTCCGCCTTGCCTTCTTCTAACCTGCTGAAAGAACGATTTCAAATTGCTCCGTTGTTTTCTGCGATAATGAGGCCTCTGGGTTGTGACAAAGCGAATAAACACTGTGATTAATTAACGAAAGTAGTTTCGAAATGTGAACTTACATGAGAATTCTTAGATTGTGTTGTTTTTTCATTCAAGGTTTTCTCGATCTAATATAACAATCAAGAGGAGAGGAAAAGAATTAGAGTTGGAGGCTGACAGCGGGACATCTGTGGTTTGGAATACAGACCGCAGATGCGAGGTTTGGTGCTGAGCCTACGACCATGAACAAGAAAGGGTCGCTTTAAACTGGGTGATGCCCCATTTGGGAATTTAAATACATTTGTCTCAAGTAATTTTGGGAAGAAAGTAACTGAAAGACGATGCTAAGTGAAGTAGGTTTCTGCCGGCAGCACGTAGTCAATGGAATACCTAACCATGAAAAATTAGGGACCAGGTGTTGACAGGAGGCTGGAAGGAAGAAGAACAGCGAACGATGGGGAAATCGCGGCCCACACTGAAGCGGTGAGTTGGGAAAGACGGCGGTATTAAAAGAGTTCTAAATTAAAATCGATTTCCCTGGTAAGTTTGGCGAAACTAACTAGAGCTGGCAGGTTGTTAATGGCGAAACATTAGGGTTAACAAACTGCTGCTTGACTGGTTACCAAACATGGCGGTACCACCAGTAGATAATGGCGTTTTTCTGCATACAAATCTCCGCTGAAGTGGTCCTGGAAATTATCTTCGCTTGTAAAACGATGTCAAAACCGACTTAGAGAGATGGAGCTGCACATGAGATAGAGAGACGTGCGCCTGTCAAGTAATCGATGGGGAGAGAGGAAGAGGAGAGAAAGAGAGAACTGTCATTTCTGCTCAAATTCTCGTTCACGTCTGATTTTATTCTGCCAAGATGGAGAAACAGGGAGACATGCAGCTGATTATATTACCGAGTCGTAACAGTCAAGAGCTTCATGGCAAGGAAAGTGGCCGGCTTCATGTTTTACAAATCAGGTCCCGACAGCAGCTTTGGCAAATTGTTGATTTGCACAAGTGTAGTCAATATAGAGCTTTGTGGGGCCGAGCCGCGCGCCCTCTAGTGTCCGGCCGCGTTTCACTCCCAGTTTTTTTTTCTTTTCCATCACTATAGTAAAATTTGTCAAAACGCCGAGTTTCCTGACAGTAAAAAAAAAAACAACAACAACAACAAACTGTTAAACCGTTGATCGGTCGGTATTTTATTTCGTCAAAATTAAAACAATGGATTATTCTTGTCACATGATCTTTCCTCGTCTGGCTCCTCTCGTGTTTTACTTTTAATCAAGAATTTCTATTTATTCATTTACTTGTTTGTTTTAGGTGGCTTTGGTTTTCATAAAATTGCCACTTCTTTGTCTGTTTTGTTGTTTGCCTTTCTTCGTAAATTTTGCATAAAACTACAACCGTTTATGCAGCCGTAGCTTTCGCTTTAAAGTATCGGAGAGCGCCCTCTACATGGTGTCGGGCGTACTAAAAGACTTTCTTTTTTTTTTTAACCATCTTTGTGTTATAAATATGGACACTTTAGCTGTGATACACGCATCCTTCGCACGGCCGTTATTACCAGAGTAGTAAAGGCACCGAATAAAGTGAAAGTACCCTGCTTCCCTGCTGTAAGAAGGTAATAAGTAAAACCTCGGAAATTGTAATTGTTATAATTACTTTACAACGACCGGGGGCTAATTATTTTTACAAGACAGCGAGGTCATTTTCAGAGAGAGTTAGAATAGTCGCCTGTTGTCTTTTAAAACGCTGATAGCAATAAATGGTGATAGGATTCTCGTGCGGAACCCGAACACCCCAGCCCTTCCTAGTGGCACACAAATTAATGGGTTGTGTTCATATGACCCTGGGTTGATAGAAAATACAGTTGTTTTGCCCTATTTGATTCACTTCTTCTTCTTCTTTCAGGTCAGGAGGGTGCTTTTAAAAAGTTGAAATCCGAAGGGAATACTGGGAGCATGGGAACTTCATCAAACCTCGCCACTAGTCACAACACATCAACGTCGTGTCCGACACCTGCCAGACGGCGCCACCGTACCACCTTCACGCAGGAGCAGTTGCAAGAACTGGAAGCGGCGTTTGCTAAGAGTCATTATCCAGACATCTACTGCAGGGAGGAACTCGCTAGAATCACGAAACTTAACGAAGCTCGCATACAGGTAAACTGAAATGCTTCCGCTGTAGACTCGGAAACAGGAGGCGAAGTCTTACGCCGAGCTGTTTGCCCTCTGCCGTTAAAATCTCCATACTATTTTATTTCGGCATCTTTACCGCCAAACAACTGGCTTTGTGACTAGGGTAGACGCCTTGTGGCGATTACACTCGAATACCAGCGATATAAGTAAGCAAATACATTTTAAAAACACCTCGGACCATTAATTTAAAGTGTATAGGTCGAGGGAATTTCCGTGACCCTTTCTAAATAAAAATAATGGAAAAACATAATTTTAAAAGCTAATTTCACGTAAGACGGGCATCACAGAAATTTACTGATCTACCACCTGAGCCAGTTGTTGCAAAACCAGTAATTTTTAATTAAAAATTAAACTTATAGACGAGGCTACAATCTGCGTCATATACTCTGACCTCTGGTCATGTGACGTCGATTACAGCTTCATCTACACTTTCAATTAGCCCGATGGTCTCCAATTATTAGATAATTTTTTTTTTTAAATGCTATTCATTTGTTATTTTAAACTGTAGATATTTTCATTCGTATTTTCTTATTAGACAGAAAAAAAAAATACCTTCTTTAACGGCGAAACGATTGAAGAAACTGACAGGTGTAATACAGCAAAATATTTGTGCTTATAAATAGTTGGGAGGAAATCTATTTTTGTACACCTATCGTCGCAGCTGTCATTTAAGTTAATTTTACCAAAAGGTGCTCTCTCTCTCTCTCGCTCTCTCTCTCTCTCCATGTTCTCTCTCTCTCTCTCCATGTTCTCTCTCTCTCTCCATCTCCATCTCTCTCTCTCTCTCTCTCTCTCTCTCGCTCTCTCTCTCTCTCTCTCCATCTCCATCTCTCTCTCTCTCTCTCTCTCTCCATGTTCTCTCTCTCTCTCTCTCTCCTCTCTCTCTCTCTCCTCTCTCTCTCTCTCTCTCTCTCTCCATGTTCTCTCTCTCTCTCTCTCTCTCTCTCTCTCTCTTCTCTCTCCATGTTCTCTCTCTCTCCTCTCTCTCTCTCTCTCTCTCTCTCTCTTCTCTCTCCATGTTCTCTCTCTCTCTCCTCTCTCTCTCTCTCTCTCTCTCTCCATCCCCTCTCTCTCTCTCTCTCTCTCTCTCTCTCTCTCTCTCTCATTAGGACAACATTTACAGCCTTTAATATTAACTCCACTGTGGAAAAAAGGTATGAATTAAAATATGAAAAATCAATGACGGCAGAGCTAAGCAGCACCAAGCATTAATAGATATTTTCTTGCCCAAAAGTTGAGAAAATACATGAAATAATAACTTTTAAACGATTTAAACGTAAAATAAAAATAAAAACTGCATTCGGAATGTCTGAAACTAGAAATATCGAAGATAAATCTGCTTTATCTGGAATAATGCTATTCTATAGCTATTATTAGATGTAGATGATGATGAAGATGATTATTGTTGTAGTTTAACAAATCAGAATCAGTTAAGTAAATTTGTGCCTTATTTTTGTAGATTTTTAATACAAAAAACAATAAATTAAACGTTGTCTTGTTTTAAAAACTTTCAATTTGCCTTTAAAAGAGAAAATTTAATTGGAAAAACATCTATGAAATAAGCAAAAAAAAAAAAAAAATTCAAATTCTTGCTGTCACAGCAGGTAAAGTACTGGCGCTCTGGTTGCCATCGTGACGGAACGCGCTTTGTTGAGTTTCGTTTGACTATTAGCCAAAGAGGATGGTGTAGTAGGCAGACTCTGTGGTGAAGTCAACGTTTTTCCAATTCAGTAAACAGAAGAAAAGCGAGCGGTTCTGAGACTCACGCGGCCACCTTGCCCGACGCCTCTACAGACCAGTAGGACGATGTAGGCTGTTTCTAGTGATGTGTTTTGTGTGTGTGGGTGTGTGTGGGGGGGGGGGTCAGTTAACAATGGACGAGAGAGACATTTCTTCTTCTTTCTAACGACAGGATTTTAAGCAAATAGGAATTTTTAAAAGATAAAATAAAGGAATATCTACTAATAAAGGTTTTAAGGAGAGTATCGTGATTTAAAGAAAAAAACAAACAAACAAACTCTTTTTATTACAACTGTTTTTATTCTAAATCCACCCGGCGAACTGTGCAGGCGCGCCCCCTCCCGACTCGGGAGTAACTGCCCCTGAAGTCACATGACCGCTAATCAGCAGTTATTTATTGTTTTGGGAACTGGATAACTTTGTGCGACTCTCTCCAAAATTATGGAAGGAAACGCCATTTCCAGTTTGTTTAATTTTAGACGATGTTTTCGTGTTCCTTCGTTTAATATTAAACTTTTGTCAGCAGACGGAAGTTCCAAAATTGTGGACCTTCCAACAATAAGATCAATAAGAGTCGTCACCCTTTGTTATAATGGCTGCTTGCTGGACATGTTTTTCTGATTATTTCCTTCACACGGACCAAAGACGTTTCCAGAGAACTGAAGTCCGCCTCCATTCGTCTCTCTCACAGATGTTCAATAGAAAACAGATCCAGGAACTCCGGTACCTGCGTATTTCAGAACTTTTAAGAGTTCTTCGTTTATAAATAGTTCCAGCACATCTTTAATTAAATGTTATTATTCCAGGGCATCTTTCGTTCGACCAATAAGTGCTGAATAATAATAATAATAATAATAATAATAATAATAATAATAATAATAATAATAATAATAATAATAATAATAATAATAATAATAATAAATAATAGGGATTTTATTCCTATCTCGCGGATATTTCTAGTGGAATTACCTACAGATCTGGGAAGAACCATCTGCTTACAGGAAAAACATTGGATCGGGCTGGCACTCTCCAGTTTCTGCTGAGCCATGGAGAAGCAGATCCGCGACAGTTCGCATCCATGACGGCCCCTGGTCCGCGCCAGATAGAGAGATGGATACAGTGCTGCGGTTTGACTCCGCCAAGGATATAATCAAGCAGTTCTGCCATTGCTCATTCATGGTCCCAGACTTTGGGAGCTCGAAATAAACAACTGTGAAAAAATAATTAGCGACGGAGCCTCGTGATGTCATCAAATTCTCCTACAGGGGCATATACTCTTAAATATCTAAATATACTCCTGGTATTTTAGATAATAATAATAATAATAATAATAATAATAATAAGAATAATAATAATAAATAATAATAATAATAATAATAATAATAATATATAATAATAATAATAATAATAATAATAAATAATAATAATAATAATAATAATAATAATAATAATAATAATAATAATAATAATAATAATAATAATAATAATAATAATAATAATAATAATAATTTAGTTTGAAATAAAATGAATGCAGAAAAAAGGGCGGTGTGGTAGTCCAGTGGGTAAAGTTAGGAGTCCGAGGCACTTTTTTGCGCGGACTTCCTTCCACATCTAAAAAATAAAGAGTTCTGGGAGAGATATTCCTACCGAAGTCGGAAGTGCCGAGCCCCACGTGATCCAGAATAAGAAACGCTACCTATCGAGGAATTGGGGCACTACGCTCCCTCGCCAATGGGGTCTTTAGACGGAGATGTACAAAAAAAAGAAGAAAAGTGAGGAATAAAAATGATAATAATGAAAGTGAAAAGAGGCTACTCCCCTCAGTACAAAACTATATGGCAGCTGGCAGGATCTGGAGAAGACGATTAGATTCATCGCTAGTTGTGGGATGACAGTTTAGCGGCGAACTTTAAGAAGAAGAAGAAAGTGAAAAGACGAGGATGTTAAGAGAAACTCGTTAGATTTGCATCAAACAATGAAATTCTCGCGTCTTGTAATCACGACGTAAAAATTTTCAGAATATCTATTTTCTTAGGTCAGTAAGTTCTGGGGTTAACTGTTCACTGAGATTTCCCAAATTCTTCATTACTGGTCTCGCTTGGTGGTGTTGTAAAATCTGGTACATTTTGCGGTGATTAGAAGTAAAGAGAATCTTGTAAAGGAAAGTGCTGGTGGTGTCATTTATAGACGTGACTGTTATGATGTTATTACGTATCTTGTTGCCGTGAAGGGGGAAATAACGAGAAGTTGTACTAAAATATCGAGAGAGTTTGCCGTCAGTCCACTGCTGACAGGGGCAGAAAAGCACATACCGATTAACTCTTGTCTTTCCAGCTGCTGCCGCCACTCTCATGTTTGCTCTCCACCTGACGACTGGCTGCCGATGTCCCATGAGCAGGGTTTGGAGAGAGAGAGAGAGAGAGGGGGGGGAGAGTAAGGGAGGGGGAATCACGTTACTAACGAAATCTTAAACCTTCCAAATTGCATCGTTTCTTAAAGTTTAAGCAGCATCTGGAATTTATACTGCTGGCCTGCAGATATTTCTGCTCGGATGACCAATCTGAACGCAGTCAATCTCCCTGACTGTTCGAGTCTGCCCTGCCAGCGTACCCTGGTATCAGCAAATACGTTCGCTTCATCCCTGTGATGTCCAGAGGTCGCTTAATGCCCATCTTTATCAAGTACTACTTTTGCTTGTACCGCGACAGTTCTCTCGAATATACCCCGGGTATATTAATTAAATTGTAGGCCTGCTTTTAACGACGCCTCGCCTTATATTTCCCTTGCTGCTGTTGCTGCCATCACCGAGTTTGTGTTTCGGTTTATTACAATTAAAAAAGAAACCACCCTCCCACCACCATTAAACTATGGGATTTTATCTTTCTCTGCCAGCGCCTTCAGCTATTAAAAGGTAAACGTCTAGCAGAACGGTTACTTCCATTTGATCAGATGACCGTCGTTTTTATCGTGATAATCGTTTTCAAGTATTACTTTGTCATAGAGTAAGAACTAACCCATCGATTACACCTTTGCCTTATTATTTCCGAGTTCCGATGTTTCTACCACGAGGATTTTGCTGGGTAAAAGCACCGCGTGTTTTAGTTCCAACAGTGAGAAGAACGCGAGTGGTATAGAGAGGAGGAAAACTACTAATATCGGTAATAAATCATATATGAAACGGGTGATGCTTCTTTCTTTTTTTCCCCTTGTGGCTTTACCGTGAAAAATCTTGAGCCAGATGGCGATAAAAGGGGAAATTCGCCAAGTTTGCTCCAAAGGTGAGACCATCTGCCGATCCAACTCATCAAGGGCGTTTAGTTGCCATGGCAGCGGCTTGAAGACGCTCGCTCGGTCGGGTAGAGAGCTAATAACAGCTGTCTTTTTTCATCGAGCAGCTGACCTGACGTGGGACGCCATCTCTTCTTCCCCGCCTGCTCGGGCCGATAACGGCGTCATCGCCAGGCGATGAATGGGGGGGAAACTCGTTAGGAACACAGCCATTTTCTGACGATTCGGTTTTCCGGCAGCTTTTGCTCGAGAAGGACGAGATCTCGGCAGATCGATGGCGTCACAGGATCGACGGTAACCGCCCGCTTTCCGAATGCGCAGAGAGACAAAGAGAGGGGGGCATCGACGACGACCTCTTTGTGCGAACCGACTCCAAGAACAATGAAGGAGTATGAACCGTCTGTAGTCGTGAGAGGGTCTAGACGCAAACTGATGTCACCAACGCATCCAGAGCCGTTGGAGGCAGTGACGAATCTTTCAATTATAAACACGAACCACCCCACTCTGGAATTTATATTTTCCCCCAGATTTCTCCGTTCTTTTGTTTATTAAAAATTAGTACTCAAATCTAAGTGCCCCCACCATTGTTGACCCCCCTCGACAATTTCCAGAAGTGGCTTTCTACCTTAACCTCCCAGTCGCCGACCGACAAAGGGGACCCGGCTGCGAAGGCTTTGTCTATTGTGACTCCATTTTGTCTACAGAGTGGATGATGATCCGGGCGCGACTCGGGTATGTTCACTTTAAAAGCGGTGCACGGTATTTCGGCGGATTCCAAACAGATGGGGTCGGAGAAGCAACCTCAGCATTCAGCGGTTCGCTCACTAATAACCAAAGGAGTAACTCTCTGGCTTTCCGCCGCTGTGAGGCGGGCTCTTCGTGGCACAGGATAGGTAACGCCCTCAAACGAATAACCGCGGCACTACGCTAGAGTTGTCTCCGTTGTCGAGACTGGAGTATATCGTAAAGCAACAAGTGTTACGAAAGTAGTAAAGTTAAGAGCAGACGACAGAAAGAGAAAAAAAGATCGATATCGAGCGGCAGCCAAGAATGGCGGCCTACCTCCTTCCGGTTAGCCGCTGTCGGAGGACTTCTTTTTTCTCAAACCTCTGTTTGTCTCTTGATGCATTCTCATCTCTGTAGAGAAAACGGCGACAGAGACAGATTCTCGTCGTTGTTTCAGCGGAAATTCCGCGCCCCTTGCCTGGAAAGTGGCCATGTCACATCGGAATAGAGACCTACTGTCAAAGTGATAAAAATGGCGACCCAAAATATTCTGATCTTGATGCATGATGGACTCCTCCACCCGCAGACGAGCTCTCTCCCTTCATCCAGCTAAACCGCAAGACCACAGCAGTCCGGGTGCGGTACGCTAACCAGATTATCTCCCCTCCCTCTCCCTGATATACGCGGGTCTCCACTGTAGCTTATCTTAAGTGTGAGACTAAAACAATTTTCGAAGAACACGACCTCCACGGTTGGGTAGTGTTAACCCCATAACGACCACATGAGCCGGGGCTCGATTGCCAAATGCTTAAATGTGTTTGTACGAATTTGTAGGCATTCTAGGTTCTAACAAGGCCGCGGCTGTCTTTCGCTTCGAATTATTTGGGCGACGGCGTGCTGGGGGCGAATTTCAAATTGAATTTGGCAAACCATGGAGGCATCGAGCGGTGCAGATCGCGCAGCCCGGCCGGATGAATATTACATGCTGTTAACATTGCCCGGCTCGCTGTACAAAGACCTTTTCCATTAACTAGCCGTCAATTTTCATTAGGAGCGAAAATCTCATGGGAGCCGGCCGTGTTCTCGACGACTCCCGTCCTTCCGTGATCTGTGTTTGATGAAGTGGGCCTATTTAACAGGGGAATTTTATTCGATTCGTTTCACATACTTCACTTGTCTTGCTTACTCTTGAAATGTGTCCTGGGGGACGGACAGGCCGGCCGGCTGCTGCTGCTGCTGCTGCCGTCTTTCTGCACCCTCTTCTCTCGCATCCGGCCGCATGCGACGACAATGTGACTTACGGAAAACAGCTCATCTCTTCTCTCGCCTCTCCTTGACCCCCGCCAGCCTCACCTCCTAATTATCTGTCTTAATGGCCACGATAATCCGTTCTATCTTTTTACTTATTATTCTTATTCCTGTCCCGTTGTCATCTGTTCAGAGCACTAGCTGTTTTTCCTTTCTCCCCACTCTTTAATTGCTAGGGATTTTTCATCTGGTTCTTGTCGTCGCCGTACACCTTTGTTCTTCCTCTTCATCGTTTCCAATTTCTAATCTCTTGCCTCCAACTTTCTCTTTCTCTTATTTCCTCAGTGATTATTTCGCCTATTTCTGCCTTTTATGTTAATCAACTTAACAACTTTTGAAACATTTTAATTTAACATCACAGAAAACGGTGAGCTAATTGCTTCCCCTGGCTTTGATGCCGCCTGGCGAAGGTTACAGCTTTCGTGCTAATTAACCCTTTGGAAGTCTGATTTCTGCTCTCCGGTCCAGATCGCCTTCTCTTCTCCATTCACGCCATCGATAATTACGGATAAATTCGGTTTTGATTATCTACTTGTTACATTGAACAGCTAGTGTTTTGTTTGTTGTTTTTTTAATGTGAATTACTTTCAATAAAGGATTACTGACGACCGACTTCCGTTTCTGGTTACTGGTGTTGGCCAGAACGAGGGAAGGGGGGGGGGAGGAATTCATCCAGGCTGCGTCTTACGTGACTTTCCACTATAAACGAGGCGTCGTCCCCGCTCGCTTCTTACACAGATCCCATTTCGACCCCTACAGATATCAACTCTCTTTCTCTTGATGCGCATCAGCGCTGGCTGCTTCACACATGGAGGCAGGTGCCTTACTTACGTCTTACCCCAGGGATCACAATCAGGGGTTTTCTTCTTTCTTCCGCAGCTTGTTAAATTAAGATGGAATTAGTGCCAACACCTGGAAACATCAGAGGGGAACTAACGGTTTATCTTAGAATTTTTAAAGTGGTTTCTACAGCTCTCGCTTTTCTTTATTATTATTATTATTATTATTATTATTATTATTATTATTATTATTATTTATTATTATTATTATTATTATTATTATTTATTATTATTATTATTATTATTATTATTATTATTATATTATTATTATTATTATTATTATTATTATTATTATTATTATTATTATTATTATTATTATTATTATTATTATTATTATTATTATTATTATTATTATTATTATTATTATTATTATTATTCTTATTATTATTATTATTTTCGGTGGTTATTTTTAAAGCTGTCTGATGAACATGTTCTCGTTAAAAAACCCCGAAAATCGCCTGTAAGAAGCTGGCCAGAATCTTACGAATGCGATGGACCCGCTGCCGTCGTCACCAGGTATCGCTGAGAGACGTCCATCCATTCACCAGCAGCTGACTTCCGTCACCTGTCTCACGCCCCGCTAATTATATCGCGGAGCCCTTCTCTGAAAAAAAGTGGCAGATAAAAATAAATTAATTAATAAATAGAGCTTGACGGGGGTCTGAACTGAAATAGTTTTCTCGCCCCTTTTCCCCCCTTTAACACTTCAGGTGGGTTCGATCAAGTCGTCTCGGGTTTAGAGACGGAGCTCAAACCTTTAGTATCAGGTATAAGTTTCCAAGTAAAAGGGAACATCGTCTGTACGCTCTTAAAAACCGCTATAATGCGTTTAATGTCGGCGTTTACCGTTACCCTAAAGCCTTCTGGGCCCCTTTTTATTTATCGCGCGTGACGGAAGGCAAACTGAGCATAGCCAGAAGCCCGAGCAGGTGGTGGTCTACAGGCCTCATTAGCATCGCATACACACCTGGAAAACCTACGGCTTGTGCTCGAAATTCAGGTGGGATGCTCACCTGGAGGAAGGGGCCTGTGCGGCACTCCGCTCTAAATACGCACCTGCAGACCCTGACACGTCACTAGGAAGACGCCAGGCCGGGAGTAGAGCTTTGGCCTCCAGTAGCCATGGCTACCCGCCGAGTCCCGCTCTTCCGAGAAGTACACGCGCGCACGGGGGGGAGGTAGACAAACTGTTATGGTCCGACTCAGTGATTTAGGGGCCTAAAAGACTGTATACCGTCCTCCCGGCACTCTGTGATTATAACCCTTACTACAATTACTGTAAATAAATTCACCCCCCAACACACACCAAAACAGGAGGGAAAAAAAGAAGAAGCTCTAGTCTTCGTCTTGTGAAATAATGATAAAGTAATATCATAACTAAGTTGATTCTATTCGTTCTCCAATTACCAGCCCTGCCTCTCACTAGTCAGCGATTCTGAGCACAACCGGTTATCGCCGGTCTATTAGAGTCGAATCCCCGCGGTCCGTGGGCAGGAGATCCGACGGCATCACCTCGAGATCGACCGGAGTTCTCGTTCTTTCTGAAAATGCTATTACTAACCGAATTAACCAGCTACCTGCCGCGCCGTTCTAATCTTCGAAAGGGGTTTCCGATGACTGAGATTAAGAAATAAAGTTACAAGCATTTAGAAATATTTAAAATACAATTTATCAAAGAGAGAAATGTAACACGGTGGGGGGGCTCGCCCACTTGCTCAATGTATCGACTGACTCGACACCGACCCCTCCCACGCACAGACGGAGAATCGACAGCCACCCTTTGTTCGTAAGATAATGTCGGAGCATCACCAGTTATTGTCAGTGACCACCATACACGGGGAATGGGGCACAGTTGTATTAACAGTTATTACTCACTAGCAAACTGGGTTCCCCACATAAACGTCTCCCCCCCCCAGCCGTTTGGAGGAGAAGGCTTTACCCACAGTTAACATTATGGTTAACAACATTAATATAAACATGGACGAATTACCTTTTGAGTGCATCGCCATGACGACACTGAGCAGCCACGTATGCCATTAATTTCAGAATTAATTATTAATTTAGTCCCTTTTATAAACTTTTAAAAACAAACTACGTTTCTAATATGACATTAATTGCTTAGCTAATATTTAATCAAACGTTCTGTTTTACGTCGTCGCGATAAAGCAAAGACTGGTGTCGACTCGGGGTTTAGGGATGTGTGACAGGGACCCAGGTGTCGGGGGGAGGGGTCAGCCTGCGCTTCTCCCCTCGCTAATAATATGGTGCCAGAATTATCAGAGATGTCTCTTACGAGACCAAACTTTCCAAACTGCAGTCGCGTTCTAGTGTTATCTAGATACTACTCAGCTGGGTTCTTTTACTCACCGGCATGCAACAATGGTGTCATGCTGGTAGCCTCCAGACTGAGAGACTTCCGGTACGCCTACCCTATCACGCACACGCGTGTCCCCTCATTATTCCAGTGGTGTAAACTTAGGCATTTCTTTTCTCCGAGGGACTTTGTATAATCCCTAAAAACCCAGGACGATGAGTTCGGAGCTTTGTTTAGTGTGATCGTTATCTGAACGGATGTCCATTGTTTTGGAAGAGGTGTATCGCGGTAACAAAATCTGTTCTTGGTTTAATTATTCTATATCACAAAACACCACGGTGGCTTTTGCCTCGCCGGTAGACGGCGTTCTGCCACGTGGCTGCCTGAGTCGAGATCCGTCTTCACGCAGGAACGGGAAGTGGAATTTTCATAGTGTTCTATAATGGTCTTCGCTCTAATTTAGACCTGTTGAGGTACTTCTCTCAAAATGTTGCTTTATCTGTCAGGAATAAATGCGTATACACTGTGTACTGCGATGAACAGCAATATATATATATTCTGGCTTTTATGTATTTATTTGTTTATCTGCTTATCTTTCTACATGTAATTGCATTTCCTGCAAAAATTCTCTCTACCCGTCTCTCTCTCTCCATGTTCTCTCTCTCTCTCTCTCTCTCTCTCTCTCTCGCTCTCTCTCTCTCTCTCTCCATCCTCTCTCTCTCTCTCTCTCTCTCTCTCTCTCTCTCTCTCTCTCTCTCTCCATCCTCTCTCTCTCTCTCTCTCCATCCTCTCTCTCTCATCGTCTTTCTTATCCCCCGAACACATTCGCCACGCACCAAAGCCATTTATTGATTGGTTGTCACCGTAGCGGACGGGCAGGTGGGGACTCGCTGCAGTTATCGCTCAAGAGAGAACCACTTTGAAATGGTGCTAATTGACACGATGAATAGACGCCCAAATGACAAAGTAATATCAATCAGTGAGGTAATTCAATTAGGCCGACATGAGCCTGGAGTGGGAGCGGGCGCTGGAAATACCTCCAGAACTGAGCGCCCTCCGCGCGTTCAGCAGGTCAGCCAGAGACTGTTTATTAGCCCAGAATAGGAGAGTAGTCTGGCGATCTCGCACTGAGTCATTCTGGAAATGAAGGAATTGCCAGGCCGCCTTGTTAGAGGCACGGAAACGTCAGTAGGGTTATCGAGAAGTTTTAATTGCGGCGGGGGCCGAACCTCGCCATCAAACGCGATCTGAGGCGGTTCTTTGTCGGCTTCCAGGAAGAGACGCCTTTATTACCGCCTCGTTGCGGCTCACGTGCTGCTGGCTTCTTTCTCGCATCTTTCCGCATTTTATCGACGCTTTTGAAAATCGGAAAGTGGACGTAGGCAGCCTTCTGTGCGCGGTCTGTTATTTCTGCGTCCTGACATCTGAAGGATGGAGGTATTTCTTCGGCAAACCAGCGGAATAATAATAATAATAATAATAATAATAATAATAATAATAATAATAATAATAATAATAATAATAATCTCTAAACTTCGGTTTATTTTATTATTGTTGGCGAGTCTTAATTTTTGTTGATGGTGACCTTAAAGGCGGAGTCAGGAAACAGCCGTCTTCGCGAGTCTTGCTCATCGGTGTTCTACTTATGCTCATCCTTCTTTTCACCTGTTACCACCAGCAGAAAGAGAACAACACAACGAAATCTTTTGTGAACGCTTTCTTTAGTTTGTTTCCTGCTATTTCTGTTCTGTTTCTTTTGCTGTGTTTATTTATTAGATTTGTTCGAACTTTTTACAAGATCCGTGTATGGAATGTTTACTGTCAAGTCCGTATCTTAAGATTGATCGATTGGGTAAATTCTGAGATGGTCGCAGTTCTCGACTTATGAACTACTGTGAGAGAGAGAGAGAGCGAGAGAGAGATTGAGAGAGATGGATAGAGATAGAGAGAGAGAGGAGGAGAGAGAGAGCGAGGAGAGAGAGAGAGGAGAGAGATGACGTCAGCACAGAGTTGGAGGGAGATAGAGATGGAAATGATGTCATTACAGAGTGGAGGGAGATAGAGATGGAAATGATGTCATTACAGAGTTGGAGGGAGATAGAGATGGAAATGATGTCATTACAGAGTGGAGGGAGAGAGAGATGGAAATGATGTCATTACAGAGAGTGAGAGGGAGATAGATAGAGATGGAAATGAAGTCATTACAGAGTGGAGGGAGATAGAGATGGAAATGATGTCATTACAGAGTGGAGGGAGATAGAGATGGAAATGAAGTCATTACAGAGTTGGAGGGAGATAGAGATGACTTCATTACAGAGTGGAGGGAGAGAGAGATGGAAATGATGTCATTACAGAGTTGGGGAGAGAAATGACGTCATTCAAGAGTGGAGGGAGAGAGAGATGACGTCATTACAGAGTGGAGGGAGAGAGATATGGAAATGATGTCATTACAGAGTTGGAGGGAGATAGAGATGACGTCATTACAGAGTGGAGGGAGAGAGAGATGGAAATGATGTCATTACAGAGTTGGGGAGAGAAATGACGTCATTCAAGAGTGGAGGGAGAGAGAGAGATGACGTCATTACAGAGTGGAGGGAGATAGAGATGACCTCAGTAGAGAAAGAGGGAGAGAGAGACGATAAATATAAATTTGTGTGAAGTTTGGTTAATATCCTCATCAACTCGAGATGGTGGGGACAGACCAGACATTCGTGTAAGGTGATGCTGAGGAGCTCTATGGTTTATTGTACTCTTAATAGATGCCGTTTTTTCTACAAAAGAACCAGTCTTTAGATTTCAGAAGTTGGTCCCGCTTGGTTTCGTTTAGTATTACTACTAGTCGACTCGAATCTTGTCTGCCTAAATGAAGCAAGAAATTCGTGCCGCGCCTTAAAAATAAATTTGTATGAGCCGATACAAGACTTCATTGAAACTATACACAAGTCGGCCAGACTAAGAGACTAGCATTTAATATTTCAGGTACAAGAACATTTCATGTTCGGTTGTTTAAATTGCTAGTCAAAGGGAGATAAGCGCATATAATAATAATAATAATAATAATAATAATAATAATAATAATAATAATAATAATAATAATAATAATTTAAAATGGATTATAATGTTTGTAAAGGAAAAACATTGGCTTTTAAAATATTGAAAAGCAGGTAAAAATAAAACTAAATTGCGATACGCAACATTAGAAAATGAAATGTTACCTGTCAGGTGATGATAATTAATTTGTAATTTTCCCAGCTTATCATTTGTTATTAAGTATAGGTGAAACAGCTCCCCACCTTCTTCTATCAACAGATGAACTCAGATAAACGAAGCTTACACATTCTTGTTGTTGGATGGACAAGCAGAATCCCCCGTGCGTCTGTTTCATCGACCTCTTAATATATTCGTGCCAATAAATGAGATTTTATGGAGACGTAACTGGTTAGGAAAGGTAAACATAATCAGTCATCCGTAAATTAATTTTTATGGAGAAGGCTGCACTAAATGTGAGGCGAATGCACTTGGTGAGTCAAAGCCAAAGAAAGTGAACCGGCTGGTAAAGAGGGTGACATAGATGCTGCTCTCCATCTTATCGATGAAGCTCATCACCCACGGCTGAGATGGGCTCCTTCACGGATGATTGCCAAGATTTACGTCTAACAAACACCAGCTCCTTTCCCCGAGGCTGATGGCTCCCTAATTACAAGTTCGTGTGCTTTATCCTGCGCCAGATGTCTGCTCATCTTTTCTTCCAAAGTTACACTCATTAGTCCCTCGTTGTCATTTCAATTTAATTTTTAAATTGGTATTGAATGAAAAGCCTTAAAGAAAGTTAACTGTACTTTTTCTCCATCTTCCGCCTTCTCCTGTCCTGGGATCTAGTAACAATAGGGTCGCTTTATCTAACAACGACATTAAATTTTCAGTTTTTATCAGATAAAAATAAATGGATAAATGTTTGTAATAGTCTGCTCCAATTGGATTCTTTATGATCCTTAAATTGGCTGGATTTTCATTTATCTATCAATCTAAAAATTAAGCGGTTCTTTTACAGAAGATCGTCGATTATCCATCAGTGGGTGCTATCCGTATAACGGTAACGTGCTATCCGTACAGCCGGTGGGTGTTATCCGTACAGCCGGTGGGTGCTATCCGTACAGCCGGTGGGTGTTATCCGTACAGCCAGTGGATGTTATTCGTACAGCCAGTGGGTGTTATCTGTACAGCCGGTGGGTGCTATCCGTACAGCCGGTGGGTGCTATCCGTACAGCCGGTGGGTGCTATCCGTATAACGGTGACGTGCTATCCGTACAGCCGGTGGGTGTTATCCGTACAGCCGGTGGGTGTTATTCGTACAGCCGGTGGGTGTTATCCGTACAGCCGGTGGGTGTTATTCGTACAGCCGGTGGGTGTTATCCGTACAGCCGGTGGGTGCTATCCGTATAACGGTGACGTGCTATCCGTACAGCCGGTGGGTGTTATCCGTACAGCCGGTGGGTGCTATCCGTACAGTCGGTGGGTGTTATCCGTACAGCCAGTGGGTGTTATTCGTACAGCCGGTGGGTGTTATCTGTACAGCCGGTGGGTGTTATCCGTACAGCCGGTGGGTGCTATCCGTACAGCCGGTGGGTGCTATCCGTATAACGGTGACGTGCTATCCGTACAGCCGGTGGGTGCTATCCGTACAGCCGGTGGGTGTTATGTGTTCTACGTAATTTCCTCCCGACACGAAGGGGGAAGTCTCTGTTGGTACCGCGTAGCGACTGGATGGCAAAACTCAATACGTTGTTACAAAAATCGAAAAGTATAAAGAAATTATTCCAATCTATTATGCTTTATTAGATGCATACTTTTTGATTATATTTAATTGTTTAAATTGATAATGCAGAAAAATACAGTGGTTTCGTTTGTTCATTTTTATCTTTTTCCAAAATTCGACGTTTTTTCAAAAAAGAAACGAGCTCTGGGCAGAGGACATAGGGGTACACAGGCCACTGATGATGTTGCAGTCAGATCCTGAGGCTAATTTTAGGTCTCTTGTTTTACTCTTATCTATAAGTCTTACACAGAGTGACGGCTGATGGTTGATATACATGTATACACAACTACATAGACAGAGTGGAGGCTCACCTCCGTCTCTGTTATGTGGGGTTAGGGCTGATTTTTGTATTTTCTTCCAAGATTTTACTGCAATTTGAAATCCATGCGCCTGTGCTGGAAGATTGCTATTGTAACGCAGTCGCTAGGTCAGAACTGTTAGAACACTGTTATGGTAACGCATTCGCTAGGTCAGAACTGTTAGAACACTGTTATGGTAACGCATTCGCTAGGTCAGAACTGTTAGAACACTGTTATGGTAACGCATTCGCTAGGTCAGAACTGTTAGAACACTGTTATGGTAACGCATTCGCTAGGTCAGAACTGTTAGAACACTGTTATGGTAACGCATTCGCTAGGTCAGAACTGTTAGAACACTGTTATGGTAACGCAGTCGCTAGGTCAGAACTGTTAGAACACTGTTATGGTAACGCAGTCGCTAGGTCAGAACTGTTAGAACACTGTTATGGTAACGCAGTCGCTAGGTCAGAACTGTTAGAACACTGTTATGGTAACGCATTCGCTAGGTCAGAACTGTTAGAACACTGTTATGGTAACGCATTCGCTAGGTCAGAACTGTTAGAACACTGTTATGGTAACGCATTCGCTAGGTCAGAACTGTTAGAACACTGTTATGGTAACGCAGTCGCTAGGTCAGAACTGTTAGAACACTGTTATGGTAACGCAGTCGCTAGGTCAGAACTGTTAGAACACTGTTATGGTAACGCAGTCGCTAGGTCAGAACTGTTAGAACACTGTTATGGTAACGCATTCGCTAGGTCAGAACTTTTAGAACACTGTTATGGTAACGCAGTCGCTAGGTCAGAACTGTTAGAACACTGTTATGGTAACGCAGTCGCTAGGTCAGAACTATTAGAACACTGTTATGGTAACGCAATCGCTAGGTCAGAACTTTTAGAACACTGTTATGGTAACGCAGTCGCTAGGTCAGAACTGTTAGAACACTGTTATGGTAACGCAATCGCTAGGTCAGAACTGTTAGAACACTGTTATGGTAACGCAATCGCTAGGTCAGAACTGTTAGAACACTGTTATGGTAACGCAATCGCTAGGTCAGAACTGTTAGAACACTGTTATGGTAACGCAGTCGCTAGGTCAGAACTGTTAGAACACTGTTATGGTAACGCAATCGCTAGGTCAGAACTGTTAGAACACTGTTATGGTAACGCAATCGCTAGGTCAGAACTGTTAGAACACTGTTATGGTAACGCAATCGCTAGGTCAGAACTGTTAGAACACTGTTATGGTAACGCAGTCGCTAGGTCAGAACTGTTAGAACACTGTTATGGTAACGCAGTCGCTAGGTCAGAACTGTTAGAACACTGTTATGGTAACGCAGTCGCTAGGTCAGAACTGTTAGAACACTGTTATGGTAACGCAGTCGCTAGGTCAGAACTGTTAGAACACTGTTATGGTAACGCAATCGCTAGGTCAGAACTGTTAGAACACTGTTATGGTAACGCAATCGCTAGGTCAGAACTGTTAGAACACTGTTATGGTAACGCACTCGTTAGGTCAGAACTGTTAGAACACTGTTATGGTAACGCAGTCGCTAGGTCAGAACTGTTAGAACACTGTTATGGTAACGCAGTCGCTAGGTCAGAACTGTTAGAACACTGTTATGGTAACGCACTCGTTAGGTCAGAACTGTTAGAACACTGTTATGGTAACGCAGTCGCTAGGTCAGAACTGTTAGAACACTGTTATGGTAACGCATTCGCTAGGTCAGAACTGTTAGAACACTGTTATGGTAACGCACTCGTTAGATCAGAACTCTTAGAACACTGTTATGGTAACGCAGTCGCTAGGTCAGAACTGTTAGAACACTGTTATGGTAACGCACTCGTTAGGTCAGAACTGTTAGAACACTGTTATGGTAACGCAGTCGCTAGGTCAGAACTGTTAGAACACTGTTATGGTAACGCAGTCGCTAGGTCAGAACTGTAAGAACACTGTTATGGTAACGCAGTCGCTAGGTCAGAACTGTTAGAACACTGTTATGTTAACGCAGTCGCTAGGTCAGAACTGTTAGAACACTGTTATGGTGATGCAATCGCTAGGTCAGAACTGTTAGAACACTGTTATGGTAACGCACTCGTGAGGTCAGAACTCTTAGAACACTGTTATGGTAACGCACTCGCTGGGTCAGAACTGTTAGAACACTGTTATGGTAACGCAATCGCTAGGTCAGAACTCTTAGAACACTGTTATGGTGACGCAATCGCTAGGTCAGAACTGTTGGGACATTCATAATTTTTTTGTAACAGGAACAATGATGAATATATGCCACAAATAATAAATTAACAACAACAACAACAACAACAACAACAACAACAACAATAATAATAATAATAATATAATAATAATAATAATAATAATTTAGTGTAATAAGATCAGTAGATAAAATTCATGTAAAACAAATTGTTCAAAAGTATATTCATAGCGAAATCAGTGACAACAGTTAAATCAACCGAATCCAGACACATGGATTTGGCGCAACAAATGTGCGATGAGAGCCATGAATGCGCTCACCTCATCAACTGCATTTAAAAACTTTGACTTCATTGATTTCTGGATAAATTGGAAAAATAAAATAATAGCATAGTATAATACAAAATTTCAAAACAGTCGGATTTGATCACCTTTGTTTGAATTTCTAAATTGTAAATGTTCTGTTATTCTGATTTAATATTGCAGTAAATATATATTGCCTTTTTTCAAATATCTGTTTTACTTAGCTGTTTATTCTAGTATCTGTTTTCTCTAACAGTTTATTCCAGTATCTGTTTTGGTTAGCTGTTCAATCCATTATAACAACTCTGGAATTCCAGGTCTGGTTTCAGAACCGGCGAGCCAAGTACCGTAAACAAGAGAAACAGCTAGCCAAGTCTCTATCTCCAGTCATTCCCGCCTGCAATGGCATGATGCGGAACATCTACCCGTCGGCCACCCGAACGTATGCCTACCACACCCCAAGCAGTGTCAATACGATGGCCCGGTACCCGCAGATGAACACCTACCCGCCTGTCGCTCAGTTCTCGCCCATGAGCAGTATGCCGACTACTAACATGGCCACGGTGCCCAGACAAGTCCAGCAGTTCCCAATGACGTCCGATTACAACCTGGTGAGTAAGTAGTTGAGCGACCACTATTGAGCAGAAGTGGGAGACACCGTTACAAATCAGTTACTCTCACTAAGCCAATGTACGCGTGGAATTCTGTTGTTGTTTGGAGGTTCACTGTTCTCCACAGGTTCTTGCACAATGCAAGCAACCGACTGTAAACTCTTTTTCCTTTACGCATCGCTAACCCTGCGTTCTCTCTATAAAAGACTTTCGCGCCATTGTGGAGTAATTCATCAAATAATTTATTGTTCTTTTTTACAACGATGAGCGCCAGATGTGTAAATTCTGCGCGTTGACTTCATTCTTCTTCCTCCATGAAATATTTCCTGATGAGTCAACGGCGCATCCCTTGGTTTCTAGTCCGTGAATGGGAAGTATTCTCGGGTTTCTGATCAACTTGGATATTAATGAATTGTTTTAAGAGTTTTGGGGCACGGTGCTACACACCCACACACGTCGCTAGCTCGAATAAGGCCCCTTCGCCGCTTAGCGCAATAACAAAATCTAATTGTAGCCTTTTGTTCTTCTCGATCGGTGCTTATGAAAAACAGTTAATGTCTGAACATCGGGTAGTTTCCTTCCCCGTTCTGATAACGGAGGTCACGTTATTCGTTTGAGGAGGGCTGTCATAGTTTCCACTTAACGACTGGCGGATTTACCAGCAAGCGGAGTTACGGTTCGACTTTTTGAAGTAACAGGTCCAAACCCAACTACCGGCTCATCCGTTCGGGACGGGACGTTTGGATTAATGGACGACAGCCCAAGACTAGTGTAGCACCCGGTCCGAAGGCAGCTGTGAACTAAACTTAACAACGAAAAAAGCTTCTTGGAAGCCCCTTAAAGAAAGTTGCAGATCCCTGTTTTTTTTCCACAAATATATCACCGAGAATTTTGTTGCGATTGGCCTTTTTGTAAACTTGCACGCGGATTGTCCAGTCGGGCATATTTGCACTTAATTCGCATTCCATTTATTCATTTTGATATTATCAGTTTGTGCTGTCATGAACATTGCACCATTTTGGCCATCAACTCGAAAAGGGATTGATGATGAAGGATGAAGCACGTGACATGTGTGTACACATTTATTAGCTAAAAACAAAAACAAAAACAAAAACAAAACAGGGAGACCGTTCTTTATTGTAAATATTACCATTATTATCGTCTTTCTTACGATCGGTGGCTTTATGTTCAAGCCATAACTTTTACTGAAGAATCTGCTAAAAATCAGGGGAAACAGTTCTTTGACCTGGCTGTCAATCTGCCGTCTGTGTACTGTATTTTCGTCAACGACATTCTCATCCCTGGTTGTGGTGACTGTGTATACGAATCAGCTAGAGAGCATAGTTCCACATAAGTACCTACAGCACAAGGGATAATCTTTTGCCTGACTGTACAGTCGTGTCCGTCAGTACCTCAGCCTGCTCACCTACAAACGTTTCTAAAATTCTTCTGATCGCTGCCACTGCGTGGGAGAATCGCCAAACGTTTTAGCTCAATAATTGAAAGGATGTACCATTCTGAGACTTAAATATTTATTTTATAGGTTACAGTTTTGAAAGTGATTGGAATAGTTTTGATCGATATCTTAAATATTAATAATTTTCTCTTCCTCCATTTTATAAATTAATTTTTGCTATCTCCCCCAGCTTCCGTTCCTAGATTCGTCTAGAAGTTGGAAAGAGAGTTTGGTAAGATATGAAGCGTAAAAAACAAAGACTTCAAAATTAGTATACGTGTTCATCAAGCTACAGTAGCTTGGGAAAGCACGTGTTGGCAAAGTTTTATAATGCGTAAATTATCAAAATGTCCATTTTTGAAACCCCGGTCAACTCCTTTCACCGAGATGGCTTGGCTGGAACTGAATGCCCGACACTTTAAAGGAGTCAGCGGCAGATGGACTATCACAAGTCAACTGCCCGCCATCTGTTGACAACCTTAAAAACAAAGGTCCGAGTTTTCTTACCACAACCGGGTTAACAATGGTGGGAGGGGCGGAAGACTCAGGTGAACGGCTCCGATTTAGAACGATTCTGCTAAGATTTCTACAAAGTAAGTTTCCAAGAAAACCATCGCGGTTTTACCCGCGCTTTCTTATTAGTGAAACAGCGTGTTTCCTCATAAGATGGTTACGGACATACGCACTTATACCGCTAGAATAAGCTGGCACACGTTTGCCGACAGAGGGCGTAGCCAGCGTATCGGTCTTTGCTCCACGTGGTCTCGGAGTTGCAACGTGTGACATCTACTTGTATGTTGGGTCTCCTCCGAGATCGATCTGCACTCTTTTATGAGAGACTGATTTGACTAACTGTTGTTTCTTTTTAACAGGAGAACCACGAGGACGACTGGTACAACAAAAGCCTGACAGCACTGCGCATGAACAACTCTCATCCGGGTCTTACCAATCCTGTACTACAATACCAAGCTTAAGCCCCCCACGACCGAGGCTCACGACCTCATCTTGCGGCAGTAATCAGAACCTCTTTTTGGAACGGTTTTTCCTGGCAATAACTTGCGACTCTGAAGTCGGGTGGCTAAGCGCGTAACTTGTAAGATTATTATTATTATTTTTTTTTTTTTTGGTGCGTGTGTGTGTGTGTGTGTGTGTGTGTGTGTGTGTGTGTGTGTGTGTGACCGGCTGTGAGACCAGAAGGAGTGAGAGAACGTGTTGCTTTGTGTGCGAAGACGACACCGCGCGCGCGCGTGACATTATTTCGAAACTCGGTCTACGTCAGTTTCTGCGGAGCTAAGCTTCCTGGGCGTTCGAATAATAATAATAATAATAAAATAATAATAATAATAATAATATAATAATAATAATAATAATAATAATAATAAAACAGAAAAAAAAAAAAAAAAAAAAAAAAAAAAAAGAAAAAAATAAATAAATAAGATGAGATTTAAAAAAAGAAAGAAAGGAAGAATTTTAAAGGTCTTGTACCAGACGGTTTCCGCCGTTGGAAGCTCGACGCCTGATTAAATCAAATGATTACTTTGGCGACGTTCTTTTGATAAATCGGTGGAACCATCAGGCTTCTTGGCTGTAATTAAAGAGAAAGAACCCGGCCGAGGGAGGAGGGGGCTCGTCTTGTAGATATACGCACCGTTGTAGAACAGCCTTAGACTCCACCTGACTGCATCCATTATCTCAATTCAGAAGCTGGTTTCTGGACGAGGCGCAGGTCCCCGCTTTTGGAAAATACAGAATCAATTCGTTCCTCCCCGCAGCCACAATGGTGACCACGGTGATCGGGTGATTTGAAGAACAACGGGAGAAGAAAATGAATATATTGTCAGTCGTTCTTCTTCTTCTTGTTTTTTTTTTTTTTTTCCCCCTTCTTTTTCCAGACAGTTTGCAAGAACGGAGCTGCTGTAGGACGATGTGTTTAGGGTTTATAAAGAGAATCATTTTTATGTGGTGTGTGTGTGTGTGTGTTTCGGGCCGACATTTATTACTCGAAGCCAGCGCAGTAGAGTGTTCATGTCTAGCGCCATCTGTCCTTTTGTGAATAAAGTGTGTACGTCACCGCTCTCTTCATCCTTGCAGCCCCAGAAAACCCTGACACAAGCGGAACTCGCTGAAGGGTTGTTTTTGGGGTTTTTTGTGTGTTTTATATATATAAATCCCCCTTCTCTCCACACATAGCTATATTATTATTATTATTATTATTATTATTATTATTATTATTATTATTATTATTATTATTATTATTATTATTATTATTACGCGAATTTTTGTGAATCAGAAACTTCCCCGACGGAGGATCTGGTAACATTAAGCAGCTGGCTGAAGTTTCCCTTTATTTCGATGAGAGTCATACTTATTATGGACAGAGGAATTGGGATACAGACGGCGTGTAACATTAAATGGACCAGTAGCATCATATCAACAGGTCCTTATCTGCGAGCCCAACAACAGGGTTCAGTTTACTACGCTGGTTAGTTAGAAGCCAGTATTATGCGAGTGACAGATGTAGACAACCTAAAAAGAGTGTTTTGGAGTAATTAACCGAGGTATCAGACAACAACAACAACAACAAAAAGAAGTCGTATTTCCCTTCTGTGGATCCCTGACTTGTCTCTGTTTCGATGGCGCTGTTCTTATTGGAGAGAAGATGCTTCTTTATCCGAGAAGATTCAGCTCAGATTTACTAGAATCCTTCCGGGTCTTAAGAACACTGAAGAATTAAAAATAAAAGATTAGTAAGTTCGAATTTTAGCCAAAAAAATAATAGGGGTGTATAAAATATTTAGCGGGTATTAAAAATGCATACAGTCACTAATACTAGGGACCTTAATTACAAACTGGTTAACATTCCAGCTCCGTTAGATATTAGAAAAATCGTGTTTTTTAAACAACATGTTGTTTAAATATTTCTCTTTCCCAGGGGGTGGGGTGGTGGTGGGGCCTTCGCGTGGTTGCTTCCTGCCTCTTTGTAACTAACTACCTAAACTAGAGTATACTTTTCCAGGTTATACTTAATATATCCAAGCTGCGGAATTATCAGGGAAGCTGCCAGTGACGGAGACACTGAAGGACCCCGATTCGCGCCTGTAGTAGAAGTCAGTCGGATGTGGATAAAACGTTCGGAGCGTCTCTGTTACTGTCTTATTAACGCGCTTCTGGTTTCGGTTGTTAACTACTGGCTACATCTAGGTTAATTAATTACTCACTGTATAGCGCCGCAGTTCCTTTTGAGTTTTATAGAACAAACCAGATAAAAATAATAATAATAATAATAATAATAATAATAATAATAATAATAATAATAATAATAATAATAATAATAATAATAATAATAATAATAATAATAATAATAATAATAATAATTACATATTTTCATTGAACATTATATATATATATAAAAAAAAAAAAAAATACACAAATCCTTTTGGCAAAAAAAAAGGGGGGGTCTCTGTATTTGTATACACGGAGAGAGTCCGCGCTCTATACACGATTATGCACTAAGATCTAAGAATAGTAATTTTAAGACCAAAAAGACGACCTTGTCTGATCTCCCTGTTTCTTCGCTTTATCCGAGGAAAGTAAATCTGTTTTCCGCTTAATGTCACTTACAAATATATGTATAGAATCAAAAAACTAGTCAACCAACAAAAATTATTTCGGCCTTTTAACAGAACTTAATTTCGAAAGGTGTCATCTGATGTCTTCGGGTACAACGAATATAACAAGGAAGCAGGCGCTGGGAATACTTCCACCTCTGTATGCTCCGGAAAATGTTGCTTATGTGAGCAAATTTTGATATTTGCTTGAGTTATGATTTGGTTAAAACTTTGGTTCTATCACGCAAATTTTGGTTAAATAAACGTATGCGATTAGTTTCTTTTGTGCAAAAAATATGAACCGGGTGAGCTTTTTCAATGTGGTTCATCTGCTCTTTGACGTGAAGGCCGAGGGTCACGCAACGCCCACCTGAGAGGAAGCGGGCTACAGCTGTGAAGAGCAGGGAGGTTTCGAAGAGGAAAAGCGAGATCGGTATCGCGATTACCCGAGTAATTGTTGGGGAATTCAGAGAAGCTAGGGGTGCGATTATAGAACGGTCGTCCAAGAAAGACGAGGAATAAGGAGAATACTAAGGGAAGATAAAGCTTTTACACGGGGAGCCACCATCACCGAGAAACAGACTGATGGATAAGGGGCCGCACGGAGTAGCCAGTGATCAGTAAGAAGAGCAGACTTATTACAAAGGAAGAAAAAAATTAGCATACAAAAAGATGAAATGGAGGAAAGAAGAAAGGATATTTTCCTTTCGGCAGAACGTATAACCTGGGCGTAGAGGCAGCAGACTTTGGTAGAAATCTTGCAGTGCCCTACTGTTAATAGTAGGGAAAGGGCTCCGTTCTGATGTTACATGGCTTCCAAAGGAGTTGGATATTCGGTACTTATGGATGGAGTGAGGCTGATGTGCATACAAGTGCATTCTGGGACGAAAACTGTTACCAGCGGCACGGGGACAGCACCTCAGACTAGGAGATGTTGAAATGGCCCCAAAACGGATGGCTGTGGAAAGGCATTAAGCAGAGAAAACCCTCGTCGATGAATCAGTTAAGATCTGTCCTTGTGGAAGAACGAAAGTGGGTCTTTAACTGAATCGGGTCGAAGTCTGTTTTCCTTCATTCGCGAAGACTAAGTCCGTCTGGGCTAAACAATAACACTCTCGAGAGTCTAGTGACACAAACACCAGCACTTCTAATATCGTATACGGCCGGCTGGACATCTATGTAGCGGAAGTTTTCACGCTACAGCGAGCAATGGACAATCAGCACACGATGGTGGAGATATTCCCGACCCGTCTTTACCCATCGTATCCTTTGACAAAGACGAAGGCTTTTCCGGCATCAACCTAGCCAAAGGTGGTCGGCCGGTTACTTAATTCTTACGCCGTCAACTTGTTGCAATGAATTCCTAATTTCAATCCTTGTAGTAAAGCCATAATCATTAAGGAATGGTCACAACAGTTAGCGCCGTTAATTGAACCGGGTTGTTTAGCTTTAACTAGGTGGCACCTGCTGATTAGAACTTTTCTTTGTACACGAATCAGAATTCGCCAAGACAGAGAAAAGGCTGCGACAGTTAGCATGAAGATTTAAAAAAAAAGAAAATGTTTAAGAAATAAAATTGTTAGCGGTTTTCTAACGTAAACGGAATTAATAAAGTGGCTGGGTTAAAGGTTCTTCGGGTGAGCACCAGTTACTGGGCCGCCGTATGATGTGGTCAAGACGACGGCTGGATCGGGAGAGCTTTGTCAACGGGAGCTATTGCAAATCAGGCTGCAGCGGTTGCTGCTGCTGCTCTTCTCAGGTGCGTTCAGTTTTTGTTTCATTTAAAATCTTGGTTTAGTTGGATTGCTCTTATTCGAAACGATCTCGCAATAGCTTTATTGGTTTACGTTTCTTTGTTTCAAATTAGTTTTCTCGGACCTCTTTGTGTCTTCAAAGATATTTTTCAATAAAGTTCAAATAGCGTAACAGTGAATTATTTCAAAAGTCTCGAAACACGACGGAAGCAGGGAGTCGTGGCAGCATCACAAGACGTCGAAGGCGTACGTCTCGTTAACTCTACCGCTACGGAAACTCTTAAGTCTGGTGAGGCATCCCCTTGGTGACCCGCAGCGTCTTCAGATAAAAGGCACTTAAAAAGAAAGCTACAGATCGTATATTCCGCCAAGACATTTGATCTAAACGGATTCTGGAAAATAGCTCGGACCGGGATGTCGAAAATGAAAGTAAAAATTAGCACGCCAAGAATTCCGTGTATGACCTTTGAAGATCTCTGGGGAAGGTTTCCATGGCCAAGAAGAAGAGTGAAACCAAAAGAAGTATCCACGCATGCAGAGGAAATCCTGAACGATAACAGAACGTATTATCAGCCTAACTCCATCCCGGCACAAAGACTGCGGTGGCAGCATTAGCAGACTCGGGAATTCGACAAGTAATTCCCACGCTTTCAGACATTCAGAAATAATAATTATTCTCTAAAAAAGCTTTAATATTTCACTCGTTTGTACACACCGTTACCTTACAAAAATCTCCAGCATGTGCTCTCATCAGCTACTGAAAACAGAGAATATTTTAGAGGAAAATGTATTGGATGAGTGCCCAGACATGCACCTATTCTAATACATTTTGTAGGATGTAAAGCAATCTAATAATAATAATAATAATAATAATAATAATAATAATAATAATAATAATAATAATAATAATAATACAACAACAACAATAATAATAATAATATACGAGCAACTCTATGCAGCGATATATTGGTTATATATAAAATACAAGATATTTCATTAGCGAGTCCATAATTGTGGGCGCCAGTGTAGAATATGCACGAGGTTATCAGTACAGATTTAATGAATTCACAATGATATGTTTGAAATGTAGATAGGTTTTGTTATGATGTCGCTTAAACAGGAAATAGTTTTATTGTGGGGATGAAGATTGTCATCTATTTTGTCAGGACTTTTGAAAAAGTATTTAGAGACCATAAATCTGTGCGGAGAACCTTCTTAGCTGGTGCAGAAATCTCCCTGGATCTTCATCAGCATCCCGATCGCAAAGAAGGCAAACAGCATTTCAAAGTAAAGTTTATTACACTTAATATGGTTATAAAGGATTGCTTTTGGCAAATAATTAGTAACCTGAACAGGGCGTGCAGCAGAGAGACGAGAGAATAACCGAGGGCGGAAGGCTGCGTCATCATGTGAGGAAGATCCGCAACCTAACGCGTGATGCTAATGTTTAAAAGATGAAATATAACCGTATCCAAAGTAATAAACTGAAAATGCACGCAAGACGTACAAGTATCGGTGAAATTACTACACCCGAGTAAACAGAAGTAAAGCCAAGTACGTTATTGGTTACGGAAACAAATACAAAACCATACATTGTTAATTAACTGCAATCGAAAACAAAACTAACCACTAGTAGTTAACTTAAATTGCATACATAACTTACTATAAGTACTTTACAGAAGTAACCTAGAAAAATTACTATTAGGTACAAATCATATACAAAATTAACCATTGGTTATAGTAAAAATTATAAATAAACATGTGCGAAACATACGATTGGTGGTTAACAGAAATTTAGAAAGCGTTCTGCTGGTAGTTTACCGAAATAACAGACATAGTCTGTCTCTCGTAACCAGCCGAAATAAAATACTACATTTCTGCCGGTAGTAAACAGGAATCACATAGGAAACGTTGTACTTCCTCATGTAGAACATATCACTGGTAGTTAACAGAAATCACGTATAAATATGATTTAGTAAAATCACGCATAAGCAAGTGCTGGAGAGAATATCACAGATACACACACACACACACACTCTCTCTCTCTCTCTCTCTCTCCTCTCCATCTCCATCTCTCTCTCTCTCGCTCTCTCTCTCTCTCCATCTCTCTCTCTCTCTCCTCTCTCTCTCTCTCATCTCCATCTCTCTCTCTCTCTCCTCTCTCTCTCTCATCTCTCTCTCTCTCTCTCTCTCTCTCTCTCTCTCTCTCTCTCTCTCTCTCTCTCTCTCTCTCTCTCTCCATCTACATCAGAACAGATAAATAAGATTTGGTACGTTAAATAAAGTTTTAATATTCCGTAAAGAACTAACTACTGATTTCAGAAAACAGTTTATGCTACTAATAACTGTCAACACCAGGTTATTATTAAATTCCTCAGCTTTAATAATACAAACTAGCACGACACAAACGTTTCTGATAACAGTTCGGGTTCTGCGTTTGTTCCTGCTGCTTCTCATCAGCAACAGCAACCTTCGACTTGAACATTGTCTCACTTGAGTGTCGGTGAATTCACTAAGTGAGAGTAGATAATCGGATGCTTTCTCCTCCTTTGCTGCGTGCGTTTTCATCCCGAAGTGAATTTTGCTGCTTTGATCCCGAGAGAAAGCCATTAATGTTTGTCATAACAAGTTAATATAGAATTTAATAGTTCATTACTCTGGCGCCACCACACCGGCATCTCATCAGTATCAGCGCTCCACCATCAAAGTGTCTAATCAGGGGGAGATTACCTCGTTAAACAGTGGAACAACACGGCTAATGACTTCTTATGGCGCTCAGGCAACCGTCTCTACTTCCAAGCACATTTTCACTTTTACTAGAAATCACTTGATCTACAAACTCCATTGTTTAAAATTTAAGAGAGAAGAAAACGAAAGGTTTTTAAATAACAAAACATTATTTTACTAAATATTAGGTTAAAATTAACTAAAGGTTAATTTATTTCTGGGCTACGTGAAACGGTATTTCGATGTTTAAATAATGAGTCGCTGACGAGACTGTGCTTGACAAACTAATGGTGTAAATGTGTGGAGCAGGTGGGAGGACAGGGCTGAGGATAAGGCAAGACATCACTCGGACAGGGTCTGCAAGAATCCTTCTTTATGTGTGTGTGTGCTTGGCTGTTTTTACTGAATATCTGGATCAAGATAGTCTTTACAGAGCAACGCACACCTCTCGCCACCATACTGTCACCACCAGGTGCTCGAACTTCCGATCAACGGCTGATATTCGAACCGTGACGATTAGCGAGATTGGAAACAACCGAGCCGGATAACTGGTCTACTCGGCCGTCTCTCTCTAATTGCTCATCACAAGGCCACGAAACGAACCGTTTGTTTGTTTTAGCAATTGTGATAGATGGACATCGAGGGAAGACCCCGTGTTTCTGAACAGCGCCATTTTAAGCGATGGTGGTTGGTGTGGATGGATTCAATAAATACTTCTGTTGGTTTCAGAAGTAAAAACCAACGCCGTACAGACTCCGGTTAATCCTGGCCCAAGAAAATAATCCGATCAGTGGTATAAAAACCATCGAATAACCTCTTTACAGTGGAACATCGCGAGGATGTAATGTGAACAAAGTGGAGACGTTCACCCGAGAGTCGGCCCAACGACTATTGATCAGCGAGTTATGTCTACCACTGAGTGGACCGTGACACGCGGTCGGTACAATAAATCGCTACCAGATCTGGTTGGCGTCCACGGCGCCCCGACTGAACCAGAGCTCACGGAGAGAAAGCGCGAAGAACCCTTCGAGTCTCTGCAGAAAATAGGATTAGCTATTTGCTGATACCGGTCTTATGGTCCGATCGGGGCGGTGACACGGCACAAACCGGCGTCAGAAGCTGACACCTGACTACAGAGGTTGGGCGAGAGGTCAGCGATTCTTTGGCGGACTTGGAATGGATTCTAGTTGGTTCTCCGGGGCAGTGATCCACGTTTATTGTTGTCAAATGTGCATTCATAAATATTCAAAAGCTCAACCAGGGCACGTAAGATGTGCGGGCCCCTAACGACACGAACGAAATTCAAATGAGAACGATAGAAAACGTTCTATCAATAGTTTTAAAATTCAGTTCGGTTGATTATCAGCACTTTCTCAGTAAAAATACAAATACGGTTTTTGGAATTATGCTAACTGATTATATTAACACTTAATTATACAGAGTGCAGACTAGATGTTAATGCAGCTTCGTTAAAGCAGTAACACCTGTAATTATCTACTTTCATATTGAAATGAAGGCATCTTTGAAGTAACTGTTTCTCTGTGGCTTGGAAGGCAGAGGAAGACTGACCGTAGGCGCTGGACACATCGTTCAGCGTTAGAAAAGGATGCCCAGCGTGTGCGTTATTTAGGTCTGGTGAAGAATGATTGAGCTGCTCGGTTAAATTCAGAATTTAATCACGATAAGCTTCGATTAAGACGGAGTTAATGGCGATAGGAAACAAGAAAGACGTACTGGTCGAGTGGATGGTAGGGCCACCGGCCGCCAACGGAAGTTCCTAGTAAAGCTCTTCACTTTTAGATGAGAGGAGAGGAAACAGTAAAGGCTTATGCTGAGGATAATTACAATTATCACAACGATTAATAATAATAATAATAATAATAATTCCCTAGACTTCAGATTTAGAAGTGAGTTTAAAGGAGAGATATGTAAATATAGATATACAGATTCAGAGAGGGACAGGAAGTTTAACAAAGCAATACATACATACATATATATATATATGTTATAGGTTTTATTGGTGTTTATTCTTTCTTAGCTACTTGCTTTGGACACTTAAAAAAAAACAACAACTATGAGTATTTTTTTGTTACCTGCAGCCATTTATGTTGAACCACGGGAAAGCAAAAAAAAAAAAAACGAAGTTATGTCCCTTTGCTGATCCTCGAGCGGGCGGAACAACCGGTCTGAAATCAACGGTGAAAAAACGGCCGACTTTCCGCATTTCTGGACTTAATTAGCAGGGTTTTTGAGAATATGCACACACAACACACGGGTGTGAACACTATTTAGATACAGCAGAGTATCTGACTGGACAGTTCGTTCCGCGGTTACGAATTAGATTAACTTCGTCGTCGAGAAGTTTTGTTGCTGCTTTAACATTTCCGGGTCGTGGAACATTCAGGATGTCGGACTCCGCATCAAGGCGCCAATAAACTGGAAACTTAACTGAAGAGATCGTGGTGGAAATTGGTCGATGGGATGGAATGGGTGCTGTTAAATTCTCCGAAGATGGCCAGGGCCCAGTCTGTAGACGAACTGCTGACGGTGGGCCCAGAATTACTGGAGAAGGGTCACGTGGTTGATGATGACCAGTAACACTGGAACAAGTCATTCCAAATCAGTCTTTCCAGTTAAGGTGTAAAGGTGAAAAAAAAAAAAAAAATAACCCTCAACATTTAATAAGTAAATAAAGATTTTGAATAATCTTTTCATTTTCTTTTGTCTCGAAAATATGTTAGAAGTACAAAGAGTTTTACCATTCTAAATTCCCTTATATACGCTTTAGTTAGAATGCAGGTGTAAAACAAGTCTCATGCTAGATCTAATGGTACGATTTCGTGGAATTCTTTGTTTTGAGTAAAAAAAAAAACTGTTAATTTAATTTGTAGCAGTTGCTACTTTACCTGTGCTGAGGCTAAACGAATTAACAAACCGTTCTGCCTCAGTAGCTAGTCAGGCGTCGCCAACACAATCTTCCTTGTGAACCTCGAACGACTCTTGCTCCTCTAACCAGCGATGGAGTTGTCTGCTACTGCCGCTAGGAGCCTCCCTCTCTCTCTCCCGGAAGTGCCGAGTCCCCATCTGTTTGTCCGTTGTCACGATCAACTTCAATTCTTCGACTTTAAAACATGTTTTTCTCTTTCTCTACACTATTTAAAATAACTTCTTTTAACCGTTATCAAAGATCGTAATGAACATAAACAAAAAGGTTAACGTTTCATTAATTATCATTTTCCTTGTCTGGTATCAATCAGAAGAAAAAAAAAAAAAACTATTTTAATTTTCTCCTGTAACCCTGAGCCAGACAAGTGACCTGGATCGTCACATATTAGCAACACAACAGGACGGGTATCAGAGAACAACTCGGTTCAGGTATCCGTCGAAAATCTAATATGAGACGATCTTGTAGATGGGCCAGTTTGCTTCAAAACATTTATTCTGTCCTGCGTGTGTTCTTGGTCGAGTCCTCTCCGTGCCGAAGACTGCCGCTTGCCTGGGTGTGGTGGATCAGAGCCCGAACGGTTGCGATACTTATTAATCTAAATGATGAGTTCCAGTGGAGCTCGTATTGTTTCTGTCTTACACGCTGCACGAGAAACTTAAATAAATAAACAATAAGAGTAATCTATGTTTCAAAACTATTACGTCGAATTTTTTTTTTCCCTTTCGTGATTAATCAGCATTTGACACTATCTGTCATAAGCTGAATGGCTTCTAATAAAATTTAATCGCTCTCTAGTCACGGGTAAACACCGCGTTTTATTCTCACTTCCTCTAGCCCCGAGGGTATTCGCCGGGAACGATTTAGATTCGGGAAATTTCTCCGGCACACCGCCTCTGGCTGTGCAATTTCTTTCTGTCACCTTTATTATCTAAAGAACAATCTGAGAGAAAACAGGCAGAAAACAACAACAACAGATTTAATTTGTAAAACGAAAGTAGTAAAAATATTTTTAAACAAATTTTTTTAGAAATACTCTTTTTGACTGGTGCGCACCTCACCTCACTCTCACCCTCGCCGCACCCTCACCTCACCTCACCTCACCCTCATCTCACGTCACCCTCACCTCACCTCACCTCACCTCACCCTCATCTCACTTCACCTCACCTCACCCTCATCTCACCTCACCTCATCCTCACCTCACCTCACCTCACCTCACCCTCATCTCACCGCACCTCACGTCATCTCACCTCACCTCACGTCATCTCACCTCACCTCATCCTCACCTCACCCACACCTCACCCGACAGCAGGCTTTACGATCGAGGATGCGATGGTTGGTGCGGCCGTCTTTCCCGATTCATCGTTTATCCCGTCTAATGGCCGTGCGGAGGGCGGGAACAGACGTCCAGTCGCACGTGCCGGGTCCTGGAGGGGGAGAGTCTCGTCCGGTCTATCAGCCCCGCCTGTGCATGGCGTCTCCTTCTCCAGAACCGTTCGGTTATTTTGTATCCTTGAAGAATGCACAAAATTAGTTCGGGCATTCGCCACCCCCTGACTAACGGCAAGGGTCCTGAATAACCCCCCCCCCCCCACCACCCACCCGTTTTCGAAGATCTTTCCCTTCGCCAGCATCGTAGGAGATGCGAGTCTTTTATTTATGTGACTGTCAACTTTCAGTTTCTGCCCCCTTATCCAGTCTGCCGGCGGTGCGCGGTGAACTCACAGGTAGCGCGTGCCCGGGCCATGTTTTCGCTGTAGCTGGCAAGTCACGTGATCGTCTTATCCGCCGTACCTACTCTTCTTCATTGTGGCTGATGGTGTCTCCACTGACGACCTACGGGAGTCGGCTGGTCACCCTCTTCGCCCAGTTTGGTGGAGCCGATCCCTTACCCCACTGTCGCACCATTTGAACTAGTATTTTTGTTGTGGTTTCGTTTTCATTAAGGGTTTTCCATTCATTGATGAGAGAGGTAAACGACAATTCCTTTCTCAAGCTCCAGCCTTACTGATAATAATGTCGCCGGCGTTTAAGTCCTCTGATTCCTGTCGTTCGCTCGCTGAGTATTAATTCAGTGCCAACTGCACACGAAATAACATAATTTAAGATATTCATAAAATTTTCCGGAACGAGAGAGAGGAGAGAGGGAGAGAAGACGAGGCGAGAGGAGAGAGAGAGGAGAGAGAGAGAGAGAGGAGAGAGAGAGAGACGAGAGAGGGAGAGGAGAGAGATGAGAGGAGAGAGAGAGAGGAGAGGGAGAGAGATTGGGGGAAAGAGGGGGAAGAGAGGGAGGGAGAGAGAGAGAGAGAGATATTGGGAAAGAGGGGGAAGAGAGGGAGGGAGGGGAGAGAGAGAGAGAGAGAGAGCGAGAGAGGAGAGAGCGACGAGATTTGGGGGAAGAGGGGGAGAGAGAGAGAGGATATTGGGAAAGAGGGGGAAGAGAGGGAGAGAGAGATATTACGTCAATACAAGGGTAGATATGACGACAGTACACACAGAGAGAGATGGAAAGAGAGGGAGAGAGAGGGAGACGAGAGAGAGACGAGAGAGAGATGAGAGAGAGCTGACGAGAAGGAAGAGAGAGAGAGAGCGAGAGAGAGATTGAGATTAATAAAACATTTCGCTATTGCCCATCCATCCGTTGGTGATAGGGTACTCGAGCGACCTCCTCGGCAGGCAGTGGTCGGGGCTCATTTGTTTGGTTTTCTGGTCCAAACGGCTATAAGGGGTCAAGATCGACAACAACGAAAAAAAAATATCATCTTGAACAAATACAATAATTAAACGTTCGTCACAAGTAGATAAGTAGATACACCTTCTAACTTTGGTGGTGATGGTGAGGTTTCTTTGTTATCTCCCTTGCGAGACTAACTGTGATCCTTCGAGAGTTAACGGTATCATCAGGGTGGCTATTCGCTCTCGTTTGAGCAAATGCGAAACTGAAAATATGGAGAGAAAGAAAAAAAAAAACGATAGCATCGTTTTTTGTGAAATTTCCACGGAAATCCCATCAGAGGGAAGACTTCAGATCGCAGCAGCAACGAGGAAACCATTGTTTTGTTGTTTTTTTTTTGTGATGTCAACAGTTGTGGGGAAGCCTCAGAAGGAGCACGTGACTGTGTTGCAGAGTAAATTTAAAAATTACGTTTAACATCTTTTATTTTTTTAAAAAATTAGTATTAATAATAAACTGGTTTGTTTTTATGGATTATTAACAAGATTGTTATTTAAAAAACACAGGTAGAAAAATGAACCGAGCAGTCCCGAGTGATGTAGGATATTTCTCATTCCGTTTCCCGTCTTCTGAAGTCGACCGGAAACCGACTGAGTGTTAACTCCCTTTGTTTACTAATTCGTCAATCTGAACATCCGAAAACTTCACAGTAATCACAATCGTCCATTTTGTAAATGAGTGACCATTCCCACGAAAGTGAAACCCAAGAGTCTAATTGGCTCATTTCTCGCCGTAATCAAGCATACTTAATTTGGGAATAAATGTATTTAAACTTGGTAATTAATTTAGAATAAAAACTTACTTGAATGCTTAAATATTCAAGTAATTCGAACAATCAATTTCTTGACACTTATTTCGTTTTAAGTCCATAAAATCTTGTACTTTTTAAAACAAAGAATTTTACTGTGAGTAAGTTCCTGAAACCAAATTCCAGGTAGGAAAACCAAACCTGGCGGAAATTGGTAAAAAGATATCCGAAGAACAAAAGTCTTAGTCTGTAGCACAGTAATATGACAACAAAGATACTACGTGAGTGGTAATCAATGAATCTCAGACCATTTTCTTGGTTCGATGGTGTGGAAGAGATTCGATTAGAATGTGGTTTGAAGTAGCTTGATTAATACTTACTTAAGTATTACATTTACTAAGATAATTTTAAAATTTCATACATTTAAACCGGATCAGTCAAATTTTTAAATTTAAGAACAAAGTAGATTTGGATTCGAGATTTTGATTTAAAAACATTCTTGTTCGTTACACTATAATAGAATTCCCATCAGGTAATTTCCATGCGTTATAAAAAAGATGACAAGATTATATGTGCAGCAGTTTTTATGGGAAATGATGATATCAAAACATCAGCAGCTAAGTAAAATTACTTTAGAGAGAAGGAACCAAAAGTAATACAAGTTTCAATCTCATGAGTTTTATTTTTGCTATTTTAAATTATTATTATTTCATCTTACTAGCGAAAGAAACATTCATAGTTGGGCTTTTCTCCTGCATCCAGACTCATACATCTCTGGAAAATTGAAATTTGCGAAATAATTAGTTTCAACTCATTCTTTAAAAAATATATTGATTTCCTAAATAAGCTCTCGTTCTATCAATTTGAGGAAGGAAGATGAAGATGAACGGAGACTGCAGCCTTTTAATGAGAGAAGGCCGGTCCTTTGAGATGAAAAAACTGTCTGGCGGTAATGGAGAGAAGTTGGAGAGATCAGAATTATCTATTTTTTATATGTTTTTTCTTTAAAATCTTCGCGAACTGATTTTAGAAAATAATCCATGTGTAGAAGGAAGTTTATACTCTGATGTGTGGAAGTGGTGCGTAATAAATAAGTCATAATTTTGTGTGTGTGTGTGTGTGTGCTCATAGGTAAGTTCATCCTCTTTATCCATAGAATTTTTCTCAAGAATGTGTTGGCCTTAAACTGAAGATATTCTGCCGCTTTGGCTGCTAAATAACCGTAGTGAAAGAGATTCGCAGAAAGTATATATATATATATATAATAGAATAGAAGTCGACGCGATGAAAGGTTGCACAAAAATAAGAAGCCCATTTCGCTATTAAAAAGAAAGAAACAGGAAAAGCGTTGGAACCTAATACTGTCAGGAAACGAAGTAGCCGAGTTGTCAATCAGAAAAGGAGACGTCGTGGAGTAATTGACTTACGATGGATGCAGCGATTTCGTCTCCTTAATCAAAGCGCCTCTTTCGGGATGATTGGTGAGAGTCGGGTTCGAATGGCCCCTGGTCGGCTCGGGGGGTGGAATCTAGACGCCTATCGAAGGCTCCGATGGCGGGGTTGGCGGGGTAAGATCTCTTAACCGCTCGCTGAAGTGAAAGGAGACTTTTATAATAAAAAGCGGAAAAAAGAAAAAAAAACAGACAGAAGATTAGAAACGACGGCAGAAAGCGACAGGTGAGATATGTACCAAGACTTCTTGTTGACGTTCGTGTGAAGGGTTAACGCTTCGGAACTCTGGGCCCCGTAGGAAAAACACACATTTATTAAACGTTCAAGCGGATCGCGTACACGGTGTCAGTTTTTGGCACCCGGGCTTCGCTGAACGTTTTCTGGGAGGAAAGCACCGATTACAGCACATCCCCGTCCGGATGGTTCGTTCAGCTCCTCGATGTTGCTTGGTCACGTAGCAGTCCCCCTAATCCCACTTTCTCTCCGTTGGTATAATTAGCCATACAGTTACTTTATTTACCTCAAATATATATATATATTTTTAAAAAAGAAAAACGTTTAAAACGTTGGGGGTGGGAGGTACCTTTAAAAGTAAAACGTGTATTTCTCCTCCGGGTCCAGACTTCTGAGAGACCTACCTACCTGTGCACCAGCGAGATCAGGAGTACATATGTTACATACTTCTCTTACATTACAGCGGAATTTCATGGCGACAAGCGTTTAGGAACGAATCGAACATGTATATATTCGAAGTTTTGTTGTAAAACCCCCAATTTTTAGAGATTACACGAGATTAACAGATCAAGGAAATGTCAGTATCTGGGCACATAACCATAAACATCAATTACAACCTGGCAGCGCCTATGGAGTCCACCAGACGAATTCACCGGTCTGTACAAGTACCGGCCCAAGTCAGCTGAATAATCTGGAACAGTTCGTCCAAAGTTCTGAGCATCATTATTATTATTATATTATTATTATTATTATTATTATTATTATTATTATTATTATTATTATTATTATTATTATATTATTATTATTATTATATTATTATTATTATTATTATTATTATTATTATTATTATTATTATCATCTCAATAGCTTTGTCTACATCGTTCCATAAATTCTCTATTGGATTCAAATCAAGGCTTTGAGCCAACCACTTTAGAACTGGAATTTTTTTATTTGTGAGATGCTGTTTGACGATGGCTGCCAAATGTTTCGGGTCGTTATCATGTTAGAAAATCCAGATGAGAGAGAGAGGAGAGAGAGAGAGAGAGAGAGAGAGAGAGAGAGGAGAGAGAGAGAGAGAGAGAGAGAGAGGAGAGAGAGAGAGAGGAGAGAGAGAGAGAGAGATGGAGAGAGAGAGAGAAGAGAGAGAGAGGCGAGAGAGAGAGAGAGATGGTGGCGGGGGTGGTGCAGTCCTCAGAACACGGTTCCGGCTATTAGTCAAAATGTCCAGTAAGAAAATCGATCCGTTATTTCCTGGATACTATGAATGGGGTCTGCCCCTATTTTAAAAGAAACAGCCCCATACCACAGGATCGTCGGTTTGGGTTGCACTCCGGATGACATTCTTCACCGAATCTGCGCCGCGCATATTTCTGGCCGTCTGAGCCAAACAACCGGAAACCGGGGTCCGATGGAAAACGGTCCCTGGCGAACTGAAGTTGGACCTTTCAATTCCTCAAGGAAGCAGGGGTTTGTTTGTTTGTTTGTTGTTGTTGTTTTTTTTTTTGCCGATACTCGCTAAAATCGTCAGGTTCTCCATCTCCCTTAAAATGTCAGCAACCGTTTATTTCCCGCAGCGGGTCCGCCATTTCCTCGGCGTCCGACGTGTGGCCGCCCGCCTGTTCGCGCAGCTTCCGGACCGGAAGACGAGCCGTTATACCGCACCCGACCCGCTTATAGCAATCGCGGGATGCGAGTTTCTCTCCGCCGGCCTGAGCACCTTTCGTCAGACTTAAACCGGCTTCTTTACCCTTTGTAGAATGGTCAAAAACCGTCGGGCATTAGTCGAAACCTCTCCTCCCGCAACCATCAGTGGCTGACGTCGGCCGCCTTAAGCTTCTGTCGCTATGAAATTCCACACAAAGCTGGTCCCGTTGATCTACCCATCGATGGGAAGATCGAGAGGTTGTTTGTCTATCGGTGTAAGGCCACGTTTATTTTTACATAACTTGCCTGTCCATTTGTGTTTGTTTTGCCATCGTTGTTAAACTTTCGTCCGCCATTGTATATATATAGACAGCAACAACAACAACAACAAAAAAAGCCTAAAGATATTGGACGCCATTGTTTAATCCCACTTACGAAGAAACATGAAAATAGATCAGGTGTGAGAGGAGGCAATGGGTTTCTTAGCCAAGGTAGCAACATGTTAATAAAGGAATGACGTCACAGTACGACGGATACCCTACAGAGTAAAAAGAGAATCACAAGATGATTGGCATAGTCGTTATTGGGTCCAGCTGCCACATTGTCTGCGCATGCTTCGGATAAGACGTCTGTTCAGCCTAGGGTTGGGCCACGCCTATATCGTGTGGGTTCGGTGAAGGATCTTCCCGAGCCTTGTACATTTACCGTCCTGGAGATACTCGTGGCGTAAATATCTTGGGATGCAGATGGCCATTTCGTTGTAGTAATGTTGCTGGCCCTAAGGAATACAGACATTACCCTATAACCCTGTGTGTTGTCGTTCTGAAACAAAGCCTATTGCCAAATGTTGATGAAGAGCCAGAACCATCGATCTCACAATCTTGTCCAGGTACCTCTGACTGGTCGGTGACATTAATCAATGTTCAAAGGGATTCTTCTGCCATTCAAGAGCCATCCCTAGACGACCACATGTCTGCCACCATAAAAATTGCGTTGAACAATATTGGCAGCAGCACAGCGCCCTCCCTGATGCTATGATACGCGCAACCTGCCGACAGAATAATTCAAATTGAAGCCGACATTCATCAGAAAATATTACTTGCCCAGGATGAAAAGGTCCAGCGACGACGTTTGCTCAAAGGAAGACCAACAAATGGACCACTGTCGCTTAATCCTTCCTCAGATGAATCAGTTAGCTGAAGACTGATTGGGCGCCTCTGAAACCTGAATCAGCTTCAACTGTGCGATTTTGCAAATGACTCACCGCTAGGATTCGCTGGTCGGCGCGATGTGTTTGTTGTCATTGTCGGCTACCCACATTTCTATACAAATAATGAATTTCGAAATTTGTGTTCGCACACCACATAACCTGTGGGGCGGTCGTGTGACGTCACATGCGAACAGGTGCTGTCGATTTTTTTTTTTAACGTAATTTCTACGTTGTATTTCGAATCTGCGAGGGGATGACACCTGATGGTAGCTGGCATTCTGCGAGACGTGCACGATACCCCCCCACCACCATTTCTGTGCCCAGCATACACAAATGTTTCTCTCTATCCACCTATCGCTTAGCGCAACTTGGCGGCTTAGAGGGTGGAAGGTAGTGCTGCTCCATCCACCAGAGCCACCGATCCAGACGGATATCTAACCATCCCTCACGACCAGCTCTGTTTACTTAGGTTTGTTAGATATTATATATTGAAAAAAAAAACTCTTTAGAATAAAGAGAGAAAGAAAAGTAAAGCCCCAAACTCTGTTTGAACGTGAAAAACTGCATAACGTACGTGTCGAAAGTTTACGTACCTGTTTATTAGTGAGCGGCAGTGAGATGATCACCTGGACGACGGCCAGGAAAGAGAGTCGAGGCCTGCCGCGCCAGCAGCTTATCGCTGTTAAACATCGGTTTGATAAGTACTGTACTTCGGTTAGTATAAACATACACTGCAAACGCCAAACGGTGCCTAATTTCCCTGTCCGCGTTGAGGGGTAAAACTGCAAGGGAAACGTTTGTTTATTAAGTGTTGGGCGCGTGTACCGTAAACCGGAAGGCGGCCCTAGGTGTTCCTTTCAGCGTGTCGGAGAGCCTCTCGTCGCGGTCCGCGTCCGACAGCAGCAGCCCGGAGCGGCTGGAATCCCTCACAGATCCTGCAGATTTTTCTCAGTCCGCACTTTTCTGGCTCAGGGCGAACCAGCTCCGGAGACAGAGAGGTCCCCAAAATAGAGAGTCGCGGATACCGCTTCTCGTCGCACGAATAGACTGACTGGAATAACGTATAATCTTGGGGATTAAGCACGTGGTTCATGGCGACTATAATCTTTTTGCAAAGTTATCTCCCCTTCTTTTGAAAAGCAACACTAAAAGAGAGCGCGCGTGCTCTGGTTGTGCACACCTCACCAATAACAAATATAGCAGAAGTATCCTGCCCTATAGAAGTAGGTGACCGACTTAAAATTTCCAGTAACACAGAATTTATTGCATAAAGTTTTATAAATTATGACAATTTATTTATTTTTTTTTTGTACAGAAAACAAATAAGTTTCATATTGTGTATAATTTATCGTTCAACTACAGGACAGGTGTCCTAGATTTTAAATAATCTCTTCCTGGAAACCGTAACAACCCAGGTTTTCAACAAAAAAAAAAACCACCAGGGTGAATGATTTTAAAGTCTTCGAGCCCCCAACAAGGTAATAAAATCTGTGCACAGTTAACAGGAGACAGAGAGCCAATGTGGGTAACACAAGCCAGCTTGGATTTCTTTAAATAAATTAAAATTCTTTATAAAACAGAATACGGCTCAGTGCATGACTGGCAGTATTTAAAAAAAAAAACTAACTAAATACTTCTATCAAAAATTCTTAAATCTAATTTTCATAAACCACTAAATTCTAATTAGTTTGAGGTTATATTTACATATTGGCTGGTGAAATATTTTTTTAAATATTCCAGATGAAAAAATGTTCCAGTGCAATTTTCCCCTATATTATTTTCAGAAAATTTTCAAATTTTTCCCAAGAAAATACTTTGTGCAAGTACCATCGAAAAATAAATATTTAATTAACTTTTTCCATTCCTTAATTATCAAATTTACACATGTTTCTGTTGCCATTTTTAAAGAATTTCATTAAAACTAAGCTAATTATTTGATTTTTATGTCACAAAGACAATTCTGCTTACAACAACAGCAAGATATTGTCAGGAATACCTCTGAAAATAAAAGAAAATTAATTGCTCCACCTCCTTACATCATCTTTTACACCTGTTAATTATCTTTTTTTTTTTACCTGAGGTTGTAGTAAACTTTACAATGCACCAGTTCCGCTTGTGGTTCAAGGAAAGAGAGAGAGAGAGAGGGAAGTGAATCAAATGGATGAGGTTTATTGGCTGAAACGTTGTTAGATCACCATCTAATACAAAGTGTCACTTGTACACAGTAACCTTTCCACCTCTATGTATCACCAATAACCGCAGCACAAAGTGAAATAGTTGCCAATTGCAAACATGTTTAAAATAAAATTTTTTTTAAATTAGAACCATGCAGAAAATATTCAAAACAGATCATTTAATCTATCAGGCAGATCAAATCTGATCTTCATCTTCATTTTAAAATTTTCCAGGCACTAAATCAAGCGTTCAAGCGTGTGAACCACAAGCAGTATCTCTCTCTCTCTATTTTAATAGACAGCATGGAAATCTAAACTTAACTTTTTAAAGTTTCATTTTTTGTTAAGATTTTATTTACCACTCAACTGGAAAATGACAAAATTTGGTTGAAAGTTCATATCCTTAATTTAATAAATGAAATAGGGAAATACATTCAAAATTTAAGAAATATTCTTCTCTTTAAAAACCTTTTTCTACTAATTTTAAAAGATATACTAAACACGCTCAGGTGGAACAGGTGAAATAGCATCACTGCAACAGTAAATGGCTGGCTTTCAATTGAATTTCCCAGGTAAGTAGATAGTTTTAATAACTTGTCCAAAGTCTGGTGTCTGCTTTAGTGCAATGTGGAACTGGTAGTATAGGTCCACTGTCAGCCTTAGTACTAAGAAAGATAATAGTAGTAAAAGTCATCAGTCAGCTTTAAGTGCTGTAGGAGACTAGCTTTAGCAGTACCAGAGACTGGTAACATGGGTCTGCTCTGTTTTAGAGCTAACGGCACCTTCTCACTAGCTTCTGGGAGATAAGAGACTGGCAGGGTAAACACATTACATATTCTGAATGTGTAATGGTTACTCTTTGAACAAAATGTTGCTCAGGAATGCACCATACTTGACAAGCTATTAAGCAGAAATTCACACATCATTCTACCCTTCTTATAGAATTCCCTGTATGATGAATGTTATATACATGCATACACTCTCCAATCACTTTATTAGGACCTGTGTGTAATAAGAAGTTGAGCCACTTTTTTCAAAATAACAGCCATGACATTTTATGGCATAGAATTCACAAGGGGCTGAAAGGTGTCATGAGGGGTATTTCCTCATTTAGTTATTAATATTGTACACATTGTCTGAAGTGAGGTAGGCAGGGGATTGCAATAGTTATTGCGTTTTTCAGGTTCATCCCACAGATGTTCAATTGGATTGAGATCCAGAGACTGTACTGGCCATAGGAGATGCCTGAAATATTTCTTGTTCCTCAAACCATGAACGCACAGTGTGGAGAATCGTTGGCTTGAAAGGAGCTGTCCCCATCCAAGGTACTGATGGCTGGAGGTACTCATTGGAAATGATTCTGAGATAAGCTTTGGCATTCATTCTGTCTTCCATAGGGACCAAGGACCCTATAGTGTGCCAATAAAACAAGCCCAAAGCCATGACTCCAACACCAGATGCCTAGACAGTTGGAACCACACGAGAGAGGTTGGGTGATTTGTGGGGCTCACCAGACCACATCACTTTTCATCAGTCCTTAGTCCAACGACTGCATCCCTTACATCGTACAAGGTGAAGCATCTTTTTATATCCCTAACTGCAGTCAAGGGTTTATGCAATGGTCTCCTACTGCCACAGTCCATCCATCATAACACAGCTGGAGATGGGTGTGGATTGCTCTGCAGTGAATGTCCCCATCATTTGGTCTGTTGGTTGGACTTTACTAACCATGTATAACCATCTATCTGTCTCTGAGTTTGCAGCAGGCATTTCCTTCACCCTTTGCCATTGTTGGTAAAGTCAGATGGCGTGTCTTGGAGCGGTCCACCAACGAAACTGTCTGGGCCACTGCAGCACCTGTTAGATGTACAACCACCATCAATCAGGCCTTTCTGGATGCTGCTATGTCTTTGCCTTCCTCCCATATCTGTCATACTGACTAAAAATGTGCTAGGCCATGTCACAATAGGTATGCAGAGATCATCTGTTACATCATGTGAGAATCACCTGGTCAACTTAATTTGCACCTGTAGCTCAGGTCAGGCCCAATTCTGAGAGAGTACATGGTCCTAATATAAGTGGCCAGACAGTCTGTTAAAGTTTTTATTAACAGCAATTTAACACATTATGCACAATTCAGCAGCCTGTACAAATATCTTAGTCTTTTATTGTAAATCTTATAAATGTATGCAAGAAACCACACAAAGATGAAAAACTACAAAAAAGGAGTGAAACGAAAGAAGATAGCATACTGCATACATTGTGAATTTTTGCAGTATGCTATCTGGATCCAGAATCTTCGTGTCAGTTTGTAAATGTTTTTCAGTAATTAGTGAGTGACAGGCACTAAGAAATTCCATTTGTGAAGGTTACCTGGCAGCTTTGAAGTTAAGCTTTTGGTTTCCTTTGGTCCACAGTCAAGAACAGCGCCCAGAATTTGGTTTAAGATAAAACAAGTGTCTCTACAGCAAATCGGTGAGATTCTTGTCTATCCAGGTATTTCTGGGATTTCACCCGTCTGTAAGCAATCACAAGTGAAAGCAGATGATTTTAAGAGGTTTTATTGTAAAAACTTCTTACAAGTCAGTGACTAGAAAACATCAATGTAGATGGGGGGATGGGGTTAATGTCCTGGAGGCTGAGCATCCTGAGAGATGTTGTCTCGAGCTTTCTTTTGGGCAATCACAAACTCTGCATATTCGATGTACCCATCATTGTTCAGGTCATCTTCCTGAAGCACAGCGTCCACGATATTTGTAATATCATTGTCTGACATTGTCTTCGTTTCACCTCCACTATGCTGGTGTTCCTCTGATGAATGAGAGAGAGAAAAAAAAGAGGCTCTTTTACATTAACAATAATGGAAGAAGTTGATGATGCTGATGCTGCGACAACTGATTTACATATAAATTGGTTGGCAAAAGCAAATGCAAAAAAGCTGTTAGCTGTGAAAACAGATGAGAAAAAGTTTACAACAGGGAAGCAAGCAAAAGAAAACTAACAGTTATCACAAGCTGTAAGTAAATCAGTTCTTACAAGCAGCTTTGATTTACCTTAACACATCAAAGATGTTAACTGAGCATCTTGAGAAATAGGAAAAACATTCGCTTATTTACCAAACTTTCAGAAATTCTTTTACCTACCAAATATTTCAGCAGTAAGTCAAAATGCTTCCTCTCACCCATACCTCATGACAAATGATACGCATACAGATCAGAGTAATAACAGATTATTATAACTATTACTGACTCATCTATGTATTGGTTTTACTTCTGGTTGATCAGTTTTCTTTTTAGTTATATTACTTGAGACTTCGTGAATTAAAAAAAAGAGAGAGAGCAACTCTTAGATTTGCCTCACAGGTATTCCTAGATTTAGTGCAAGGTGATGCACTTTTACTTCTTTCTCTTACAAAAGTTTGTAAAAAAAATTCTAGGCTAATATGACAAAATCCAGTAAATTGTGAATTCTGACCATTTCACACGCTGCCTAGAGCCAAAGGGGCTAAACTGCTCTTTATATTTGTTTTAAGAGACTTAATTACTTTTAGGTATAGTTGGCAGTAGATTCTGGTAATGTGTGCTGGCTTCCAAACATTACATTTCTTTTTGTACCCTAAACCCCTTAATGTATCATAAACAGGTCAGAAGAGAACAATGAATGCTGGGATCTTCCAGCTGCACTACCATTAAAAACAGGTACTTGTCAATGGCTTGTGGCATCTGTGCCCAGTGACATCTCCAGGTGGAGCAGTTGAGGTCAGCAGCCCCCAACATCTGTCAGCCAATTCACAAAGACTGCCCTCCCCAACTATCTGGGTTGGCCCATTTGGAGGGGTAATTTGATTACCCTACCTTATCATTCCTGGTGGTAATTGAATGCAGTCTTCATCCTCTGGGTATAGGACATCTTCATGACAGAGAGGAGGAACCAACTTCCTTTCACTTTCATGCTCAAGCCACTACCCCTTTTCTGGCCTGCTATTTTATGCAGACCCCCCTTGTGGGGGCCAGGTTAGCCCATCCGCTCAGCTTCTTTTCTTCCAATGCTGCTCTAGAGGTCTACTAAAAGAGGTGGGCGTAGCTTTGGACGCTCCCATGGGTCCAGCTAAGATAAATGGCTAGTTTCCCCAGCAATGTTTATCTTCTCAGCCATCAGAGCCACAAATATGCATCAAGATGATATCATAATAGAGTTAAACATTTCAGACTTAATAATTTTCACAATCACTTTCTTATCAAAGGAAAAATCTGGAATGAATAAATTAAAGGTAACACTTAGACTTTGAAACGAAGGCCAAGTGAAAGCTATTATCAGAAAACCATCATCAGATCCAACAGAAGACACACACACACACAAAAACACCCCATTCCCTCTAACAGAAACCATCTTTGCACAAGTTGATTAAAATATATTATTACATGGTAAAGTTCACCTTTAGATCAGAATCAGCCAATGCAAAGAGAAAATATGTGCTACCCAGTTTAGTTTTACCTAAAACCAAGGATTATGGCTTCTTTCAGTCCCAAAAGTAATAAAAAAATTTTTAAAAAAAACTATTTATCAACGCAGCTTTGATTTCCTACCTGCTGCTGTCTCTTAACAACTACTATTGGTGACATTCCAATTGCTCACCAGTTCACTTACTGAAACCTATTGGTAAATGTTAGGCCTCACAGGTAGCGTAGCTAATGCTTTAACTTGTTCTTAATTTCCAATGACATAGACAGATATAGACGCCCAGATAAGTGGTGAGCGACCATCTTCGATTATTAGGTAACCATCAGAATCTTATGAAAATAACCATATCTTTGACCTTAGACCTGCCTACTGTAGACTGATTTTTGGCAATTAGTTTTAATCGGTTTAGCTAACACAAAAGATGCCATCCATGAAAGCTAATCTTAACCCTAACTCTGCCTGCAGTGCAATAGGAGAGTTTGGAGGAACACTTTTTATCGACAGCCAGCATGCTAAGCAACTGCTGCTGGCGATCAATATAGTGAATGCCGGAAGGTCTAGGGGTTAAATGAAGTCATTATCAGAAAAGTACAAAATCATGCTATACAATTTGAAGGTTGCTGTGGCTGGAGTCCGTCCTTTCCTCTTCCCCTGTCTCCTCAACTATTATCCTATTTTATAAGCCACCCAGTAAAAAGAAAAAAAAAATGTAATATGCAAAAATGTATTCCTTGATTGGTAGATACGCAAACAGAATTTTGGTTTGTATATTAGAGAATACAGTTGATGAAAGAGAAACAGAAGAAACCCCTCATTTATTTTCAGAACAGTCCCTAAACCATAATCTTTTCTTCACTAATTTGATGTAGGTTTTGAGCAGATATTGTGGGGAGAACTAATCACGTGGCTGAAGCACTATGCCAGCCAGCCAGCCAGTCTTGCATTTCGACTGCGTGAAGTAGCGCCACCTTTCGTCTGAAGCACTATGCCAGCCAGCCAGCCAGTCTTGCATTTCGACTGCGTGAAGTAGCGCCACCTTTCGTCTGAAGTTCTAAAATCTTTGCGTTTAAAACAAAAATATTCACCTAAACAAATTTCTTATGAAGACTTTTTAAAAAATTGTAACCTAATCTAGCAGTTAGATAATATTTAAATGCCACTTGCAAAATGTACATTATATATATATATATATTTTTTTTGTGTTTTCAAGTGATGGAATTACCAAATAAGGTAATCATCTGGTAGGCAGGTAGTTCTGTCTAGGGTTTTCAGTAGTGGGGGAAAAAAAACTGGTTTTCTAAGTTAAAAGAATTAAAATATCAGAACCTGGAAGCTCATTGTGTGCACTTCAGAACTTCTCTGAGAGGAGACATTTCAAACAGGTACTTTTCATTTCAGGTATCAGTATTAAGGAAATCCCTACTGGTGCTTGGCAATCTGAGGTATTTAGACAGTTTGTTTTCAACTTTAATAATAATGGCTCTGTCTTTACAAGTTTTGTCAGATTTCTAATTCAGACAGCTGTAAAGGATTTACTATAGAATACACTAGTGATGATGTTTGGGTCCTAGTGGCAGGTTTATTGAAATCAAAGATCCAATATCAATTTCTAATACAAGCCAAACTTGCAGGAGACACCCCCACCCCCCACACAAAAATAGGTGAGAACGTTCTGCTAAAACTCTTATGTAATGTCTCTCTAATATGCTTCCTTAAATTAGAAATAAAATAACTGTTTTAAAAGCTTTCTTTCGACAGAAGACTAAATGATAAATCATGTTTTACTTGTTATATTTTTACCTGGCAGAGGAAGGTTAAAAGAAATACCAACCTAACGAGGAGAAATCTATAAGGTCCGTTTTTCATCAGGTTAATCAGAAAAGAGAGTCTGGATCAAGGTTTTTAAGTCAGACAAACAGCTCAGAAGTAGAATTATTTACAGTATTAATTTGATGAGCTTTGAAATTTAGAAAGAAAAACTAAATAAATACACTAGGACATCATAACTCTATTCTGTGGAAAACAGTAAAACACTGTATGTCTATTTCACAGATCTTGGAATGTTCAACTCTGCTCCTAAGTAAAAAGAACAGGTAGGTTTGGGTTGGGTTGACGAAGAGCCAGGTACTTGCCTCTCTGGTAGTGAGTTATAGCTTTGGTAATTTCTGTTCCATCTAATTTGTTGTTGTTGTCATAATCATGAAGTTTGAAGTAGTGGAACTCCAACTCCTGCTTGGTCATCTGGCTTGTGGGCTTTTTGGCTATATCTTCTAGGTGCTCTTCTATATGTCTGAAAAATTAAGTTTAAAAAAAAAAAATTGTTTTCCACATACAATGTTAACCAAAACTCTTCTTGAGGGAGAGAGGGTGGGTTACAGAGGCCCCTACTCGACACAACTCTTTTATAAGGGTTCCTTATGGTTTTTCTTTAACCAGTTAGATTTTACTGTTTCAATGAACAACCCACTTCACAGATGCTAGAAATAAGTTACAGACAACAATTCTCTTGGTCTGTAAAGTGCATAATTGGGTTTCATTTATCCCAGGCCATGTGACACAATCACTGGCGTGTCTGCATAACTAAACTTGCAAAACCGCACAACCCGTGGGTACGGTAGCAAGACATACGCGACGTGTAGGTTGCTGCTTTTTAATGCAACACAGTGGCAGTGCGTCTGTTTTGTGGGTGACCACTAAATGTAGTGACAAAAGGGAAGGATACAGGGGGCTGGTGAGTATTTCCATGCAATCACCTTTGTGAAATAGACCATCTGAAATACCGATCACGTGGCCAGTTACAAAAACAGATCGTCGCATTCATTTTGTAAATCAATACAGCACCTGTAATAAATTTAATCAGTTTCTAGTGTTTAATTCAACGAGTAAATTGGTCTCATTCTTGTTAGGTTTTTCTACTATGAGATGGAATAAAATTTAAACTCATGACCTCTCAGATTTTGTCAATCTATTTTTTTTTTTTTTTTAAAGTATTTAACACTTTGGTATTCACTGCTTATTTTAAAAATGAGTTCCAACAAATATGCTAACATTCCAGGGCAATACTTTCATTGAAGAAGTTTATGGAAATAGTTTTTTTCTTCCAGCAAGTATATTCTTATTTATCTTAAATTGCATAACTTAAATACTGATGAGAAATGCAATGCAGGGGAGATAATTCGGCTATATTTTTCTTTCTCCTGAATTAGTTATTCTGCAAAACGATTTTAACTTTCAGTATTTAATTAAATTTTATTTACTAACTATATTCTATATATATGAAAGCAGAAAAAGCATGTAAACCCTTCAGCTTCATTCAATCCAAGATTTCCTTAATCCAGTGTCTGGGGATATTTAAAAGGATAATTAAATATACAATCGAATACAGTATGCTCTCAATAACCTGACATCAAATAATTAACATACACAGTTTAACTCAAAGGTGACTCACGGGTCCTGCAAAATTCCTATCTCTCCCATTGTAGAAACTATTGATAAAGCTCAAACTTAAGTCGGATAAGTTGAGGCATATTCTTTGTCCCTGTCAGTTTACAGTGGATTAACTTTGATTGCAATCTTTTGTGCATTTGTTAAGAAACCGTGAATTTCTTTTCATAAGTCACTGATCATCATTGACGCTAATTACTGTACTAATTTACTCTTAGATAATGAGAGAGTGTTTATCGTAACATTTTGTGAGCAATGAACATTTGTATCACGGACACACAAAACTAAGATAAAGCAACAGGTAACTGAAAAGTAAAACAGAGATAGCGAGGCAGTCTGACATTCCTTCAAATCATCTTTCCACATAGCTTAAAAATGCCAATCAGACCTGAACAACATAGGGCAGTAACTTAGATAATAAAACAGTCAACTTCTGATAAGTCAAATTTTGAAGAACGAAGTATTTTGGAAGATCCCTGCAAATTTGAGTTATCAAGAGTATGTTGTGTATCAATTATGGTTAGGATTATCACATATACATTATATTTTCAATGTTGTGGTCACCAAAAGGTGACGTAGACAACAATTAGAAATGCAGAGAAAGTTAAATATCATATTCTCCTTACAGTTTACGTATACAGACAACAATACCATTGTTGCAGTCAATAAGAAGTGATATGAACATCAGTTAGGGTGGGTAGTGGAACAGACCCAGACTAGAATGTAATTTTACAAATTGTAAGCCATTTACAAAAACACAGCCATATGGCTGGAGACTAAATGACAAGTGTGTTTTATTTCAGCTTGTAAACTGTAATTTCTGTACAAAAGTAGCAAACATACAAACAGCATAATGGCTAGGCTGTCAGATGAGAGCTTCATAAGAATTCTAATGCGAGCTAGTAAACGATACAGATGATTCTATTCTATCAAATCAGCTAAAGACTGATCGATCTGATGATGTCTGAGAGCATCTCTGGTGTTGAATCTACACTGCATCTTACAGCTCAGTTACATTGGGAATATTTCACAAAAAAATCTCTTATTTTACTTTTGGTTTGAACTCTGAGGTACAATTTGTTTTTACCTAAATAGTATTTTATGCGCTAAAAATACATATTTCACCTTAAATACCAAAATTAGTAAAACTCTACTGGTTTTCAGTTTCCAATGAAAAAACTCTAGTATATTGAAATAAAAATCACATAGATAAAGAAACATCAGTACCTTGATCGATAAAAATATATTTGAGTGTTAGCAAGCATTTTCACACACTTTCTCAATTTCAGAATGCAGAGTTTTGAAGAAAACAAAAAAATGAAACTACACAACAACTGTATCTATTTATTTAATCTAATTAAAGACAAGCTCTTTTGCTGTTTCCTTTAATTAATATAAAAGAATAAATACTACAGATCCTCGCCATAATAGTTGGAACACCAACACATTCCACACATACAAACTTAACTTGTAATACAATAACTGAGAGAAGTCTTTTACTACTTAGTAGCAGGACTTCCAGCACTGTGAGGAGCTTGCACACATCTAGGCAGAGAATCTATGAAATTATCAATGATCCAGCCTGGGATTCTTCGCAAAGTTTTCGGGTATTCTGTCAACTGCTGCTGTGAGGTCGGTCTTGGATGTCTGACCCTTAAGTGTTTATCAAGATGCTCCCAAAGATGCTTAATTGGGGTTCATATCCAGGCTCTATAGGATTCAGGAAAGCAACTATACTAAGCTGTAGTGCTTCTGATTGTATGGTATGTTTCTCCATCTCCCTGCAGGAAATGATTACAGTTCTGTTGGCCAAATATAGATGTGAGGGTGTTCTGAAAGATGGATATCTAACCAGCAGAACGAAACAGGGCATCTATCATTGAAGGCAATCATGTTGGTTGTAAACATGAGCCAACCTTTCTCCTGGTCTGTCCTGTCTGCAAAAACTAAGCAGCACCAAAATCCCAGGTACTCATGCAACAATCACATCTGTCACCAATGACTTTCACTGAGCCAGTATACCTAAATCTATGTAGAGGTAGTGACTTATTGATGTTGATGCTGCAACAGCTAAGAGAGGCTGTTGAATAAATGTCTCATGCTTAAAACAAGTCAGCCTACCTTCAGCAGCCCATTTGGTGGTGATGAAAATGCCAAGATATGTCAATCATGGGTGAAACAAATTTTTTTGGGGCTAGTTCAAATCATTATGGCAGATCTTAGTTTCCAGAGAGTTATACATATTCATTTTCTTACTGAAAACTTATTCTTGATACAAATGTAAGTATAGTTCTACGTTCTGAGTACATGACTCATTGTATTATCATGGAATAATTTCAGTGCATGAGGATGGCATTATAAATCATTATGAGAGCACTAATTAAATGCCAGTATGGTAGTAGAATGCTTTTTAATTATTAAATTTAAGTATCAAAAACCAAATTAGATCGACTCTCTGCATCAAGCATATAGGCAAAGACATTAGGGTTCAGGTAAAAGAAAATTGGTGTCCACGTCAACAGCATAGGACACAGTGTGGTCAACATCACACCATTCACAAAGTGGAGAAAGAATAAACAAACTTTTTTGCTTTGCCAGTAAACAGACCAGGCGGCCAAACTTGAAGAGCCTGAAATTCCAGCAACTAACCTTATTACAGGGCACCACAGTAGTCTAGTGGTTAGCCTACTGCCCTGCTAAGGTCCAGGGCATGAGTTGGGACTACTAAAGGAGACCAACTCAGTTTGACATACCAACACACATGGTTTCTTCTTGTTCTTTTTCACCAGCCAATGGTGACTAAGTGACTTCCTTCCTTGAAAATGTAGAATTCGTAGGGACTTTTGCCATATCACCCTTAATAAAAATCAAAGGTAATAGACATTTACTTAGCTTTGTTGTTTCTTCTTAACATCTCCTGAAATGAATTATGGGATTAATGTAACCAACAAAACTTTAGCACAAAGGGGAGGTGACACACTTACTTTTGATCGTGCACCTGTTTTGATAGTCTTTGCCTATCTTGGTGATGTCCTTCAACCACCCTAACATCAGCTGGATCATATTGCTGCTGCTGCTGCTGCTGCTGATGCTGATGCTGATGCTGTGCCGGTGGTTGGTATTGCTGTTGCTGGTGACCATAAACATTGCAGTTTATATGCAATGCAACAGCAAAAAGGAAGTGTCTCAAAATCATCTCCATATAAAAACTTAAAAAAAAAATAAATTCTTAAACAGTCATACAAAATCTTACACACTGAAAAGAAAACCAGTCAATGTTCATCTACTAACCCTGACCAACAAATGGTTTACTCAAACTTGCCATGTAAAAACAGCTTTCTGTTGCTGTCAGTGTCCATGAACCCATTCACTACAGAAACGTCTTAAGACTTTTCACCGCCATCTCAAACCATATGTACTACATAGCATCTTGTTAACTGTCATTCCTAGTGTATGGAGCCTCATCTTGCTATTCTTGTGGGCAGAATGAACCTACCTGTCTTAATGGAGGTGACAGCAAGCTTGAGCCTTGCATCTAGGTTCATGCCTTGGACTTTTCCGCTCAAAAGATATTTTTTCCCAGCAAATGCATACTACATATTCGCTGCTTTGCATATTAGATATTTGAAGATTCAAATCATAGTTTTACTGTACCACAGAAATAGGCTAATACATAGAGTATGCATGCACACACACACAAAAAAAAAACATTAGATAACCGGAGTATAAAAATGATTAATAGTGAAAAAGGCATATAACATACTGGGCTATTCAGATGTTAAAGTTCTACACAGAAAGGTAAGTAAAGGGTGAATGTTGATAGAAGACCCAGGGTTACAGCAGCAGAAAGCTTATACTGTAAAGACCAGACATATTTTAGATAACAGCTGCTCACCCCCCCCCACTTTCCATTTCCTGTGGCTTCCAGCCATTTATCTTCTGTTTCTTTTAATTATTATTTTTTTTGTTGTTGTTGCCTTGATCGTTGCTTCTTTTCTTTGAAAGCCGAGATTATTGGGTGGTGGTGGTGGTGGGGGGGGGGGAAATGGTGACTGCATCCTTATAAAATTTTCAACGGATATGAAAATAAATTATAAGCGCGACATTTATTTTCTAAATCCATTTTTGTAACAACAGAGAAGTCGACATTTTTTCTTTCTTTTAAGTAAGTAATGGTTTGTTATTCAAGTTATCTCCCCTTCCCCATCGAATAAAAGAAAAAAAAGAACAAGAACACCTGAGCTAAAACAGACACAGGTGTGGGGGGGGGCTGAATAAATCCACCTGGGATTCTACATTCCTTTTGATGCGAACGTTTAACTACGGACAAAGAAGGTAGGCGTCTAAGGGAGGTGGGGAGGGGGGGACGTCTTGTTCGCAAACCCGAGCAGTATGGATAAACGAAGGTAGTACCACCACCGCCGCCGCCAGGGGCGCGCGGGGGGGGGGGGCCCGACTTCCCCCACCGCTCTCACAACAACCTAGAACATCCCAGTCGGGAAGGAGGCCCCGACACCCGATAACGAGTGCGAGCGGCCCCGCCACGTGGCCGAACACCAGGGGGGGGGGGGTAAATTAAAGGCCGGTTGTTTTTTTTTTGTTCTTTAAAAAAGTAAGTAGTTTTCCTGGGAGGGAGGGATAGCAGACAGGTACAAGACTTACTCACCTTAATTATTCGAAGTTTACAATAACAACAACAAAAAAAAACGACAGTGATGATGATGATAGTAATAATAATAATACAACGATTTACAAATACGGATGACGAGCGATGAGTTCTCGGCGCTTTAATGACCTCGCGGCGAACTCTTCACACAAAGAGAGAACGTTTGCTATTAGCCGGCTTTTGTGAAAACCCGAACAGGAAGTTGGGTTTCTGGTGGCTCTCGGAGCTGCTATTGCAAAACCGATTAATAATTAATCCCTGGGTGTCTCAAATTTCTCTCGCGCGGGGGAGGGAGGACTCCCGACGCTGCGCAACCCGCACTCGCCGGGGATCAGTGTTCCTTTCAATACTTATCTAATACGGATTAAAGAATGATCCCCAGTACTGGATCCTGCAACAAATCTGTGACCGACAATATCCTGGTATATGCAGGGATTTATACCAGAGGCAGCAAAACCATCTGCTAAGAAACTTGGATTGTGTGTGTGTTTGTGTGTATGTTATGAGATGTATATATGTGTGTGTGTGTGTTTGTGTGTATGTTATGAGATATATATATGTGTGTGTGTTATGAGATGTATATGTGTATGTGTGTGTTTGTGTGTATGTTATGAGATATATATATATATATGTGTGTGTTTGTGTGTATGTTATGAGATGTATATATGTGTGTGTTTGTGTGTTATGAGATATATATATGTGTGTGTGTTTGTGTGTGTATGTTATGAGATGTATATGTGTGTGTGTTTGTGTGTATGTTATGAGATGTGTATGTGTGTGTTGTGTGTATGTTATGAGATATATATATGTGTGTGTTTGTGTGTATGTTATGAGATTATATATATGTGTGTGTGTGTGTTATGAGATATATATATATGTGTGTGTTATGAGATATATATATATGTGTGTGTTATGAGATATGTGTATGTGTGTGTATGTTATGAGATATATATGTGTGTGTGTGTGTTATGAGATATATATATCTATGTGTGTGTGTTATGAGATATATATATATATATATGTGTGTGTTTGTGTGTATGTTATGAGATATATATATGTGTGTGTTTGTGTGTTATGAGATATATATGTGTGTGTGTTTGTGTGTATGTTATGAGATATTATATATGTGTGTGTGTGTGTTATGAGATATATATGTGTGTATGTTATGAGCTATATATTATATATGTGTGTGTGTTATTAGATATATATATATATATCTATATGTTATGAGAGATAGAGAGTGAGATTACACACACCTGAGGTCGGAAGAAATGCGATATCTATAACACTATCAGCTCAGACGTAACTTATCTGAACGTGAGATCTCAATTAAGAGTATTAACATCACTAAAGGTAGATGGAATCGTCATTGTGAGAAAGTACCTATTGTCTTTCTTTTATATATTTTCGTGATAATCAAAACCATGTTGCGATTCTGGATGATGGCTTTAAGGGAAAGATCAGGCACTCCGTTATTTAGAGTGGCACCAGTATTTCGTAGTACTGTCAGAAAACATGGAATGTCTAAGTATACCGTAGACCGTCCAAGTATTACTTGCATAGATTAAATGCTGCAGACTGCGAACTATAAAACGCACAATAACACGATGTGAACTTTCGTTACCACAACAAAAGTTCTTTTAAATATTTCATGGGAAATAACCCTGTTTTACTATAAAGGTTAGTAGTCTCCCTTACTCTAATATAGCATTTCTTCTTATTATTATTAATGGGATTTGTAGATATTTCAATTTAAATTAGGTTTCGAAAATCTCAAGAGACACGGTGGTTTGGCCTTTATCGACAGAGGTGCGTGTGTATGTCTCGTAACTTCTGGTCCGTATCTAAACTGTTATAGACTTGATGGAGAATTCATTCTTTCAAACAACATTTGAGGCAAAGCCTTTGTTACTATGCAAATTTTATAAAATTTAATTTAATTCTAAACACTGCAACGTCTAAGTTATTGAAACGACCAATACTGATCACTATGTAGAAGACGCTGAACTGGAAAATGTAATTTCAGAAAAAGATCTAGAAGCTTTTGTTATCCAAAATCCCAAATATGAAAAGCAATGCAATTCAACTGAAAGGATGTTGGTTGAGAGATATCAGCATAGATTTACTGGAATATACCCAGGTTTAAACATTTGGAATACACTAGAAAAACATTAAAAAAAAAATTAAATGTAACAACCTTGAATATCAGGCATTTAGGAAGGCAGCTATGAGATTTTCACAATGTCTGGGGTTTGTTTTTTTTTAGTACTTACAAGTCTGAAGTTGGATACAACAGGTGCAGACCTCGTCCTTGAAAAGGTTGTACATGTTCGGGACTCTAAAAATTATAAGATGTTTGTCAAAATATCTGTGTCCATATGTAATTTATTTATAAGTGCTCTTACTAAATTACACTCATTTTTTTCCTTTTGATTTCTTTTTTCATTTGCTTTCTTAAGTTTAATCGGAAATAATTGTTCTTAATAGGTCCTGCCGTGTTTCGAGAGGAATGTCATTCATTTCCTTCACGGAGAAATCAGAGTTTCATCACTTATCTAGAGCAAAGTAGTTGATCTATTACCAATAATATTGTACCACTGACGATTGATTATAGTATAATATCAGATTCTCAGGAACTTCATTGCCAATTTGTTATTACATAGGTGTCAGAGTCTTAGACAGGCTAGGAGGGGGGGGTACAAATGAATTCTATATATGGTGGCTGTAGAAACCTTAGTCCAAAAAAAAAAAAAGACAGCTTTTCTATCTGGTCATGTGTTGTTCGTGATAACACGTGAGACGTTCAGTGGTATTTAGAACATTTCTTTCTACTGTGCTCAGCTGTGCCAGACAGGAAAGCAGCTGCAGAAGTCGCTGGTCTTGGTGAGACTTCCTGTTTGTGCTGGTTGGGGTTGAGATAAAGAAACTGAAATGTGTGGAGTTGCATCTAAAATTTTTTTTTTTTAAATTTGTACAGTAGTTGCCATAGAAAAAAAAAATCTTTATCCATCAGCAACTTTATGGAGCTTTTATTTTTCTCTAAATTTGCAATACAATATGATAAATGACCACAGAAGGCGATAAGATGGGGTACTGGACTGCCTCTGATGTGCCTTTCTAGCTGTTCTTTTCTTCAACTATTTTAGTTTGCTCCCACGTTTTAAAAATAGTTCTGGCATGGATTTTACAGGTACATGTGGTGGAAGTTCTGCAGGTAGATCTCGACTGACTAGCACCTTGGCCACTGCTCTAGAGACCCCAGACAGTACCCCGGGGTAGCAAGCCCACACCACCTCCTCACACATTCCCCTCCCAGTGTCCTGCCATGAAGCAATCCACCAAGACAGGGTTTGCTGAGAAATGGCAAGATGAAGACAGTCTAAACTCTGACATCAGCAGCCTGATCACCTGTTTGGTTGTGGATGTGTTCTGTTCCAGCAGAAACTCCCTGTTGAAGATATTGCGAAAGGTGATGGCAAGACCACATTGACATCTGTCATTGGCTGACTTCTTCACAAGACTTCTGGTCCTAGCACACCTGAGTTTTCTGGTTATTCTTTCGTACAATTAGTGGCAGCCATTGAGACCCCCTTTGCTTCTTTGTGAGCACTGTTTGATATCTGTAGGCAAGGGCATCTGCAGGATTTTTTCCAGATGGGGGAGCAAATTGACAAAATAATATCAAGTGCAGAGAATGTTGCCTAGCAATGAAAGTATACTAATGTCAAAAAATAAAAAGATGCTAATGTTTTTTTTTTTTTATTATTCCCTGCCAAAGGTATTTGATTTTGACCAATAATTTTTTACTTAGAAAAATATTTCTTGTGATTTGTTTAGAATTTTTTAAAATTTAATTAATTTTTTGACATTAGTCTGCTTCCTTTGCTATTGTACTGCCCCAATCATAGCTCAAAATAATGAAACAAAACAATTTTATTCAGTACAAATTGTAAACATCTCTGGTCCTGTCCAAATTTATCCATTACATTTTAAATAACTTTGTGCTTGTTAGCTGTAACTTTTGCTCTATGAACACGTATCATACAAGTGAAGCAGTGAGCATGGTAAAATTGGGCAAAAATAATGCCATAAACTTTCCTGGGGGTGGTTGGGACAGTTGCTCCATCTTATCCCTCTTACGGATGCTCATGTATGTAGATGTTTACTTTTAGTTTACATGTACATGAAAACTAAATTGGTTGCATTTTTGTGACAGTGTTAAATTATTCATACTTACTGGGTCACTTACACTGGTGCAGCATGTCCCATCTCTTCTGTATTCATGCCTGATTGCATAGTTGATTGTTATTTATCTTTCTAAAATACAGCTCTTCTTGTATGTACCTATACCGTGTAGCTTACTACAGTGCAACCTCACGTATCCGAACAAGCCCTGAGACAAGCTATTTGTTCGGATACGTGAAAAAAACTGAATGCAGGTGTTGCTGTAAGCATGCTGAGGGTCAAATTCGGACATCCAATTGACACCCTATCCGGACAATAGATGCTATGCATGTTAATTGCCACTTGTTTAAAGTGTTTCGAAGCAATGCCTTTCTAACCCAAAGTGAAGTACTGTATTACTTAATTACTGTAGATTTTCAATGTAATTTGAGTGAAAATGTTTGCAATTGCGTCTTTGTTAACCTCCATTTTGTCTGGCTGCAGAAATTGTGGTCACATGATCAATGAGTCTTGCTTGCCATAATACTGTAAGGTTAATGATGTAATTTGATTAAGTGCAAAATGCTTAATAAAAACCCAATAAATGTTTAAAAATGATTTATTATGAAAACAAAATTTTAAAAAATACACGTACAAAAATACAAATTATTACACAGGCTTAAAAAATGTCTTAATTGATTGTGGTTTAAGATTAGACAATCTTTTTCCTGCTGCCTTCTCGCGTAGTGATCGTAGAATGCTTAAGTGCACGGGCTCAGCGTCATTGTCTGCCTCTGACCAACACAATGCTTTGTCCGAGATGTCTGCAGCCTCGGCATTGGATGGTATGGGATTAGCGTTATCAGGAGATGGTTCATCATCAGAGTCTGATTCGGACGAAGGGTCACCTGTCACGCTGTGTATGATCTCCTGGTCAGTGAGCTGTTGGCAAGCGTCAAGGTCTCTGTCTGTTTCACACCATTCTTCGATGCCGGCGATAGTAGATCACCCAACACCATATCCTTCAGCTAAACGTGCAGCTACTGCACCAGAGTCGAGTCTCTTCAAGATCTTCACTTTGTCGTCTAGAGACAGAACATTGCGTTTTATTTTCAAACTTTTGTCAGACATTTCGAACGTAAGTGTCGTGAACAGTACAGTCTAAAATGAAATGTAGATTAAAACACTTCAAAGATGATATGAAAAACCAGATAAAATATTTCTTAGTAAATTATATTAAATTAAATAAATTACTTAAATTAAGTAATTATCATTTCCCCCTTGATTAAAAAAAATACAATAGAACGTTGACAACCGAACAAAAAAGTGTGAAAGTTCGGTTACGTGAGATTTTGTTCGGGGTACGTGTCGATTGTTCGGATAAGTGAGGTTCGGATACGTGAGGTTGCACTGTATTTTCTTACTTTTTCTGCCGGTGAAGTGTTAACACGGCATGACGCGACCAGAAGACCAATTAGAATGAGCCGAATTTCTCTTGTTAATTGTCAGATTATATTAACATAAACCTGGTTTAAATATTTATAATGGAGCCTTGCAAAATGACACTAAATTTACCATCAGTATTGTAACAAGCCGTGCTAATTTATTTTGGATGTAACTGCAGGATTTTACTAGATACCTTGCTAATGATGGAACTGGCGAGCACCTTTGGGAAATGTTAAGGACGGCACACACACATGGACCAGCAGCCTGTCAGGCATTTGCTGGAGATGTTCGAAATCGGTTAGACCGCCATCAGTTAAATAACGGGCTACAACGCCAAGTCTCTGATGTCCGTCTAGTAAGTGTATCAACGGCGAGACGTTTTGAATAAATGAACAGGGGCAACAATATGGAAATTCGCCTTTTCCCAGTTGTCTACTAGTAAACAGGTCCACTATAAGCGTACATTGTTGTTGCGATTTCAACCCGGATATAGAAAGAGTATGACCGTGGATGGCCATTTAAATGGAGATCAACAAACAACGGAAGCGCGCGGCGCATGCCGGGAAACTCTGCTAAAGAAATATTTTTTTTTTTTTTTAAAAAGAAGTAATAAGTGTCGCTTAAGAAAGCCGTTTTACCGTCGGCGATGGCCAAGTTGGAGACAAAAGCTCGAGGAGAAATTGAATACATCGATGTTATATGGAAAAGTAGACGGTGCTTTAAATAAACCATCTCCCGACGAGAGACTCCGAAACCTTGCAAGGGGGTTTTTCTTAAAATGGATCCTGTTCAGAAAATCAACCGGGGAAGCCAAGACGGTTTCGCTAATGAATTTAGAGGGAGAGAAAAGGCGGTTCTAATGAGCAGAGGTTCGGCTTTAATATTGGCACCACTTGTCCCGGCATAATGGGAACCGACGGTCTCGGTCTGGCGGGCGCCATGAGACGTCTTCTCCTCCTTCCCCGGCACGCCTTGGCTGATGTCTGGAAGCCACACTCATCACAATGATATTCTTCGTGGTCGGAACTTCGTCGTTTGGAATAACACTGGCAGAAAAATTTCCTCTTTACAAATAAAGGTTTCCGCCACGCAGACAACGCCGTGACGACAAGAGAGAGAGACAACAACAACAACAACAGCAGCAACAAAAAGAAAGTTTCTTCCCTGGCTTATTCCACGCGGTTCGCCGCCCAAGGCGACGGTTGTTGGAGTTGTAAGAATCCGAGATAAAATGTAATTACTTACAGGCGCGTCGGATCCTTTCCAATCTGAGAACGCCAGCAGCCGCGGGCGAACATTAGAGGGAATAATGCGCATATGTGATGATTTGCTCTGGCTTCGTGGGGTTTGCAAGACTTTGTAGCCTCGCTACCAAAACACACACACACGAGAGAGAGAGTGCGTAGATGACCGCGGATTAACCAGCCGTCCGGTGGCGGTAAATAGGCGATGACGCAGCGTCGAGATGGCGCCTGGATTTGCCGAATTGGAAAGTAAATGGGATGACTTCGGCGATCCTATAAGAAGAAGTCTTCTTAATCGGCGTCGGACCGACCGACCACGACCGGGCTTCGGTGTTAGAAAGTTTATAATTTTATAGCGTTGTATTTTAAGTATTGTACAGGGTTTACGGGGGCTTCCGGTCCGGACCCGCCGAATTACTCTCCACCTCCCCAGGCTCTGTTGCGCCACCAAGTTAACCCTTTCCAAAGTTGTCGAGTCCGTCAGGTGGTGGCCTTCCGTACTGGCGTTCGAGAAAGCAGAGGGATCCTCCTTAATGATTTCTGATACACATAGAGATCGCTTCCTTCCACGGGAGCTCTGTCGATGAAAGGGCTTTGTGGGATAAATACCGGCGACCCCATCCCAGCCCCTAGCCCCCACCCCCAGCTGGCGTTGATCGGTGCATCGCCGAATTCTCTGTTTTGCTTGCTCCGCCCGCCCGTGATGGAAGCTGGGCGAGATACGGTACGAAGGAGGAACAGACGTGTGCAGCTCCCTCGCCGGCTGTCCTGCTAACACCGGTGTACAGCGTGCGCTGAAATCTAAGCGAGGGTACGGGGCCAGGGAGCCGGTGAAGGGGCGATTATTTTGTACTTTTCAACCTCCCCCCCCCTTATTAGAGCTTTCAAAAGGATTAACGCGGCCCGGATCTGTCCGGCTTAGTTCGTAATATGCCTTTGTGCGTTTTTCTCTGCCTCCCCCTTCCGGATTAAGCACGTGCCATTATGGGAAGTTTCCCTTAATTGTCAAGGGAGCTAGTGAGGCGAGATGTTTATTGGAGATAAAGTCATCTGGTCGTTCGTCCCCACCAGGTCGCGACCGGCACAGACCCTGTCTGTTCTCTCGCCGCGGCTGTCGTGACAGCGGGCGGTGTTGCCGACGACCGACGTACGTGTGTGTGTTAGCAGCTCGGTCCGAGGGGACCGGACAGGTTTGTTTCCGTCGCGATTATCTGTGTTCTAATTTTAAAGCTGCACCCACCCGCTAAACCGAGGAAATCATTCTGGCAGTTCTCTCTAAAACAGAGAGAGAGAGAGGGAGAGAGACGAGAGTGTTGATGTATTTGTTTGTTTTATTGTGTCTTAAACTACTCGAATTTATATCTGTGCCCGGGAAGTCGGGGAGCTCGGAGACCGCTCCTTTGAGAACTGTTTTACCTGTTTGTCTCCCCCTCCCTCACCTTACCGAAGCCCTGCGGTCCCCCTCCCCTGGTGTTTAAAGGTATGGACGTGAGAACCGGGGGCAACAGCAGGCATGGAAGGGATGGGGAGTAGAGGAGGTGCGTCGTCGCGGGTCTGGCAGAGACAGACGGGGTGGGGTGGTGCTTGTTTACCTCGCTAGGACAGCGAACCGTGTCCCTTACTTCGAGTTGCTCGCTGACGGTCCGATGATGGAGATACCAAAGTGAGGCGATCGCTGCCGGGTCGCCTTAAAAGGAAGACCGGCTAGTACAACTGACTCGGACGTCAGCAACCGAACGATGGGCCCGTCCAGGCTGTGCGGCCGCAAACCTTCCTTCCTCCTTTAAAAAAAAACTCCTTTCTTAAATCAGATTTCATCCAACCACCCATCGTTAAAATTCCCACCACCCCCCATTTTTTTTTTTTTTCAAAAATAGAACCTAGTGGTTTAATGTTATCTTTAAAAGGGTACCAGCCAACCGGCATTAACTGGTTCTAGAAGTGCTAGAGAGGGGGAGGGTTAACGAGCGATGTCGTTCGTCGTCAAATTTCTGAAATTTCGGCCCTATTTCTGGACGTGTGTCTAATACCGCATCTCTCACTATTCCCCCTTTTCTTTCAAAAAAATCTGCTTGATAAAAACCCAGAGAAAGGGAACCTTGTGGTCAGGGCTTTGCAAGTGTCGGGTGGGGCAGTGGATAGCGCGATCGACACGCGCGAGCAGAAAGACCCCGGTGGGGGGGAGGGAGCCTTAGGTAAGTTCCCTTACTCTAACTGCTTCTGTTCACCTGGCAGTAAGTAGGTACCCAGTCGTTATTCCATTGGTGTAAAGGAACTGTCTCTCCTCCTCTGGTATACACCGCGCACAGTTTGCTACCTAAGATCGTGGTTCTTAGTGAACAGGTTATTATTATTATTATTATTATTATTATTATTATTATTATTATTATTATTATTATTATTATTATTATTATTATTGTTGTTATTGTTGTTGTTGTTGTTGTTGTTGTTGTTGTTGTTGTTGTTGTTGTTGTTGTTGCTATTAGTTTTTTTTGTATTAATTACCTGACAAAATATTAATTGCACGCCATGTATATTGCATGAGAGCTGCTCTGAGGCTGGCTTACAGGTGAGAGGAAATCACAAGAGATTAAAAGTACAGGTGAATGAACAGCGGAAATAGCAGTGGGTTACTGCTAGGCGTTTGGATTGAAATTAAAGAACTGTCAGCAAGGAAGGTGTATGATTGTGACCACTTACCTGTTAGGAAGGAGATCACGAGCCCATATCTGTACTTATTTATTTATCTGTTTATTCTCACCTTTGTATTCTGCACATTTGGATTCAGAAACAGAACCGGGCGCTATGGCCGTAAACGTTGAACAGCTTTTTATGTTAGAGTTATTATGGGCATTAAATTTTATCGAACTGGAATCCGTTCACCTGTTCCCCGTGAAAATGAATTCATTAACAGAATCCAGTGCAGCGTTGGGTTTTTTGTTTTTTTTTTTTGAAGTTATTAAAGGAGAAGGGACGTCGAGTCTTTTTTTGTTGTTGTTGTTGTGGAAATGTCTTACTGAAAGAGTAGAAAGAACAAATTTTAAAATATTCCTATCGCTACCTTTCGGGTGTTCAACCTGCGAGTTACACCCTGTCATACAAAGACACCACCAGTCCGTAGCAGAATTAATTCCGACTGCAGTTCTGAAAGGATAGACATGTTTAATTAATTGTCATGTATCTGTTCCTTTAAAAGCATTTTAAAAGTCTGTTACTGTCCTTTCAAATGGAAAACAGAGTCCATTTCTGAGCATATACACCTGCTTTTTATAAATATGTTTATTCTACACAACACTTAATTATATAGGTGTAAATCGGGTCGGGCATCCGTCATCCTGGAGTAGACCTGATTTTATTTTAACAAATAATAACTAATTAATTAATAACCAAACTTTAACACCTGATTTCGCATAACGTTTCGCTGCATTCGAACTCAAGTAAAAGTATTTTTACCTGATCTACTAGAATTTTCTTCTAATGGAAATCGTCTCCTTAATTTTAGTACTCAAGGTAACCAATATATAATAATAAAAAAACGAATAATAATAATAATAATAATAATAATAATAATAATAATAATAATAATAATAATAATAATAATAATAATAATAATAATAATACTGATGATGATGATGATGATGATGAAGAAGAAGAAAGTGGTTGGGTGTTTCTCAAGAGAGACAGACAGGCAGGGGAAGGAGGTGGAGGTAGCAGAAGCCCTGAGAACCAACCCTCCACAAACATTTTTATGCTGACCTTCGGGTCACAAGAACTACCCAGATGGAAACCTTAGGAACAAAAGAAGCAGTCAGCAAGGATATTAGTATATTCTCCTCAAATGATCTTCATTCATCTGGCAGAATAGCCGAAGACGGGAGAAGGGACGTGGCCCGAAGCGAGACCGTTTTGTCGGGACCTCATGGCGGGAGCCGATCTATGCGGTAAAAATAATAACAAATTGTCCCTTTTATACAACTGTGTTCACACACGCTGCTTATTGCGGGGTTAGTCGTGTCAGGGTTAGGCACAAAACCAGGTAGATACATTGTTCGTCTACCTATCTACCTGTCCAGCATACCTGACTGACTACTCGTGGTGGGTGTTTTTCCTATCAACTGGAATCTTCGCTGGCGCTATGCAATTTGATATTTCACCCTTTCGCGGCTGATTTCGATTTCTGATACCGAGCTCCGGCGGACTGGTAGGTTCTCACAGCATCCAGACATCCAGAACATCCGTCCATTCTTTATTCTAATCGCCGGCCCTCCACCATCATCACTCGGTGTCTCTGGAGATACTTTTTTTGGGGGGGGTGGGCTCTAGAATCGCTGGCGAGTTTCAATGTACATTAAGTGAACAGAAGACTCCTTCCCCTTTACCAAGTCAATGGTTTCGCTTGATTTACGTGGCTCCGTCTTTGGGGGGGGGGAATCTGGCTGAAGAGGATGGAGCGGACCCGTTCGTTCCCGGCCAGTGAGGCAGACCAGCCCCCTGCCATCCTAATCTGTCAATAAATTATACAAAAATTTAATTATTTTCTGCACATCTTCACCGCCCGGAAATCCTCGAAGCTAATTACCTTGTTATTGTGCAGTTGTAAGACTTTCACGGGCGACCGTCGTAAAACAGGCCGAACAATCAAGGGGTAAACAATGGCTATGACGTCACCAACTCTTCCCACCTCCTCCTCTTCCACGGGTTCGAGTAAATTATCGTTTTCACGAGTCATATTCGTTGTCATTATGTTTGCGGATTAGTACGGAATGATGCTGAAGACGGTCCGCGGAGAGACACGGGGGATGTGATTACCCGGGGATCAAATTGACAGAGCGAGAAAGCAGAGCGTCCTGTTACAGAGAAGCAGGTGATGGACACAAGCTGCAGCCTCATTACTGCTGTGCGTCCGGCTGACGTTACGGTGATCTCTCGGGTGAGATACTCAGCCAGGTCGGACCCACTTGTTGCAGTTTCCAAATAGCTGTAACATTAACCGGCTGGCGTCAGGTGCGTCGAGGTAGCGGCGTATCTATTTGCTTTAATCTCTCTACCCGGTCCAGCCGTCGGGAGCACACGGCTGCGGCGCGGAGAGAGAGAGGCGAGTAATTGTCGGTGTTGTGGCAGGGTTAGAGGGAGGAGAGGAGACCAAGCACCTGTGGCCGTAGAGCCGGCCCGTGATTGAAGCAGTAAAGATCGAATAAAGCGCCCCCTGTCCCTCTCAGCCTCCACTGAGAGGCTGTCTTCATTTATTTCAAGCTGCATCTAAACCAACGTTAAGGAGAACACACAGAACCCACGTGAAGCGCCATCTCCCTTTTTTTTTACAGATACAACACCGAACTGTTGCTGCTAAACCCTAACAGAGAGGTTGGCGTGGATTTGATTCAATCGTAAGCGCTCGATATTTCTTTAAAATACTTCGTTATTTGTAGCGTAAGCCCCATCTCATCTCCCCACCAAAACACAAAAGTTACATTTTAACAGATTTCATATACATTTAAGCCCTTTAATTTTTAAAAGCTGGCTGGACCCCAGCCGTTCTCACTCGTTTTCTTCTTTTTCGTGTTGTATATTAGATGGACAAACATTGAAACAAGAGAAGGTTTTAGGCTTATGTTTATCTCCAGCATCCAGCCTGCCTGGGCCATTTCTCCCGTGTGTGCGTTGTTCTCCACCGAGACCTTTCCGACAATGATTCCCAGTTCACTTGATGAGTTAAGCAAATTCTAACCCGAAACCGTCCAAAAGAAGTGAAAGCGACCTGACTAATACACAAACAGCACGTGATCGGCTTTAATGGAATTATCAAGTGAACCCCAGATATAATGACAGGTGCATTATTCCTGCAAATCAGATTTATAATTTGGCCCTAATTAACTTTTTTGTTTGTTTGTTTTTTCTTTCCCTTTCTTTCTTTCGTATACAACGTAATTTTTGTGTGTGTGTGTGTGTGTGTGTGTGTGTGTGTGTGTTTACGAGCATTACCTCATAAGTCCCAGAAATAACGAGAAAATCTATTTTGCTAAACCGAAAACCATGAGGATGTGAATTATTTAATACTCCACTGATGGGAAGACGAAAATTGGCGGTGGAGGGGTTAACGGGACGAAAATAGATTTTTTTTTTTTTTAAATTAAGAAAAGGTAACTGACTCTCAGTCCTTTGTAGTTATAGGAATAACGTGCTGGACTGTCAGGTGTGAAGAGGGTTAAAAAAACTGTACAGAAAACAGGTGCGGGCCGGAACAATCTTGCCCAGTTTCCGGTAAAGGAATAAATAAGTCTTCAGGCGGGTATTGGAGGAGATCGAACTCAGGCTGACGTCACGAGAAGTAACGGGAGATTTCGAGTCAGTAGAGGTGAAGATGCAGAGGCGACATTTAAATGAACGTATATGCGGCACTCGGTTGTTTAAATCGAAGGGCTAAGTCAGTCAGACGTGCGGACTAATCTGGTCACAGTCCCGAGTTTCTACAAACCCTAATTACTTCCAGGTGCCCTATCAAAAACCGTTTTGGGGCCCCTAAATTGTACACGTGCAGAAGCTGTTCTGCCTCTCGTCGTTCTTATTGTGTCACCGCTTCGCACTAAATATGATCCGGCACCGTAGCACCCTGTGGGTCAGATACTTTTGTAGCCCCCCCCCACCCACTCTATGCCGAAGCTTCGGCGCTGGCTGGGGGAAGACGGTCGGTCGGGCCGGCCAACAGTCGACCGGTCCCATCCATTAACCGGTTTAAAAACCAGCTAATGAAGAAATCGCTGTTTGTTCCGCCATCTCGTTAAACGCGCCGACGAATATCATCGCCGCGCTCGGACTCTCTGGCTTCTCCGGCTAATTTTCTCCCCCCCCCCATTTTTTTTGCCATCTCGCTCAAGCCGTCTTCCTTGATTTGCCGAGCAGCTTTTCACGCTCGAGTTGGCTCGGATGAAAGTCCCGAACCCACCCACACGTGCCGGGCCCCCGTGTGGAGGAAACGAACGTTAAGCACCCCGTTCGGTCGGTGCAGGCTCAAGTCTTTGTACGCTCAGCGAGCACCTCCCCCTTAACCAAAAACGGAAAAAAAAACACAACCAGTCACCAGTTCTGCGTACCCAGTAATTATCTCGTGCCACGGACGGGACAAGACGGGGTCATAAATCCCCGTCCTGCTAATCTTCAAAACAAGGACCTGAGTGACGGCGGAGGAGTAGGAGTTTCTTGAGAGACCGAAGAGACGAGAAAAGCTATTCGGCTAAAGAGAAAATTAAAAAAAACAACAACAGGGATTCGTTTTTAACGGATTTCTGGGGGCCAAATAATGATGCCCCTTAGTCGTATCCTTCAATAGGTTTGTTTTGCTGTATGAAAAGGGGTCATAAAGTGACATCCGAAAATGTGCAGAACGAGAAATTTGAACGTGGGCGGAAAGGGGTCCGTTCACGGTCGGTCAGTACGGACCGGGGTGGGTGGGGCGTCACGTTATGGAACGATGTAGCTGTCGACATCGCGCACTGGCCCCGTCTATTCGGCGGACCCGAACTACTACTATAAGCACGAATCCGGCTTGTCGGCTTTGCGGCACCGTCCGTCCCCGAGGCGGTCGGCACAAGCACCTGTCTCCGGATCTGGGACACATCACAGCCGTTCTAAAGTCCGGGCCGACAGATATATTCTGATGTCCTGGAAGATCTCTTCTCCGGCACGATGGCACCCGTTCTGTGAATCTGGCGTACATTTCAATGTCTGCTTTTGGTGGTTGGGGGGGTCGCGGAAGAATATGTGCAGCGGAGGCCGGGCAGAAAAGAGTTCTTAGAAGAAAAATAAACAACAAAAAAAAAAGTTTACAAATGTTTCCTTAATTTTGTCCGTGGTAAGGGTTCACCGAACCTCTGTGTGCGTGTTTTCCACTTATTGCAGTTTCAAGACGGTCCCCGTAAACAAATTAGGGGTCGCCGGATCACGGTTGGGGAGGGGGAAACACCTGCCAACTACACCGGTTATGGTTCCACGAAGTTCCGCGCACCGTGAAATAACATTAAGAGGGATAAATAAATAAACGGAACTCGCTTCAGTAAGGAGACTTCGGCCGATGAATGCAGCGAATAGATGAGGAGGAGAAGAAAGTTTCGGGGACGTCAGGAAATTTTATTGGACCGGTGAGAAAAGGAGGGGGGGGACGAGAGTGACTCGGGGGGGGGGTTCCTTTGGCAACCGTAGCGCAAACCTGAAATCGCTCTCCCGGTTTTAATGTCGGCCTCAAAGGGAGATTATGAATAAATTACGGGCGGGTTTCTGGGGAGTGGTGGGGCCCCGTACCTGGCACCCGGCCCGCCTCGGAGTCGCGGCGGGGACTCTCCCGATTCTTCACCGGTCGAAAAGAATTCCGTCTTGACATTTCGCAGGCGTTAAACCACCCCCCCCCCCCACCTGACAATGAGCCCAAATGCCGGCCGTGAAAATGGCCGATCGGGTCCAATTTTCTTCTGAATGTCGGAGTTGTCAGCTCCTGGGAATACAATTTTCGAAATGTTAAGTGTAAAGAGAGAACCGAAATGACTGGGAAAACGAGACAATTGCTGCAATAATAATAATAATAATAATAATAATAATAATAATAATAATAATAATAATAATAATAATAATAATAATAATAATAACAGTAATAACAACAACAACAACAATAACAACAACAACAACAACAACAATAATGACGATGATGATGATGATAATAATAATAATAAAATAATAATAATAATAATAATAATAATAATAATAATAATAATAAATATTATTATTATTATTATTAATAGCGTTAATTCATTTACATATTTTGTATTTCACTTATTTTTGTGAAACAGAAGCAAAAAAACTGTCAAACGAATCCACAAATATTTATAGTTAATTCAATGAGTTGGGAGAAACTTTGGCTTATAACTGAAAGGTAAAAATAAAAACACTTTCTTATTTGTTGTAGTTTAATTTAGTTTTCACTTTTTTAAATAATGTTTATTATTTTCACGAACCAGATGTGCTGATTATCTTTGATTTCTGACTTGACTCTAGTCCAGCTGATAATAACTTGGTCAGATGTGAGAATTAGGGATTACAAAGCTCGGGTCGTTGAAACCCTCCTGCCCCCCCCTTTTTTTAAGGTTCGGTTTGTTTGGTTTTATCTGCTTGGCGAACATTAGGGGTAAATAGGAAAGATCTGATGCTTAGTAAAGACTACGAACTAAACGAACCTCTTCATTACGACTGCTGGACCCCCTCCCCGTCTTGATCTGATGAAGTTCAGGGTCTGACATAAAAAAACGCCGTGACTTAGTTCCGTCTAGAAGAGTTCATCCTTGCTTCGTTTAGGTTCTGATCACCAATACTTTTGGCACACGCTATGAAGTATCCCGAGACGGTGCGTGGGCGTGACCGGAAACCGCTTCGTCTCTTATTTTCCTCACCCTCGAGGTTGTATGGAACGTTAAGGGAAGGGAAGGAAGCCGCCGGCCTAATGAACGAACAGTCTCCTCCGACAGGTGCAGTGGTACCTGGCCTGGCCTACGACAGAGTCTTCTTTTAACGAACCACTTGCTCTTTAAAACTTTTCCATCTAACTCCCGGGTGGCAGGTTATTCTCATAATGTACCCTATACTTTCTTTTCACAGCGCTAACTAATTAGGCATCAAGCCAAATGATGCAGCTATCTCTCTCGACCATCGCTCACAACTTAGCTTCACAGCAGTCGGATGGGCGCAATACAAAACTGATACAACCGTTAACCCTATAGCTTCGGAATGCATTTGGAATATGCTACTTGTTAAAGTTGTTCGGCGTCTAATCTTCACAGCCGAACATTCCTAAATGAATGCCGGGGAATCAAGTCGCCACCCCATTCCTCTCTCCCTCTCTTTTCCTAAAATCATTAAAGCTGCTTTCGCTGAGCGATCCAGAATTCAAAGACGCAGAGTTAGAAACGACTGCAGGATGGACGCCGTGGCTCAGAAACTCGAAAACGTCGCAATTCTGTCCAACTTTTCCAGAAAAAAAAAAAAAACAAAAAAACTTTATTTTCAAAATGCTCCACACTTTTTGCAAGAATCAATGGAAGTCGTAGGTGCGCTGACTCTTCGGGGCCTCTCTTCCTCCTCGCCGCTGATGTATCATCTTTCTCTCTACCAGTCGAGCATTGCGAAAGTATCTGTTAGTAGTAACTTCAGCCGACCGCGGTTCAGAACAAAGAGCCAACCGGTCGTCCGCTCTACGGCGAAAACTTCGCTCTAAACTTGATCTGCTTTCAATTTGTCACGGAAATAGTTGAATAGTAAATATGAACTAGGCTGAGCTCTGTCAACCGACCCACCCACCATTTAGGTGCTTGTGCCAGACACTGTGCGCATCCTGGCATCATCCCTTTGAAGCTGAGCAAGATAAAGTGTTTTTTATCGTTTTATTAAAGATTGAATTACATACTGAAAGAAAACAAGCTATTCATACATATAGATTTTTTCGTACTGAGTTAAATAATCACGCCACTTTATTTTACATGGAAAAAGCGTGTCCGTCCACCTATCGTCGAGGAGAGACTCCAAGGGGAGTTAACAGCCAGAGCCGTACAACTTTCTTTCCTCTCCGTCTCTCTCCAGCGCGCCTGACCAAGAACTGGTACCGTTATGCTATAGTTAATACGGGGTCTAGAGAGGCTGACATCCCTCGGCAGTAGTTGGTCTTAACAGAAATCTTTCTAAATCATAAAAAGCTACGTACTGTACTAATTGGGTTCCTGCATAATTACCCATTCACTGCGTACACTTAAAAGAGAGAAGGAAGAAAAAAAACAACTATGGACTTCGAAGGGAACAAATAGCGTGTACGTCACAGGCGAAGGAGAGCGAGATCTTCCGTTAACTACGAAAGGGAGTCAGTCCCGGAATTGACAGTGACATGTAGCCCTAATTCGAGATGGTAAACCTCTTTTGGTGTGTTCGAGCCTTCGTTAGATTTCCACCTTGGATGCAGTTTTACGTGCTGTTGGCTCCAGTTCCAAAACTGTTTTAGTGAACTCTTCACAGTTTTGTTTTATCTATATTCACACTTTCATGAAATCAATCAGGGATAACGGACAGCACTGTAAACAGAGGATGTCTAAGGTGTATGTAGACACGTCCTGCTTCCCATGCTATGGAAAAGTGTGTATATCTTTTCTGGACACCCGGTGCAGCCAGACAATCCATCGGGTTCCACCTAAACAAATACAACATCGCTGAAAGCCGTTTCTGCATCGCTTTTATATATTAACAGATTTTAATTAATTCCACTTTTATTTAAATGAGTTAAAACAAATACAGTTTAAATCCAGTGTTATCCCACTTTAAGGGGTACCAGCGTCAGTCATTTGAAAGTTCGTATCTACTATTTCGTTGTCATTTAATAAGCTGCGAGCTGGCCAAGTGAACGCACAGATTCTAATGGCCTATAACACAGCATAACCGTACTTGGTAATTAGTGTGATGTGGGTCTTTGAAAATGTGTTTCTCTGTTTGCACCATTCAGTCGGAAGCGTGAAAACGTTCCCCTCATCTTTTATGTTTTCTTCATGATGGATTTTTTTTATTATTATTACTGAAAAGAAAATTACAATAGAGAACGGAAGAAAAAATAAACGGTCTTTTACTATTAGGTCAGTGGGGTTAACAGGTGCTCTGGGCTGCTCCAATAACGCGGTCAGTGAGGTCCGGCTGGGGTTGTCGGCTGTAGCCAGTTGATAATTACCGAGAACCAGCCTCTCTACTGGGGAATGTGTTTCTTAATTAAAAAAAAACAACAATAATACACATTGTTTCTGATTTTCCTTTGCTATTCATTAACACTTTTAAAAGCAGGAATAGAACTGAAATTCTAACATTAAGTATTTTAATGACACCCATCTTTCTCTCTCTCTGTAGTGACGTCATCTCTCCCTCTCTTTCTGTACTTACGTCATATCTGCCTCCCTCTCTTTCTCTGTACTTACTTAATCTCTGTAGTGACGTCATCTCTCTGTGGTGACGTCATCTCTCCCTCTATTTCTGTACTTACGTCATATCTGCCTCTCTCTCTTTCTCTGTACTTACATCATATCAGCCTCCCCTCTCTTTATCTGTACTTACGTCGTCTCTCTGTAGTGACGTCATCTCTCCCTCTCTTTCTGTACTTACGTCATATCTGCCTCCCTCTCTTTCTCTGTACTTACCTAATCTCTGTAGTGACGTCATCTTTCTGTGGTGACGTCATCTCTCCCTCTCTTTGTACTTACGTCATATCTGCCTCCCTCTCTTCTCTGTACTTACATCATATCTGCCTCTCTCTCTTTCTCTGTACTTACATCATATCAGCCTCCCCTCTCTTTCTCTGTACTTACGTCGTCTCTCTGTAGTGACGTCATCCCTCCCTCTCTATGTACTTACCTAATATCTTCCTCCCTCTCTTTCTCTGTACTTACGTAATCTCACTCTGTAATTACGTCATATCTCTCTCTCTCTCTGACTCCCGCCCATCCAGTCAATATTAAAAAGCACGCTTGAGAATTTTGGAAATCATTACTTACCAGGTGTTTAGAGAAACCACTCACCGATCCCTTCTGATGCCTAACAAAGAGGAACCAACGATAGGGGATTTGCAGTTGGTGTCTAACCCTAAAGACCGACAATAAAACTAGCATCAGTTTTGGTGATATCCTATTTGGTTCGCTTTCCGAGTCTTCGAACTGCATAATTCATAAATAAGCGAAGCGGAGTTAAAAACAGCACAATGGTGTACATTCTGTGGTTAGGGACATTAGAGGGCCGTGCATGTTAAAAAGCAGTCTGACAGATCTTGTATCCGTGATAGGCGGGCCACACATCTTTGCAACCTCCAGGTAAACAGGGTGGACGTCAGGGTATTACACCCCGTGAAACAAGTGATCAGCTGCTGCTGCGATAACAAACCTCTGACCTGACAGTCCGGACGCTAAAGCAAAAAAACCACACCAGGAGGAGTTGTTTCTGTGTGCATCCCATCCTTTGTGACCAAAGGTTCTAAAGATGTATTAATTATAATTCCAGGTAAGTCTGCGATTTAAAAAGTGATCAGGCGAAACCATTTGGACATACATAGCGTTGTAAGATAAAGGAAAGTAGGCTGAGAGATGATGTCAGCTTTCGTCTGCGGCGTGTCGACAGTTGGCTGGTCAATCAAAGAAGACTATGTGGCGGGATATTTGATGGAAACCTTAGCAACCGGCCCCTCCAGGGCTGGAAGAAAAAGCTTTACGATTGAAATAGGCTTCCAAGAAGCCCTTGTGCCGTTTGAGTGGAGAATGTAAAAAGTAAAATATTGGCTGGCACGCAGCGGTAATGGGGCTTTTGTCTGCCTTTCACAATAGCATTAATATTTATTTCAGATTTCAACAAAGGACTTGTTTCTGCCTCAGAGACAGACAAGGAGGAATAACCACACCGGTGTAGCCATCCCCTCGGGCGCTAGGGCCCCATCATTCTTTCCAGTTTCCGGTAAGATTCTCTCCACGAGATTTGTCGGCCATCTTAGCGGAAGGTCTGCAGTAAACGAGCACTAACAGAAAGAACGTTGGCGCGAGAGGGAAAGCGGAGCCATCTTAGGGTTCTTTTATCGTCTGCTGGAGAGTTCCACAGGGCGCGTGGTGAGTAAATGCACGTGACCGACCACCCATCTCCTGCATCTACGAAAATTAGTCCAAGACTACGCGAAATTCCATGTTTTGAATGGAAGGCAGACTAAATCTAAGATATGAATTAAAAGACTGTTTTTCCAGAAATTTGTAACACATCCAAGTTTTAAACGACACCAAATTTGTTTTTGTTTTATTTACCTGGAAGATACAATTTCATTTTGGCCGAAAATATTACAGAAGACACAAATTACTTAAAGCTGACTGTATATTAATTTTGCACAAATCGCATCCATCTACAAAATAATGCGTAATTTTCAAATTCTACCACCAAGGAAATCGTGTAAAATCTGCAATTGGGTGGATGGAATAGAAGAGAGGTTAGGGTTAGATTAGCGACTGCCAGTAGGGACTTGTAGCTCTCGGTGAAGAAATAGCTCTGACTCGTAACAAAGGGTTTTCTGTGCGTATCTAACCTAAGAAAGACGGGAAATCTAAACTCCAATCTGAAATAGAGAGTAACGTGTTGATCAGATTCCAAGAACTGCTGCCCAGTCCGCCTGCTCTGATTGACTTGCCCAGAGCTGTATCTTGGGGCCCGGCGAAGCGGCGGAGGAGGTACGGACGGGGGGCAATAACATTCTGAACGGTTCGCAGAGTCCGGGCTCGCGTTGTGACTGGTGACTGATTACCGGGATTTCTAAGGCGTGTCGTCACGCACACACGCAGCCACGCAGCCCACCGGCCATGTCATCTCCGTCGAGAACATGGTCGAAGACACTGCGCTGAAATGTATTACAGACGCATAAGTAATCACGCGTGGGGCGAGATGTTCCAAGTTTTTAAAGCTGGCTTTTCCTTCTGGTGTGGATAATTAAAAAAGGGGGGAACCTTTTCAAACCTCAACGTTTAGCCAGTGCAGCTGCACCGGGAGTGTACCCGACTCGGCTACGTTCTCTTTCAGCCCACCAGCTGGGCGGTCGGGCACTCGCTGATTCCACTCAACCACCATTTCTGATCGAAGTAAAAAAATAAAATTAATTACATTGTAAGAAAGTCAGCTAGTCATGTAAAGCATTTGCTTCCTGGTACAAGGAATGCCGGCCTAGGAGATAGAATGTAATAAGCAAAGGCTAGTGGATTACGCCAGTGACCACTTATTTCCGATGGTCGGCTTTCGTGTGGAGAAGTACTGCACTTGCGAACAGGCTTCGATTGTGGGTGGCCGGGTTATGAAGGCGGTCGCCCGGTAACTTCGGCATTCCAAGGCAGAAATCAAGCTAACCGCCGATCGCGAAGTCAAACCGTTTAAAATAGCTGCTTTAATCGACAGAAACAATTACGCTACAGAGAGGAGGGGGACTGTTCCGGATCGGTACAGCAGCTGGATGGATGTCTGTCTGTCGTGCGACGGGCGGGTAGACCTCACACCCTGCACGTCATCGTTCCGTCGCACCTTACAGCCGGGGGTGGGGCCGAGTGGAGGCAGATACGTCTGTTTATCGAGCAATTCCTCGGCCTCCTCCTCCCTGTTGCTTCACTTTGTTGTTGTAAATGTTTTACCTCGCACTCCGTCCCCCCACCCCCAAAAAAACATTTATACCCAGAAAACCTGCTTTTCTGCGACTAAGGGTAAAACTATATAAAGCTACACGAACCGGTACGTAAACGGTTAAAAGCTCCCTTCCGTTACGAGCGACGTAAAAGCTGTCCGTGTTTATTCACTGACGTTAACGAACGGACAGACAACTCGTATAGGACAACCCCGGACAGAGGACCTGAGAGGCGGCGGAAACTGAATTTACCGATGTAGGTGCTTAAGTTTTTGTTTTTTTTTAAAAATATTAATAACAATAATAATAATAATAATAATAATAATAATAATAATAATAATAATAATATAATAATAATAATAATAATTTTAATAATAATAATAATAATAATAATAATAATAATAAGAATAATAATAATAATAATAATAATATAATAATAATAATAATAATACGAGAGAGAGAGAGAGAAACTTGCAATCAGCGGAATTGGCCAAACTGCGGGATTACAATAATAACATGATTATGTTAATTGGGAACATCTTCAGCACGCGCCCAAATATCGCAAATCCGCTAATTTGTGGCGATACAAGAAGTATTACCGGTAATAACCATCAATTGTTTACTTGTCTCTGGCTTTTTTATTGACCGGTGGGGACGGGAATCCCGACGTCCTTTCTAGTTAAACCCGGGGAATTAACCGCGAAAACAGCGTATCCCGGTCTTAACAGAATTCATTAGCCAAAGCGAGATAACGAAGTCCGTGGGGACCCTGATCCCACTAAATACTTCAATCTTTTCAGGGAGGAGATCTCGAATTTGCCGCCATTCATCCGAAATTGATTACTGTATTTTTTTTTTTTTTATTCTCATCTTCTTCTTCTTCTTCTTCTTCTTCTTTCTTTCTTTCTTTTATTTGGCGGAATTTCAGATGTAGCCTTTGTTTCCAATGCTCACATTTGCAAACCGTTTTTTTTTTTTTTTAAACTGCGGGTTAATTCTAGTTCTGAAATTTCCAGATAGTAAGCGGCCCTTTTGCCGTTTCAGTGGTAGAATTCTGGGGAGCAGGGGGAGGAGGGGATGTAAGAGGGTCCAGTTTCAAAGTGAGAATTAATGTAGCGTAGCGCCGAGTTTCTTGTTTCGGTACCAGCTTCTTAATTAATTATTTTCTTACCCGGGACGCGCTCGGCTTCTTTACGAAGGAAATAAGACGGCGAGGGAGGGTTTTAGGAGAGCGAAAATTTGGAAATAACAACTGCTTAAGGCGGAGCATCTCGCTAATTAACAGCTTCCAATGCCGTCGCTGTTACCGGTGATGAGTAGATGGCGGTCATAGATGGAAGAGGTTCTCCAGTTATTGTTGAAGACCGTTCAAACGTAGTCGCGTTTGTTTGTTTGTTTGTTGTTGTTGTTGTTTTTTAAGCTTGGGATCCTCCTTCCCACTTTTTAGAAGGTCTTGATGTGAACTGTACTGAAAATGGTAAAGGGAAGGGGGTTGGAATCGTTGCAACTGCCACATCGTTTCCAGGCTCATCGTCCATCTTTCCAGGAAGCGGGCTACGGCGGTGACGTATTTAGTGGGCCGGACGGACCCCCCCTCCTCCCCTCCTTCCTCAACAACGGCCAGAGGAGTCGGACGAGTTTTGAGGATGGATCTGTGATTGGGACGGGGTAGCGCCCATCCAGGCTCCGGTCCGCCATTACCCGGGCTGGGGCGGGCGTGAGCCGGACCGCGAACCAGAGCCGTCTCAGGAACACACTTATAACTGGCGAGCTTACTCGAAATTTCCCACAGAGCCGCTTGAAGAACGAACTCTACCAGGGCGAAGAAGCAGCGTAATGATCAGGGGAAACAGAAGCGGATATCTAAAAAGAAACAGTTGGGGGAGAGGGGATTGATAGAAGTTCCGGGTCCGGTGGTATCTGAACACAAACGCGTTCTAGACCAGAACTCTTTGGTTAGAACGAAGTGATCTCCCACTGTGTCCTCCCACCCCTGGACTTCGCTATTCATCAGCAAAGTTATCCGGATGAACCCAGCAGCCACAGCTTACTATTTACGTCCAATTTTCTTTATTGAATTACTATGCAAATAAGCGATGTTGTTGCCTTTCCACGTACATATTGCAATGGTTATAAACGGTTTTGGTTTGATTGTTTTAAATTGCCTAGAGTTCAGATAGAGTAGATGCCGTAAATTATCTTATATGTCTACTTAAATTATATAGACCGATTACCCGAAGGACTTTGTATACTTTGAACGATGTCAGTAACTTACCGTAAGCAGCTTACGTCGATCGGATTACATTACATCTTTTTTTTTGCGCCGAGATTATCGAATTGTTTGGCTATTTCTGTCGCATATGTTCCGGGTCCGAGATAAGAATGGATGTTTTGCGTGGCAGTTTGCACCGAATATCTTACCCCACGCCGCGCCGACGGCTCTGTCTCTCGGCTTTGTCTTGCAGTCCTCGATTTCAGAAGACGGCCGTTTTTTTTTTTTTAATGGAATTTCGGGACCCGTCTCGAAACACTACCCGACCCCCCCCCCCCGCTCAGAATGGTGATATCTCTCTCCACCAGGGGGGGGGGGGCGGCGGCCTTGCACCGCCAAAACTACACCATCGATTTTTAATGTTCGGCTACAAAACAAAACAAAATAGAAAAAAAAGCTTTTTGTTATATTTTTAATTTTTTTAAATTGTAAAAAAAAAAAAAAAAAAATTCTTTTAAAAAGATTAATAAATTCCACCCCGTGAACCGGCTGCGGTACAGATATGGAAAAAAAAAGTCCACCCCACGAATTATCCCGGATTACCTCCCTTCGTAGGTTTTCGCCGGATTACTTTTCTTCGCCGAAGAACAATCGTCTAAAATAAAGAAACCCAACGACCTTTTCTCTCTCTCTCTCTCTCTTAAATACACCCCTATTTGCGGGTTTTCTTTGTGCTGCCGGTCTCTCCCCCCCCCTCCCCTCCACGCATGTCACGGTACCGGACATCTTCCGTCAGGCTCGGGCGGAGACACAAAGGAGCACGCGCGGGATTCGGGCTGGTTCTAAAAATATCAACGGCTCGACGGCGACGGAACTCCATTAGCTGCGCAGCGTACGTACCGACTGTATTTCTTCCGGTCCGGCCCCTTCCATTTAGCTGGTCTCACTTACCGCTTTCCTGAGAAGTTTCTTCCAACAACGGCCGCGGGCCATCATCCCCTTGATCAATACAGACCGAGCTCCCCATCCCCTCGCTGTTTTGTGGAAGAGAGGAAAGTCTTCCATCCCTAACAGAAATATGACCCCTGCGCCCTTGGCCCACGTTGTCAAAGGACACCAGACTTCCTTTTTTTTTTCTTTCTGGGGGGCATAACCCTTTTCTTTATGCGCGCGTTCTAACGGATTGGATGAGTTCGGTTACATTCTTCCCGAACCCATTCCCCCCCCACCTTTCTTTTCCTTTTTGTTTTCAAAATGTCCGCGTTCTTGAACTTTTAACCGATTAATTATACATTTTGAAAACTGTGGAATGATTTTTCTGAGCTTTGATCTTTTAATAGAAGTGGGGGGCAGTTTGGGTAGGTCTGGCAGGAACCTTCGGCAGAGAAGCAGGGGTAATTAGACACGGAATTAGAGGGCGAAAGGGCTGGCGAAAATGACTCTTTTTTTGTGTGTGGGGCGGGTCCATGTTGTGAGTTGTCCGCGGAGGAACACCGACAGTGGCCAACAACAACGTCTTCATCGACGTTCGCGTGGAGAGCGTTTCCGGTTCCGGCCGGATTCTCCTGGCGATTGTTGAATACCTCGAAGAGCCGTCCTGCCCAAAAACGAGCCCGGTGTGCGGAGGAAGGGGGGAAAGGTCACGACTGATCGATCGGCAGCTGGACCGACATGCCGTGAACCTCGCCTTTCGTTCACGTGTGGTGTTGAGTATGTATTAGGAGTCGGTGGTGGCTCGTCTCTGCCATTAGCACCTGTCCGTCACCCGTTGCGCTGTTTGCCGTAGTTATACCACCCCGGCCGTGACCGACGGCCTCGTGACTTCTGTCTCGTAGTTAAAATATTTTGGATAGTTCGATAATCGATTCTCGCTCGCGGGGCCCCTTCACATTGACAGAATTCTGGCTTTCCCACCGCTATAAAAAAACTAGTGCGGATACCTTTAATTTTGCGTGAAGGGCACTATACACTACCACTGTCCTTTCTCTTCCGGTTCCTAACCTTCGCGGTTAACTGTAGGTCACGGTCCATGGGAAGAAATCCTCCCAGAAGCATCTTTCACATTTATACTATTCTTAAAATTTGAAAAATGGCTAAAAAGGAAAAGAATTTTTTATTTATTTTTTTTTAAGTAGCTAAGCGCGAAATTAAGCACACATTCAATTTGTTCTTGTATTAGAAAAGTTAGAGCTTTCGACATCAGTTGGCGCCTTTCTTAGCGAATTTAATATAAAGTTTTATTGCGTCAGTTCTTCGTTAATTTTATCAGGACGTTTTACTGTATCCTAATCTTTGTCACGACATTATACAAAGAACGCTCGCGGTATTGCGTGGTACCAACGACCATTGCACGCACTCATGTAGCACGGAGATGGAGATGCTTTTACGAAGTGCAATCTGCGATGCTGCTGACGAACTGCACTCTGAAGCGTCGATCCTATCTGCAGCCGATCTTCCCCAAAGAAGAGGTAACTTCGGGCGAGTTTTGACTTCGCGTTAATGAAGGCAGAATCGTGGTCCGTTCTATTTATTTAGGTCCGGCACCCGATTCACCTGGGAACGAGGCTGGACTTACACCCTGTGATGCAGATAACCGTTTAGACTGCAGAAATGAAAAAGAATTCATTAAGCCAACAGCACGAAAAATATCAAAGAAGTGTATGTTAGTTTAGCCGATGAATCACTCCGAAAGCAGACGTTACTGCCCACCGGGCCAGGTGATTTGAAATCAGAAATGTTTATTGTAGGATGCCTCAATATTTATTTTTTAAAGGATATTTTTCTTAATTAACACCGAGAATTTGAAGTGTGGACAATACGAACGTTTTTTGTGACTCCGGAAACACGGTGCTGCCGTCTACACCATTGATGTGCGCCCATCACATTCTTCGGAATAAAAAGATAAACCGTTTATATGTTTGCACTAAACACTGTTTTTCTCTTGATACAGAACAGAGCTAAAAACGAAATCTGACAAGATACAGGTGATATTACCTGGTTTGTTTGATATGAGGCCGAGCAGATTCCACCCCGACGGTGAGGTATCGGCTCCGTCAGCCACTGATACGGAAGAGGGGATGAAAACCAGAGGTCTTATTGAACAGTTTACCGATGAACCAAACCATCCCTGTATCTAAACTCCTGGGGTGGTGGGGGTGGGTTGTTGGGGACGAGTCAGGCCACCTATGCACCGTCACGGCACTCCGCTTGTGCGCGGTGTTTTCACCTTCTCAGAAACTGGCTAATTGTTCGTACAGACGAATGAAGCTGAGTGCGGAACATCGAGCCGATATCACAGACCGGGCGAGTTCAGGTTATCTTTATCTGATTGTTTCCCTGAGAGAGAGGAAAGCACGCAACAACTAAACAGGTAGCGGCTAAACCCGTGCCCCTGGATACACGGAGGAGGGGGGATATTTAGAAAAAACCGAGATGAAAAAGTAAATCAATTCATGAAGATATTTGAGAAGTACACCTTCCCGCGGGCAGCAACACACTAATCAACAGTCCTATTCACCGTCCCTTCCGCATCTGTTATTTAGAAGCTTTAGCAAGTATAACAAGCCGGCCTGGCGTATCCTCTCCTATTACTCGAAGTTAGCAAAGAACAAACCGACGATACTGCGATCGCACTGACGACTAAACTTAGAAGCTGAAGAATTTAGCTACCCCAAAGTTAAAAAGCCAAATACAAAGTCGATCCTCAAAAGTCAAGGAGCGCCACGAGATTTATTGGGGGGGGAAGGGTTTTACCAAAGCAGATAGAAGTCGTGGAAGGTGATCTTCCACACACCGGGGACGATCACTCACAGATATCCAGCGAGCTCAAAGTTCACTTTTAATATTGCAACTTTTCTAAAGGAAAGCCAAACATCTTTTTTATGCTGGTAAAATATTCAAATGGCGTTTTATTTGTTTTCCTTGTATGTTGGTGCGATGTTTATGGATACTCAGTTCCACTAAGTTCTTCGTGAAGCATTTGCTTACTTCAAGAAGGTGTCAGAACTACTTTCTGTCCGAAGGTTTGGCTACGGTAACTGAAATAAAAAACAAAAACAACAACAATTAGTCATTAAAAGCTTTTATCTTTTTCTAACATTAATTTTGTCGATAGCTCTTCCTTTATGATTGCACTTGTTAATATTTTTTAAAAGAATTATTTTAAGAAATGGATTTTAGAGTTAGGTGTTTCCCTTGAACTTCGATTATTCCATTGTTTTACCAGTTTCAACGTCAGCCAGATTATAAACTTAATACTCTTAGAAGAGATTTCTTTTGTCTATAAAAGGATATATATTTCATAATGGGTAATTTTATTTACTTATCGACTGATTTATTGATTTTTTATACATTTTGCAGACGCTAAATAACCAGACAAGCTGATTATATTCTAAAGACAATTAAATGTGGCTGATATACGAGATGTATAGTTCCATTTTCTAGAAGTAACTATATCAGGTTATGTGCAGTCTATCGGATCTGTTATCTAGATTTTACCTCTAAAAAAAAAGAGGGGGGCATTGGCCCGTCGTCGTTACGGATTACTATTCCAGTCTCTGTCTATAACGCTAAGCCGTCTTTACTGATTATTAACAAGTTCTAGCGATTAAACTACTCGAGATAACAAAGGTCGACGGTTTCCTTATTTTGATGGTGCTCTTGGTCCCTCGGCTGCCAATCTAGAGCGACCGGTGATACGTACGCTTGGCAACCATCTGTGGTGGGCGGAGTCTGAAACAGGCACCTAACCAAGGCTATTTCACTCCACACCATTCAGATTTCCTTCGACTACATCGTCTTCTTTTTGCACTTTATCATTTCAGATTCCCCGTTGTTCTAATGCTCGCATACGTTTCAGGGTATTACCTTCATGGTCCCCCAACAAGGGACTGAGATTTAACTTTAGAAACTATATATTTTTTATTTAATGTGTTTTTGTTTTGTCAAAAGCATCCCGGCTGAGCTGGAAAGAGTACACCACGCCCCTGTCTAGGCAGTGCTCGACACTTTCAGCTGAGGAAAGAACGTTATCTGCTAATCTGTACCTGTAGATTCCTGGGCAACTTGAGGAAATATCTTTTCCACATTTATTGATTCCAATTTCTTTAAAAAAAAATTGTTGTTTTCAGATTCGACTCTGCATAGATCCTCGATTGAGACCAGCCTGGCTCCGAGGTAACTTAGCGACGTGTCTGGCAATTTTTCCAACTTACTCAATCGCCTGGTAGACCGACCAACGTGGCCTTGGCACTCGTGTTGCAATAAAATCTGCAACCGAGAGCCCCACTTACATAGTTGATTTTCACGATCCAAACAGAAAAGTCAGCTACTCTTCGTCCTTCTATCTCTAAGTAAACCCCCAACGAACAGTTCGAGTGTTTCTTTTCGGTTCCTGTCCATCGAAGTGAAAGAACTTAGTGCAGCTCTCGCACACAAATCAACGCGGACACGTGTCTCGATTCTGATTTGGGACCATAACTATACCTTACCAGAAAATGGTCTGTGTTTTTGTTAAAGATGTTTGTTAAGTTTTTTTTTAAAAACCTTTATTTTACATTGTGGTGATTAAAGCGCCCGTTTAAATAATCTTCCTAATTGCGGACGGCTAATGAACCCTCTTTTGGCCGGCTCATTATTATCGCATCGCCAAGGTACCCGCTCTCTTAACCCTTGCACACAGCCAGCTCCGTAATGAATGCTTACGATATCTTAATTTTCCAATCGATTTCTTCTTACTGATTGCCTTATACCTAGAACCCGTGTTGGTAATTCGTTTTGGTAGTGCTTGCTTCACAATATCCAATTTTACGTCGATGCTCTGGAAAATCTGTTCGGGAAGTGAAGTAATAAGATAACGATTTCTACCGACCTTTCTTCTGAAAACCGGTCTTTCTGGTAACGAGCAGGTGCGAGAGCCGGTATCACAGCCAACACAAGCTACCTTCACATGGACATGGCTGAACAAGACAGATATGTCATCCACCCCCAACTCGTTAAGAAAATTAACTGGACCGGGCGAAAAATTATGCTTTACTGAAGAAACAGGCGAAAACTACTAAGTGTCGCGGAAACATGGGGTTCGTCTAGATACTGAAGAGGCTAGAATTATTTCGTAACGGTAGACTTCATAAAATTGTGTAAAAGTCGCTTATATGATCATGGGCATTTTTAAGAGCTTCCGGATTGATACGGACGAATTTTCTTCATGCCCGATTTAGAACATGATAAGACATCTTGAGTTTGTCCCACCCTGTCAAAATCCCATATCTGCACGTGTTGATAACAATAATTTATATAATGCAATTAAAAACTCTGCTGGAAACTTTCCACAAATCATCTGAAACTGTTAGATCGTCCGATTCTACTGACGGCCGTTTAAAATCTAGTGCTGTACAGAGTTCACAGCCGGGTATTTGAAGAGGAAGAAGAATCAGTTTGTCCTTTAAGTATAGTATTTAAATAAAACATATATATTTTAAATATAAATTGCGCTACCTGACAAAAATCGAATTTGTCAAAAAAAGACTCATTTTACATTAAGTTTAAAAAAAAAAGAACGAGATTTAAACCTATTAGGTTTTATTTAGTTAGAATTTTTATCTGAACCCAGCAGACATCTTCCGCGAGCGCTACCTGCCGGCTCCTCTCGGCAGTTTCTGGTCTGGCTATTAATATGGCGTGCGTGGCCACGTGACCGCTTATGCCTGTCTATTAATTATCTCTACTGTTAGAAGTTCGCGTTGTTGCAGGTCTTTTATCTTAACTCTGATTCTCTTAAAATCAAACATCTCCAGTTATAGAACTCATTAGCGGCGGGCTCTAGTTTCGCTGCTGATGGTGACGTCAGTTCACCTTAAAGGTTAATATTTGAAACACTTAACAATGAGACTTTAGGAGGAGGCGGGGGAAAATATTTTTAAAAATGTTTAAATCCTGAACCTAGATTTTTCTTTAATAATAATAATAATAATATAATAATAATAATAATAATAATAATAATAATAATAATAATAATAATAATAATAATAATAATAGGAGTTATTTTCATTGACAACTCTCTCTGATCAGATTAGTCTCAGACAATTAGCACAGAGTGAAAGTTTATCACATCCTGTCACCTTGGGCGTCGTTCCGGGTCACTCAGACCGGCCGGATTGGAATATTACCTACCACCAATTAGCCGGGAAGACTGTAAGTCGGTGTAGACCCGTCGCGATAATTGACTGGCCTTCAATCATCCGTCATAACACTGGCGGAATGCTACCAGAAAAGATACGTATTGCCTAGCCGGCCTCCATTAAGCTGTCAAGTGGCTGCTGTAGGAATAAGGAAAGATGATGAAAACAGCTCAAGGGTGTACGGCAGAGGGGGGGGGCGAGCTTCCCTTAGTCGCCGGTCCGATTCCCGTTTGCCATTTATCGCTGACTTCAAGTGCGGTTGCATAACAGCTGGACTGAAGATGAGGTGGAGCTTGGCTCCCTCTACTGGCAGCGACGAGAGAAGGGCCACCACTCGTCCGTCGGTCTGGCGTTTAACGGTTAACCGTTCAGCATTTAAAGAAAACACATTCATAATTACACAGATCCGTTGTGATCTTTATTTAACCCGAAACAGGATTTCGGCGAAACCCCATTGCTATTTCCTCTCGCGACGTCATAGGATACAGATGTTGCCAACCGCGCTACACTGCGCCATAGGTCGGGAACATTCGTCTATTGTCAAAAACGACGCCTAAATGAACGGGAAGGGAGGCGGCGTAACCGAGAAGCCGCCAGCAGAGATCATCTGTGCAGAGGATGATGCTGCGATTATGGATGATGCACAGATCGAGGGTCGGAAAGCATGTATGGGTCAGCCGCGAGTGACGTCACAGGCCTGCGACGTCAGTTGTTAGATTGGTTCGCCAAGCAACATCGTGCACCCGTTCACGGAAAGCTGGAGGTCAAGCCTTCAAATTACCAGCATCAGATGTGGCGCGGTAGTCCAGTTGTTAGCGTTACTATAGTCGAGGGCCCGAGCTCAGTTCTCGCGAAGACCGTCTCAGTTTGGCGTGCTTCCGTCTCCCTCTTCTTCACCAGCCGGCCGTATAACTTCCCTCCCTCCCACATCTAAAGCTGAAGAGTTATAGTAGGGGAGGGAGCTTTCCCCTCTGTCTCCCCATTCTGCGCAACTACACTCGAGTACTGCGGTGGGTCAGCTCCTACGATCTGCACGAGCAGATGTAGGGGGAAAAGGATCCAGGCCGAGCGATATGTCACCAGCCAGCGCCTCATACCCCAAGACCCCCCCTTTGTTGGCCTGATAAGAAGAGTGGAGACCGGAACATCCCGATGACAACTTCCACAACGGTTGATAGAATTGCATTTTACGTTCACGATTTTCACTACAGCGTTTATTTTATTTATCAGCAATGAACAGAACAGCGCGAGACAACTAGGAAGACGTCTAGCGCTGGGATCGTGATTTAAATTCAAGCGTGGTGTAGACTTTCCGCCGTTCACGAACACCGTTCTATTGCACTAGAGTCGCGTGGATGAAGTAGCCAGCTGCTGTCGAGTGGCTCCGGAGCCTCTCCTCTCTATCCAGCATAAATGCGATGATAACCGCCAGCCATTCATTAAAGCCAAGAATGTTACAAATAATCCATTAAAACAGTTATTTTGCTCCCAGAGCTTACACTAAGAGAGAGAGAGAGAGAGAGAGAGAGAGAGGAGAGAGAGAGAGACGTTGGCACCATGGCAACACGACTAGTGATGCTGCTGCATCTGGATACAAAAAAGGTGGACTGCTGCAGGTTTAAATGGAAACTTGATTAGAAGTGGCTGATCTAGCGCTCTAACGTTTCTCTAATCCTCCTTTTCATTTAGCAAGATGCAAAATCCCGATAACCCTAAGTTAATTGATCTGGTGGGTGATTAACGGTAAACATGCTCTCCAGACTTCATCCGCTGCCAACCTAAATAGAATAACGCAGTCTGTGCAATAGATTGTCACGTTTTGTTGTTGTTGTTGCTGTTCATTTTTAACGGTTTAAATTGTTCTCAGATTAATACATCTATAACATTAATCAGCGTTAATACCCGTCATTGTTTGACTTTCTTGTCTACACCTTGTCGCCCAGGCTTCAGCAGTTTTCCACAAACCTTTCCCTGACTGTCAACTGCCTCGCAGTCCACTGCGTTCTGCATCCAAAAAAAAAAAAAATGTCTACAGCTTCTACGCCGTATCAAATCAGCGATAACCTCGTCTCCAAGGGACGAGCGAACATCTCCCGGCGCACGCATACACGTGAATTACAGCTATCATATTGTTATGAACAAGAATAAACATTGGTATTTTTATTCAGAGATCCAGGTTAACAGGTAATCGTTACCATTGATTTCCTTGGAAATTTTCTAAATCTTCGAGGTGAATTCGCTTTACAGCAGCCACCTGGCTACGGGAAAAAAAAGCACAAGTCGTAGATAGCGACTGCAAATTAGTTACCAATAGTGGAAAGTAAAAAAGAACTGAAAACGGTCAAAAGCAATTTTTTAAAAAAATTCATGGGCCATTGTATGGCGTTAAAGATCGATTCCATTGGCTGAGAGCTTTGTTTACGGAGGGCATTCACAGGGTCTTTTTGTGAGTTGCGCAATACTTTTGAAAAGCAGGTGTATCTTCAGAGTAACAAAGCTCTCTAGGGTTCTTTCGTTACTCGTCGTGGACTTTTTTTTTTTTTTTTTTTCCAAGACAAACATGTATATGACCCGGGATCGACTGATTGATAATCAACTGAATCTTCCTTCACCTTTATTAAATTCATCAGAATTAGGGATTTGTCTAGGATCGCGCCACAGCGCGGTGGACTGTTTTCCCGAATGCTTAACGAAGCATATCACGTGACCCGGTTACGGTGTCCGGTCAAACCCCAACCTGTGGCACCTTAAAACGTGTTCTGTCCTAGAGTTTGTGTTTCACTGGAGGCTGGAAACAGTTGTGGGGATTAAATTACACGTTTCTGTCGGGACTATTTAGAATCTGTGGGTACAGCATGCTGCTGTGACTTAGTAGACAAAGTTTGCCCTTCTCTTTCAGAAATAAATAAGATCAACGTATTATTTCGCGATGAACAAGCCATCATTTGTAAAATGTACCTATTATGCTGCAAAAAATATTTTTTTCTGAAACATGTTCTAGGTAAATCTATTTTCCAGAAGAGTTAATTCCATCTATTTAAAAAAAAAGAAAAAAACTTTTTAAATTGATATTTTCTAAAAGTAGAAATACACTTTTTGTACAGTGCCCAGAGTTAATGACTTGGTGCCCCTTGTTATTATAATGTTGGTTTTCTGCAACAAAACCCCTCCAAAAATAAAGAGAATCAATTATTTTTTTGTAAATGTCATTACTTGGTCGAGCCAGCACAAAGAGTCTTTACCTATTCGGCAATGAATCAGTGATATTGTATTACGGTCGGTTCACGGTTCACTGAGGTCTGAGTGAGAAGCTCTATCAATTCCATCAAATTGGAAAGATGCGGATGGATTGCTGTCGATCGAAGTTCCCACAGGGGTGCTCAATCAAATTCATATCAGGGATCTGAAGTACCCAGAAAAAAAACTAAGCCTCAGTTCCTCTCCCAGGCCATGGTCAAACAAGGGACGTGGCATGTAGCACCATCCCTCTAGAGGATATGGGCATCATGAACTCTCAGCGCGCCCTGTTGGTACAATGATAGATGTGTTTTTCAAATGGCGATCTATCCGGAAGAAATGAGACGTACTTCAAACAAACGCCAGTTCTGTTTTTCCACCCTGACAAATTGCACCACGTACCGTAGCACTCCCGCCTTCAGAGCTCGCCATAGTTTGAGGACGTTGATGTTCGAGAAGTTTTATTCCTATTGGACCCAAAGTCTTTCCTACGCGTTATCCTCCAGCAAGAAAATCTTGACAGAAAGCACGGACCTAGCGTGATGTCACCGATGAAGTCTTCCTCTGCAGCAGCGATGCTAACCACAAGGAATGTCGGAGTCTTTAGCAATCTATCGCCGACTGTGTTTGGGGTTGGCCTGTTTTGGGCCTGACAGTGATAGTATCTGTGTGTCCACTTAAATATCTGTTATGTATCTAACAACCCCTTACGTCAGGTATTCATTTATGAGGGTGATGAAATTAATATGGCAGGCAAATGTACTCGTTAAGTACTAGCCGTTTGTCCATAGAATTACAGGTAAGTTAACATCTCAAATATTCTCACGTGTGCACATGCATGCATGTGATTTAGTAATGAAATAGTGAAAAAAAAACTGTATATGAAATAAAAGAATATTATAAACAAAGAATTCTAGAATCGTCTTTTAAAGAGTTCTACATTTTTGTACGACGTCTCGTCCTCCATTTCAGTTGGGTTGGAACAGAAGCTCGCTGACCGTTTATTTTGTTGGTATATCAAACCGAACGCCTTCTACTTCCTACCTTAATTTCACTTTTACTTTTAATCTGCTTTGTTTTTTCCGTAAGCGACAGTAACCTAGAACTGCACGACGAAGGCCTCCCAACAACCAACAGAGTAATTCTGCACGACATCCGTGCATCCCTCCACCTTAATCTCTGGTTCCGCATTTCTCCGTCGAGTGCCGCCACCTGCTCAGACCTTCCACTGCAACGTGATCTTTGCCTGGGGGAGGAGGGGGTCGGCATGTTTTCACAAGACTCGCCGTGGATGGGACAGGGTTAAGATTGATTCCGTACAACATTTAGATTTTAGGATTAGAAATAAAATATCCTTACCATACGTTTTTTTTTTTTTTTTTTTTTTAGAATTTTCTCTTTAAAACATTGCACTTCCTTTCTAATTTCTTATGCAGTTTCGGGAGGTCACCGGTTTGCTTGTTAAATCGCACTAGTACTTAATTATTACTACCATAGCAGATCGGTAAGTAGTTACTCACTTATACCAAATTTCCAGAGGATGGAGGTCACCAGAAAATCATTTAATTGCCTATCTTCTTTTTCTTTTTTTGAGGGAGGGGGTCCGTAGTTGTGTCCGGCGGTCCCGAGATCAAACTGGTCAGAGCGGGGACTTCCGCTCCCTAATTAAACACTTCCGGATCACGCGCGTGCGTTGAGACATGGCGATTACGCCAGAAAACATGGCGCCTGGGTGAACTTTACGAAAGAAAACACCAAGACTGAAATAAGTATGACTTTATTTTTAAAAATATAACAACGGTTGCATTGCACAGGTACCCGGTTTTATTACATACTAACGACCAGTTTCACATGTTTGTTGTGTTGGTTGAGAAAAGGAGAAAGAGATGGGGAGGAGGAGGAGGAGGGAAGAGTATCTCATTTACTGTCGAACAGCTCATTACATCTAATGTGCTACATAATTACCATCGTTATCTCACACAAATAGCGAAAGTGCAAAGGTTGCGAGAAGCAAGCAAACAGGAGTTGGTACAAAACAGCGTGTAACGTTCAGAAAGAGATGAGGAGGAGTTCGCTCTGGACCAGACGACAGTAGGCGTTTACGTAACGCAGAGTTAACAGCCGAGCTGGCTTAACGTATAGCATCCATCGACTGTGTCTCAGAGAGCACTGCGCGGCCCTAGCGGCAGTCCTGATATTCCGACAGGCTGACGACTGGTTACCGAGAGAGAGCTCTTGATCCGTCGGTGATGTAGTTCAAGTGGGTCAAGCAGGACTTCTGTAAAAGCAGAGAAAGGACAAACACGCCGCGGTGTTCCGCCTACATTAGGGGTAGCAGGTACCCCAGCAGGGAACGTGTCTATCGTAATAAAAGTTAACCTATCGGATCTTTAAACGGTTAAAACCGCTACTATGGATGGCGTTCGGGTAACTTGAGTTCCGCGTCTTGGCTGTATTTTGGTTTCAGAAAACATCCGACCGATAGGCCTTGCATCTTGTTCTTTAATAAACAAAACATTCACGCATTAGTTTCATAACATGAGCAATTACTTCCCGATATCCAGTTCTCACGTCTAACTGTAACCCAACAGAGCCGTGTTAGCTGCTGCTGTTGTTGTTGTTGTTAAGTGAGTTGGACGTCCAAATGCCGAGTCCTCCTCGAAACTGAGAGATGTTCGTCGAGCCGACAAGCGGCCCCGTCCCCCGACACCGTGGGCCCCAAGAGGTCTCTCTCACGTCGGGCACCGAGGAGATGCCGTACAGCTGTTTAACGCTACGGCGATCATCAGCGACAAGTCTCCTCCGACCCCAACCTGGGATCGAACCCAGTACTGGAGCAACGGTCCCCTTCCAGAGCTAACCCGCTACCACCTGCCCTCACCAGGCCGGCGGCTGCTGCTGCTGTCTTAGAACGGCCTTGCGATTTAATAGTAATGCAAAACTTCGTGCTTTTTTGTTGTTGTTGTTGTGAGAATTCGTTTATATAGAGTTTATATATCTATGCATCTATTTATCACCAGCGGAGTGGACTCTTAAGAAATCTAAGCCGTCGAAATCTCTCTCTAAACACCTAGGAAGTTCCTTTCAGATTTATGACTTTGTGGAATTCGTCTTCTAAGTGATGGATGGTTTTACAGGATCGGAAAACACGAGAAGAAAACAAGAAGTAGTCAGTTTAGTAGATTTGGCTGTCGTAGGTTTGCTTCCATCTCTCTCTTCAAATGGCAAAGTGTCTTTGGTGACGGGACTGTGTTGTTACAGTGGGGAAATATAAGGGGAGAATGTAACTGGCACATTATTATTATTATTATTATTACTATTATCATTATTATTATTTAGATTTTACCAACCGATTTCCATACTTTTAATGCTGATAATTAGAAAACATCGCCTACTTTGTAGCGCGAGGTGGTTATTAAAGAAACAAGTATTCTGTCTGTCCGTTATCTTTGATGTCATCATACACAGGGCTGGGAGTAAACACAAAGTGAATACAAAAAAACAAGAGGAACACTTTTAATTTCTAACATATTTTTAAAAAATATTTTAGCGTTTTGATAAAAGTCTGAAAATAAAACACCGAAGACATAAGACACAAAAAACGGAACTTACATGAAACCTGACTGGGTAACTGATTGTCGTAATTTTTTTCTCTTTACATACTTTCATAAATCTGTACAAAGTCTTGCGTAAAATTGTCAGAAACAGTTATAGCTGCATCCAAAGATTGTAGATTTCATGCTACCATTTAACTCGTCGATTTAAACTTAGTTCTAGGTTTCTGATACCAAAAAGAGCATCGTCGTCTTCTTTATGAACGATGCTGAATTGAAGGGCGGCGACTCTGCCAAATATCGGAGATTCCCGAAACGGACGTTAATCGCGAGTGCATTTGTGTCAACTGGCCGCAAAGTAACCATTGTAGGCTCACCACACTCCGTCCGATTTTAATCTCGTGTTGGAACCAGGAGATTCTTGTTCACATCAACATTTTAAACGATCAAAGATCGCAGTCCATTGGACTTTTAAAATCTTTGCTTCACTTTAGACGTGGAATTCAACGTGTTCATTCTTACCGGAACTCACTTTCTGTAGTTACGTTTACCGTCTTTAGCTATGTGCCGTTCTCGAGGGAATTGTGCTATACAGCAAGACTACTACTTGATACCTGTTGATGTTTCTTCACAATGTTACTTAAAAACGTGTAACAACAAAACCCCAATCTGCCTTCAGTGGCCCCCAACTTTCCCTCGAGCTTTGACCCGATTAAAAAAAAAAAAGACTCCAATGTCTGAAAAGCAGCTGGGTTATAGTTAATTAATTTTTAACAATTACAACAAATTAATGGGTGTGTAGAACATACTAGTATGATAATCAGAACGACTCGGTCTTAATAAGGTACAGCGGACAGTCATTGTCGATCCTGGTGAAGAAAGCAGTCATTAATCTATGACGGAGTTTAAAGTTGATCTTTACTCACCAGAACGTACACGTGCCCGTTAGTCGTCCTCTTTGTACGTTTCACGAGGTCCTTGTCAGTTACAAATGCTGCGGGAGAGAGCGGCAAATGCCCCGAGCCTAACTTTGTGATGGAATAGCGCGAAAGGTCCAGACATCAAAGATGCACAGCCAGCTACATCTTCCGCCAAGAAAAGTGAGTTAAAACCAGTGTCCTAAGTTTTGGAGAAAAAAAATGGTTTTCACGTACAGTGGCTTTGTTATCCCACTGTTGAAGAAACACGAAACAATTACTTTCCCTCCCATCATTCCCTTTGTTCATAAAAAAAAAAGAAAGAAACCGTCAGTGGGTTATCGGATTGGTTTTGTTTAACACCTGCTGATACTGCTGCATCACTGTTGTGGAATACCTGACCCTGCCTTACATTTGGTCTCTTTCCCCCATCTTCTGTACGTGCACACTTAACACGGAGTCAATCCACATGTGAGCTAAACTCTACACAGGTGAGGAGACATCCCGGATTACAACAGGTGAGGTGCTCAGCTGGCTGCTACACGGGCTGAACGTGGTGATGCATGTGGTGATGGGGCTCCAGCGGTGGGGCGCAGAGCGGGAACTGCGGGTGCAAGGGTTCATTTTTAACGATGGGAAGTGATAACGTTGCCCTCATGTCGTCCAGGGTCTTGGAGGGAAGACCCAGATCACGCACGAAATTGTGATGCATCATGCTCTGTGCGCTGGTACACATCACCGCCATGTTCTGCTTCATGTTCTCCTCGCCTAAATCAAGGCTGAAAGAAAGAAAGAAGGTCAGTAGATATGGGAACTAGACAGGGACAGTCAGTATATGGGGGAACTGGACACAGTAACTGGAATAGGTACAATATTTTACCGACCCCATTCTACAACATTAATTTAGGTTATTTTTTACGTTTTACTCTTCAGAAAGAATAAATTATTACGATTTAAAGATGTTCTAATGGCTACCCTAAAGACGTCGTTCCCCTTAAGGATAAACTGAAATATATTTTAACACAAATTTCAGTATTTTATTCTGGATTTCAGCTGGATATTCTCTATATGAGAACGTTTTCTACAATTTCATTAATGTTTGGAAATCTGAAGGGGAAAAAAGACCCATGCTCTTAATTTCTGTTACCAATTTTTGGTTGTTTTATTACGTTTTCTCCCACAATGCAATGCATACCAGTCGTTGCTCAACTGTATATAGACCGCCGATTGAAAGCTAAAATGGTTGTTTTCGTTTTAATCCCTGTAACGATATATTTATTACAATAATTTTCTTGAACGTGTAATTTTTACGAAACTGTTTTTGAAATTATACTTCAGCTGAGTTTTCGGCATATAATGTACAGACACCAGGCTATATCAAATATAGAGATTGCTAACACAAACGTTTACTACGATGTTGGTCAAAAGCGAAAAAAGGGGGCCAAATGAAATGATAAAAGATACCCAGGAAAAGACTACAGAAGAAGATGGTCAAGCTTTTGGGAAGGGGACGGCTTTGAGGGGCACCGGGAGTAAGTACGAGTGTGTCAGGGTCCAACTGTGTGGGGGACAGACTCACTAAGGCATCACGTTTAGAGAATCCGTTATACTCGTAAAATGTCTTGACACTTATATTGGTTAGAAATAGAAATTAATACGTTCAATTAATAAAGAGAAGTTTCGAATCTCTTCCGGTATCGGTCAGTACATTTGCTGCCACGGGAAGCGACTTCAAGATCACGAGTCGTAAGAATCGAGAACATAACTGAGCAGTTCACCCCGGTTAACAAATGGTCCAAACGTATCTACCCGTATGCCACTGCCACAGTTTTAACAGCTAACTAGGCAGAAGACATTTTCCAGTTCATCTTTAATAGACTGGCATAGAGAACCGAAGTACCATCTTTACCCGTTATTTGTATTTAGCGTGTAAATATCATGTAAAAATGGTCTTCAGTTATTAAAGGTGAAGTAAAAAATGTCTTCTGTCTAAAGTAGCAACGATCGCAGGCTACTGAAAAGACTCTCTCGTGTGTCTTTAAACGTTACAGCGACTTGCCAAAAATATCAACACATCTGCATCAGACTAACTAACCCTAATCTTTACCATACACACACCCCTCCCTGCAGAAAATTCCCTTTGCTTTAGCTCGCTCTTTAGAAATAGCATCTTACTAACCGCTGTCAACCAACGGTAGTATGAAATTACAGAAGAACTGATTGACCAAACTTGTGAATCTTGTAGTGGTCTGATTGTCGAAATGTTTTGTTTTACCTCCAGTTGTTCTAGAGCTTCCTCGATCTGGTGCGAAAGTGGCGATGATAAAGCGGCTTCCGGTTGTTGTATTTAGCAAAGATGCTATGACGACAAAGCAGTTTGATCCGGAAGCTCCAGAATCACGAAAATCTACGTTTTCTGCAGCTAGAGTTCGGGAGAGTAAATACTCCGGTAAATCGATGTATCACTGCAAACGTATCTTATAAAGACAGAAAAAAGCAAACAATTATTTTCCACTTACTCTGTGAACCAGACGCCAGTTCAGTGTCTCGCTTCTTTACAAATGACTTTAGCCAAAGGCTCCATTGAACTACGAAGAGCATTTCAAACGTCGGTTCTAACTGAAAGTTATCATCACTACGGTTAATGAAAATCTAGTATTTAAAATAATCTACAATTGGGGGCATCCCTAAATAATCCAGGAAATTCGCGTTTTAAGGTCGGCAAATAATCAAACGAAATAACCTTTTAACAATGCCATAATTGCATTCGTATGCCGCCAAATCATGGTATAAAATTTCTCTCTAAAGTAAAATCGAGCTGATTAATCTAAGAGTCAGCAAAGGCTGTTGAACCCCACACGGACGAGTTGTTTTCTGTGTCACGTTCCCTCTACTTCCTGTCTGCCTTATGGTATCTTCTGAACGCACGCCTGACTTGACACGACCTAACACACCTTTCTCCCCTTAAGTTTCGTTGCGTTTGAGAAGATGTCTTGCTCAGTCAGTGGTTTGTCGATAAATGCTCCACAGATGAGTTCGGTATGGTTATGGGGTTGCTAGTCTTGCCTCGACTGGCCGCAGGTCAGAGTTGCTTGACGGGGATCTCAGAGCATCCTCTTCGTTAAAGACGTTATATTAAAAAACAAGGAGCGCAAAATATAGAAATTGGATTAAGTTTTTGGGCCGAGGTGGTGTGGATACCATCACGACCATTGGAACGCGATTAGACAACCATAAACTAAAAATAAAATCGGACCTTTTTATCTCTACTCGGCTCCATATTAGATGTCAAGTAGCCTTTTGCTTGTCTTTAACCGTTTTTCTTGATCCTCTCCCTTTTTTGGTGGGTAAAGGACTGACGCCGTTTGCGTTTCAGAGTGGGTTAGGAGGGGTCTTCTGATAACGAACCAACTTCCCTTTAAAGATTTGAAACTTAACATCGGTAGAAACGCAAAGCAGGTTTGATTTCCGCAAGGAATTCGGAAGGCCCCCTCAAACAGTTTTGGCCCTCTTCTATCGGTGCTATGGCGCCCTCCGCTGTCACTTGTAGGCTGGTGGTGTGTTTTCTCACACCCGCTAATCTGATTAACTGCCCGAACGACGTCTCGCTCGCATTCCGCTTTAAAATACATAAGCAAATAAACCGACATTCTACACACATCTCTCTCTCTTCGCTTCGCTGTTTCCTTTCTCCTGCTGTAAGGAGATCACAAACAATTACGCAGTCGTGCAAGAACCAGCCGAATAAAGCACAACTGAAAATGAAAGGCAAGATACGATGACAGTGTTGACATTTCTTGTGCATGAAAAGTACGTGGGTCGGCACAGATAGTGTAAGCACATGTATGTATGTGGGCCAGGTATTCGGAAACGGGTTATGAGGAGGGTGTGTTGATCAAACGTTCAGGTGCGAAAGGCGGCGTAGATGTGATATAATTATTTTAATTGTAATTTTCCGTCTTTCATGTTTGCCCTCTTTACGCCCTCGATGTACTCGGCTTGTTAAATGGTTTTTGCTACTACTAAAAAACGCAAGTGAAGCTGCAATAGTCGGCCATATACTTCGCTCCGCTGTCGGTAGTCTCTGGTGGCTGCTGGCCTGTCTCGCTGGAGGAACGGCCGAGGCGTTACCTTCACGATGCCGCTGTTGAGAAACGATGCAAGTCTATTGGCAGCATTAACTACGAGCTTTAAGTTTCTTTGGGGTCCTGTTGTTGCGTTCTCGAAGTTGGCGATGTCGTACGAGTGGTTCCGTAGTGAAATGAACTTTTATATGAAACCGAACCGTGTTAAAGATAAGATACGGTACATGAGCAATTAACAGTATCTCAGTCGAAAGTATCGCAGAATGGCGCAAATGAGAAAGTCAGCTTTGTTGTCTTGGGATAAAAGTGGCAGTAAATTTCTTTTTTGGAGAAATGGGCCAGAGAGAGAGAGAGAGAGAGAGAGATAGAGAGAGAGAGCGAGAGAGAGAGAGAGAAGATGACGTCCAAATATAGAGATATGCCAATACAGAGAGAGAGATATGACGTCACAATCTAGAGATATGCCAATACAGAGAGAGATGACGCCAGTATAGAGATATATGTATATGACGTCAGTGCACAGATGGAGTCGTTATAGAGAGATATGACGTCAAATATAGAGATATGACGTCAATACAGAGAGAGAGTTGACGTCAAATATAGAGATATGATGCCATAGCAGAGAGAGATATGACGTCATTAGAGAGTTATGACGTCAGTACAGTGAGGTAGAGGTAGAGAGAGAGTTGACGTCAAATATAGAGATATGATGTCAATACAGAGAGAGTTATGACGTCAGTAAGAGAGATAATGACGTCAGAGAATATATGTGACGTCATCATAGATAGAGTTGACGTCAGTACAAAGAGAGCTATGATGTCAATACAGAGAGAGAGGTGACGTCAAGATGAGATATGAATGTCATACAGAGAGAAGATATGACGTCAAATATAGAGATATGATGTCAATACAGAGATATGAAGTCAGTACAAAGAGAGAGAAACATATGACGTCACTACAGAGAAAACGAGAGAAAGAGAGAGAAAGAGAGATGATGTCAATACAAAGAGAGAGATGACGTCAAATATAGAGATATGACGTCAATAAGAGATATGACGTCAAATAGAGATGATGTCCATACAGAGAGAGATATGAACGTCGAATATAGAATATGATGTCAATACAGAGATATGACGTCAAATATATAGATATGATGTACAATACAGAGAGAAGATATGACGTCGATATAGAGATATGATGTCAATACAGAGAGAGAGATGACGTAAAATATAGAGATATGATGTCATTATAGAGAGATATGACGTCAAATATAGAGATATAATGTCAATCAGAGAGAGATAACGTCGAATATAGAGACATGATGTCAATACAGAGTTGACGTCAAATATAGAGATATGAATTCAATACAGAGAATGACGTCAATATAGAGATATGAATGTCCAATACAGAGAGAGATATGACGTCGAATATAGAGATATGATGTCAATACAGAGAGAGAGATGACAACAATACAGAGATTATGATGTCAAACAGAGATTACGTCAAATATAGAGATATGATGTCAATACAGAGCGAGATATGACGTCGAATATAGAGATATGATGTCAATACAGAGGAGATATGACGTCAAATATAGAGATATGATGTCATTACAGAGAGGAGAGAGAGGAGAGGCCGTGGAACTGGTTTTACTTCAGTTCAGTAATGACAAAAGGGTCGTAGGGTTCATGACCCGCATAAGCTGCCTAAAACAAGTTAAAGAGAACAACGGTTCCGGAAGGGGAGTCATATTTTGTGGATCCGTGTAAACTTTGACGTATACAAGGACTTGCACAAAATTGCGTTATTCCCTCCTCCCTGGCGGCCCAGTCCAATCTGGCCGCGAGGTGCTCTCCAGTAACAACAGCCTCGCTTTAGTGAGAGCTGACCTGGATTTGATCCGCTCACAGAGCCCAGGGTTTTCGCTGGTGTTTTTGCATTTAATAAAATATTTTACCGGCACTGATTTCTTTTTCTCTCTAGACGTTGTTAGTTTATCCGACTTTTCGTCCCGGGAGATTTCCTATTGCGGTCAACCGTTGGCGAAACCTAAAATAAAGGTCGTCATGCAAAAAAAAAAAAAAAAGCCCTCTCGTGATTTGACTTATCTGCCCTTAGTTATGGGAGTGCAAAATTCTGCACAACTTACCCCCCCTTTTTTTTAAAAAAAAAAATTGGAACTCAGAACAAAAACTAAATGAAGTTTGGCACTCTAAGTCTCTAGCACCGTAAAAGTTATCTGAGAGAAACGGAAAGCAATATGGCATTCAACGAATAATTACCTGGAAGATTTTCTTTGATATCTGAAAGAGTAATGAGGTAGCAAATAATCACTGTAATTATTGGTTTGAGAATTCTATGAATAGTACATTGTCAGTGTAATAGCACATAGCTTTGTGATTTAGACATGTGACAATACCGGTTATAAGCAGGCTTAGAGATCGAACCTTTTCTGACTTCTCTCAATTACAGATTGGGAACTGCCGCTTTGATCTCGTCAATTAACCGAAATCTACCTCACCACCATTTTTATACAGATTCTTTCGGAAAGAAACACTCGGTCCGGTCCGTCTCTAATGCCGTGCGGTTTTATATTATTAAGATCTACGCCAAATTTTAACTTTTAATTTTCGGTAGTTTTATAATTAAGTTAAAATCCGGAGTGAAGTCGGTCGGCTACGATGAAACTGTCCCTTCCTTGTTGACATCCGTCTCCTTGTTCGTCGACGCACTTTTCTTTGATCTACACCCGCCTATACACCAATCGAACTTCGGCGTCTGGCGCGATGACTCAATGGGTTTTTTATTATTATTATTATTATTATTATTATTATTATTATTATTATTATTATTATTATTATTATTATTTTAAAAAGAGAGAGAGAGATTCCAGCATCACAGCCCGCTGTCGTCAGTGTGTACGCATCTGGCCAATAGAATTTAATGTATTTGCCTAAAAGACACTGAGCCCACGATGTCGTCAGCCTGCCGTTCGCTCAGCCGTGAGCCCGGATACATAAGATGGCTCTCTTATCGAACCCTCGTGTCAGCTACGCTTTCAGGTCACGTGAATTCTTACCCTGAAGATGCAAGTTTTCTTTCGCGAAAAGACAAAAAAAAAATTCTAATTTAAAAAAGAGAAAAAAAAGTCGACATATTCTATTTTTTTTTTAACATTAAGATAACTTACAAATATTCCAAAGAGTCAGAATGGTGATCGGTGTCGCGATTTCTAATTATTATTTAACGAATGAACTGAAGTTTGGCCCTTTTCTGATAAAGCAAAATTAACCATTTCGAACGAATTACGGTAAAATAAATCTAATTTATAAAGTCACGCTAAATAATATTTTTTCCCCCTCCCCTTTTCATTGTAAACTGCTGTAGCATCGATGAGTGGTCCAGCTGATCAGCTGACGAGTGATTAGGAATAATAACAATAATTAACCCCTTAACAACGGCACCAGTATTTGCTCGGGTAGTAGTTACTTTTTTTTAAAAATGAAATTATTCTAAAATCAGTATTTATAACTAATTTTTAAAACAGAATTTAACGATATCGTCCCCCAGAAAGAACTCATATTTAACCGGACTTTCAGTAAGTAGCTTAAAATGCCGCCGATGTCAGGGGAAAACGTAGGAATAAATTAGGGTTTTTAAAAAGGGAGAACAAATGTTAGGAACGGGTGACTTGCTCACTGCTCCTAAATCGTGACTGAAAACAGGGGCCCCGGCTGAGACCGAGTAATGGCTGGTTAACTAGTGTTTGATGTCTGATACCTGTGTGTTCTTAATTAGTATTGGCTGAACGACTCAAAATGTCTCATCGTTGTGGCTTCATGATTTAAACGTTTAGGTATAAATTTGCTTCCTTTGTTCTTTATGCATCGAATTGTCTGACAGGCGTGGGTTCGACTCCGGGTGGACGGACGCCTGCAGAATGATAGTTAGAAAACATTCGTCCGTTTATGAGCCCCTCCAATAGACTCTTCAATATATACATTTCTTTCTTTTATCTCGGTCATAGTTTCTTCTTTTGCAAACCCTGGGAGGCTTTTTATTCCTCCCCCTTTTCTTAGAAACAGCGTTTTCTTCATTCGATTCATATCTCCCTTCTGCCATCGGCTCATCTGAGGCGAGTATTCGCCAACCCCGAGCTGTTCCTCTTTACTTCCTCATCACTTTCTAATCTCTCTCCCACCCGCGCCAACCTTTCTCAATTTCTTTATTATCGTTTTATTTCAACTGTCTGTATGCACACAACTGACATTCGTGTTGTATAATAAAGGTTTCGCTGTTTTCTTCAAAGCCCATTTGAAAATTAATAAAACAAAATTTTTAGTCGCCTGAGGGTGGACAAGCGATGCTCAGGCTGGACCGCGTAAGGGCAACAGGTGCGCGGTAGGGACAACACTACTGTCTCAGCGAGACATCTTATTTATATTACGTTCTTCCGACGTGCATTTCCACAGCCTGTATATATACATACTGAGGTCCCGATCTCTGCCTTGTCCGGTTAATCCTCTTATCGAAAAGAAAAGATCTGACTGGGGCCTACTTGTGAGGTAGGCGCGCACAAGAGACGGATCTTCCCTCTAGCACCTTTATAACGTTCTAACTTGTAGCTGGGTGGGATAATCTGCGCATCTCCCTCCATCCGTCTGATCCCGTCCGTTTTGCTGGTCATGTGATCTGACGCAACGAACGCACCTGTCGATGCAGTTTACGATTGCTTGCCAGTTCTGACGATATCACGAGGCTGTTAAAGAGCCCTTTACGGTAAACACCTTTCCCCAAATCCGCGCCAATCTAACAAACCGATTGGAATTCCATTTCAACTTAGAGACGCTGCGTCACGCATGATCGGCTTTAGCCAAGCGGTCCGCCACTGGACGATGTCGTATCTTGTACACAACCTCTGACAGGAAGTAACAGAGCAATGGACACGAGTTCGAATCGGGAGGAGGTCGTCATGTCAGAACATTCAGATGTTTTCGACGTTTTTCTTTTAAATTAATTAAAATGCAGATTAAGGACTGGGCTGAGCGTAATAACCACGGGCTTAGAGTCCTCCTGCTAGCGCCCATTCCGGGTTGTGAACGCAGTGACAATAACCAGGAGATTTTTTACAGTTAAACTTGCATTTGTTCTGATCGGAGGCGTGGAGTTCTGTGGCAGAGGAACAGCCACTAGGAGATGACCGCAGATAGGTCAACGACGAGAGTCAATAAGATTGCACGTTATACTTACTGAATCAGAAGCTCACACGAAGTCTCTGAATGCATCCTGCGATCCTAAGAAAGTCGAAATGCTAGGGGAGAACAATGGGAAGGGGGGGGAGGCGGCGGAAGGGAAAGAAGAGACAGATAAGAAGGGATTCAGCTATTTTCCAAACTTACTTGTTGATTCTGGAACTTAATTCGCGAAGCCGGTCTGCGCGGTCAGAAGAGGCTGAGCCGCACGGTGGTAAACAAAACGCGAACGGGCGGAGGGAGAGCTAAAGAGGGGGAGGTTGCTTTAAAAGAGAGTCAGTGCCAGCGCAGCTCCCCGCCCTACTCCAGAGAGGGAGAGATTAATTAGCGATAAGCGGGTCAAGTGGAGGGGTCCGCGTATTGTGGCTACGCATTACCAGACACCGTAATCTGGTGAGCCGATCCGCTCTTATCGGACAGCCGCAGTTCGGTCTTAAAGAGCCCTGGCCACATCCTTCCAGCAGATAGCGGGCGGACGCGGAGCGAGCGTCTGGAAACTGTAGACCGCGATATAGAAGAGATAAACACCGTTCCAAACAGGTTTCGCTATACTAGACGGGAAGCGTGGCAGGTAAACCTCGGATAAGTCTATTGGGCGTTTATCGCGAGGTAACCGCGGAGAAATGCCGCCATTGTTTGCTGTAACTCGTCCGTACCCGAGAACGGTGTAAGCCAAATCCCGCCTCTCGCGGAACACCCTTTTCTTTCCCACGACGGCGAGGATCCGGTCCTTTCGGTCATTGGATATCAATGGAGTAACATCCGTAAATTGCGAAAGGGGAAACCTATCGAATCTATTTCGCTTGAAAAATAAAGTAACATCATCTTTAATTTTGTTAGGCTTATATCCAATCAGGAGATCTCGAGCGCACTAGATCTATTTATGTGCCCGAGGGGAATGGGTTACACCCCTTTTGTTGTTCCATATTTTGGTTAATTACAAGGCAATTTTTCACTTGAATCGCTAAACCAACCATTAGTCTGCAACACTTAATGTTGGAAATAACCAGGGGGGGGGTCAAAACAAATCTCTGCTATTTTCTGCCAAATTAGTGGCGATCGCGCGGAGACTAAACGGTGCCATTTAGTTTTTAGAGAAGAAAATGTTGTATTTTATATGGAGGAGGGCGACAAATTTGGCGAAGTTTGGATGTGAAAGATGTAGACGATCTGTCCGTCCTTACGCTGGTGATGCATCTACAGGATAATAAAGAATATTTAACCCTTTTATTCAAATTTGTTTGTCGCCCTGCCCCAAAACTATTAGGCCGTTACAAACGTTTCTCTGCCTGGTTCACTATCTCTCAAACTTCCGTCTTTGGCGCTCTCGTTATTTCTTCTTAGTTACAGCATCTCTAAGCTGGCTCTTTGAGAAGAGCAACTCCACGCCGACAGGCTGGACGCGGAGATTATACACAGCAAGCGATCGAACAGAAGAAGAAAAAATAGTTCCATTTATACAATGTACGGACGATGTGTTGCCAAGAAGGATCTTGCAAAATTCCGTTTTGACTAAAAAAGAACAGAATTATATCAGTGCGCGTAATCACCATAGACACGCGATCCGGTTTTTTCAAGAAACTCTGCCGGCTTCTAGTGTTAGGTGTTCGGGGACAGATAGATTAGATGTGACTTCATCATTCCAAGTTGAGCAGCGGTGAACCAGATAATAAAGTCTGAGAGTTATGGCGTTAAAATACGGAGGCAATGACAAAAAAAAAACAATTTTTTTTTTATCACCCAGCAAAATTGCAGTAGTTTGTTTTCCTTCTGGTGGACTAAAATTAGTAACGAGTGTTTTGTGTCCAAAGTAAGTCAAGTATCAAAACGTGAACAGGAAGCGCATAACGGAACGAGAGCGATCGGCTGGTCTTGGACTAGCAGCCACCACTTGTGTAAAGGGCGCGCGTGCTGGGTTAAACTCTGGGTATCAATTTGAGAAAAGCGGTGTTCGTTTACTCGCGCAAAACCAGAACCGAGATTGGGTCGGCACAAACAATGACCCGCTGCCAATACGCCGCAAAAAAAAAAAAAAAAATGGAAATAGGCGGGGAAGGCCATTAGAGGAAAACCATTCTCTACTCTTTGTCTGTTGCGGGTAACAAGCGATAATTATGGGAGGAGAACCTCGCCGTAGCTGGCGCGGAGTCGTAATTAGCCGATTTTTAAAAAAAAATATATATTTATTTTCTGTAATCTGAAAGCATCTACGGAAAAAGAAAAACCAACATTTACAACATTTATCCCAAAACGCCGGAGAAAATATTCGATGTGATGGAGTGGGGAGAGTTGGGTTTGGTATGAATATACGAGGAGGCAGTTAGTTCTCAAATATCCCGATAGATGGCTGCCCAGAGACCGCGGTGAAACCTCTAGGGGGATTCTTCACCTAGTCTCGAAACTCGAAACATAAGAAAGGTACGGGTAGCCATCATCTGAGAAGAACGTTCCGGACAGGTATGGGAATCAAGTGCAGAATCACGTGACACCTGGACAGGCTTCACGAGGCGTTTTACAACGTCACGTGCTGAGTTCAGTTTCCGGAACCAGCTGGAAGCCCGGATGTTCGTGCTGCAATGGCGTCTGTGGTTATTAAATTAAAAAAAAAAAAACAAATACATTCGTGTTTATTAAAATCTCCGGCCATTAATACTGTGCCCCCCCTTTTTCTAAATCATTATTAAAGATCTCACCGTAACGATAGAAATGCCCTTGCTATGATGATGGGGATGATGATTATACAACCGTCGTCTTCAGAGAGCTGGATCAGGAATGATGCTTCGATAGAAGTCTGAGAGAGAATCCTGAAGATTCTAACCAACAACTGCAGACAACTGACAAATGACATTTTCACCAACAAAGGAAAGTATCTACACCGATCGAGATTTTAGACGCTCTTTGCAATTTTACTGATTTCTGTAATTGTTCTGAGAATTTTTCCACAGACAGAGTTCCTGGCTACTCACGAAATCCTATCATGTCCAGCGTAATGTCCGCGGTGTTGGTCAGCTCAGCCGTATCTATATGCTAAGAATAGCTTTCTTTGACCTTTCTGTCAGAACGTCTGAGAATTCGCACGCGTATTTCTGAGATGCCCAAAGTTGTGGCAGCCCCCCCCCCAGGACACGCGAGTAAACCAGGTAAAATTATCTGATACATTCTCACAGCCATGTGAATTACAGCTTTACCAATTTTAATGATCTGATGTGCAGAGGGGGAAAAAGATGAAAACTGATGCCAGCAAGCTGCAGCCAGAGATAATATCTGAAGAAAACGTCAGCAGATTCTCTTTATATATATATATAAATATGCACATTTTCTTGGAGAAATGAAGGCGTGCCTACCAGTATGGTTAGGACATCTTTGTGAAGTTTGGGGCTCAATGAGAGATGAAAGAAGCCGTATACTAATTTTAAAAAAACAAAAACAAACGCAAATTCGTTAAATTTCCAGCGAAAAGACTGATGGCAGTGATGGAAATAACCTTAGGATTTGCGTCCCGGAGAACACCTAGAAGTTCTTCCACATCGAAAGAAGTAAAAGTTGCTAACTGAACAGAAAAATTCCCGCCAAATCCGAGTGCTGACAGGGGATTCACCAACGGGTTAATTCAAAATAATCTCTGTTTGGAACAGGACACGCAAGATCGCAATTCACCCCACGTGACTTTGACAGGGGGACACGGTTCCACACCTCTGCGACTTCCACATAGGAGAAACAAACCAACAGATCTCTTTCCACTGATAACTGCTTTCCGTGCACCCATTTGCACTCTCCATTTCAAATAAAGACGACAAGGGAGATAAGCACTTTAGTTTGTCGATTTGTGATGGCCGAAAGCTAACCAACAAGTAATAAAGACACTTCATAGATAATCTTATGCAATTCTCCCCCCCCTGTAAAAATCATATTCGAATAACGTGGCTTAGTTATCTTACGCTGATATTATTCACAGTCTTGTACAAAGAGCTGATTATATGGCTATTTGTCCGCTGCTAACCTGCTGTTTTAAAATCCATTTAATCCGTTTTAGGCATCTCTCTGGACATCCTGCTATCCAATGTGAATTAGAAAGACAAACGACGGAACTGAACAGGATAAACTGGCGACCAGGCCTGGCCTGTCTGTCGCTACTGTTTCGGTATTGTCAGCTATCTACCTAGTTTAAGCTATTCCCCGTCGAGCTCGCGTCAGCAGAAGTCTATTTTCCTGAGACTGGAGCTGCCCATCCGTTTCACAGCAACAGCTTTTGTCCCTTTGTTATAGGAAATTCACCTATGTTTGCAAAGCCGTTTTATTTTTACTTGTCGCCGGAATAACAGAGTGGAATAAAATACGAATACTATGAGAAATTAGTCTTCGAACATTCACGACGAGCTTTTATTTCTGATTGTAATATTGTACAGTTCGCCAAAACCAAATCCCATCTCTTTAACAGTCGCTACTTTCTGTCTGCAGTAAAATATGAATGTGAAAATCGTTTCTTTAAGAGTCAGTCAACATAGGAAGGATCATTTCAGAGAGTTTGTGGCGACCTCTTCGCAATAATTTTCTTTTTTGTCTGCATCAAGTGCTCTCTTAGTTTGCTTGGATGTCTTATTAATATTAGTAGTAGTAAGCACCGGAAGTTAATAGCATTTTCACTAACGGCTCGCTCGCATCACAGTTGCGTACGCAAGCAGAGCACATCCGGCTATGTTGTCGATGATAATTTATCGTGATGTTCTTCCAGGTGGACCAGAAAGAGAGCAACATCAGTTCGACTCTACGATACGCCTTAGTCATCATATAGATTGAACACCAACAGGCTTGCCCAAAACAAATTACAAAATTTCAAAAGATTACTTATTCTGAAAAACATTATCGACATATCAGCTGTATCGATTTGCCCATCACCCCCCAACAAAAAATCAGTCTTATTAGGCAACTCGTACTGTTTCAAAAACTGGTGGCAGTAAGCTTTCGATAAAGACCAGCGCAAGTTAATAAATAAAGTGAGTCAGTCAGCCACCAAGTGCATTCAGAGGATACGTAACTATCCATGGCTGGCGAATTTTGGACAGATAACGGTTAAATTGTTTTCGTTTTGTTACGAGAGAGAGAGAGAGAGAGAGAGAGAGAGAGAGAGAGAGAGAGAGAGAGAGAGAGAGCGGAACGTCGGTATACAGTGAGAGAGAGAGAGAGAGAGGAGAGAGAGAGAGAGAGAGAGAAGAGAGAGAGAGAGAGAAGAGAGAGAGAGAGAGAGAGAGAGAATAATAAAAAAGAAATTGTTTCTCTTAAAAAAAATAAAGTTAAAAAGCTATTAGTATTATTTTGTGTTTGTTCAGGTTTATCGCTGGAAACAAAATCGATGGTAAGTTAATTTAAAACATGTTATTCGTTTTTTTTTAAAAGTCTGGTCAATAGATTTGTGTATTTACGACGTCATAAATCCACTTCAAGAAATTATTTCATGACAGCCAACGTTGATGTGAAATATTAACTGGCCTGCAGGTATCTTTCCTAGCTCACTCCGAATCCAAATTTTAGCTATTATTATTATTATTATTATTATTATTATTATTATTATTATTATTATTATTATTATTATTATTATTAACTGACGCACCTTTTATGCTTTCTGTCTGATCGGTCCTCATAATTTAAAGTAATTCTCCGTTAACAAAAACCCCAACTTTTCCCAAATGTGATCTGTAATAACTTCCTCCAGGTGATTTTTCTAAATTTCTTTGTTTTTTTTTTATATCGGAATCTTTAAATTAATTAAAAAAAAAAAAACCATTCATTTTTTTTTCTTATTTTAAAAATTTTATAGAAATTCCAACGTTGGACAAAAGTCGAGCATATTTTACTTTGTTTAGATTTGTTGTTGCTGTTGTCGTCGCATCCGGAGTAAGAGAGAGGAGATGATGATGATGATGATGAGAATAACAATAATAATAATAATAACCGGTTTTCGGCTCTTGTTTGGTTTCTCCGGTGATTTAGTTGTTACGTAAATTCGCGATCTCGCTCCTCCAGCGAGGAAAAACGAGAAGGTCTCCAGTCGGCCCCTTAAACAAACAGACCCCTTAATAATCCATAAAAAAAAAAACAAAAAAACAAACAGGGGGCCTGCCCTGCCCTGCCGCGGTGGTGACATCGGAGTGGGGGCTGATGTCTTCCGCGAGATGCTCGCTCGTAACTTGAGCCGACTAATGGCTCCTTCTCCCCGACTGGGAGTCGGCTGAAGGCGGCGGGCCGAGAACAACCGGGCTCGGGTTACGGCCTAACGCTACCATTAATACCTGAACACGGGTTTTCCCGATGCTGCGAGAATAATTCGTCGCCCGAACTGATTTCTATGCGGGTGGAAACGGAATAAACCGATTTTTTTTTTTTTTTTAATTATTATTTTTCTTTTTCTTTTTTTTTTTTTTAAAAAAACACAAAAAACAAACAACAAATTCTACGCTGTTTAGATATTTACAGCTTCCGGCTCCCGACGGGGCTGGCGAACCTGGTCGGACAGCTGGTGCCGCCTGTGCGCGGACGTCTTATTGTAACAGCCACCTGAGATTGGGAGAGAATCCAGGTGATCTTTAACGGGAACCGACTGGCAGAGCTTCTGTATAAAGGCGGAGGGGCCTCGCACGAATTCCCTTAAAATAACCTCTTGTCCTAGCGAACACTTTCAGCCGTGGAGAAATAGAGACCTTTAAATGGGGGGATAAAGGATTTCAGGGTACAAGACACGGAGTTAGGTAGTTTCTGTTCTACTTCCGCACCCCTGCTGCCTGCCTGCCTCCCGGTATAATGAGTTACATTTACCTGTATTTTCGTTTCTGTTTTTGCATCTGTATAATCTCGTTCGTACATCTAGTTGCGCTGACTGTTTTACATCTACTTTCGGTTAAGCTCCTGGCACACCCCAAGCCCCACACCGACGACTTCTATTCTATATCAGAAGACCACCGACAAGCGGCGGTAATGGTCGACTCGTGAACTCTCCTCTATCCGGAGAAGGGACCTTTATTCTGAGCTCTTCTTCTTGTCTGACTATTTACCTGAGACAACACACTGGAGGAAGTTTAGTCCCCCCCCCCCTCCACCCGACCAAACTATAAATCAAATCAGGTTAGAATTTGGGTTAGGGTTAACTTCTGGTTGGGGACATTTCCCCCAAACATGGGACAATTTTGTGGTTTTAAACCCCCCCCCCGGTTTTAACGGTTATTTATATATATATATATAAAAAACACCTGTTCGGTCGGTTTGTAAGCTTGTCTCGGCGTAACGTTTGGCTTGTTGGCTGATTGCGTTTTATGGCGAGCAAACATCTCATTCTAGTTAGATTGGATAAAGTGACGATTTGCATAAACTGCATTCCCTTTCTTCTTCCCGAACTCAGGGGCTTGCGCAGCCGCTTCACCCCGACCGAGTTTCACAAAATGTAGAATCTCTAATTCCCCATCTCTCGCAGAGCTACACAGAAAGGGAACAAATTAGTCGTTGACACTGCATAAACTAAAAAAAAAAAAATGGAGTTAGTTAACGATACATCCACTGATAATATGGACCACCTGCGAATTCTATAATCACACACACACACACACACACACAGGTGCCGAGAGATTTTGTATGAAAGAAACAAAACAGAGAGCTAGGAAAAGACGTTCAAAAGTAACATTTACTAGATGGACGTTCTTTGACAATATACGATATATTACTAAAGGCAATCTGAGACTTTCGAAATCTATTTCTGTTAAAGTATAATTACTATAAATAACTATTTCGGTATATTCTTATAGTTACTTTTTTTTTTACAACACTGTAGCTTCCCTTATTTCTGCATATTTTGTGTCAGTTCCATATCTCAGTTATTTCGAGGCAAGTGCATGCAGATATGTCTTCTCACTTAGTCCTACATGCCCAGATATTTGTGGGAATGCTCAGGTAATGCAGACGTGTATTGTCACTTAGTCCTACATGCCCAGGTATTTGTGGGAATGCTCAGGTAATGCAGATGTGTATTGCCACTTAGTCCTACATGCCTAGGTATTTGTGGGAATGCTCAGGTAATGCAGACGTGTATTGTCACTTAGTCCTACATGCCCAGGTATTTGTGGGAATGCTCAGGTAATGCAGATGTGTATTGCCACTTAGTCCTACATGCCTAGGTATTTGTGGGAATGCTCAGGTAATGCAGACGTGTATTGTCACTTAGTCCTACATGCCTAGGTATTTGTGGGAATGCTCAGGTAATGCAGATGTGTATTGCCACTTAGTCCTACATGCCTAGGTATTTGTGGGAATGCTCAGGTAATGCAGACGTGTATTGTCACTTAGTCCTACATGCCCAGGTATTTGTGGGAATGCTCAGGTAATGCAGACGTGTATTGTCACTTAGTCCTACATGCCCAGATATTTATGGGAATGCTCAGGTAATGCAGACGTCTATTGTCACTTAGTCCTACATGCCCAGATATTTGTGGGAATGCTCAGGTAATGCAGACGTGTTTTCTCACTTAGTCCTACATGCCCAGGTATTTGTGGGAATGCTCAGGTAATGCAGACGTGTATTCTCACTTAGTCCTACATGCCCAGGTATTTGTGGGAATGCACAGGTAATGCAGACGTGTATTCTCACTTAGTCCTACATGCCCAGGTATTTGTGGGAATGCTCAGGTAATGCAGACGTGTATTCTCACTTAGTCCTAGAAATGCTCGAGTACTGTATTTTCAGAGACTATTCTAAAGCCGTTGTTCAGGATGAACATTGACAGAACATTAACGTATTTACAGGTAAGAATGATGTTGCAAGCCATCTTACCGAAACTTTTCCCCGACTCTCCCCAAAATACGACATTTTTTGCAGTCAGATAATACCAGGTGTTTCATGTTTCAGTTGCTAAAGCGAAAATGTCGGGAAATTCTCTTGTTTGTTGGTATCTAAGAGAGAACAAAGTTTCCTAGAAAGATAAAGTCGTCAAAATATATAGAAATCAGGAAAGATTATATTATTATTATTATTATTATTATTATTATTATTTTATTATTATTATTATTATTATTATTATTATTATTATTATTATTATTATATTATTATTATTATTATTATTATTATTATTATTATTATTATTATTATTATTATTATTATTATTATTATCATTATCCGAAAACTGAGCAGTATCCACTCGAAATCTTGTCATTCAATTTATTTAAAAAATCTTTTTCTTAAGATATAATTTCCGGTTGAAAGAATCAGGTCAAAAAGGGGCCTTATTTGTTCTCCCGTGTGATGTTTATTGTTCTAATTTATGCAACAACGTTTTAGATATTCGCCATGAAGGTTCTTCTTCATTTTCGTCGGTAGATCTCTGTTCGTTTATTGCTGCACTCTTTTATCAACGTTAAACAATAGGATGGCGTTCAGGAGAGACCTCACGACTGTTGTTTTGCATTAATTCACTGGTATTTTCACCCTCATATCAACATAAAAAATAACGGGGTCTGTAAGACAAAATTACGTTTCAGTCTGTCCCCTGGGAGCTCAACCAACAACAGCACCAGGTGAGGTATTTTGTTTTTTTAAAAAAACAGACAGGCATATTTACGGTAAAAAGGATGGAGACGCATAAAGACGAAGCTGGAACAAAACGTTTTACCGGATTCAATCGCAATTAAAAACTCTGTCGTCTGTTTAATCATTTATTTATTTTTTTAAATAGAAATCTGAACCATGTAAAGATATAGAAATTAATTGTGTCTCGGAGATGAACCAGGTGCGACGGGATCCCCTTCTGATTACAGGTGGGCGGAAAAAACGAAAATCTGTTATCTTTACTCCCCCTCCACCTAAACATAAGGGAATCTCTCTCTCTCTCTCTGTACTGATTTCATATCTCTCTCTCTTTATACTGACGTCATCTCTCTCTCTCTGTACTGACTTCATATCTCTCTCTTTCTCTCTCACTGTACTGACGTCATGTCTCTCTCTGTATTGACGTCATGTCTCTCTCTACTGACGTCATGTCTCTCTCTCTGTATTGACGTCATGTCTCTCTCTGTACTGACGTCATGTCTCTCTCTGTACTGATTTCATATCTCTCTCTGTACTGATTTCATATCTCTCTCTCTGTACTGATTTCATATCTCTCTGTACTGACGTCATCTCTCTCTCTCTCTGTCTCTCTCTGTACTGACTTCATATCTCTCTCTTTCTCTCTCACTGTACTGACGTCATGTCTCTCTCTACTGACGTCATGTCTCTCTCTGTACTGACGTCATCTCTCTCTGTACTGACGTCATGTCTCTCTCTGTACTGACGTAATCTCTCTCTGTACTGACGTCATCTCTCTCGCTCTCTTATACTCGCACAATCGCTGTTTATCAACTCTATAAGCCTCTGAATAAGGTTCTGTGTCCTAGCGGCTAAATTAAAAATACCACCCCCTCCTTTGAATTAGCGGTCACTTCCCCAGTAGAACCGATCCAGTTAATAAATTCTACTTGCAAGTGCGAGAGCCCGGAGAGCGAGCGTTCGCTCTGGCCGTTCTGAGGTGAACGCAGCCTCACCCCCTAACCAGAAACGTGTCAGCGACTGCCTCCTTGTTTATATTTCCTTACCCCCACTCCTCCTCCTCCTCCTCCTCCCAGTTCCCGCGCTTGCCCCTTCATCCGTTGTTGTTCAATTATATTCTAGGTCCGTTCATTAACCGAGCAGCCATATTTCCGTTAGAAGATAAACATGCTTCCGTGCCACTCTACCGCTTCCCTCGCTTTCCCGCCAAAGTTACGCGCCTTTTTGTAATGGCTTCGACCCTGGCCTGCTTCAGCATTCGTTACGTCGTCCCCCCTCCCTACCTGTCTGTCTGCCTCTCCTCACACCTTTGGTTAACTCGTTTTCAAAGAGAAACGCGGCTTATGACTTCAATAGTAGACCTCGTCCTTTTAAAATAATAATAATAATAATAATAGATTAATTTACGTAGTAAAATTTTATCAAACGAAATTGAAAACCGAAATCAAATAAAAAATCAGCTGAGTGCGAGAGAGAGTATTGTCTGAATGTGAGTGAGTGTGTGTGAGAGTATTGTCTGAATGTGAGTGTGTGTGAGTGTGTGTGAGAGTATTGTCTGAATGTGAGTGTGTGTGTGAGTGTGTGTGAGAGTATTGTCTGAATGTGAGTGTGTGAGAGTATTGTCTGAATGTGAGTGTGTGAGAGTATTGTCTGAATGTGAGTGTGTGTGAGAGTATTGTCTGAATGTGAGTGTGTGAGAGTATTGTCTGAATGTGAGTGTGTGAGAGTATTGTCTGAATGTGAGTGTGTGTGAGAGTATTGTCTGAATGTGAGTGTGTGAGAGTATTGTCTGAATGTGAGTGTGTGAGAGTATTGTCTGAATGTGAGTGTGTGTGAGAGTATTGTCTGAATGTGAGTGTGTGAGAGTATTGTCTGAATGTGAGTGTGTGAGAGTATTGTCTGAATGTGAGTGTGTGTGAGAGTATTGTCTGAATGTGAGTGTGTGTGAGAGTATTGTCTGAATGTGAGTGTTTGAGAGTATTGTCTGAATGTGAGTGTGTGAGAGTATTGTCTGAATGTGAGTGTGTGTGAGAGTATTGTCTGAATGTGAGTGTGTGAGAGTATTGTCTGAATGTGAGTGTGTGAGAGTATTGTCTGAATGTGAGTGTGTGAGAGTATTGTCTGAATGTGAGTGTGTGAGAGTATTGTCTGAATGTGAGTGTGTGAGAGTATTGTCTGAATGTGAGTGTGTGTGAGAGTATTGTCTGAATGTGAGTGTGTGAGAGTATTGTCTGAATGTGAGTGTGTGAGAGTATTGTCTGAATGTGAGTGTGTGAGAGTATTGTCTGAATGTGAGTGTGTGTGAGAGTGTTGTCTGAATGTGAGTGTGTGTGAGAGTATTGTCTGAATGTGAGTGTGTGTGAGAGTGAATGTGTACAATCAAAACTGAAAGTACAATTAACGGCACCGCCCGACTGGCTGCTGCTTGTTAATCCTTTCATATTTCCCATACTTACGTCTCTGCCGATTCCCTCCTATCCGCTATCTAACCCTGACTTATTAACTAAAATTTTAAAAACGCTGAAGGAAACAAAAAAATAAAATGTTGAGATAAAAAATATTTCAAATGTCTTCTTCTTATTTTACGAGAGGAGAAGACGAGATTAAAGACCATCCCTTCGGCCGGGTCGCAGGAAGAGGGTGAGTACTGGCACGGACGGCACCCGTGTAGTATCGCGATGTTCTATCTGTGACAGCAGCCGATTTACGGTCAGCAACAGGTGAGTGAGAAGTGAACACAGTTGTTGTGAGTGCGAGTGCTAGAGACCCTCTTAAAGGAAAGTGTGCACCCTGTTAGAAATAGACCGGCCTCTTCGGTGTAGACTTACAGCAAGTGTCCGTCCGTCTGTCGGGGTACCGCCGACGTCTGTCTCCGTGTCGTGTTACGAGCGATGTCTGTTCATTCCTGCAAACTCGGGCCCTGGGCGGCTTCGCCAGTAAAGTGGACCATCAGGACAAGTGCTAGCGGGGAACCGGGTTATTATTACTATTATTACACAGACCAAACTGGTTGATGTTTAGTGTAGGCTCAAAAATCACCTGCTGCCACCCATCTTTCTATAGCGCGAAATTCCAACTGTTAAACAACTTTCAGAAAAGAACAATGGTAACGATAAATAAACAGAACTTGTTTGGTCTAAATCTCTCTCCTGCTTCCTGCAGCCGTGCGAACGAATGGATTTTAGCCAAGCCGCCCATCGAATTCGATTTGAAGAGTTTTGCAATATGAAGAATTTGTTTACAGTTTAATATTTTATGGCTGAAAATCTTGGAACGGCAGAATTTGCTATGTTTAGATTTAAAAAAAAAAACACACATATGAACACAATAATAATAATATAATAATAATAATAATAATATAATATAATAATAATAATAATAATAATAATAATATTTAAATAATTCTACAATAAAAATGAATTTTAACGTTTAAAACATTGCAAATAGGTGTGTGTGTGAGAGAGAGAGAGAGAGAGAGATGGGGAGAAGAAGATGGGGAGAAGGAGAGAGAGAGGAGACCTGTTCATCTGTTCTTTAATCTTCAATATGAAATGGTAAAACTTCATTTTCAGACGGAATAAAATATAATAATCTGAGGACTATTTTACAAATTTATATTTTTTAAAAAAAAAAAAAAAAAAAAAAAAAAAAAAAAAAAAAACTATTATTATTATTATTATTATTATTATTATTATTATTATTATTATTATTATTATAACGAGGCGCAGATCTGGGGGTCAGACCGACCGATCTCCTGTACTTAGGGGGGGGGCAGGCCTGATAACGGAACCAGCCAGATCTGGCTGGCTCTCTGGTTTTCACAATGTCTGGTCTTCCAATTTAGAAGCGAGGTTTCGTTGTTTTGCTTAATCTTTCCCGTTTTTTTTTTTGGTCAGCCCCTGTGTATTATCTCCCACTGATATCTATGGTAACTTCCGCAGTTTCCAAGCTCGGGGAAAGACAAAAAAAAAGGGGCACAGGGAGATCTAGCGACGCCACGGCGCAGCAACAACCCTAGACCCCCCCTGCTGTTAAGTTATGGAGACGTACGGAAATATGCTGGAAAGACGCGCAGTTTTAACCCTTTGACCGTTGCGTGCTGCCGTCTGTCCAAATTTCTTAACCGTGACCTGTGGCGGGACAGAGGCGATGAGGTTCCCGAGCGGTGCGATTTCAGATTCCAGAAGTTGGGGAAAAACAACAGTTTGTTTAACCGGTGTCTTTAAGCTGGCTGAAGAGAGGCGGCTATTTTTAGGCTCGAGATAGTGAATAGGGGCCACTGGTGGCGTTAGTTATCGTGGCACTGCCCTTTAAAAAAAAAAATTAATGAAAGTAGAGTCGAAATATGATTAGGGGCTTACGATGTTTACCAGGCGTGGGAAACGTATCCGGTTCCCAAAGACAGCTGACCAGGGTTAATTAGAAGAGGAGGAAACTCAAGAGCATCCGGGCACTGCTGGAAAGCGACTAATCCCGGGCTTCATGGGATCCGACTGACGACTACGAACCACCGTCTGACCCCAACCCTAAATACTACAAAACTTTAAGCCGACCTATTTTGAATATTTGATATTCTCTCTCTTCAGACGGTTTGTGCTAGATCTCGAATATCCTTCAGAATTCCTGGGCTGGGCATCCACAGAGTAACTCGCCCCCCCCTCCTCCTCTTTTTTTTTTTTCCACATCCCTTGTCGCCGCTGACCATCAGTTAACCCTAACCCTGGCGACCTGACCATGTTGCGCAACGGTCTCCCACAATCCCTCCTCCCTTCCGTAAACTGTTCCGGACGCTCACCCGATACTCGCTGTTGTTAGGTGTGTTGACGGGAAGACGGACCTGGCAGCATCACGGTTGCGGCTGGTATCATCAACATCCCAAGAAACAACTTTCAGCCGTAAGGTCTTTCTGACTCTCTAGCTCAGCCTCATCTTCCCATCTCTCCCTGATTTCTATGACTCCCCCCTCCCCCCTCTCCCCCCAACTTTTTTCTTTTTTGTTTCGTCACAACGAGGGGGTTGAAAGGGGTCTTAGACGGGAATACTCGCTTTGCATGTGCATAACATTTTCCATTCTCATCACTGCTTCCAGCCATTGTTGGATTTCCAAAACTATGTCCTCTCCTCCCCCCCCAAAAAATGTCATAATGATACTGATTGTCGGAAACTCCGATGTTAATTGTATAATACGCCATGCACTTTCAACAAAACCCTACTAGAAGAGCGACAAGATCCATTTAATAATTAACTCAAACTGGTCCCCGTCGGCTGGCGGCCCCTGACGATACTAAAAACGCATCAAGGGGCGTTAATCCTGACATAAAGTTGTGCCAGCTGTCGATGTAGTTTTAAAGTGACACGATACACATTACTAACAATTATGCTTCGGTTTTTACGGCTAAAATTATTAATCGAATTGTCAGATACATAATTAATTATACATCAAAACTCGGAGAGTCTTCCCCCCCCCGGCTTCTCTCGATCGCGAGAGCGGGAAAACGGTCAGAATAGGGGTGTGTCTTTGTTGTTGTCCATTTTTTTAAAGCAGAATTCTGCCGGGACTCCTAGGTTCGGAGTTGCCTCCCTTTATTGCTTTGGCCGCTTATTTTATTCTCCGCTAGGAATAAAGCTCACGATGTGTTTTATTTGTATTATTAGGGATACAAAGGATTTTGCTCGCATCATGCCATCGTCGCTTGCCCACCTCTTCTGGTAGGCAAGAAAACAACCAGACATCATTCAACTCCACCACGACCTGCCCCCTCAAAAGTCCACGAAAACAAGCGAGTTGCACGGATAGGATGCTGCTGTAGCCGCCGCCCAGATCTACGTACGTAGACAGAAAACCACAACTACAGACGGACTTTTAGTCCGAGGATTAATCCAGCTCCCGGATTTTTTTATTTAATTCCGTCTGATGTTGAAGGAGAAATCTGGGACAACTAGGAGGGAATTCGGCGACGAGTTTGCTTCTGGGGCCTTTTCACTTTACCTACGGGGGCTTAGTGTTTGGGGGGTTTCTACTTCAGGACGAAATCGCGAAAAGAAAAGGGTTAATGATGATCAGATTGTCGTTTCTAAGCAGAATAAATATGAAGCGGTTATTTCAAAGAAAAAAACGTCCTTCGCGCTCTGCAAGAAGACAGTGCGGTGGCGGACGCTCGATCTCCTTCAATTACTATCCTCATCGGAGAGAGAGAGAGACACCGAGAGAGACACAGAGAGAGAGAGGAGAGAGAGAGAGATGGCGTCAGTACAGAGAGAGAGAGAGAGAGGAGAACGGGGCCACGTAAAAATAATAATAATAATAAATCCAGTAAAGCATCAGGATCACATCAAAAACAGAATAGTTTTTCTCGGAGAAGATATGCAGCTCCCCTCTCCCTTCCTCCCACCTTGATTCCGTAACCGATGTAATCAAATCAAAATACCCGGGGAGTGTCGGATTTCTGTTTGTTAAGGGCTCTCGAAAACCAACAGGAACATTCAGCCTCTCTAACACCTGGCTACAGGTGTGAGCGGCGAAGCAGAAGTTTTCCCAAAGCCGGGGAATGTCGTGGAGTAGGCAGGCCGGGCGTGGTCTTCCCGAGGGTCGCGCGCAAAGCATCCAGGTGGCCGCCATCGAAGATAAACGACAGCTATTCTCCTTTCATCCGGTCTCTGAAAGTGGGCCCGGCGGGCACCTGTCTGTGTCAGCGCGTGCACACCGAGTGGACAGGCAAAAAAAAAAAAAAAAAAAAGGGATCGAGGGGAAAATCTCGTGTTTTATCGCGGTAATACCGAGGAAAACCAAAGAGAGGACTGGTGTAAAATTCCGATAGCTAATTCTATGAGCTAAGTGGGTGTTTTATTGCTCTCCGTACTGCGGTTAACGATCTCCCTGACCAGCGGTGAACGTACCGACGAATAATTTAAGGTGATAAATATTTTTGAAAATAAAATTCGCTGTAGCGGTTGTATCATGAATTTTACAAAAGACTACTAAAGGGTGCAAACCTTTACCGGGATTCGAGAAAATGGGAACACAGGAACTTCGAATCTAAATAATTCGTAGTCGTAAAATAAAAAAAATGTTAATAATAATAATAATAATAATAATAATAATAATAATAATAATAATAATAATAATAATAATAATAATAATAATATAATAATATAATAATAATAATAATAATAATAATAATAATAATAATAATATAATAAATAATAATAATAATAATAATAATAATAATAATAATAATAATAATAATAATATAATAATAATAATAATAATAATAATAATAATAATAAGAATATAAAACGAGAAACGAAAACTCAGTTATTTGAAACATTTGCTTTCTGTATCGTTATCCCAGACAGACTTTTTACCTGCCGAAATTTGTTTTTCTGTTATATTCAAATTTCTCTTTAATGAAACAGCACCTCCCTAAATTTGGTGAAAATCTGCTGGCTAATGTAAATACGATGTCGTAGCAGATCGCGCCGGTTTGTGGTAACGACAAATACAAATACATTGTATAATTTTTTTTAGAAAAGGATAATAATTAAAAAAAAAAATCTTTTTTGTTTTTTTTTAAATGATGACTGATGCCCGCAAAATGTGATATCCGCACTTCTAGAGAGAGAGAGAGAAGAGAGAGAGAGAGAGAGAGTAGGGAGATGGGAGAGAGAGATGGAGAAAGATGGAGAGAGTGAGAGAGAGAGAGAGAGAGAGAGAGATGAATGGAGTTCAGATTAGCAAATTATGCTAACCAACTCTTCTTGAATGTAGTTAAGGTTTCATGCCTTCATCCCCGTAAATGATCACTGGAAAAAAATCGCAGAGAATTGGCGGTTCTCTGGTATCTACTGTTCTATTTTAGCATTATTTAGGCCTAGATATCCGAAGGTGTTCACCCTGAAGTCCAAGACCAAGACCAGCTTCTTTATCATCAACGCCACTTTTAGGGCCATCTGTTTTGTTTTTTTTTGAGGATCCTCCGGGTGAGGAGAGTCATCTTAATGAAATATAACTTGCAGCTATGGAGGGTTTAATTTAAAAAGGGAACAAATGGTACAATAGTAAATATAATACTGCTGTTGTTACCACTGGAAGAAGAAGAAAAAGGGGGGGGATGGGAGAAAATGTGGAAAAACCAGGTTTCTGAGTTAATGTGATCTGGAGGCTGTTTTGTGATGCGCGCAACAGAAGTGTCCGGTGCCGCAGCTAACAAAGATAGAAAGATGCATCCAACCTAAACACAAAACAGAGAGAGAGAGTGCACCACAAGGCTGAAAATTCGTGTCGTTAAATAAGAGAGAGAGAGGGAGAGAGGAAGAGAGAGAGAGAGAGAGAGCGAGAGAGAGAGAGAGAGAGAGAGAGAAGATGGAGAGATGGAGAGAGAGAGATGGAGAGAGAGAGGATGGAGAGAGGAGAGAGAGGAGAGAGAGAGAGAGAAGAGAGGGAGAGAGAGAGAGAGAGAGAGAGAGAGAGAGAGAGAGAAGGAGAGAGAGAGAGAGAGAGAGAGAGAGAGCGAGAGAGAGAGAGAGAGAGAGAGATGGAGAGAAGGAGAGAGAGAGAGAGGGTAGGAGTAACTCGAGTTTGAAGTCTGGACAAGATGCGGCGGCCAAGGCTTGACGTAGGCCACACCAGGAGCGACGAGCGAGTTCCTTAAACAGATAACGTTAATCAATCTTCCTTTTTAAATGGAGACTAAACCATAAGAGTAAAAAAAACAAAACAAACAACAAAATATGGACAGAGGGGACAGAACAAATTTAAAGATTTGTCTAATGGGATATATGGAATCCCTAAAAAATAAAGAAGATAGATGAATGAATGAATTACCTGTTTAACTCTGAGCGTCAAAGCTAAACAGAGTTTGGAAGTGCTCTCTGTGTGTGTTTACGCTGCGTTAAGTCTTTTGAATAACTGTCATTTTTTAAAATATGGGGTCCCCTTTTAACGATTTTGTGCTACTTGGCTGTGACACCATTGGCCATACAAATTTAAAACCATATTTGATTTGTAGTAAACACAAGACATCCTTCAGAACATTTAACACCAACAACGGGGTTTTCGGTTAAGCATTTGAATTATAAACGTCCAAAACCCGCTAATAACTCGCCGATGTAGCCGGGCTTATTCCGTCAGCTCCTGACGACGATTACAGATTAACAGACAGATCAGTAAACAAAGCGTGGGTTTTGTCAAAACTTGATATGTTTTATATAAGTAGACTAAATACCGGAAGTGAAACTGGCAACTCGCTTTGCGCTGCCAACGTCTTGTCGGGAAAAAATGTACGAACGAGAGCCTGGTAGATTCGGGGATGGTTTTGATGTCTTATAACCGCTTTAAGCCGGGATGCTAGTGACTGATTTACCAAAATTAATTAGGATTTGGCGAGAGAGTTTTGAAAGCCTTGCAGTGTTGCCCAAACCACCATTGTCTTACAGGAAAATCATTCACACACCGAGTGTTTGTTCGCGAGATGCTCCACTCCCACGCACGCTTGTTTCTTTCTGTTCGCGTGGAAAGTACTTGTTTTGCGCTACTGTTTGGTGGCTTTGCTTTTACCGATTCCACAAATAAAATATCGGCCGCTCTACCGACTTTCTTCAGATGTACGCCAGGCTGCTGAGTCGCCGTCGTCGTGGTAGTGGAAGGGTGGATGTACCAAACAGAAGGACGAGTTAGGCGAGCTGTGTGTGGCGTGTCTGGTGTGACGAGAGTAAGGGACCAGCAACGTTCTCCCAGCCGTAATGCTGACCAAGTTTCCGTTTACATTTGTATCCGAAATGCTAGCAAACATTAAAAGTCGTCAATAAGAGCTGAATTAACTGCTCCACCCGTGCCAGTGCTGCACGGTAACTCGACAGGACGCTTGTAGCTGCTTTCCTGGAATCGCGAGAGTCGCACAACAACCAGTCGATTGTACCGGTTAGGACACCACCGACGGGACGGGGGCTGAGGGTGACCCTAATCCCTCCCTCTTCGGCTGACCAGTGAGTTACATAACTTCCTCTAAGGCCTATTAACCCTTTCTTGGAACATGAGTGGCGCCACCGGTTTTTGTTTCGGAGGTTTCCAAACAAAATCAAACAAAATTTAAATCCACTGTTTGTCCAGTGGACTTTTATTTCAAACTGTCCGGCATCATTTCTTTTTGCAGCCCCCCCCCCATTTTTAAAGCAGAATATATAATATAAGGGCAGGATAGAATAAAACAACAGGCGACCTTCTTTGTTGTTTTATTGTATCTCTCTACATCTTCCACGCGCCGTCTGTAACTTTCTCGAAGTTAAGCCGAATGGCAGTTTTCTCGCCCATTTTCTGTTTGAAGCGTGCAGTTGTCAGCAAACGATCTGCATCTAATCCATATATTTTTTTTTATAAAACAACAACAACAAAACATTGCTCGGATCGTGTTGGGAGACATCGAAAATTAAAATAAAAGTATGGAGTTAGCAAGAGAACCAAAAAACAAGAAGAAATATTGAGACGAAGTTTCGTGAGAGGCGGATATGATTGTTCAGATTATATATTTTTGCATTAAACTCTCTCTCTCTGTATTGACGTCATATCTCTATATTTGACGTCATATCTCTCTATGTATTGACGTCATATCTCTTTGTATTGACGTTATATCTCTCTCTGTATTGACATCATATCTCTATATTTGATGTCATCTCTCTCTCTCTCTCCATCTCTCTATCTCTCTCTCTCTCTCTGTATTGACGTCATATCTCTATATTTGACGTCATTCTCTCTGTATTGACGTCATATCTCTCTATGTATTGACGTTATATCTCTCTCTGTATTGACATCATATCTCTATATTTGATGTCATCTCTCTCTCTCTCTCCATCTCTCTATCTCTCTCTCTCTCTGTATTGACGTCATATCTCTATATTTGACGTCATATCTCTCTGTATTGACGTCATATCTCTCTATGTATTGACGTCATATCTCTCTATGTATTGACGTTATATCTCTCTCTGTATTGACATCATATCTCTATATTGATGTCATCTCTCCTCTCTCTCTCTCCCTCTCTCTATCTCTCTCCATCTCTCCATCTCTCTCTCTGTATTGACATCATATCTCTATATTTGATGTCATCTCTCTCTATGTATTGACGTCATATCTCTCTATGTATTGACGTTATATCTCTCTCTGTATTGACATCATATCTCTATATTTGATGTCATCTCTCTCTCTCTCTCTCTCTCTCTCTCTCTCTCTCTCTCTCTCTCTCTCTCTCTCTCTCTCTCTCTCTCTCTCTCCAGAATTCTTTAGTTTACTCTTTTAAAAATCCAGTTTTATTCTATAGTGACGGTACATCAATTTCTAATCACTTTATTCTAAAGTAATCTTCTCTATCCAGATCACTTCCAGACTCGTCGGCTGTAAGTAAGCGTATATGTACTTCGTTTAAACCATCTGGAACATTTCATTTTACTGTTTAAAATTTTATTTCTCTCTGACATCTTATTGGTTTTCCATTTGGAGGAATTTAATATTTAAAGTAGTTAAATGTATTAGTGCCTACAAATTATTTATTTATTACGAACTATGTATGGAAATTATACGTATAGTCTAAGAATGCCGTTAATACAATTGCGGTGTACCTTGAATGACTGGAAGGAAGTCTCGGTTTCAGAGATATTTCTGGAAACGTAATTCTGAGAAATGTTTAAATCTTTCAGGTCGAAGAGAACCTACATCCGTCTTCTCTTCACAGGGCAAAAAGCGATTTAGTCCGCCAATGGTCACAGCCAATCACCCTAAACCCTGAAGGTATCTCGCCCCCAGACTTCTTGTTTATCCCACGTGCTGTTCTAGTATAAAGTTTTCCAGTGCCCCGTTTATCACAACGATTCCCACAGACCCTGTTATCTAATTTTCCACTAAAGCCTGGGATGTGTACGTTCTTAGGATCTGTGAGCCCTTCTACTCTGTTTGACCGGACCCATGATAACCCAAGTAATGCCGCGAGAAGGTTCCACGTTGTTTTTTGTTTTTTTTTATAACCGAAACCAAGGACTTTAGCTGCTGAGGAAACTACTTTCAGTTTCACCGAGGGCTAACTCCCCGGCGACATCTTCTGTACAGTGTAGTCTGGCTACTAGCCTGGCCAGGACTATCACAATGGCGCTGTTGTGGTGTACTAGTCTGTACGGCGTAATGTAGTTTAGTCAGATGCAGAATAGTATAGCATGGTGCTAGTCGGTGGTATCGCAATAGCATAGTACATGTGGATCAGGCATAAGCAATCACTGCAGAAGTCCCAGGTTTGAAAGACGGATGTTTACATTTTGCCCCTTAATCTTCTATTTATTTGCCTTTAAACCGATTAATAAACTTTTTTTACAACCCAGCGTCCAGCAGATAATATATCGTGGTTGGTCATCGATATTTTAGTTTTTAAGAAAAGCCCATCAATTTTACTTTTTAACCTGTCACCACCAACAGATGTCACCAGTAAATCATTCCATTTATCTATGGAGATACACTGCCGTTTAATTAGTATTTCTTCTTCCAAAAAGGATGCTTATCTTCGATTCCTGTAAGTAATACCCTCTTTCTTGTAAATATACTTACACCAAACAATCCATTCCGATTTCTTATCGCATCCACCTTTGATTAGCTGGACTATTTGGTGATGGATGTCTATCACTTTCCGCAGGTGTTTCTACCCAAAACTAATTAACTAGCTGGAGGTATAGTTTATTAGCAATTCTCAGTGTATATATGCCACATTTTGTGCGTTAAACGATGCCCCGGTGTAGACATTTATAAGAATAAATCATGCATACTGTATACTGCCTAATGCTTATTACTGTCATTACCCATGGAGTCCACTAAGGGTTAGCATGAGGTTACGGTCCAGTGTCAGCCTGTCACGTGTCACACCACTGAGAGTGAAATTACCTGGAGTCTCCAAACAACACAAGCAGTTCTGACTGCTTCCCACCACTGCAGCCTTTACAGCAACGGGAAAGCTCGATGCAGAAATCCCGGGAAAGGCACCACGTGTCTAATGGGTTCTGTTGTGCTAAAAATGCATTTTTTCATTGTCAAACTTGGATAACGAACATTCAGTGTTTAATATTATTATGGTGGTGCTATATTTGTGGCCATCGTTGTACAGAGAGAGGGAGAGAGAGAGAGAGAGAGAGAGAGAGATCGGAAGATGTGGGTTTAGCGCGAATCTCCGCTTGTCGCAGCCTAAGTGAACCGAAGCGGAGTTTCACAAAAAGAGTTCGCTCTAGTGTCATCTCATGCCCCGGCGGTGACGTCATGCCAGCGCGTGGCTTCCTTCGGCTCTCACGTCTCGTCGTCTCTCCCATTCTTCTAATTTACTTATGACCGAGATTATCTTTCAAAAAAAAAAAAAAAACTACCTGAGGAAACCGCAGACAAAAAAGAAAAATGTGAAATATTTGTAAACAGGGAGATAGAACCCCGGTTCGTTGGTAAGGAGTTTTAGAAGGAACAAGATTGATGAAGCAGGTTGGCAGAGGTTAGGGAGAGTTTCAACGAGGAGGAGAGGTCCAGTACGTGCATAAATTAAAATTAAAGAAAAACAGAAACATGAAAAAACCTCTAAAGACTCACGAGACCGGGTAACATCAGAAAGCATAGCTTAATTATTTGGTGTACTTCAGGGTTCGTTACTAGAGCCCGTTTTGTTTCTATTTTCGCAACATCAAGGAAACGGGATGAAATATGACGCCCAGTTAAGAAGCCAGCTCAGCATTCTCATGGCGGCAGTTTGGAAGATACTGAAATAGCATCATAAAATTCTCCGACAGCTGAGGAGAGAGATTCGGGAGAAGTAACTTGAAAGGTGCCGGAAGACTATAGAGTTTTAGTGCTTTTTAAGAAATAAAACCATCAAACAAACGAATTAGGGAGCTATGTGCCAGGGAGGGAGGGGGGCCTGGTTCGATGTGTTTCATTCAGGTGAAAAAAGACAGTAATCACCTGGAAAATGTTCCTTGGAGGTTTACCCGTTTAGAAAGAAAAGCGTGGATAAATCGTCGAACGAATCGCAAACTGTTTGAGAAATCTACTTTGGAAATCCATCGACGGATATTTATGTATTTTTATTGTGCAAAATAATTTAGTCCAATTGCATATATATGATTTACCAGCAGTACCTTTTAGCCTCTAGGAATATATTTGCTGCCTTTCGTTTATCAAATTGTTTAAATCCGTGATGAAATTCATCTCGGTTTCACGACATTTGTAAGTTTTCCCGATAACTTATAATAAGCAGAAAACTGGCTCGCTTCGCCCGGCATCAAACGAACCGATTTATGGCAGGCTGGAGTATGTCCAAAAGCCCCAGACGCAGGGACAAATCTGTAGAAGGCTTTATGCTGCATTAATATTGAAGCCTATAAAACCAGACAGATGGAAAAGGGGCCATTGTGCGTGTGACAAAGGTTAAGGTCAGCTTAATAGTTTCCTTTATTATCTAGTGAAAACACAATATATTTACATAAAATATATTTTGACAAAACTATTTGAATTTGCTCCGCCATGAATACTAAGGTGAAAACAGCTCGACATCGGATATAAGACAATAAGCAAAGGTAGGGGGGACTTTATGTAATATATACAGCGAGAATGTTTATGGTTGTGAGTATGAAAGACGTTCTTTGAATTAAATTTAGTTTCAAATAGCGGCTCTGCACACCGGATGGTACCAGTCAGTTACTGTGGCTCGGAAGAATAATGGGAGCAAGATAATGAGGCTCGCGAGTCATTCTCCTCCTTTTCCACAGTAAAAGAAACAAACGAAAAGAAACTTTCCTTGTCACGTGGTTCATATGCAAATCACAATATATGGTCGTGCGGCGCTGTAAGATGCATCGTAATCACAAGTTTAAGTGAAATATTTCCCTATAAATATTCATAAGGGTGTTTTTTTTCTTTTTAATTAGAATATTTATAGTCATTTTATGATACGAAATCTTTTTTTTTTTTAAAGTAATTCGGACAATGCTTCCCATTTAATTTTTAAAATACTCACAAATGTCTGTTTATTGGCGTACCGACATTAAGTCTGTAGCATTTTGTGCGGCATCAGAACTCAGGATGAGAGGACCAATCGACGATAATTATCAAATAAAGTTAAACAGAGCAACCAACGTCTTACGATCTGGTGGAAATTTAAGACACACCTGACTTCTTTCGCCCATCCCACTATCAGAACCTCGGCCAATATTGTTTTTATCTGGTGAGCTATGGAAGCTTCGATTACCTCGCCAGATTTTTTTCAGTTTTTGAGACCGAATAAATTTTTCTAGCATGATATATTTCATCTGTGATTGGCGAGTTTTACAAGATTCCCTCAGTGAATAGATAACATCTTCTCATTGGTTATCTGACTGAAATAAGGCCTTCTCATTGGTTATCTGACTGAGTAAATAAGGCCTTCTCATTGGTTATCTGACTGAGTAAATAAGGCCTTCTCATTGGTTATCTGACTGAGTAAATAAGGCCTTCTTATTGGTCATCTGAGTAAATAAGGCCTTCTTATTGGTCATCTGACTGAGTAAATAAGGCCTTCTCATTGGTTATCTGACTGAGTAAATAAGGCCTTCTTATTGGTCATCTGACTGAGTAAATAAGGCCTTCTCATTGGTTATCTGACTGAGTAAATAAGGCCTTCTCATTGGTTATCTGACTGAGTAAATAAGGCCTTCTTATTGGTCATCTGAGTAAATAAGGCCTTCTTATTGGTCATCTGACTGAGTAAATAAGGCCTTCTCATTGGTTATCTGACTGAGTAAATAAGGCCTTCTCATTGGTTATCTGACTGAGTAAATAAGGCCTTCTCATTGGTTATCTGACTGAGTAAATAAGGCCTTCTCATTGGTTATCTGAGTAAATAACATGTTTTGAGGATTCTCCAAGCCAAAAATGGTTTAAGCGTTCAACTAGTAGTTGTAAGTCACCTTAAGGCAGAGTGCCTACACTAATGTTAACCGCTCCCAGGAACTGAAGCACCAACCTCCATATACAGTATACAACACATCACACGGAGGGAAGAAAGGGTCTTTTAGATGAAAAGTTGGTCCGTTAAGCGATCCTCACAATACAGGGTGTTCCAAAAGTCTTGGGCACATTTGAAGTCCCCATATCTATTTAACTATGAATGGTAGTAAGATAAAAGTTGTGTCATTTTAAAGCTAATTACATTAATTTTTTTGTAAGGCTATTGATTTTTTTTATTTCTTTTCAGATATTAAGATTTTTTTAGATTAAGATTTTTTTAGATATCTTTTCAGATTTTTTAGTTAATGGATAAATTGAGTGAGAAAGAGTCTGGTGACTTCATTTTCCAACAGGATGGAGCGCCACCACACTGGAGCCTCAGGGTTAGACAGTTTCTGAACATAAAACTGCCAGACAGATGGATTGGAAGGTCTGGGCAGAATGATCACGATCTCATGTCCTGGCCACCCAGATCTCCAGATCTCACACCATGCGATTTCTTTTTGTGGGGATTTGTGAAAGGATTGGTATATGTGCCCCCTATTCCCAGAGACGTGGATGAGCTGAAGGCACGAATAACAGAAGCTGTTTCAACCATTGACAATGCAATGCTGGGACGCGTTTGGCAAGAATTGGACTATAGGCTTGATGTGTGTCGTGTGACCAATGGTGCTCACATTGAACATCTTTGAACATTCCATGTAAAAATTGAGATTACAAGCTTTCTGAATTTACCAGATGCGTTTTTATATCCTTAATAGTTTCCGAGATATTCATTGTCAAAATGTTCCCAAGACTTTTGGAACACCCTGTATATCAAGGTGTTTTTCTTTTCTGCGTCATGAGCAATATTTTAAACGATAAAATTAGTTATTATAGATTTAACTTTACTCTAGAAGATAAAACTGGAAGTGTTATTCTAAACCGCGATCTAAATTCACCCAAATCTCCTTTCTCGTTTTGATAACGTTCTTCCATTTGTCAAATTACTTATTTGTTTAGGATTCGAGTCTTAGCTGCTCATCTTCATCCATGTTCAATTAACATTTGGAAAGCGTATTCTTCTCTCTTTTTTCTTCCTTTTATTAGCTGACAAGTCATTTAATACATTCTACGCTAATTCCAAATTAAAAAAAAAAAAATAGAACAATACTTTTACTTTACTTTTGTGTGGTAGCAGCGTGGATTAGCGATTCAGCGAAATGAATTTACATCCTCACGTTACCTCCTGGTATCAGTAGCGAAAGAAGATGCAGTTTTAAGCGACTATTGTCACGAGTTGCTGAAAGATTCCCGGCCCTTTTAGAACTTTCATTTTATTCACACAACGCAAGAGCACCATTCTAGGCAAATTTCCTCACTTTGTAAAGAAAAAGACATCTTACCAACATCTTACGTATAATAATCCTTCATGTAGACAAGACTGGTTTGGACATCAGTTTCTTTTTTACGATTAAACTACCAAACAGCTGGACGTTCTATCCAGACTGACTTTAAACTTCTCATGTTTATTAGATCGACTCCATGTACAGTTAAGGACACTAAAAATTCAACAATGAATATAACAAACATCCCTCTCGAAGTAGTAGTCGGGGGCCCCTAACCCAGGACCCAAGAGAGCGCCCATAACTACTAGTACCGTACACATCATCTCAAAAGCATTCTGTAGGGTTTTTAATAATACTTGAGTGAGATTTCCCGGAATATTCCAGTACGTTTATGGTGTCATCATTCTCGCACGAGTAAACATCTTTCTGAGATGTGAGTGACACTCGAACAAGCACCACAGTATTTAGGTTTGAAGGAAGGGAGTAGCTCCTTTTCATAGTCTTATAGGTGTCGCGTCTGGAGAATACCACTCAGCGTAGAGAGGGAGCCTAATTCAAGGAAACATTAATCTTAGTCGTGTGAGACGTTAGAAGTCGATTTAGAGTAAAGCAGCTCACTGTGATGACATTTTTTCCTTAAAGAGAAAATATGGGCGAATAAGATGTTTTTGTAATAATGCGCCTGCATTTGCAAAGTAAACTTCGTGCCAATGACTGATTTTCAGAAATATCATGAAAAGATATTGTACCAGGAAAAGGACCACATACGTTAAAAGATTCCCTTATTTTATTGGCTGCAAAACAGAGCGTCCATATTCCTGCTAATAACTGCTTGCACCGGTCTCTGATCTAAAATGCGAACAAAGGTTACACTGTCCCCCCTTTAATTTCCTAAAAAGACCTCGCATTCCACTGTCCGTAAATCTCAATGGCTTTTCTCAGCACGAACGTCGCTTGAGAAACTGATGTGAACGCTTCATGACGCCTCCAGGTGGCGCCTTGTAACATATGACGAGCCCGAACTACTTGTCCACGGTTTGCTTACTGACCGGTCGCCCTATGAGAGCTAATTAGTCGGCCGGCTTTGGTCCTGTACCCTAAAAGTCATACATGGTCGCCGGTCAGCTCCCAGAAAATTCTTCCTGGTTAGAGTTAATCATTTGTCACGAAAGTACTGCCCACAAACAGCTTCCTGCGTCAGTTGTAAAATAGGGACGAACACCTTTTTGCTTCACTATTTTTTCTTTGGCGGATTCATTATCTTTCAAAAGCAGCGTATTCTCTCTTTGCATTTGTAAATTTCAAAAGCACGTGACCGTTCAACGTGATTCACGGACAACCTCGGGCAGGAGTTAACACTAATGTTTTGATTTTATCAACAGAAAATCTCTGTTGTCTTCCTGATGGGGATCTATTAGGCTGACAGAGTCTAATCAAAGCTGTTCTTAATATATTTTGAACATATTTAGATTTCTTCACCTAAAGAATAACAATTTTAAATACGCTTTTTTCTGTTAATTCTTCGAGTGACACTTGAGATTGGGCATAAAGTCTATTTCCACTAAAGGCAAATCACGTGATTTGCATTCCTACACGAAGGATCCAATAACCACTAATATGTTAACATAGAGCATCAGTTATCTGCTCTTGGTGCTTTATCCGTAGCCCGCTGGGCGTAAAATAACCTAACTACTCTACTTTTGTGATTGACTGTAAGAAAATCTCCCCCCTTTATAATCTTAGTATCTTCCCCCGTAGGTAACTAAAGAGATATGTTGTATAAATAAGATGTTTTATCGTTTATTCTACTGCTGTTAATGACCTGTTCCGTCAGGCGGAACACTAATTACAAAAGCACTGCTTTAGAAAAATCAGGCAAGAACGAGAGACGGAAATATTTTAAAACTGTAACCCGTGGACTTCAGTCCCAGCCAAGAATCCATCACAGCAGCTTTTATTTGAACTGGGTTAATACAGAAGAGTGCCAAAAAGTGAGTTATCCGGGGCACTCGACGTGGGCCGGTATCGCGCCTTACGATTGTCTAGGTCTCTAGGAGCTATCCCGGGAGTTTATAAAAGCCGTCGTGCAAGCCGTTCTATCTTGTCCGTTATTAGCTGACGTTCTGAGTGACAGTTTATCACCACAGAGGACAAAGAAAGCACCTGGAGAGGAGCAAGTAATGAGAAATCTATTTGATTCTCTGAATGATTTCAGAGCAGAGAAGGAGATTTAAACAGTTTTTAACTAATGTGAAAGCATGGTTCGTCAACCTTGTCCTCACCAGATAGCCACGGTTGAGGAGTTCACGAGTACGACCCTCAAGTGTGTCACTGGCCAGCACTGCAGTCAGCATTCCTACCTAGGACTGACGCGACCGTCCAACGTACCGCCTAACTCTTCACTATCCATTTTCGTGTTACACCGGCAAGTTACGGCTATTCAGAAAGACCAGTAGTCGGTATTTTCGCATCTATTTCCGCATATTCGAATAAAAAGACAGCAGAAGACACACTGCGATGCGTCCATGTTAATGTCTAGACAGACCACAGTATGAAATCGCTCCCAGAATGCGATTCTCGACCGATCTTTCAAACATCCGGCGTTAGTTCAGTCATCACGCCGTCAGAAAGTCTTCCAGGGTCGCTTCTTATGCAAAAGCATCGAAAATAATTGCAGTAATCGCAAAGTTTGTAAACAAAAGGAAAGAGGAGGGTGGTGTCCGTTCTCGTGTGAAAGAAGATTCTCTAGGGCGGAAAGCTATTGAAAGGATAAAGGCAGAGAGGCCCGGATGACGGAATGGCTAAATATTAACAGAAGTATGGTTTCTCAGCAGTGGAGACAATCTCAAGTACATAGAGATATTGCTCGAAGACAAGTTCAAGGTCAACCACGGGTCACAATCTCAGGAGATGATCGCTTTTGTCATTTCTGGCTCGTCACAGAACTTCAACCCTTTCCCAACATGTTTCTGATCTCTCTGCGGTCACGGGGAAGATTAATATCAGCATCAGCCATAAGCAACTCTTTACTGATCGGTCAGGACTCAGTCTTACAACGTGACTCATGGCGTGGAAGGAACGAGGAGCACGCAAACCAGTTCTGGAAAAAAGATCACTATGGAGATGGTTTGTGCAAGAATTTCACACAGACATGCGTGTTCCTTCGGGGGAGTACCCTGAATACAATTACAGGTGTGACCAGAGGTGACACCGTTTCAACGCCCGTCCACATATGGCGCGTGTGATCCACCAATATCTCCAAGACCGAAGCGTTACCTGTATGATGTGGGCCAGCGCGTTCTCCTGAGTTGAAGAACCCTGCTGAGATTGTCTGAGATGGTCTAAGAAAATGTGTTAAACTTCTCTAATAAGACAGTGGATCTTAGTGTTCACTGCTGCCGTCGATAGGGCTATAAGCAACATACAAAACCGTTAATATATATTGCCGCGCCAGGGAGTATCACACACACACACACACACACACACTGACCACCTCTAATTCATTTCTGTTTACATCCTCATGTTCTTGTTTCCCGTTTGGTCTTCTAAAAATTATTTATAATTTACACATCTCTTTGGTAGAAGTTATGCTACACAAAGAAATGAGTTTGGTGAATAAAACCTTAACCATTTCGGAAAATTTGTTTGTCGCTTATCTTTTGGAAACCGGTGTATTTTAGAACGAGACTCGTACGGAAATATAACTTCGAGAAGATTTCTTCAGACAGGTGGCCACATAAAGGAAAAACCAATCAGCTGGTAAGTATATCGGCTGTTGAGCGATGCTCCAAGGCTTCTTGTTCGGTCGCCTATTTCATATTTTGACGTTTTTCCTACAAATTATTCTCCTTCATGCTATACTGAGAAGAAGAAAAAAACTTATCTGGTAGGTTATAACAAGAGTATATATAATGACCCGGACTTTAATGTTTAAATTCTTAATTCTCCAGATAATCCCAAAGTCTAACTAAATGCAACGTATAAAAATGCGGATACTGTACACTGAAAACGAGTATTACAAGTAGGAAGGTAGAACGTATTGAAGATTTGGCCGCAAAATCCCTTAATGGCTCACATCCAATCATAGTAATATATGTAACTCCTAGATGATCCAATAGGTAGTTCTGGATCACGCACCTCTGATCGGAAAATGCGTAACGTTACTAGACGATCCGTCTAGATGATCCAATAGGTAGTTCTGGATCACGCACCACTGATCGGAAAATGCGTAACGTTACTAGACGATCCGTCTAGATGATCCAATAGGTAGTTCTGGATCACGCACCTCTGATCGGAAAATGCGTAACGTTATTAGACGATCCGTCTAGATGATCCAATAGGTTGTTCTGGATCACGCACCTCTGATCGGAAAATGCGTAACGTTACTAGACGATCCGTCTAGATGATCCAATAGGTAGTTCTGGATCACGCACCTCTGATCGGAAAATGCGTAACGTTACTAGATGATCCGTGAGGATACCGACCGACGGGTATCTATCTATCTGCCGGCTTTATCGGTCTTGGTAACTGTGCGGACCCAATTATAGGACACCGACATAGAAAAAACGGTCGGGGGGGTGATGGTGGTTTGGTGATTCCCAGATGTGTATTTGGGAACGGCCCTAGATGACAGCAGCTCTGTCTGCCGGAGAAGAGCTGGTCAGCCGAAACGTTCGCGGTAGCAGGGACGCAGTAAAAGATGAAACTCGCACTCTACCTCTAAGCAATTGCGTCAAGATTTACCTCCGATTGTTACAGTATTTAGATACTGTTGCTATAGATTGCAGTGATGTAATCTGGAAATTATTAAGCTTTAACGCTGGATTTAAAGAAAAAAACAAAACCCTATTCCACAGCAAAACTCAGACAGACAGATAGGTGATTTATTATTTAGACGGATGGCCGGAGAACAGAAAGTGAAGGGCTTCGTCTTCCCGCTGTCTGCCTTGTCATTGTTTTCGTTTTTTCTTTGTTCGTCCATGTTTCTGTTTTTTTTTATTACAATTATCAACCTGACTTCATATTCGATTTCCAACTTTTCCCCCGAGGAAGCGAAATGGTTACTTACCAAGAAACTAATCAAAGAGAAAAGTTCGCGTAAGTGCGTGGATAGTAGGTGAAGTGGCTGGAGCGTGACACCCCTCCACCCTCCCCCACGGGTCTGGACGAGCAGAAAAGTGGGGATGGAGAGAAATCGGAGGTAAATAAGTAAACAGAGAGAGAGAGAGAGAGAGAGAGAGAAGAGAGAGAGAGAGAGAGATGGAGAGAGATGGATGGAGAGAGATGGAGAGAAGAGTGATAGAGAGATGGAGAGAGAGAGATGAGAGAGATGGAGAGAGAAGGATGGAGAAGAAGAGAGAGAGAGAGAGAGAGAGAGAAGAGAGAGAGAGAGATGGATGGAGAGAGAGATGATGGATAGAGATGGAGAGAGAGAGAAGAGAGAGATGGAGAGAGATGAGAGAGAGAGAGAGAGAGAAGGAGAGAGAGCGAGAGAGAGATACAGTGAGATAGATACAGAGATAGATAGAGAGATATGACATCACCACACAGAGAGAAGATACGACATCACTACATAGAGAGAAATGACGTCAGAGAGAGAGAGATAGATGGAGAGAGATTGAGAGCGAGAGATGAGCGAGAGAGAGAGAGAGAGAGCGATCTATAGATGGAGCTAGAGATGATGGCTAGAAGAGAGCGCCGCGAGCGCTCGCGCTATCTCTCGCAGATACGCGCTCGCTCTCGCTTATGTCTCGCCTCTGGCTCTCGCTCGCGCTCTCGACGCTCTCTGCGCTCTCTGCTCTCGCTCTGCGCTCGCGACCTGGCTCGCTAGAGCTCGCCTCGCGCGCGCTCGCGCTATCTCGTGCTCGCGCTCTTCGCTGTCCGCGCTAGCTCTCGCGACTATCGCTCGGCTCTTTCGGCTTTCCCCCCTCCCACCAGCCTTTCGTCTATTTTTTAGCACTAAAAAATAAAGTATCCCAGAGTAAACAAATAGAGGCGAAGGTTGTGGGAAAAGTGGCAAAGACGTAAAGAATGGCGGGGTTCTCTAATGGCGGCGACCATGATTAACCTACATTCGTCAGCACACCCCGCGTTGTCCTTCTGTTGTCCTGCCCCCACCACCACCCAGCGAGAAACCCGTTTAACAATAGCGACTCATTAGATTGTGTTATCGTCCGTACTTACAACATCAGCCGGTGTGTACTACTGCGCGTCCATACAAATTTCCATGCTCAACCTGCTACAGAAATGTCGTCTGCTTTGTTCATTTTTTTTTTTTTTTTACATTTTTGTCCTTAATCGCGCGAACTTTCGTCTCACGGACAGGTTTCAGCTAAGCGCCGAGCGGACGGGTGGCCCGGCGCCCCTACGCATGGGTCTGGGGGCGCTTCCAAGGTGCGCGTTGTATCCAATAAATGTCGAGAGGGAGGATCGAAGCCGTTACCACCGACCCCACATTCCGGAAAGTCTGCTGCGTGCAACTGGTGACAAAACCAAACTGTACTTAGTGGATTTCTATTCATCGAGCCGGGCAAATATTATCGGCTGGCACTTATCGCCAAGCACCGTAAGACGGTGCCACGACAATAGGCCAGGTTGATCAGCCAGAGCAAGAGTTGCGCTGAGGGAAGCAATTAGCAGACAGTAAGTCTGACGGGGCGCCTCCCGTTATCGGTTAGGCGCTCTACTGTTCTGCTGAGAATGAATCCACTTCTCATCTTCCAGAACTTTCGTGCTGCCGGTAAGGTACACACACCGTTAATGGCATCATTTCCACCGAGCTGTGCATGTATATAATAAGGGGCCAGTGAGTGGCCAGCAGCAGCAGTCGTATGCCAGTTAACTAAGAACCGAAAATGGACAACGGTCTTCGTGGAAAGAACTAGCCTCAGAGAGAGAGAGAGAGAGAGAGAGAGAGAGAGGAGAGAGAGGAGAGAGAGAGAGAGAGAGGATGGGGGGAGAGAAGAGAGAGGAGGAGAGAGAGAGAGAGAGAGAGAGGAGAGAGAGAGATGTCAGCCCTCTCTCGAGATAGCTAGCAGACTCGCTGATCTCAGAGAGATGGCGATCTAGCGAGACGAGAGATAGATCGAGATCTCGAGATCGCCTCTCTACTATGCTTGGGAGTCGAGATCGAGAGATACGATCTCTCGCTCGCGATCTCTCTCTCTCTAGCTCGAGAGCATCGAAGATATTTTGATCGAATAGAGTACTATCTTTTTCTTCTTTTTTCCTCTCCCCCCTCCAAAGGAACTGTGAATGTAATTGCTCCCCAGTTCTCTTCTACACTACGCTGGAAGAAGGCACATTAGTAAAATAGTGAAACCAAACAAATATTCGTTTCTCTTCTTGTTAAGGACAAGTTTCAATAAAGAGTGAAATAATGGAAAAAAAATATTGAGAGGGAATAAACTTTACAGATGAAATATATATTAAATCTCTCTCGCTACGCATTCATTCTTTTGTAAATTTTCATCATCATCATCGTGGTAAAAATCCACTCTTTGTTTAACCTTAGCAAAATATCAGTGACTCTGAAAATCTGAAATAAATATTGTTTTTATAAGATTATCTCTCTCCAATGTATCCCTGAAAACTGTCATAAAATATGCAATTATACAAATAACTAACTTTTTAGGTTTTTGAAATACATTTTTCCTTACCTTGCTGTCTATTACAAGATAAAAGATCTATAATCTTATCTGTTGATTTTACACGCCAATATAATTTTTCATAATATACAAGGCGGTGGATAAATAAATATAAGAAACTAAAAGTTTTATTTTTAATAAACAGTACTTATATAACGGAGTTGTACTGTATTATGAGTTTGAATGGCGTCGCTCAGCAAATTTAGTAATAATAATAAAAATAATAATAATAATAATAATAATAATAATAATAATAATAATAATAATAATAATAATAATTGGTTTTGTCCCGTCATTTAAGTGATAAGAAGCAATACAAATCTGTCAAACAAAGAGTGTGTGAAGACTAGGAAAAGCCAGGTGTAATATAGGTATTTGCTTCATTTCAAGACTTTCCGTTGTACAATATAATTGAGCGACGCGTTTGCTCGGCCCGTTGAGTAGAGTATAAATGTACATAAGTAAAAGCTTTCTTTAAAAAAATACAGCAACTCAAAATGCATATTTTCTGGTTTTAAATCTGTAAGTAGTATCCTCCGTGGCGTGCTTGGGTCCTTATTATGTTAAAAAAAAAGAGAGAGGAAATTCACCAGAAGTTAATACATCGTTATCTTAGAAACACGAAACTTCCAGCGATAAAAACTGAATGATGGGGACAAGAGATGAGGGAGGAAAGATGCAGAAGTCTTATTCTTCCGCTATAAGCTTCACTGTAGCCTGACTATGGCTTCCTCTCTCTCTCTCTCTCTCTCTCCTCATTCTCTCCGCTCTCTCTCCTCTCTCTCATCTCCTCTCATCTCTCTCTCTCTCTCTCTCTCGCTCTCTCTCTCCTCCCACTGGGATTTTGACTGCAACAGTCGCCCCAAAAAAACGGCCAACACGATTAATACCTGTGTTTGACTGCACGGCACCTTGGAGGAGAGCGCGGGATAAACACGTGCTTTCCATTGATATCTAACAAAATCTCACCGTTTGCATAAACCATTTACGTTTACACAAAGAGGCAGGTGGCAACTACAATTTATACAAGGGCTGCAGTAGAGAAACTTTTAAGAAAATATTCATAGTACGTATATACCAAACGGCTACACAGAGAAGTAGACGAGGGTGTGTTTCTCTCCGCTAGCAGCAAACTGACCGACCCCTGATGTCGGTAACTTAACTCGCTATGAAAAACTCACGGCTTTGGAAAAGGGAATAGAAAATAAAAGCGAAAGTTACTACCTCGGTTGATTTATCTTCGCTGCGTTTAGCTGGCAACCTTTTGCAAATTCGAACCTGATCACGCCACCAAACTTACTTATTCTAACTGGCCACATTACAGTTTGGCTGTCTTGAAGTCCAATTAAATAAACCTCAGCTACACCGAGAATTGTTTGTAACCTCTCGGACCGCCGCCGGAGAGAGAAGATGGAGAATGAGAGAGAGAGAAAGAGAGAGACAAGAGGGAGAGAGGAGATGGAGAGATGGGGGGAAGAGAGAGAGAGATGGAGAGAGAGAGAGAGAGAGAGATAGGAGAGAGAGAGAGAGAGAGAGAGAGAGAAGAGAGAGATAGAGATAGAAAGAGAATAAGAGAAGAGAATCAGTTACAGGAGTTTAAGATGCTTATGGACAAACTACTTGTCTTTAACTGACAATATCCTTTACGATCTAAATTCCGTTACTTAAAGTTGTCAATCTGGTTTCCAAAGCGCGTTTTCTCTGGGCGGTGTCCCTCGACACTATCCGATGTTTTCAGGGCCCTTCCGAAGATCATCCTCGGCAGTTCCGTTGCCGCCCCTATGGAGATGAAGATGCTGGTGGTGGTAACAGCCCCCGTGTAGCGACCGCTGGCCGGCCGGCTCTCGGTGTTTTCCTTAAGCAAACGTTGAAAATCAGAGGAGGGGGGGGGCGCTTAACAAACTGGCTCCTGTCAGCCGACTCAGCACCCACCGAGATGTCTGCTTCTCTGGCCACCCGCATCTTCGAGGGAGGCAAGGCGGGAATTTAAGTTGTTCGGACTGACGCGGAGTTCGGAGGGAAGAAAGGGGTTTGTTCTTCATCCCGAGTGGGTGTCAGGGTGGCGGTCACTCGACGTCGAATGTTTCGAGTAGGGATTTTAATGCATACAGTCGTGAAAATCTTTTTAAAATACGACAACATTTCCTTCCTTGTAGTTTTGGGGTTTTTTCCAGGCGCTATGCGGCCTTGTTGGGGGCTGCTTCGTTCTCCAAATTTATATTTAGATTATTTTCAAAAATTACAAAGAACCCTCCCTCCACATTAAAAAAAGAACAAGAAACTGGACGCTTTCCGATAGAAAGGGTTAACAGACAGGGCTGCTCGTATTTTTCTCACTTTCTCAGAAGAACTGTCCCCACGGGGGGGGGCACGAAACCGTAGCAGCGTTCTCGCCCTCCGTCTGGGGCGCGCGACCAGCATCAGCAGCTTCACGCTGGTGCGACTTTTCGTTCCTGTCCCCCTCCCCTTCCCGTCTACGGGTCTGAACGTTTACCAATCACAGCCGACGTGTGAGCCAAAACAAAAATGGCAAGCGGAATTATAGAGGTTGTTACCTGGCAAAACGTCGTGGTGTTTGGGCGAGGAGGAAGGAAACAGGAGAAAGGCTGGTATCAGAACAACGACTTTATCATCGCCGAGAACAATCTAATCTTCCGCGGGGGGGGCACCGTGTTTGGCGACGAGAAATTGGCGTAGACAAAATAGAAATCCAGTTTGGACACTTCGGGAAATTGGCAGGGAAAGACGGGGTGGAGAGACGGAAGGGGCTGGCAAGTCGACGCAAGAATAAATATACAGTGGCAAGAGTTTTAAGATACTTTTAAATATCTTCTTGCATAAAAATAATTCTATCAATTTTAGAAGATTGTTCTCATAATAATAATAATAATAATAATAATAATAATAATAATAATAATAATATAATAATAATAATAATAATAATAATAATAATAATAATAATAATAATAATAATAAAATAAATTTAGAGACGGTCTCCAAGATATTGGTGCTTTCACAGAATCCTGTAGTTTCTTCTCCAACAGTTCGTAATTATTTAGATCTCTTTTACTATAGCCAACCACAAAGACCAAACATTTTGGCAGTTAAGGAACATTTTCTTCTCGTGTAAACAGAACTGTTCACAGAGCTAAAGGATTTACAAGAGCATCTTTCGATCAGAAATTAGCTCGAAGCGCAGACGGGCAGTTTGCTGTCGTTTTGGGAGTAAGATTCTTCGTTTCGTAGTCAAAACTCGCGAAGGTTCGTCAGAACGGAAATCTCCTCGATCGTGTACCTATGCGGTCCCTGGAGGATTTTGCCGTAAACTGAAGCCGTCAGGAGCCTGAGTGGTGATGGCTGGCTGACAAAACTAAAACATTATAACAAAGTGGACAAGATGTCTATGGTAGAGCGGAGGTCGGGTGGTTAAAGCATCTCGTTCTAGAGCGGGTGTGAACGTATTAACACCGTGGCAGCAGCAGCAGCTGGAGAGATTGCGAAATCCGTATCTGGCTAAAATATCCCCCACGGCCGAGCGGGAGCTCGAAATTCTGAGAACAACGGCCAGAAGAGGGTGGAGAGGAGGAACCGGTTTTTTGTCGTGTATTCCTGCTGAGACTTCGCGGAAATTCCGTGGCTTGATTTCTGCGTTTTCAGACACGGTCAGCATCTTGCCCGTCTGCATCATCTCGCTCCCCTCTGCTCTGAGTGAGGTGAACAGATCGCCACAGAGCAGAGAGCTCGCTGGACCCCGCTTAGAGTACTTACATGGGAGAGGCCATCGAGAGAGAGAGATGAATACTTTGCTCCCATCTCTCTCGACCCAAATTAATTAGAACTGAACCAAAAAACTACTCGCACTTAGTGCATCAACTGAAGTGAGAGGCGCTGAAGACATTTCGCAAATTTGTAATCCACACGAAAGTTTGGCCGAAAATGGAGAATGTTGGAAAACGGGAAACCTGAGAGAGTAGCGGTAAGAGAGATAATCACCTGTTCTGACCAACAGGTAAACTTAACCGAACAGCAGTAACTTGGCTAATCAGTAAATAACCGAAAACGGCTGAGCTGTCAGATAAATAAAGTTCAGGGTTTAATGAAGAAATATAGAACAGATTTTATGCAAATTATTTTAATTTTTTTTTTGCGAAAAATTAAGAAATGGACTTAAGTGTTATCATTAAAGCGATTGTTCATGTTTTAAAGCAATTAAATAAATTAAATTAAAAAAGTATATATATATATATAATATATATATGTGTGGAGAGGAGAGTGAGAGAGAGAGAGCTGAGAGAGAGAGGAGAGAGAGAGAGAGATTTTTAAAAATGTTCTTTTTTTAAGGATTGAAAAACGAGGCTAACAGCGCACTAAATATTTGCATGTTAAATTATTTATTAAACGTGATTATTAAACACTTAAATGAAACCACAATAATAATCAGAAAGTTTTATTTTTTTAAAAAAAACTGAGAAATGTTGGCAATTAAGGCAAAAAAACACAACAGATAACAAGCCAAATTAAGACCGCTAGAAGTAACATTTTTAGGATTAGAAAATAAACAGTGGAAATCAAAGTAAATTATGTTTAAAGGGTTTTTTTTAAAATCTCAAATCTGGTAGTTAGATTAATCTTTATTTAAAGTTTAGAATAACAGTGAAAAGTACAAAGATAAGAATGGAAAAGGAAGGCGAATAAGTGAAAAATCTTCACGCTCGGTTTGATACAAAATTCATTGACAAATTCACTGAAAAATAAATTTTAAGTAAACATTAAACATTAACGAGAGAGACAGAGAGAGAGGAGAGAGAGAGAGAGAGATGAGAAAGAGAAGAAGAGGACAGAGAAAGAGAGATGGATGAAGAGATGAAGAGAGAGAGAGAGATGAAGAGAGAGAAGATGAAGAGGAGAGAGAGAGAGAGAGAGAGAGATGAAGAAAGAGACAGATGAAGAGAGAGGGAGAGATATGAAAGAGCGACGACAGATGAAAGAGAGACAGTGAAGAGAGAGAGAGAGAGGGAGAAGAAAGAAAGAAAGAGATGAAGAGGATGAGAGAGAGAGAGAGAGAGAGAGAGACAGCGATGAGAAGAGAGAGAGAGAGAGAGAGAGAGAGAGAGAGAGTGAAGAAAGAGACAGATGAAGAGAGAGGGAGAGATGAAGAGAAGAGAGACAGATGAAGAGAGAGATCCGATGGAAGAGAGAGAGCGAGAGAGAGGGATGAAGAAGAAAAGAGTACAGAGATGAAAAGAGAGAGAGAGAGAGAGGGGGATGAAAAGAATGAACAGAGATGAAGAGAGAAAGAGCAGAGATGAGGGAGAGAGAGAGAGAGCGAGAGAGGGATGAGAAAGAGACAGAGATGAAAGAGAGAGAGAGGAGAGAGAGATGGAGAGAGAGAGAGAGAGAGATTACGATGATGTGAAGGAGGAGGCAGTCAGCAACATTATATACCAATGGACGATTACTTCCATTGTTGAACATTTCTCTCATATTTTTGCTCAATGCCAGTCTGACCCGATTCTTTCTTTGTGCGTAGCTGTTTTTTCCAACAAGTCAAAAAGGTTACAAAACTGACATTTCTGCCCTACATTATGTGTCGCGTTGTCAAACGTTTCTATTGTTTCTTTCGAGAACTTAATAGTTTTACTCGTGAGTGTACGTAGACAACCAGCAATCAGAAAACGACTAAATATTTCACAGAGTTGATATGCAAAAAAATAACCATGTAATATATATGTGTGTGTGTGTGTGTGTGTGTGTGGATCATGTGACTGTCTGAAGATGAAATTCTCTGGTGCAGCAAGTAGCGAGGTGTACATCTGATAACTTCCGCTGTATAGATTAGCCAGCAAATACTGTTAATTATTTGGCTCGTTCTTATACACTTCCTTCAGGAAGGGAGACACGAGAATGGTCCGGTACAAAGCGGCGTGGCTCGCTGCTTGAAAATACAGAGCTAGAACAAAAAAGTTACAACAAATGAATGCAAAGTGCGTTCTCGTCGATGGAGAGGGCATCATCATCTCTGGCCACGTGAATGCTGCAGAGAGGCCCAGTGCCGCTACAGACGGTTTTGGGGGCTCCATCCATACCCTTACAGTAACCATATTTGTTCTGTAGGTGTATGTATGCAAAGTTAATTACACCGTCTTCAAAGGATATTTCTATACAATTCACGTAATCGCGGATTACACGATATTAATGGAAAATCCATATTTATTCTTAAGGTGTATGAAAGCGGCTGCACAGACAGGTTTCGCGCAAAGGGGTGGCGCGAGGGAAAGATAATAAAGAAAGGGCCGGCAAGTTAGGGGGGAAATGGATTGCCGGCAGATGTATAATAGGAAGACCGGCCGTGTTTTTGTAAGGGTGGTCAGCGACCTTCGGACACGCGCGAGTGTCTCTCGCTGACAGGGGGCCCTCTCATGCGTGCTCACGAACCGCTCCGCGTTGCGTCTCCCTCCCCGTCAAAAAAAAAAAAAAAAAAGGGGGTGTGGGGTGGGGGGGGGGAGACAGACCGTACAATACATTTCCTGTAACAAGATTTGGCACCTAGGTAAACACACGGCCAGTGCTGATCAAACACCGCCGGTGATCGGGGCGTGTTCCGGGCCGACCTTCCTGGAGAAAGGGAAAACGTGACTATTTTAAAGCGGACTGATTAAAAACAAACAGGGTCCGGTTTTAGGTGTGTGTGTGTGGGGGGGTAGAGATTTCGATATCGGCTCTTACTTACTTTCTGCTGTGGTGGGAATGCGGCGTGCGGTCCCTCTGGCGTCGGTTTTTAAACCAGTTGCTGACTTGCGTGAGAGTCAGTCCGGTCTTTTTCGCCAGACTTCGTTTCTCGTCGGGTGTCGGGTACCGGTTTTGCTTGTAACACTCTTTGAGCACTTGCCGCGATTTCTCCTTGAAGCAGTACACGGTCTCCTCTCCGTCCCAGATGGTCTTGGGCAGCGGGTATTTCCGTCGTAGCCTGTACTTGTCCACGGCTCCCAGGGGCCTACCCCGGATTTTCTGCGCCTCCATGTAGTGGGCCTTGTACCACATCTGCTGGAGGAAGCTGTGGTTGGAGTCGTCGAACTTGTGACTTTCCAAAATCGCATACAGTTCCCGAAAGCTGCCACGGTGGAACGCGACCGTCGCCCGCGCCTTTAAAACGGCTTCGTTCCCCCTGAGCAGTTCGTTGGGTGGCAGCGACCAGAGGAACCGCGCCAGCCGCTCGATGTCCCCCTTCTGCTGCAGAGCCTCGCACACGCAGGCCACCTGCTCAGGTGAGAAAGTCAGATTCTTTCCGGGTACCGACTCGGGGCTGGTCTCGGACTTGACTTGCGAACTCGTAGATCCCGACTCGCCGCCGGCCGAGCCCTCCGACGTAGGTCTCAGGTTCTCGTTCGACCCGCCCGCCGCGCATCCCGTGGGGTTGGGCGGCGGAACCAGCGGCTCCAGGTTCGTCGTGCCGGTCGCCTTAGCCATTGTTGTCGGTCTGTCAGGGCCACCTTTGGAGGGTCTCCGTCGTCTCACTTAACCCGCTCGCTGGGTTTACTTTAGAAGCACGCGATATATAATTGACAACAGCGAGTAAACCGAGCAGATGATTGGCTGCCGAAATCTGACATCTTACTCCAATGTGGCAAATTCCTAGAAATGCATTTAGTATCTTGTGTGAACCTCTTGAATGAAGGACAACTTTGCACCAGTATCTCATGCTCTTGATAAATCATTGAATGGTGATCTGGGCCAAATCATCCCATTCCTCTAGAGTCTAGAGAGTGTCACCAAGTTCCTGCAAGGTTACTGGCAGCACAGGGCATTTTAAATTGGTAGCCTGAAGCATTTTCCAAACATTGCCAATTGTATTAAGGCCTAGAGAATAGTCTGGTCGACTATCTGGGCACTATGTGGATAATGTTATCATTCATGAGAAGGAAATTATCACCATTAGCAGCAGCATATGACATGGCAAAAACATCAGGGTTCTCATCCCTGTTCTTCAAACTTGCTGTGGTGTTGCTCTGGAAAATATGGATGTCAATTTTGTTATTCTAGCTAATTCCATCTCATGCCATCAGTGAGCCACCTCCATGGCAGCCATGTTCACCAATGCTGCCATCTTGAGTCCTTTCTACACTCTGCTGAAACTCGTCTATGAAAAGTACAAAAGTCATGTCCCTGACAATCTGCTCCGCATGGTTTAGGCCCAGCCTCACTGTGTCCTGCAGTGGCCCACTGTTAGCAGTATGTAGACACAGGCCTTTCTTGACTGCTTACTATTATCTGAAAGCTGATGGTAAAATTTCAACTGAGTTGCTGTCCAGGTTTGATTTGTTTTCACAGCAGGACCCTCCCCCCCAAAAAAAAATGATCTTGGCAATGCACTCTTGACTTGGATTGTTCCCCACCATGTCATCTGGTAGTCCCAACAAAGTTTTGGTGCAGAGTCTAAGCCCTAGAAGTGACACTCTGGCCTACATCAGGGTCATCTGACACATGATATAGAGTTGCTCATCTCCAGAATACCAATCCTTCTGGCAGCTTCTGTGGCTGTCAAGTGTCATCTGTGCTTCTCAAATAAACAAGCATCCAGATGATTTTCGTATGCCTTTCTCTTTTCTTTCAATTAAAGAAAACAAATAGCATTTAAGAATAAATCAAATTGCATTATCACCTACATTTTTATTCCAAAACCTTTTTTTCGATGGACTAATAACTTTCTGAGGGACTGTCTAGATAACTAAAGACCTGTTAGTTACCTAAATTACAACTGCAAACTAATCACTATGGCATTAATGAACAGACTAGCTAAAGTCATAGACAAGATTATAAATATGGATTAAATTTGCTCAGTTTGAGGCTCATCCATCATAGACTATTCAACTGGTCAGAGAAATACTGCACAAAATAGACACGGAAAACCCCAAAGCAATATTTCTAGCCATAGATCAGTCTAAAACTTTCGACAGCATAGACTGGGGCTTTCTGTTCAAAACACTAAAACAATGTAGATTTGAAGAAGACTTTATATGATAGATCAAAATGTTATACTGTTATCCAGACAAAGATTAGCCAGAATGGCTTTGAATCAGCCTACTTTTTAAACCCACTGAGTAGTACAACAGGGCTGCTCTCTATATGCCATGCTCTATGTACTGGTAGCGCTGACGCCATCTTGCACAATTCGGAAAGTGAAAACAATAGAAATACCAATGTGGATAATGAGATAGCAGTCTTTCGTCACTGACCTGGCATCCACCGAACAATAAACAATAACCTTACTTTACCAAGCTTGTCTAAGCCTACTGAGAAAACATCACAGCACAACCTGTAAGACCTACCTAGCTACAGACTAGCAGAGAACCTCAACTGCAAACCACTCTCATAGCAAAATCCATGGAACAATACAAAAGACTGTCGATCAGACAATTTTCTTCCGACATTCGCTGGAAAATTGTCCCCCCCCCCCCTAGATACTCCCTATAAGGGGAAATAAGTCCAAATGGAAACTAATAGGGCACCTCGAGAAGTGTGTTAAGGGCATTTTACAACCTGGCGGAGCCCATCCCTCTCCAGGTTCAGAGTAAATGAGAATGTCGGTGTCCAGAGAAGGGCTGTACAGCTGTTCTGGGCTTTGCGGCCCTCATCAATCAGCAGCACATACCTCCGAATCCACCGGGGATCGAACCCGCGACGCAAGGATTGACGAGCGAACTCACTACCCACGGACGCCATTTTGAGCAACCTTTACTACGGCTTAAAAACTAAAAGGGCTGGGGCGAGCTCATTACCCATAGTTTCTTAGGTAAGGGAATCGGGGCAACGAAACACTTTTACCCCGGCCCCACCCTATGGTGCGAGGATCGCCAACGCCCCTGAAGAGAGGGGGGCGTCGGCCGGACTGACCACCGAGCCCGAGCCCGACACGAGCTGAGGGACCCTGGTCGGGAATTCCGCTCAGGCACCGTAGTTCAGGAATAATCTCCCTAAATACGAACGAACTCGGGGAAGGCTACAAGTCCCCACCCCTGCCATCATTAGGGAACAGTCGCACCGACCGCCAGCCGCGCTTTCAATCCCCATGAGAAGGTAGGTCTTCCCACCGGAGCCCGCGGTCCATCACGCCATCTCCCCCTGCCCGCACCGGCGGGAGGCTTGGGGCTCGCTGACCACTGAAGAAAAACTCATCTCGCCTATTTAAACGCAGTCCAGACCCTACTACTGGGAGGTCGGAGTTCACACACTGCTAATCTCTTGTTGTTCTTTTCGGGACAGGATCTGGATTCAGGACCGTGTGGTTCCCTTCGGTTTAGAGAACCTCCCCCTAACTTCTCCATCTCTCTCCCTGCGCGTGGTCCAGAGAAAAGATTATTGTTATTTTTCTCTCTCCCCCTCCTCCCTTCACAAGGACCACACAGAGACTAAACTCTTGTGTTTCTGAGAGAGGAGGAGGCACGTGGACAAATCGCGTACCCCCCACGGGAAGAAGTCGGGTGGGTACCAAATGTCACGCGCTCATTTTTACGTGGGTAGAAGATCGCTTTGGCGCAGCTTCGCCACTATTCGGTCTTTCTCAGACACTGAAAATCTTCCCGACACCCGATCGGACTTAAGTCTGCATCTCAGTGAAAAATAGATAGATATACTGTTATTATGTTCCAATTGGTTCTCTCCCCTTGACCATTTATTTCGTAATTTGTGCTTCATAAGCTAAAAAGAAATGCTAATATAAAGAAGTCGAGACGGATGCCACTGAGTAGTTATTGATTAGAACAGATTCTTTGCAATTAAAAACTTCCAGTATCGAACGGATTTGCTTTCGATCACGCAACTATGGCGTAAACGACTACAACGTTTTTTTTTTGTTTTTGTTTTTGTTTTTCCGATTCCTGTCGATATAGATGTATTAAAGTAGGTTTATTTCCTAAAATTCTGCAAAGCCATGCGCTACGATGTGGCAGCTTCAAGCCGACCCAGCATCCACAGTAAGAGATGAAAACCCAACATTGGAATGGGCGACCAACCGCAAATATCCGAATATTCAGTCTCTTACGACCTTTCACCCCACCCACCCCTTCCTCTCTCTTTCTCTCTCTGTCTCACAATGCATGGATGGTGATATCGACGAGATTGTATTTAATGGGCATATTTACTCGGTTACCAAGTAATTAAAGGTCATTCGGTGCGAAGGTTTGGCTACAACTTTGCTGTGACGTCCTCAACCTACATGGAACAGCTTTCGCGTCTGGCGAGAGTCAACTGCGGCATTAGCATCACCTTTTCTTTTTCTTTAGGTTTCTTTCTTTGATGTGTATAAACAAAGACAAACAAAAGTATTTATGACGGTTCTACTTTCATTTTCAGGTATTCCGTAAAGAGAGAGAGAGAGAGAGAGATAAGGTCATTAGGTGTAGATTTGTGACAAAGCGAGACCAAGTGATGGGAAAAGTCTACAAAATTCATAAATGGTGATTGCACACTAACTGGCGCGGATTCGGATTAATGGCGACTTTATTCGTTAGGCTGCTGGAAAACGCTGGGCATGATATGATTTAAGCAGACCTTGGTCCGTCATTTGTGGAGGGGGGTTTTTTCAAAAGTCTAAAGGTCTTTTTTCCTGCCAACCCGCGATTGGCCATTACGCTCGGCCACTAAGGAGTGTCCACGTGGTTTCCGTCAATGGTAGTGGTGGTGGATCCCTCGTCCCACTAATTAGCACCCCGCCGACTGAACCGGTGGCGCGCCCGATCCCCCGCGTGTACTAAACGGGCGCTGGCCAATCGTCAGGTGTAGTTTTTCAAGCTATCAGAGGAGCACCCCCCCCCCATCCCACACACGACATATCGGCATTCGTCATGTATCGGGGGCGGGGGGGGTGCAGCTCTCGTCTCGTCTCGTCTCGTCTCTGTGACTGCGATCGAACCTCGATTTTCCCGCGCTGTTCGCGGCCGCTTCCGTCCACGAGGGACAGCCGAAAATCGGTCCGGCCTCCCTAAAACCCCAACCACACTTGGGCGGAACGGGGTTCTTCTGTTGAAATAAAAACTAACCCCCCCTTTCTTATTTTCCCCCTCCCTCCTCCTCCTTGTAACTGCGTATCTTTGCTGCGAGGGTCGTGACGTCATCTCAGGCTACGCGTCACGTGAATTCCTCAGATACCGGTGTGTGTGTGTGTGGGGGGGGGGGCGTTGGTTGTCCGTACGCACTCCCTTCTAGTTCCGTCGTTGGACACCAGAGATAAATTTTAAAAGTAAAACAAAAACAACACAACAACAACAAACAACAACGTTTGCAGGAAGAAACCGCCATAAATTCCTTTTAGCTTTGCGATGGGAAAACCACAGAATGGAATGTCTGTGATATTGGAGAGCGGAGTCCGTTTGATGTCCGTGACGTAAGGTACTTGGTGAGGTGATCGTTAGAGATAAGGGGGCCCCCCGTGGGGGTGGGGTGGGGTTAGGGGGGGGCAGGGGTGGGGTAAGTAATGCCGATACTTTTCTATTTCCTAATTTTTTTTTAGCTTGTTGAAAAAAAAACAAAAAAAAACAACCTGGCTATGAATTCTGAGTATCAGTGGCATCACACCTCATCCGTTTATCGTTTGTTGTTTGTTTTTTTCCCAAAAAAGCTCGGTGCGTGGATTTTTAAGAGAAAGGAACTCTTTCAATTTACAATCGGCTTTTTTTTTTTTTTTAAGTTTTGTTCGTTTACAACCAACAACAACAACAAAAATAAAATAAAATAAACTCAGGCTATCTAAAAGAAAGGAGGTTTATCGACACCCCACGATAGAATTAGCACCATTGTGAAAAATCGCACGTTGTCCGCTCCGCACACGCGCACACAAAAGAAGAAGAGGTATCTATCTACTAAAGCGGTCACATCCACATCTAGAGCCCATCGCTTGTACAAGACATAACGTTTTACTTGGATGAGTTTTAATTTAAAAAAAAAACAATAAAAATTATTGAAAGGTACGTCATTATCCTTATTTCCATTGCTTCTCCAAATTACCAGCAAACGTTCACGCACCCACCCACAACTCCAGTATGGTAATTCCAAATCCACTCTAAATATATTTACTAACGTTAGTGAGTAGATTACTGGGATTTATTCTGTTTAGACATGTTCTTTTCTCTATCGGTAGTGAAGTTCGACAAAGCGGACTTCGAAAATTTCTTTCTCCATCCTTAGAGTTTATCTATTTATTTATTTATTTATTTTTTATTTTACAGACGTTTTGTTGTAAACTTTTAACAAATTTATAATTTAGAATGTAGAAATAAATACATAGATGGTAAAGAAAACCGATTATCTCCCTTTTATTTTTATAAACCGAGTTTCCCCTCTTGTTTTACTGGATACACTCTTAATAATAATAATAATAATAGTAATAATAATAATAATAATAATAATAATAAATGGATATCTGCTAATTTAATTCATCGAGAACAATCGTTTGGGTAACATTAACAATACTTATGGTAATGCTGTCCGTCCCACGCTCTACCTTGCCGAGAAGTCAATAATGTTCATTTCGATGTTGGCTGCCTAAACATTAATTTTAAAAAATCGGTCAATCAGCAACTTATTATCGATTGAGAGCTGTTTACAGATCTTTTTCTCAACTCCATGCCGTAAATATGTCCCTGGTGTTTGTCTCGATGAGGAATTGTTCCAAGTTCCAAACTTTCGTTTATTTAGATAGTTCCTCAGGTTTCGATATCGTACGACCAGCAATGGCCGGGTACTGGGAAACTTACTTAACAAAAACTAGGTTTTCTCGCAATCTTTCGTATATTTACATCAAATCTAAACTTATGTTGTTATTATTATTATTATTATTATTATTATTATTATTATTATTATTGGTTTCCAATGCAACCCAGTCCCCTCCATGCCGGCAGTGTCCTTTCTAGACTGACTTTCTTTCTGCTCGATAAGCTCACTGTGTATTCAAGGTTGGTAACAGATACCTCCCTGCGAGGTAACTTTCCATTGATTAATCAGTGAAACGGTAAAAAAAAGGGGGGGAGGGGAATTTCTGAGCAACTCGAAGTCTTCAGAAGAGGAGGAACCGGGGAGGGCGGCAAGGGAAAAAAAAAGCGAAGTCTCAACAGATTTCGTTGTACAAATATGGAAGTCGGGGCTGCATGACCGACGACAGGAAACCTGTAAAAGTAGGTCAGGCTTGAAGGGATCGTCTCAAAACTTCGGCACCGATTTTATCGTTAACTTTGATGCGAGTACGTTAAATGTACGTGACGAGCGCCGAGAGCTTAAAATGAATAGAATCCTGGGTGTAACCTGCTAGAAGGATGACTACATGCTCAAGAAATTTTGCGTTCGCACGCGGCGAGAAGTGTTCACCCTCTACCTTTTTACCTATATTACAGATAATATATCCCGTATCACACTAGAATGTTATGCAGCGTGTTGTTTTGCAAGTAACATTCACTACATTTACAGTCTCTCTTCGTCACTCATCGGTAAGTTCTGGTGACCAAACACATAAATTAATGTGACGGATTAGACAGATGAAAAGAACAGCAGCTACTGGGAGATTTGCTGGGTACAGCAGCGAGACGTTTCAAGTGGTTTCTGATGCATCACTAAAAAGTATAACGAAAGACCTGGTTTCTTTATTATGCATTTAGCCGGTACTTTACAATTACTACACCGTACAACAAGTTCTAGGGACACTGGGGGCACTCTCTGTGCTTAATGCGACGGGAACAAATCTATACATGTTTCTCTTTCTTTCTGTCTTCTCGTCCCATTTCTAATTTGCTTGTTCTCGATCCAAATTTAGGGAAGTCGAGTTACATGCACACTGGCTGGCCAGTATATTGGAGCCTACACCTAATACGGGGGGCTGGGTCACGTGTGGGCCCCAATAGCAGCCATGACAAGACGCGGCCGAGAACCCCAGGAAGGGGTCTTGAAGGACATTTGTCCATCCAGTCACTATAGTGTACGCGGTGTATGAAGCGAGGTGATGGTGGATGCGCCTTTCAAGTCCATCCCACAGACGCTTAAGTGGGTTGAGATCCAGGGATTGTGCTGACCAGGGGAGAGGCCTGAACGTGCAGGGTGGTTGGGAGCATTGATGTTTTAGAAGTAGCTGTCCCCTCAGGGTACACATACGTCATCGCTGGGTGCACTTGATCGGAACCAATCACGATGTAAACTCTGCCATTCGTTCTGCCGCCTACAGGGAGGGACCAAGACCCTAAGGTGTGCCGGTAAAAACATGCCCCAAATCAAGACTCCGCCGCCACATGCCTGGACAGTTGGGACCATACAAGGGGCCTGTGGCTTTCTTTAATTTTTTTCTTCTCCCATGTGTGCAAAAAAAAAGAAAAAAGACGAGGCGAAACCCGCTAGGGTACATCCCTTTTTTTGTCAGGTCTCCTTCGCTTAATGTCTGCCTTATACCACACGAGCATCTCTCCGTGTCGGTAGCTGTGATCGGTGGTTTACACAGTGGTCTCCCGCTGACGTTCTTGGCAAGCTACGAGCGGAGGTGGAGGCGTGGATTGCCCTCCATTTAGCAGTCGGTCGATTGTTTGATGGCAGCAGGACTATAACATCCCGTCTAACCGCCCTTCTTCACTTCCAGTCACTACTCCCTCCTCACACCAGACATTTTCTTCATCTTCTGCCATTGATGACAAACTCGAAGACTGAACATAATGTGTTCGTCTAAGTCATCTTTAATGTTGCAACAATTACCGACAAACTGGCAATGCAAAACAATTATGATACTCGCGGCACATTATTTACTTATGGCGGTCTAATTACGTACTGCATGCGCCCAAGTATTGCTAGTTCCCAACAAATATGCTTGTATTGGGCCAGTGCTGGCGATATACCGTTTTGTACTGGCACCGCTGGCCCGTTACACAGCTCATTGAGCCAATGCAACAACATCCAGTATTGGACCAGCATTGGCCCAATACAAGAGCCTGTATTGGGCCAATGCTGGGCCAATGCTGGCATGCTAATTTGGTTACTGTAATTCCTTATTCTTACAGTTTACATTTGCTTCTTAAATTCGTAAATTATATATACCGATAATAATCAGATATTTATTATAGCTGCAGCACCGATCAGATATCATTTTTTCGGAGAAAACAATAAACAAAGATTTTTTTAAGTTCCTTAAATTTCCGACTAACTCGCGAATATTCCCTGGACTGGAGGGGGAGAGAAGGAGGAATTGCCTCCACCCACTATAGTTACCCCACTACAGTCAAATTAGTTTGTATTTGCAGCTGGGTCAGGCCCGAGTCTAAAAGGGTTTTTATAAGTCCTAATAAAATGGCCAACCAGTGTATGACGCGCTTTGTAAAATGATTTGTATTTAAACAACGATTCAAGACCATTAAATAAGCTCTCTCAAAATTACTCACTAAATAAACCTTAATATTTTAGCAAATGGCTAATCCGGGGCTCGTCAGTACATTGTGTTTCACTATTTCAATCCCAGAAGAATAATTTATCATATTGTGGGCATCAATGCAAAATTGTATTAATTTTTTTACGATGATTTCCAAAAGCACTTTCTCTAATGAAATATTTATGTGAAATTCTTCTTTATTATTACTCTACTTCATTTCAATTTAGATTCGCATTCAAATATCTGTTTCTGCCTTTTTCTTCTTCTTCCATCTCCACTCACAAACAGGCGCACACTTGTGGCCAACCACCACTCCAAGACCCGGTGGCCTCCCAAGCTCTTGAAAAATTCTCAGTAGCCACGCCTTTATTTTTCCATTAGAAACATTTTCGGTAGATATTTTAGAATGAATAATTAATTAAATGCTATGGATTGGTTTCAAACAACATGAGAATTACGGAACCGGGCCAGTCGTTGAGCCAGAACCAAACCAATGTAAGAATCTGGAAGTTTCCAAGGATTTGCTTGTTTCTAAAAGAAAACAATTTTGTGAGCTGCTTAAAATAATAAAGAATATATCGTATAGTTCATCTTCAATAACTAACTAAACTATGTCTTGTTAGTATTAGTGTTCACATTTCTTAAAATCTAATAATTTGACCATTCTTGTGGAAGTCAGAACTGCGCCTGTTTCGTTTAGAAATATCGTCGACAAACAGACCTCGCCATCCTTATCCCGCGGGTCTTCTACTTCCTGATGTAGTGTTGGTTAGACTTAGCTTCGGTGCAATCAGAAATACTCTAGTATACATTCCTTGCTGGATAAGGACAATCAGAGATCACACTACTGATCTCATTAAACAAAATCATTTCATTTTAATGAAATGACACCCGAATAAGCGATTGTAAAAGTTTAATCGAATATTTGGAACACAGTGGGAACCATTTTTAAATCATGCAGCATGAACGCTCGGTGGAAGTCAGTTCGAGTGACAGGATTCAGCGAATTCGTTCCAAAGCGGACAAAGCAGGCCTGGTATTTGGGTAACGATAACGACTACTAGAGCAGTAGAGTCTAGGACCGGTCATTGAGGTACTAGAAGTTCTTTTAATCATCTCGCCTTAGTGTTCGCAGAGTAAAAGCACGCGATACAAACCTTAAAAGTAACTGAAGAATGTGACGTCATTAAGAAAGCTTAGAATCGACTGTGCATATCATTAGCTTTGCTGTATGTACAGGCAAAAGCTTCGAAAACCACTCGTTAAGCCGAAGTTCACAGAGCGGGTCTCAGAGAAACTTCTGCGAGCGGCAGCTGACGTGCTGGACAGCAGTTTAAGAGGCTGACACGGTGTCTCTAGATTTCAGCAAATCTCTCCAGAACGTTTCCGCGGTAGTCGGCGTTCTACAGACAGGACATCAAAGGGTTATGTATAATATGGCACGGAAACGCTACCGAGTGGTCTGCCTCGGGGTTCCGTTTTTGGCCTCGTCACATTTACAATTTTTTTTTTTAAATAATACCATATATATATATATATTTTTTAATGTAATAAGGATTACAAAATTCTAAAAAAAAAAAAGAAAAAACATCTTAGCTGTTTCTCACCCCCCCTGATATTAGATGGTGCTGAGATGCCGTTAGGCGGTCTTTAATTATGACCCTTAGTATTTGTTAAGCTGTAAAGTCGGAAATAACCCGTTACAACCTACGCGCCCTCAATTATTTGGAACACCTTTACCAACTCCCCCCACCCTTGAAGCGTTTGAATACACAAACCGGATTAACCGATATTCCGGGTGCTCTGGCTGAGTGCTTAAAACAAATAAATAAATTCACTTCTCAGGACCAAAGAACCGCGAAGACTCTGATTAAGGCTAGAGCTAAATACGTATAGATGAGCCTTTCTCCCGCCCTAAAGGTGGGGCGATCTACCAGCGACAGATGTGTGACCTTGGTCACTCTAAGGAGAGTGAAGATGTCGAGCTCGGCCGGATAATGGTAAAAAAAAAAAAAAACAGGTTTGCGCGTGCGCCGTGACCTGTGAAGTGACAACTTCCGACTACCGCGCAACGGCTCAACCAGATTTAAACTCTAGAGTCTAGATGATTATTATTTATCCCAGTTTGTTTTCTAACGAAAGGATTCTGTTTACTAAAATTTCAGAAACCAATCGTTAGTTACGCCTAAAAATAAAAAAAACAAACAAACAAACAAACCAGGAATAAATAGCAGATTTTTAAAAATACATAAACTCTTCTTATTCGTCTCCGAAGTGTATGAAGTTTCAATTTAATTGTTCTGGGAAGTATAATACATTTGTTTTGCCTTTTTGGAACCACATTTAGAACGGTTAAGTGGGTGAATGAATTAATGGAATATATTATGATGCAACAGCTTCTTCAAATGGCCAAACTTGATAATTTTGTGAAATGCTCCCCCACGACCGGTGGGCCGCTCGCTACATCAGCCGGCTTCTGTAAGCGAACGATGATTTCTCTTGAAAGTCGGTGGCGGCGGCGAGGAACATGCCGGCAGATATTCTGGTGGTCTGCTCGTCCCCCTGACTGCGGACGAAAGTTTAGCAGCAGCTCGGCTGAAGAGAGAGAGATGGAGGGAGGGAGTAAATCACTTCTTTGTGAGCCGTGCAAGGGCTGGGTCCGAAATGAGTCAGGAGAGACAAAGAGGTTAAGTCATGGCGACGGCGAAGAGAAGAAGAAGAAGAAGGGAGGTGTTGTTTCAGTCCTAAAACAAGCCACGCTGTTTCAGATGTTTTTTTTTTTTTTTTGATGGCGAGTCCCCGTTTCCTTGAGTACGGTGAAAGTAAACGATTATAATATATATATTAAGCGCGGCCCACTAACCGGTGTTATCCGGTTTGGAGAAAACGTGTCCACGTGACTTTCAGACATAGCGCAGGTTTGGAACAACAAAGTGCTAAAAGTTTCCGATAGTTTTTTTCTTTCGGTGAAAACTGATGCATAAAAGAGAGGCAGCGACGACGACTTCTTCTTGTCGGGATGGGGAAGATATATGTCATTCGCACGGGATTCCGAGTGTATTTGTATTTTCCTTTTCGGTGCCCTCTCCTGACTTAGAGGTCAGGAAGGCATCGCCCGGCGGTGGGCTGTAGGTATCGTTGGCTCTAGTGACCAGTCAAGTTGTCTGGGCACGGTTAAGGGCTCTGCCGAGTTTCCATTCATGGCCATCTGTCCACTTCCGCGGGCCTGTAACCCACTTCCTCTTCATCTGACGAGCGGTACACACCACTAGAGGTTATCGTTTGTTTATGTCACTAGGTCGCTTTGGTTTGATTAGATATGGGGACGTGGTTTTAAAACATGACAACACCTATAAGGATCATTGAAAACAGCGACACATGATTTTGAATTTCCTAATTAAGGCTGATTTCCAACCAAACCATTTTGTTTTTAACCTCATTATTTTAGATATGAAATGTCAAATAATAGAAGCGTTGAGCAGGTAGATTATTAACGCGATTGGGTAACTTACAGGTGGTATACACGGATAACACCATCAACATTTCCCATTGGGAAGATTTTCACCCGAACCAAACAACTCAATTTTTCTAAAATCTTTCTTCCTCTGCCCCCCTTTCCTTAACATGCACTAATTCCGTCTGATCTCGACTCGATAAAATGTTTCTTTTTAATTTCATATGTATATTGAAGTTAACTATAGCGCGAAAAGGCCATGAATGAGGTATGGATGTATACAAATTATAATCTTTACCCACAAATTGTTGCTTGTGATCACAATTTCATTATATATACAATCTACGCTCAGTCATAAAATTAACTATTCACTGCAGAACTAGTATTTACTATAGTGTGTAAAATAAAACCAAAATATCTACGAATTCTAAATATTAATATTTTCCCCACATCACGACACACACAAAAAAAACAAGGGGATTCTCTCTCTCTCTCTCTCTCTCTCTCTCTATCTGTCTCTCTCCCTCTCTCTCTCTCTCTCTCTCTCTCTCTCTCTCTCTCTCATCTCTCTCTCCTCTCTCTCTCTCTCTATCTGTCTCTCTCTCTCTCTCTCTCTCTCTCTCTCTGTCTCTCTGTCTCCAGTCTCTCTCATCTCTCACTCTCTCTAGTTCTAGTGCATCTTTGTAATTAGCTAGCTAGTCAGCATAAACTTGAAGTAGAAATAATAATGATATGTGTAGCTATGATTTTTTGTGCTGCTACGAGGTTACTGACTGACCCGGCTGCCTAGCAACGAACGAACATCACCTCCAAGCGGTTGTTGATTTGTACGAAAGCCATACTAAAGTGTCGATACTGGCTGGGCTGGTCAACTAATAGTTTGTGGGAGGAACAGACGCTGCTGCTGAGCACGTGTAGAGAACAAATCCAAGAAAACGAATTCTCTTTGGGCGGTGAATACCTCACAGGAGCATTCTCAGACTTGTTACGTTAAGCCGTTCACGCTCATTTATATTTATAGTTTGGGGGGAATCGAAACCAAACTGTCGACAACAATAATAATACATTTCTGTAAATTATTTTATAAATATGAATTCTTTATTTGAACTGAGAGTAAATGTAAACTTGTTGTTAACAACACGGCTTTCATAAACGTATAGCCGAGCAACTCTGAAAACCCTCCACTGTTCAGATAGCAGTGGAAGTCCAGATTCCTGCACTTACTTTTAATGCGAGAGAAGTTTTTTTTATTTTTTTTTTAAATTTTAAATTCGTTCGCATCTTGAACAATAAAAAGAAGACTATTAATCACCCGCACACCTATCAACAGAAATCAATTAGCCGAAGTTCACGCGCACCGCGGAAGAAGACTTTTAAATTGTATAACCAGATTCCAAATTTCGTGTATTTTAGCAGTATCCCCCCAGCCTCTCGTGTTATCTCCCGCTAACGAGACCGCTACTGTACCTCTCCCCTACCTCCAGTCTCCTAGAACCAAACTAGCCGCCATTCCGCATGTACAACATACTAGAGTCGTCTCCAAAGTTTATCTTTTTTGCTTAACCCCCTCCCATTTGCGCCATCCGCCTCCTCCTCCCCCAGTTTTAAAATAACTTCATTTATTTATTTGTCCAATTTTAAGAGAGAGAGAGGTGGAGAGGGAGAGAGACAGATAGAGAGAGAGAGGAGAGAAAGCAACAACAACCGATCTGCTGACCTCTGGAAGTTTAGTTGTAGTTACAGAGAATTACTTGGTAGAATGTCCCACTGACCTACATGGTGGATTTCTTTTCGTAGTTTGTTTTCAAACCCGCTTCCCCCCCCACCAAAACCACTGCACACTTACATCTATCTCGCAGCGTATAAGAGAAAGAAGGAAACGGTGGGTGGTTGTTGGGGGGGGGACAGTTAGAGCGGAGACTCGAATTCGGCTATACTGTACATTAACGGCGAGCGAGACTGTTTCCCTGGCTCACGGTGATCGCCAAGTAAGTTCTTACCGCAGCCAGCCAGCCAGCCAGACGGACGGACAGGTTTCGGTTTTTTTTTTTTTATTATTATAGGCATGCTGGTTACCGCGTCAAATCTAATCAAAGCAATCAGAGAGGTGCAGTGTGCGTGCGGCTGTTGCGGAGACTAGATCCGGACTTCCGCTGGCCAGTGGTGAGATGGCAGAGAACCAGTGACGTCACATCTGCTCCGGTGTTGTTCAGAACTGGCTTCATGTGAAGAAAAACTGTTGTTTTTTTTTAAAAAAATAATCTGAATTCGCTCATAAATGAACGACAAATAATTTCACGCCCAGCCGTTCTTAGAATAGAAGGTTCTTCTCGGCGCACATTAAGGATTAGATGGCCAAGTATGATCTTATTTTGCTAATAAATGGCACCAATGAAGGTATCTGAATCAGTTGTGCATCTTGTCACGTGACAGCAGATGAAGCAACTCCGATGCTTATTAAGCCGATAGACTGTATTTATAACATGACCAGGAGAGGTAGGTCCCTTGAAGGTATCTGAATCAGTTGTGCATCTTGTCACGTGACAGCAGATGAAGCAACTCCGATGCTTATTAAGCCGATAGACTGTATTTATAACATGACCAGGAGAGGTAGGTCCCTTCACGGAGACATATGGTGGAGAAGAATATAGATGATATAGTACAGTGGATGCGAATATGGTACGATAGAGACAATAGAGCAACGATTCTCATCCAGGAGTAAATATATCATACCTGCAAATTAAGTATTAATTCTGTAATACACTATACCTGGTCAGCCTGTATTAGAAAAATTATGGCTAGCATGGGCGTAGATCCTTGAGGGATGCATTCCCCTTTGATGTAGGATGTACTATCTACCATACCCCCTAAAATTCCTTTGTTTTTGATAATAAAATCTTATATATTCATTCAAAATTTATGAATCATACAAACAAAACTGTTCATATATTTTATCCCACAAAAATTTGTTCTGATAAAAGCTCCTTCTATTGTTAAGATTTTATTTATTTTGTTGTCTTTTGATTGTATATAAATTTTCTCTTCTTCTTCTTCTTAATAATAAAGTTGTTCCACCATCTTTTTTTTTCTGTGCCTTTCTGCCGGCTATACATCTTTTTGCATGGGAGTAAGAGGGTAAATGGCGAAATACATCAAGCCAAGGGGGTAGATAACAGAGGAAGGGTTGAGAATCACTGCCATAGAGCAAAAGGTATGATATTGTGTCGAGGAGGAGATTATAATAGGATAAACTATAGCGAAAACGAATATAGTATGAAAGAGTATAACGGAAGAGACTACAATGATACAGTATTGTAGACAATAATGCAGTGTGACGGAGTGTAGAGAATATAGTATGATATAGTATAGTGGAGGAAAATACAATATTATTCAGTAATCGATATCGACACCAGTTAACAGAGCAATCCCATTCTGGTGATCAAAAGATATTCCCCCCCCCCTCTCCCAGTCTCTCCAGAACTGTAATAAGGTCGTCATCGCACTAGTTAGGCCTAAATTATCAGCATAATATGCCTTTGAGAAATAATTTTTAAAAGAATATTGATTTCCTTCTCGTTGCCATCTTGAAAAAAAAAAGGGGGGGAACTCTCTCCGTGGATGACTTCAGCACGTGGTTTTATAAAGGCCGCCTCTTCAGCCTTAATCAGTTTTCTACTACTACCGCCGCCCGATTCCAGCTGGATACGTACGTACGGTAAACAGTGGAGTATGACAGGGGTCAAGAGTTTATGCGCTCGGGGTCAGCTCAGAGTGGTTGTATGAACCACTCTGATATCGACTACACGCGCGCGCGCACGTTTCAGTCACCGCCGCCCGGTTTCTATTATACTCTGGTTATGTACTTCTGACAGCGCGGCCACATACAGATTTCTCGCCGTCTCGCAGAGATTAAGGAGCAACCCAGAATCCGGATTTAAAGGATGATCGGCTAGAAGAGCAAGCGGAGGGGGGGGGAAGGGGGGACCTCCTCTTTTTCTTTTTGTTTGTTTGATCTACACACTGACACGTGACTTGGGTCTACACACTGACACGTGACTTGGGCCTACACACTGACACGTGACTTGGGTATGTAGCAAACTCGAGGAGGACGAACGAACAAACAAACAATCGAAAGTGTAACTTTTGATATTGGTAATAGAGTGGACGGGTGGGGGGAGGGATATCGTGCTCTTGACTACGTCTGTCCCGCTCGAAAGGTCTTTACCACGGAAAGGCACAAGGGTTGCCGCGAAATAACCAGTTTTGCTCAAAGCTCCGGACGACAAAAAAGAAAGTGGGTGGCATAAGATGGCGCTCCAGAGAGGGCATCGGAGCCGCCCGTCCCCCACCTTCGGCTCCGAGGTGAACCGAGGCGACTCGCGTGATCAGAGACCCCCCCGGTCATAAATGGCGGATTTCCACGCCGACAATGGCCGCCCCGCACAACCCGGCAGCAGAGAACTCGCGCTGACTGACGTTATTTTATCTTATTTTATTTTTATGTCAGTGATGAATCCTGCAATGTCCATAAATCACCTCTGGGTTCCTTAACCAGCCACGATTGGCGGTTATAAGTTGGAACAGTTCAAACCCCGTAAGTCGCAGGTACGCCTCCTCTAGAATAGATTTCCATCTATTTTCACTTGCTGCTACATCATAAACGGGTCCTTGTTTTCGCCATCTTCTGCGGTTGGTTTACGTCACTGTGACGTCATTTTAGAAGCTTGCGTCCTATTTACAACGACAAAAAATGTTTACTGTGATAAGTTGACTGCGAATATTTATTTAAATTTTATCCGCCTAATTAGATGTCAGATCTTGAATATCGTTTGTCATCTGAATATCTAGAATAAGAAAAGAAAGAAAGTGAACGAGCTTGGGTAATCATTAAAATGTCTGATCACCGGTAATCTGATGTTCGCACAGTTAGGAAGTAAATTAATCGATGAGATGGTACAACGCGTCTATTTTAAAAATAGTATATGCAGTTTTTAGATTTTCTTTAAAATGGCTGCAAAATATCCCATAAACGGCTATAATACAACTTGGAAATTTTTTACATTGACAACGCTTGGCGGCGTTTGTTAAGGATTGTAACAAACCGAGTTTTGCCGAACAATTCCGATGGGGTTCACGTGATGATACCGGCCATGTGTCCGACAGTGGTCTTTGTTCTTTTGTTTTCATAAGTACGCGGAAAGTTTTATAGGTTCGATTCAATACACGCAGATGAACAATATCCCCATATATTTCTTACTACTTCTCCCCATTTTTAAAAAAAATATATGCTAATTACCTAAGCCTGCTATGGCATCACCCGCAGATGGGAATGGGAATACACAACCATTCATGGAAAGATGCCACGGCATTTACAGAACGTCGTCGCCGATAACATCAGAGGGTTAATTAGGGGTGTAAGCTTCCTATCTATTTACTCTCGAATTTGTCAGCATGCATTTTAGGTTCAAAAATATCCAGTTAATAAATAATAACTTTTCTGATTTACCTGGTGTCTGTTCTGTGGAATCTGGTAGGTCCTCGAGATCCTAAAAGCAAATTTCGAGATTAAAAGAAGAAAACAGCATGAATGGATTACGGATAATTTTTCTGAAATCGTACAGAAGAAATCCCTGAATTCGCCAGCGAAGATTAAGATGGAGACACCAGAAAGTGGTAAATATCCCCTCCAAAAAAAGATGCAAAATGGGAAACACAACTAAGTTAAAAAGACAATAGGATGCAAAACTCAGATAGACAAAAAAAAAAAAGAAAACTTAATATAAAAATAAAATTAAAGTTTAACAAATTTAATATAGCGTTTAACGAAGCAAGGAAGGGAGAAAATGTAATAGTGAAGGTTATATTCGTTTATAATATGCAAATTTGCTGAAAAGACGAAGTTCAAGTACAGGTTCATTCGTTTGGTAAAAGCTTTCGGTGTATGCTGAACTGATGAACATGGAATCTTAACAGGGAAACCGGTGAAACACAACTTGGGTCCAGCTTTTTGTAACTTCTTAATGAAACGATTTCTATATAAGTAAATATTGCATTGTTATTCAGAATTTCCTCGGTATCTTAGATGATTACGAAATAGTAAATGAAGAGGAGACACACCAGAATAAAAAGTACATATCCAATTCTTTTGGGCACGTATTTTATATATGGAACAGTAGAGCAGCCAATAGCAAGAAAGCATTAGTAACACGTGATGTGGAGGGAGGAAGGGAGGGAGAGAGAGAGAGACACACACGATGGAAGAGAGAGAGAGAGAGAGATGGAGAGAGAGAGACACGATGAAAAAAAAGAGAGAGAGAGAGAGAACAGGGGGGATTGTGAACAAAGGAGAAAAAGTTGCCTTTTTTTTTTTAAATAAGCAAGATTAAAATCTTTCTCTGTAGATATCTAGCGTTGATGTCGGAATATTTAAGTAAAAACGATAAAAGATGGGAAACAAACTGAAATGTCCGCTCGAGATATCGTAATATCACTATGTCTGTGTGAAGGATACGCTATTGATAATAGTTCAATTTCTCGATCACTTTATGTAGATTTTTCATTTTCAATTAGTTTTGATATGAACCCAAATTATTCTTTTTCGCACACTGCGCCGGCAACACGGGACTTCTGCGCTAAATCTACTTCTAAGGAACCCCACGAATCCCTCATCTAGCAAAGTCTGCTGCTGCAAACCACAGAGTACTCGGATGTGATGAAAACGTGTACTTACCTGAGAGAAAAGAGAGAGGAAGCGGGTTAATCTTCCCTCCTAGTAAAAACTACTCGAGAACGAAACGCAAACTTTCTTGAAGAAAATACTGCAAGTTATATCGACTTAGATCTGTTTAAAACACGATGTTTGTGCCAATAGGAGATAGTTTTCCTTCAGAAGTAGACTTCAAGCACATGGTAGTTTGTTAGCAAAGGCACACATAAGAAAGAAATAAAGAATTCCTGCCTTGAAAACCTTTAATTTTTTTTTTTTTGCAGGTTAACAATTAAAAACTCCCATTCTTAAAATAAAAACAGTCATTAGAAATAACAATAATAACAAACTTAGTTTGTTAGAAATTTTAAATTTGTTTCGAGCAAACTTAATAAGGGTAAGTTCCCAAAAGCTGTCGTTGCTTTCTTCTAAGCAACTCCGTAGATCCACGGCTATTCTGTTATTTTCTACGGTTTTATCTGACTTCTTAGTTACTTGCGCAACTTCTGTCTTAATCTAATCTCTCCTACACGTGACTGCGGAGTTTGCGGCACACGCGAGCTGAAAGCGTTAATCCACCAGTTCAACGTTAAGCTACAAGTCATTGACAAAAAGAAAGTTCAAAAACTAATTTACAAGAAACATTTATGATGTTTTTTTTTTTTTTTAAAAAAAGAAATTAAATAGAACTAGAAATCTGCGGATGGCGTGCTGAAGAACTTTCGTTTTTGTTTCATTTGCCAAAATCTCATAACAAATGATAAGGACGGGCCAACGTCTGTTTTATGTTTCCCAAACTGAACGGAAGTCTTTGACCATAAAAAAATTGTGGCCCGTTTAGTGTTCCATAAGCAGCGCTAAAGAAGTTTGCAGTGTTTTTTCTGTTCTTGATTTTTATTTGTAAAGTCTCAGTGGAGACTTCATAGATAAGCTGGAATGTCTGTTTTGCCATGTTTCACGATATACTTACTAATAACGTACAGTTGTGCAATAATTTCTCTTTTCGAAAGAAATCGTAATAGCTTCCTTCGACAAAACTTAGATCTGTCTTCACACACATCAACCGAATAAGCGAATATTTCCACTCTCACTGTCTACTAAAACACAGGGCAAAAGTAGAAATGTGTAGGGAGAAAACAGGCCCCATCTTAGGTCCAACGTTTGGCGTCTCGTCCTAACATTAATGGTTTCCGGATTTCTGTTTCGAGTACGAGCTCCTAGCTTCGACCCTTTCCCTCGTATAAATGGGTCTTCTTTTAGCAAGTAAGGGATTTCTTAAAGGGAACTTACCCGGTTAATAGAGTTAAGTTACAAATCGTCTTGAGAATAGTGGTTTTCTAAAAGGTCTTAACCGTTGACTCATACCTCCTAATAATAATAATAATAATATAATAATAATAATAATAATAATAATAATAATAATAATAATAATAATAATAACACAACAACAACAACAACAAACAATAACAATATAATAAACAACAACAACAACAACAACAACAAACAACAACAACAATAACAAAACATAATAATAAAATATAATAATAATAATAATAATAATATAATAATAATAATAATAATAATAATAATAATAATAATATAATAATAATAATAATAATAATAATAATATATAAGTAACTAAAATATCGTATATATGTGGTTTCCGTATCTCATGATACTGTAGTCAGCCAACGCTGGATTTGAACCAGGAATCTCTCTCTGATCGTTAACTCACGCCTGTTACCAAATGAGCTCAGCTAGCAATCGGAGACCCCCTGGTTCAAATCTCATCGCTGACTACAGTATCATGAGATACCGAAAACGTATCATTCTACTTGTGACAGAAAGTGCTAACTCGGTTATAGATACTGCAGTGAGTTCTGTAGCATCAATTAAAATACTGTTTACGTGTTTCACTTGGGAGTTGATAAGTATGGGTAGTGAGCCTTCCGGGCGCATTAAAAAATTATTATTATTATTATTATTATTATTATTTATTATTATTATTGTTGTTGTTGTTGTTGTTGTTGTTGTTGTGTTGTTGTGTTGTTGTTGTTGTTGTGTTGTTTTCTATGTTGTTAGTTGTATTGTGAAGTTAGTATATGTGAAACCAGGCAGTCCAGCCATGGGGACGAGCCAACTCCATTGTAAAAAGGCTTTTCTTCTTGCTGATAAAACAGAGATGACCAGGAAGAAGATGTAACGTAATTTCGCATTTTACGTAATTGAAAATTTGTAAAAAAAGTGGGGGGGGGGGACTTCCTTCTCCCTTGGCTTTCTGTTAACTCCGCTGCTTGGGGATAATTATTATATTCTGTGAACGTTTACTTCTCGATTATCAAAGCACTCGTCCATTTGCCAGCCTCTGGGAGGTAACCAAGCAATAATCCGCGACCCTGTGTGGAGATACAGAAATCGTCGGTCGGGAAACCTACTTAAGTACGTGGATAAGCCGTCTAGTTAGTTAACAGCCAAGCAACACGGATAGTTTTATTCGGTTAACTCAAATTAGCTGGTATTTCAAATTCGAGGGACGACAATAAAAAGAAGACATAAATCCTCAATCGAAAGCATTAGGCTGTCAAAGAAATATAAATAATCTTCGGAATATCGCATCTCCATAGAATATTTATGGTGTTCGTTTAGAAAAGTGATCATGTGCCCTATCGTTTTAATATAAATAGAAATACAGGTTGTTGTTGCGTGCTATACAGACTGGGAAGGAAGAATAGGATATTTAATGAATCTTTAATTTTACAGTGGTAGCCGGAAGTTGCACAATACAGAATCTTGGCAGTGTTAATGTTGAATTCGTGACCACTGTTAGTTGATACGCTATCACGTATTAAAGGTCTTGTTCAACTTCATGATGCGTAGTAATTATTCAAGACTCTTTTTTACCTAAACCGCCCGGTAAATAATGCGCACATTTTGCACCGACAAATTCGAAATACTGGTAAGGGTCTGACGAGATAAGCTAAAGAATCGCTTTTTCCCCTTCTCTAATGCTCTCGACGGTGTATAGAACAGACATGGCACCTCGTTATTGGGCCATTAGCCGGATCAGGTATCTAATGAAGTACAATAAATCGATGGTTCGATCGCTTAAACCAGTCGTGAACTAGGACCTTAAAAAGGATTCCTTCACAATGTTTCTATTTTAAAGCGTTTGTGAATATTTAAGGCTGAATTATTTTATGGTTGCACAAATATGTGCAGTAAAGGCTCGAGTTCCTTTGCTTTAAAACAAAATGGTGAATGTTTATTGTGTTACGATGTAGAAATGGGCTTTTGGCACAATGAAGTCAATTAAAGACTGTTTTGGTATTGATGAGGTCTCCGTACTAAACAGTATAGTAGTTTCCTGCGGGGACGGAACTGTTATAGGTCAACAAAGAGGGAAAGGCCAATAAATGGCACTTTCCAAAACTGTTTAAGCTAAAGTTTACTTTAAAAAAAACAATAAATGCGTAAATGATAAATCAGAAACAAACAAAAAGATGCTTAAATGTTGTATTATCTACGGTCTAATTGCGCTTCAAGAAAAAAATCATCCAAGTTAACTGGGGTCACGCAATACTTTTGGCCAGCGCTGGGTTTTAACAAACGGCAAATTTATTATGCACGTATAACTTTGCAAGGTTCCTATGTTGTAGTGATAACAGGTCGTTATTGTTCATTTTGGTTAAGCAGGCGATAATTCAACTTTAAATTTCTGACTACAAATAATTAAGAAGATCGTACGCATGGGAGCCGCCTAGAAATCATTAATTGCTTTAGAATAAGTGGTAAAAACTTGAATATTGTTTTGGTACTCTACCCTAAGAGAGTAAACTTTAATAATAATAATAATAATAATAATAATAATAATAATAATAATAATAATAATAATAATAATATATATAATAATAATAATAATAATAATAATATAATAATAATAATAATAATAATAATAATATAATAAATAATAATAATAATAATAATAATATAATAATAAAAAAATAGGGTGATGTCTGCTTTAAATTGCCATTCTAGAAAAGAAACAAAACCTTAGGGGATTGCCGTTTCTTGGTCACATCAACAGGTGAGTACCTCTACAGCCAGCTGTCGCTATATACCTGCTCTGTGGTTCCTACGTCATAACTCGACCAACAACGGAACGTATACGATCAATGGAAACTAAACGCAACTAAAGAAAAACCATAAGATTTCGAGAATGGACGCTTTGACATTTTTTTAAAGACAGATACGGAAACAAAGTAGTCGGGTGTTGTTTTTTTCTCGGTGGACAGACCGGTTAAAGCTTACATGTCCTGGCGGCAAGTGGCCAGCCAGCCAGCCAGCCAGCCAGCCTGGCAAGAAGGCCAGTGCTAGAGCTGACCTAGTTTTCCATGCCGACGAATAAAATAGGTGATCTTTTACTGTCTTTGAGTGAACAACAATGTCTATGTGGTAAGTATTATCGATCGTTCTCGGGAAGAACCCCTTGTCGGAATCGGCGCTTCGCCGACAAAGCCTCTGCTGCTGATGACATTTAGATCCAAGCTACGTTCTAACACACACACACACACACACACACACACCACACACACATACATTGGACGTAAGACATAAAGCGAAGTGGCGTGAATCTGTCAGATTCTATCAATTTTCCTAAATTTTGTCACGTGTCCAGGAAAGAAATCACGCTCGATCTAACACAGATAAACAAAGGATTTTAAACGCGGATTTTTTAAAAACGGGAGACTGTTTCTCGCCCGTGAATCAAAACTAGAACAAGTGGATATATATATAAAAGCTCAATTCTTTGATCTGATATGTAATAAATTTCTACACGTTCAGGGGATCGAATGTAAATTTCAATCAATTTTTTAAAAGATCTTTCATAAATATTTTTAATCTTTACAGTTCTCATAATTGCTTGGTATTTAGTATTGTCCACTAAATTCATGTAACAATTCTTTTGATAAACACGGTCTTGGGAAACTTAATATTACAGTCGTATTAAGATTTAGTACTAAATACGACCGCCTCTCGCCTTAATAGGTTCCCAACAATTTTTGGCATGGAACCCACCAAATTTCCAAGTGTGCTTTTAATTTCAGGGTCCCGAAGTTAGACTTCATTGATAGCACAGACTACTTTATTGTGGTACATTTTGGTTTTCTCAGCCTCGCTTTTGCAGATCGCCCACAGATTTCTCTTCTGGGTAGAGAGAGAGATCAGCAGATCCAGGCCATCCACATTGTTTTGTCTGAGAAATTTCTCAACAATTCTCAGTGTGGCAGGATGCGGAGTTCTTCCTCCGAAGCACTCCACCACCATCTGAGCAGAGCGCGGACAACTCAGGGACCACTCTAGGACGTGAATGTACTTCTCGTTGTTCATCGTACCTTCCCACCAAACCAGAACAAGCGAGACCGGTTCCGTGACGAGAACAACAGGCTCAAAGCATCTCCTTACTTGGCTGCTTCGCACCCTAACCGGCACAAACAGCAGCGGCAGTTTCATGGCCGGCCCGACGAAGATACTGGCTTTTCGATGACCTTGCACTTCAAAATGATTCTCGTCAGAAAATAGCGCCTTCCTCCAATCTTCTTTCTCCGTCCATGACTCGTATCTTTTTTTTTTTCTTTTCTTTCTTCCATACCCGCCGTTTCCTTTTCATTTTTTCGGTAAGCAGTTGCTTCTTCAAAGGCCCCTCTGACTTTCCACCCATCATCCGGAAGTCTTCGTCGTTCGGTGCCACTTCTTGAAACTCTCAAATCAAAAGAGTTCCAATACGCAGGATGGCAATTCTTCGACGTATCAACACGAAAAATGACTTTATACTGTTATATGGAAAGTGTTCTGCACAGCGTGTTACGCGCTCGGTATTTTCTCTAATCCCGGCTGTCGATAAAAACCTGCAGCAAATTGGGGAACAGTATCGTTAGTAAACCTCCCTCGCTTCACATCTCTCTTTCCTTGTCTCGATCGGAGAAAACCTTTTACATTTTCGATCACGACTCGCAATGACCGCATTACCTGCTTCTGAGAATGAGTCTAGTAAAACTCAAGTACACCCGCAACACAGAAGTAAATAAATGGACACAAATGTTAGATTCAGAACAACCTGGCAGCGCCTTTTCGGCACAGTTGTCCCCCGGTATTCGCGGGGGTTACGTCCCTTGAGCACCCACGAAGAGTGAAAAACCGCGAATATTGGACGTGGTCCATAAAAATGCCTATAAACGTCAAAATATAACGTAACATATAATAAAAAAATATAAGTAAATATATAATAATAATTTAATAAAAAATACAACACTCAGAGAAATACTCGAGATAGCTACACGCGGTAAACTGGGATGATGCGGGGCAGCTGGGCTGCACCTGCCTGAGACAGCGCCTCGTGGGCAGCAGCCAATCAGCAGCAAGGAGAAATGAACAACGCTCTCGGATTGGCTACTTTCAAACCTCCAGCCAATAGCGTTTATTTTATATTGATATTTTGCTGAATTTACGTTAGTATTTATATTACAAAATTAGTAAATTATATTGTTATTAATAATTTAGCGTTAAAAAGCGTGAAAAAATATATATTGCCACGAAAAAAGCCATTAAAAAATCGCGGAAGATATTTGCGATTCCGCGAATATGCGGGGGTTTCCACGAACAATTATTAGTCAGGTTCTAAGGAAAATTCCGCGAATAACCGGGGGCCGCGATTACGCGGGGGGGGTCGACTGTATTTACAATAATTCCGATTTCGTTTGTTTGGCTGACACAAAGAGAAAGGAAGCCATTATTGCTTAAATAAACAAACCACAGTAAAGAAATATCTTCCTGATGCGGTTTCAGCCAGATTCCTGTAACTACCAATCACCCAGTTTCTCCATAAACAAAGACATCTCTCAGAAGTTGTAGCTAATTCATGTTTGTTATTGCGGTAGAATTTTTATTTGTTGATAACTGTAAAAAAAAAAAAAAAGGTTTATAAACCCCGCATTAAGAAGATTAAGAACGTTTTAAAAAACAACAATCAATTTTAACTCTTTCCTACAGCTCAGTCCATTCTTAAAAGTAACAGAAAAAAAAACGTTTTCGGATTTTCACGGCGTATCCCGGAGGCGGTCGGGTTAACAAAGCCCCCCCCAATTAATTATTGAGCATTTCTTGGGACCCTGTTAGCTTCATCTAGCACCCAGCGTTATTTCCCTTCGCTATGAAAGTCTCTATCAGTAACTCATCCTATATCTTTTTCTTCAGGTTCAGTGCTATCCACCACACCTGACTTCTGCTCGATCCTCGTCCGTTGTCAACTTCTTCAAATTTGTTCATCTTGATTTTATTCATTAGCTTTTTTACTCAAATCTTTGCATATTTCTTTGCATTCGTGTTTCTAATTTTATCGGAAATATTTATGCATTCCAAGAACAGGACCCAATTTAACCTTTTCACTCTGGCAATAAAAAATGCAGTTAAATGTAATATTAGATACGTAGAAAGGAATAGCCATTGTAAGAAATGAGAAGTCACAATGACGTCACTCGTTCACAAACTGCAGGCGAGTTTGGCAGGAAAATGATACTTAAAATATGAAAAATATTTTGAAGTGTCTAAAATAATTAAACTTTGTTTTTATGGTGGTGAATGTTGTCCGTAATATTATACAAACGTTTCATTCATATTACCCATCCTGCTTACTGTTTAATTATTATTTGTTATGTATACCGTTTTGGTTTCCAATCATATGGTTGTAAATATAAAATGCTTTTACATCATATAGTCTCGTGAATGATTCTATAGAAGTTAATATTTAACGCTAAAGAATCATTATTCCTTTTATAAATGAGGGAAATACACGTGTGCATGTGTATAACTTTATTTAAAATTGTGTGTGTGTTATATATACTAGAGAGTTTTCTTTCATGTGATTGTACTACACACGGTATTAAATATAGGTAAGTATTATATACAGGTACGATGGTGTTTGAGTTTGTGTTATATATTAATGCGTGCTATACACGAGTGCATGTCACATAAGGTTAGTGTTTACATAGGAGAGGAGGTGTATTAGTGATGCAATATACATCAGCCCTTTTTCTATATACTGTAAACTTTGCTCAAGCTTGAACGTACCTACTTCTGCAAGCTATGAGGTTTGTTTTTCAGACTGTTAATTGCTTCAGAGATGTAAACTAATTTCTAATCCCGCTTGCTCGCCCTGAAATGGTGAATAAAGCAACAATGGAGTCACAAATATCTCAGCAAGTATCCAAACCACCAGCAGCAGCCGATGATAGACGATTCAGACTCCTCTCGTTTAAGGGGCGTGGATCCAGATCCATTAATACTCAGATTTTTGCGAGTCGAACCTAAATTTCTACTTCGTCCCTGGAAAGTGGGGGGGGGGAGAAGTTTTGAATGTAAAATTAGAAATGGACAGATTAACGATAAGCTTTTTGTTGTTTATTCTTTATCAGTGCGAATTTCCTTTAAAGCCATTTAACAACCACGTTTATTCTCCTTTCCATCATTAATTAATTAATTAATTACTTATTATTATTATTATTATTATTATTATATATTATTATTATTATTATTATTATTATTATTATTATACAGCCTTTTTATATCTATTGATTAATAACCGTCCTTCGGATAAAATAATTCTCGAAATAACTGAAAAACATGCAAATGGTGTCCACTGATGATAAAACTGTTTTTGTTTGTTTTACTATACATTCTTGATTCTTCCCTGTTTTCATTTAAAGAGCACGTTGGACGGAGAAGGCTCGGTATATTATTGATCGTGCTTCTTTTTTTTTCTTTTTCCAATTATTATAATCAGATGACATTCTGTAGTAGCCATCAAAATAACATAAGAAATCTCATCTTTACTCCAAAATCATCTACTTTCTCCTTAACCAACAGTCAAAATTGAAAAAAGAAAACTAACTAGTAAACAACCTATACCCATAATGCATCATATGTGTTTTCGGAAAAGGTTCCTTTATGGGTTAGCGGAATGACAATCCTAGACAGCATACGTTTATTATTATTATTATTATTATTATTATTATTATTATTATTATTATTATTAAATGTATAAATATTCGAAAACAATCATTTATATCTTTAAAGGATGCCGCAATTTATCAAAACTGAACACTGAAATTAAGAGACTTTGTTGTATTTCTCTTCACCTGATGAATTCTGAATTTATGTTTCCCGCCTGAACCAAAAATAAAGGAATAATAGTGATTATGTGATGCTTTTCTTAAGATACATATACGTATATATGCGTGTGTGTGTGTGTACAGCACACATTTTATTTATGTATTTAATTTCAAATCAATAGCCGTGTTACTTAAAATCCATTGCTAGTAACAAATTCATGGCTAGTCATTTCGTTTAAGGAGAGAAAAGACGAAAATACATTTTGTATTTTTTGAAGAACAAAATAAAGTGTTTATCATATTGTAGCTATGAATACCCCGGAGCTGATTGGTCAAAAGCCGACCAATGGGAAGCCGGCTGTGTATTCGGTGCGGCCGAGGTAGAGTTTACGTCAATCGGCAGTGTGCGGATACCTTTCGGACGGAGCTTTAGTCATACGGAGCCGATGACTCGGGGGTTTCTCGAAAGATACACGAGGAAGTAGAGCTCTCAATCCGTCGACAAATGAAGAAAATCAAGAAGCCAGAGACGATCGTAGCCGTCTTACATCCGACCTGGTGAGTATCCGTGGCGCAGCACGCCGACCGCTTCAGTGTTCGGTGCCGGGCTGGTGTTCGCTCGCTCGCTCGCTCGATGGACGGTCGGTCGGTCGGTCATCTGGATCGCCCGCCGTACACCGTCCGAGTCCCGCCTCGAACCTCGGTCCAGAAACGGGCTTGAACTGGCGGGCGGCCCCTCTGGCCGTCACCGGAACCTCTTTAACGTGTGCGCTGGGGAGGGAGGAGTCGGGACAAGCCGGCGAGGTGCGGATTTTTCGGGTGATCTCTGGGAGTGGGAACGCGGCTCTCGCATTGTGAGCCCCCATCACACAGGACTGCGGACGACGGCCTCCGATTCCGGGCCGCCGCCAGTTACAGCGGCGCCCATCTAGTCAACAGGTTACTTACTCCGTGCTGAGAATTACAGCCGGATCCGGAGGACGGGAGCGGGAGGGTGAATCCCAGCTATGTGCCCACCCCGTCCGGCCGGCCGTCTGTCTGTCTGTCTGTCTGTCGGTCGGTTCTCCTCTGCTCCACTTTATTCTCCAGGAGGCAGCTGGGCCTCTTTCCTTTGCTCGGGTTGTGCGATCGTTGTTTACCTAGCCCCATTAGATCCCGCCTCTTCCCCCTCCCTCTCGTCGTCGTCACCGGCCCGGCCCGGCCCGGACCCGGTCCCCCCCCTCCCCAACCGCCGCCGCCGCCGCCTCCCAGCTTTCGTCGCCATGTCCCTGCTGCCGTTTTTCGGGAATATGTAACGGTAATACCTCGTGTGGGTTGGGGCCGGGGCCGGTATATTCTTCTTCTTCTCTCCCCTCCCCCCCCATTTCGTGGATGAGTAAGCGGAGGTCTCCTCGTTGACCTACATTAGGAGGAAGAGAAAAGTTAACTAGTTCACTTCTCCGGCCTTCTCCATAGGCGGCCCCTACCAATCCGCCGCCGGCCGCCCCCCCCGTTTATTAAAAATATACAATAAATATTTCTCATCGACTTTGCACAAAATGGTTTTGTAATATCCGCATCACCCCCCCCATCTCCCTCTCCTCCTCCTCGTTCAGTCACATTTCTCTCTCGCCATGTAACTTGTACTAAATACCCATCATGGCAGCTCCCGAGTTAAAACAAGCGACCCAGAGATCTTCTCATACTCGCTTCATCTTCACGATCTTAATTACCGGTGTACTCCTTCCAGTCTCGGTGTCTACGCTTATTTCTTTAGAAAACTGTTATCTTGTGTGTGCACGCACACGGGACAGTAGATCCCGCGTGTGGCAGGTACTTCAAAACCCGATTTACTTCCCTTTTTAGGATATATATATATATAGTGGTCCCTATCGTTATATCGGGGGATTGTTAACCTTTACAAAAGGAACCTCAGGCCCTCTGAGATCGGGATCGAGGGTTTGGAGAGAGAGGGGGGGGGGCCGAGTATTTATATTCTACTCTTCCTTGGAGCCCACTTGAAATGTTTTTGTTGCATACACCATCGTTGTATACAACATTTCTAATAACAACAATTAAAGTGAAGCAAGGAAATTACGAGAGACTTCGTTAATGGTGGTGAAACTTTAAACTTTTGAAATAAGGGGAGAATATGCGAGCTGTTTTAGCTCTATTCTGATTCAAATGAATCACTTTTGAAATTTTCTCTCCTCCATCTCTAACTTGTAAGAAAACTCTAGTAAGGTGGCTTTAATACCAGGGATAAAATTACAAATCTGAATGCACAAGGAAAACAATACAGGAATTTAAAGAGTCAAAGTGCTCTTAATTTTGCATGTTCCCATTAGGATAGTTTTATTTATTTTAAATATTCAACATCTCTTTCTAATGCAGTTTTAATTGTTTATAGCTACATTTATTAAGGTGTAAATTTTTTATTGTAATGCATTGATGTGAGTTATGCTACCTTAACATTTATTAGTAACCTTCTGGAAAGAATAACTGATAAATGTAATGGCAGGTGGTTTATGTTCAGATCTGAAATAATCCTGCTTGATCACTTAAGACATATTCAACCAAACCAGTCTTGATAACAATTCAGACGTAGATTTCAAGTTTTTAGTAGATTCATTATTTTATTATTATTATTATTATTATTATTATTATTATTATTATTATTATTTTTGAGGTCTGATGCTTCAGGTAACTTATTTGGAATTGGGAAACTTTTCTATATACGTTAAATGAACTTTGTGAAGTTGTTTAATCATTTAGCTTCTCTTATTATTGAGAACTTTAGTTATACAACCTGTAAGGTAAGTTGTTGCTAGTGGGAAAATCTTCAGGTTTTGATACTACTAATACAGATTTAATGAATTATTTGCTGAATATTATACCTAATGCAAAGCGTTGAATAAATGCTTTCTCAAGGATGCAAATTTCCTCAAATTTCATGTTTTAATTTTTTATTTATATTAATTTTGAATTTCATATCGTTCTTCAGCAAGTTAGAGAAGATATTATCTTTTTTTTTTTTTAAATTTATTTTGAGACTGGCATTCCTGTATTTCTAGTCCTTGCCTATATAACGTATTAACTGCATTATCATGGGCTGTGAATGAGGGCCCAGGTACAGTTCTCATTGGGATCCGACTCATTTTGGCAATAATCTTCCACAATAAGGTTTCTTCTCGCTCTTCTGACCGTCTGCATGAGTTTCCTTTCGCAGCTAAACAGGAGTTTCAGGTAGTGGAGGTTCTGTGGGTAAGTCTTGACACAGCCACTCTAATAAAAATTTCCAAACCATGCACCAGGACTGATAAATTTCCATTCTGTGAAATGTCCTCAAAACCTTGAAGTCAGATTAGGACTCTGCAAAAGAAAGATCATGCCTTAAAATTTTTTTCTTTTCTTTTCTATATCATTGGATAATCACATCTATCTTCCTGTCAAACCAGAGCTCTTATTTTATTATTAATCTTAAGTAAAGTTTATTCCATTGAAGTTTGAAAGTTAAGGTTGCCTGTTTAAATCAGTCTATCAGTTTTTGAAAAACTTTCAGAGAAAGAACTAGTTATTAGGGAATGCTATACACATTATAGAGAGCCAGCCTCTAAACTGTTTTATCTCTTAATCTTGAAAAAGTAAAATAATGGCTTGTTGGAAATCAAATAAGCTTTTCTCTTTTGAGAAATAAGTGAATCAGTATGCATGTCAAGTAATAATGTTATTATTTCTTGAGTAGCTTCTATAATATTATGTGGCACAGTATATGAACAGTCAGTTTCTCACTGTACATAATGTAAATTTGTGAAATCAGTAATGTCTTGCATTAGCATGAGAAATTTGATTTTGTCTGTCTTACTGTGCACCAGATTGTTAATTGTTTTTACCTGCAGTTATAATATATATGTATGTATTTCTCAGAAATATTATTAAAGTTTCATATTACTTATAAACAGTGATTCTACTTGGATGAAAACAGTAAATGGATGCAGTGACACATTCACTACATTTGTTTTTAGTTGTCTTTATTTTCTTTGTTGATTTGGAGGAGCTATTAAACCTCTGAAGGTCCCTTGCAGCTGCACTTTAGGAAATGTCATTAGGGATTTTCCATTTGGATTCCCTACAGCAGAAGAGTTTAAAGTTGCCTTTATTAAATAGTGCTTGCTGTTAGTTTACTCTCATGAAAATGGGATGTTTCAATTAAGCAGGAAATGAAAGAGAAGATATTAAAACTAAGGAAAGTTAAAGCTCCTTAATAAATAAACCTAACTTCATAACTAACAACAAATTTTTTTCTAGCTTCCCTAAATCAGTAATTTCAGAGGTGAGGGGTGGGATGCTAGTAAAGTTAAACTAACGTTTTCATCTATGGGCCACTAGAAAACTCCATTTTGTGTGGTCACTGTTATTTTTGTTCTCACTTCAAAAGAGCTCCAAGAGATGAGAGCAACCAACAGGTCATCAGGCTATCTAATTATTTTGTGTCCAGTAATTATGGATAAGTAACTTTAGCATTGAGACTGAATCATGGCTAACAGTAATCCATGTTAAAAATTTCTTTTTGGATTTTTAAAAATAAATTAGCATCTGCTTTGGACATACATAGTAAATATCATTAAAACAGATTTTTATTGTTTTTGTTGCTATAGTTATGTAGGGTGGCCGTCTTTCTGATGTAAATGACTTTTATTTATTGAAAGGGTATTAGTTAGGTTTTTGGGGTTCCAAATCCACAAATAACTATAGTGAATAATTGTAATTCATTATTTCTTTAGGGCAGCAGTTCATTTAGATAAGATTTGAAGGTATCTATGGATAAACAACATCTATTTGAAATAGAACAAACAAGACCCGATGATTTATCACTACTTTGTAATAATAATTGTGATATTCAGGGAAAAGTCAATTACTTATATACAGTCATGCTGACAGCACAACAATACAGCAATGGAGACTGCATGGATTACTCTAATAATCTTGTGATGCCTCCAGTCAAACTCAGCAGAAATATTGTATTGTCATAATCGTAGGTATATTTTGTGTAGAAATGGTTTCTAACAAAGTACATAGAATTGTAAAACAACTTTCTGTTATTGTTTTTTTTTAAATAATAAAAATAATGTATATTACTATAAGAAAATCCCTATTTTCATCCACAAATGTTCATTAACTTTCCAATAAAAGGTCACAATATCAAAAGATGGAGTTTACGAACTAGGAACTTATGGCCAAAATATTAGCAGTATGACTTCTTATTTTCTTTAAATTTATTTAAAATTAGCCTGGTTATTGGACAATTTAACAACTCAAATAGAAGCCAAAAAAAATAATAAAATGGATTGATGAGACAGAAACATCTTTGTTGTAAATTTGTGTTTATATTAATCATGTTTTACTTCTAAATCATTAAATTTTAAAATTATATAAAAAAAAGAAACTCTGGAAAATTTCATGTTTCTTTTTTTAAATCTATAAAAGCCAAGTGAATAATAATTTACAAGAAATGCAGTGAAAAATAACAAAGAAAAGTTGCTTTTTATACTCACACACACACACACACACACACTGAATTATATGAAAAGTTTTCTAAACTGGGTTAAGGAGCATTAAAAATTGTGGAATTTTACTGTTCATTACAAAATTAGGAACTTTATTATAAATATAATAATAAGCTTACCTTACATAGTTATTGTTTTGTTTTTTAATACAATCAGCTAGAGAAATTAAATAACTGGGAATTAATGAATATTCTGAAATGTTCATTGTTGTTCAAGTTCACTCACTAATTTAAAGATCTGTTAGGTGCTTAAATATTCAAAGTCTTACACGAAACAGTTTTCTAACTCGAGAGAATTTGGGTCTCCTTCCCATCTAGACAATTCTATGAAGAAGTATGGGGGTTTTCGATAAAAACTGAGACCTGGTTGGTTTGTGTTGAGTGAGCCAGATATTATGGTTGATAGCTCGAAATATGGTTTCTGGTCCACCCTCCAGGTCTTAACAAATGCTGTCAGGGTTGGGCAGACAGTAACTTCAGGCAGATGCTCAGCCGTGTCTCTGAAACCCTAGTCAAAGGACAAATTAGACCATTGTGTCCAGAAATGCCAACCGAATATTTCAGAATTTTAATTATGAACTGGAACCCAACAGATTTTATGCTGGTTTTAGTTAAATAGATTCTAAATAATTAAAACATCAAAAAGACTGTTTCAAAAGTTTCTCATTTGGAATAAATATGCTCTCAGATGCTGTACTGGAATAAAAGAATGAGATACACTTGAAACAATTAGACTAAATTGGATTTAGTAAATCTCAATAAGTAAGAATGCTGTCTAGTTTATGGCAGGCAATTCCTTAGATATTTGATTATTTCCTAATTTATTCTGCTATCAAAAATATATGTGCATGGTAGTTATATTTATATTTTTTTACTATTAAATCTATTTTTTTTGCTTTTAGTATTTTTTTTTTCAAGTTTATAATAATAATTACAAATTTGTATTTATTGCATGGCAACAAGAATGCACACATATTGGATTTTTGTCCTATCAATGATTGTAGTTTGAACCCCCTCCTGACTTTCAAGGTCAAAAGATGTCTCTCAGTAGGGAGCTGGCTGGTAGCGTAAGGTGTGGGGTGGTGTTATTGGCCCTAGTGGCTTCTGAACATTAGTCAAGAGTTATCAACAGAGCCTCCATCACACATACCCGGAAAACCTCCTTTAAATGTGGGAGGAAACCCATGTGACTGGCTGGTAAGTAGTAAGACGGGCGATTTTTGCCAATTATAAATTAATCGGCTCATTAGTAAAACTCAACAGAATTTTTGTCTTGTTCCCATTGGGAAACCAGAAATTTATCCCTGTACACACTACCATCACAAGCAGGAAAAGAAACACATCTAAAGGGCTGACCCTCTTTTCCACTGGGACAGATGTGTACCTGAAACTTCGTGTCTAAATTGTATCCAGTTGCTCAAAATGTTGACATAAAAATATTTATTTGCCAATGAAAATTAAAGATTAAAAACACCTTAAATAATTGTTCGGTTTAGTGTAAACATTGAGAAATTGTGATATACTGCAACAATTTGTCAACATGTTGTTTTGATGAAAGAAAGATACATAAACTGAAAAATATTTAAAAGCTGGTTGAAGTCAGAGATGATCATTGCCTGGAGTGCTTACATTGCACTGCATTATTATTGGAATATTCTCTTACAGTGTGAAGTTATATCAGCAATTTTTTTTTTTTACAAAAAATAGATCTATAACTTTGTTTTGATTATGGAATATGCATATGTTTTGCAACATTATTAGCAAAGTTTAGCAACCATTAAATATTAATGTTTGATTTTCATGGTATAGAAAGCTTCTCTACTGTTGTTTTTTTTCCCTAATTACTTAAATAATATTATCTGTGATGACTGGTCAGGAATTGCTGATTCAAGTAATTGTCTTTTAGAGTGTTCATAAGCTGAGTGATTAAGCTGCTGATCTTGTTTCTCTTATGGACAATACCTAACCCAGGTACCACGTATAGATATAAGAAAGATGATTGTTGAGTCACAGGGCTTCTACCAAGGAAAACTAACATCATGATGAACCATTGAAAGGTGAAACATGCAGCTGAATACGACGTAGAAATGCTTCAGCAGAAAGAAAAGACCCCTGTTGCTGGTGCTAAAAGGAAGTTTGAGGAACCCAAACTAGTCTGCAGTAAACAAAAGACAGAGGAGAAATTTCTTGACAAAAAAGGTTGTGGGACATCAGAGACCTCAAGTCACAACTATACACCAAAGAAAGGATGACTGCTGCTGCTGTTACAGACATACTCAGTTGTAGCAGACATTGAATTTTAAAAGCTACTCAATCACTTATTTCTTTACTATAATATACTGCACTAACTTTTTCAGTCAAATAGTGATGCCAGATATGTACAATGATGTTTTCCAAAAACTCCAAAAGATGCTATGAGAGAGAGTTTTGGCTGGTTTAAAGAAATTCCACTGGATAAAGTCTATTTGGTTCTCAGAGACATTGCTTCTAACATGGTTGTTGGGCTTTCATAACTGGATTACTATCATTATTTTGCTTTATCTGTACTCTACAACTGTGCAGAAATGATGCCATATTTAGCTAACGAGCAGCTAAGGATATTTTTCACATTAATTAAGAGATAGTTGGCCATTTCTAATATTCTCCTGCTGCCTCAAAAGCTAAGAACTGAATATCACCTAGCTCAGGCTTCTGTCTACAGGATGCATTCCCCCAATGGAAATATTCATATTACACGCTAGAATGTAATACTGAACAAAAATGCCCAATAAAGGGAAAAAGAGTAGATCATAATATTCTAAATTTAATTCCATGTCAATGGAGCCTAGCTGAAGAACTTGTTTGGCTTTTAAAGTCCTTTGAAGAGATCACAAAAGTTGCTAGTCAGACGAATGCAACAACTTCCATTATAATTTCATCAATTTTAGCTGAAGATCTCTCCTTAGACAAGGCTACCACTAATACTGCTATTGAAGGAAACTTGACAACTGTGGATCAGCTAAAAGCACCTGTGTAGAGGTGTTTGCATAAGTATTTGGCAAACAAAAAAACCCCTGTATTTCTATATGCTTAGATCTTTGTTTCCAACTGAAGCTCCAAAATATAAAGACATGAATCTAGATAGAATAAGGCAAAGCCCCAGGAGAAATCTAATAACAGACTGATTCAAGTTTTGATGATCCACAAACTTCAGCTGATGGATCAATAGTGACTGGGATTGCTATACAGAAATAGCAACAGAAAAGAAAAAAGCTGTCAGTCCCTTTACAGGAAAGAAGATTGCAGGTCTTTAAGAAATAAAACAAAAACAATGCTGTTATGCTGAGAGAGATCGAGAAATACTCTTTACTTCAAAAAAGTTCAAAAGTTGGCAGAGTGGATTTATGTGCATCTCCATCTTCCATAGACTGAATGGCTTTTTAGCACTGGTGGATAACATGCATGCATATATATATATATATAAGGCTGCCATGTGAGCCCAAAAAGGGGTGAAAAGTTTGTTGCAGTTTAATTTAAGAGCTGTTGTAAATACTAAGTTATACTTTTGACAGACTTTCAATATTTTTGGCTTTCATGTAACTACTAATTAATTTGGATTTGAAAATGGCTGTATTGGTTAGTTTAAGAGAAATCTTTAAGCTTTTGATTTTAAGTAGGAAATATTCATATTTTTCACAGCCTTTAGAAACTCACGAATGTGTTCAATGTTGAACCTTTTAAATTTGGCCGGTTACATGTTAGCGGCAGACTTGGATATACTTCCATTGATTAGTTAACATAAGACTTTCGAAGATTTCAATTTCAACTACAAAAAGTTTTGTCTTTTTTTTTGATAAACTTAAGTCTCATAAATGTGTTGGATTTTGAATCTGTGTTTAGACCAGTGTTGCTTTCTATAGTTGTGGCTTTCACCCAGTTATGTGCAGGCGTTGATCTTGGGTTGGGGCGTGGAGGGAGTTTAAGGGGGTAATTGACACCCAGACAAAATACTGCTCCACTAAAAGATGTGTGCTGAAATGTATATGTATATAGGCTGTGTTGGGGGTGTGTGTAGTGATTGAACAAAATGTATGTGGGATTTACCTTCTCTGCCCACCCCCCCTCCAACTTTAAACCAGATTAATGTCTTTGCTTATTTGTTAATCTGAATAAATTGATTTGTTGATGAAACTTTATGGAAAACATAGACAGGAGCAGTATTCCAGTTCCTTCAGACTTAAAATGTAGAAGTTTTTCATTTGCCATTTTGAAACCTAATAATTGGCATATCCTTACTTGCCAGGGAGGCATGCCAAGCCAAGCTCGTCTTGATTGACTGGGATTCAAACTCCGACTCTACTGCTGGACCATTGGCCACCCTAATACTCACTCTAAATATTATATGAATTATTCTGGACCTCTTGGTCACAGGGTCAAGGAAAAATTTAGCCTTTTGTACTAGCAGAACATTTAAAGAATTATCATTAAATTCCTAGGCATTGATTTTCATGGAACATTATGCAAGTTATTGAAAAGAGGCTGGTTTATGATAGCAAAATAGATTAATGAAGAATACAAGCTTTACCCTTTTATAAGGTTCTGAAATTTCCCCCCTCTTATTCTAGTCTTGAAACATGGCAAATCAAACTGACTGGCAGGAGAATAAATCAATCTTTCTACTTTGGAATATTGCCAGTGTTAAAAAAAATATTGTCATATGTAACTTGTAAACTTCATGTCTTCCTTTTAACTTTGCTTTAATAACCTTGTACATCTATTCTTGCATAAAATACCTGTCATTTTTTGTCATTTACGTCACACAACTTGACAATCATACTGTTAGGTAAGAGTTATCATTGCAACTCTGGGTGATTGATGTACGCCTTACTAAAGAGACCCCAGACATTGTGAGTAATAAATGTTGCAATTTAAAAGATTAGATTATTTACAATGAAGTAGCTAGGAAAATAATGGTAATTTTAAGAAAATTAAAGAAGTTATCAATGTTTTTTTCTCTGTTTTTATTACTTGATAATAATAAATAAAATATTTTTCTGTTTTATAATTAATTTTTAAAATTTCCCTTCTAGGTAAAATACATCATAACCAGACCTCGGCTAGTGATGAAGATGAATTAGCAAACAGGGGCAGGGGCATCTGGTGTAATGTTGGCTATATAACTACACTTTCCTAACTAAACTGGGTTATTAAAGAAAGTGATATTCAAAACTCACCACCTTTTTACAGCTATGTTTGATTTCAAACTCAAGTGAATAACATGAAAGGTTAGGGGAACTGATGCATATAGTGAGTTATGACACTAGTAATATACACAAGTGTTGACTAATTTTTTTTCTCCTTTTTTAAAAAAAACAGTTACTTAGATGCTCAGTCATCTCAAGATTCAGGTCCACTTAATTGCCACTGATTCCAACATTGGTTAGTAGCCTAATGTAGCCTGTTAATATTAATAATTGGACGAAAGCTTTTCCAACAAAGAAAAAAACCTTTTGATAAGTCAGTTCTGCGGCTGTGATAGTGGGAGAAGAAATCTGTCAATTGATAGCTCAGTTTAAGACTCAATGTGTCAGAGCTTTCATAGCCACACAATGTTGTTATGCTTTATTAATTAGTTTTTAAATACTGGTAATATATATATTTTACAAATTCCCCACATATGTAGTACTGTGACTGTATTGCCTTTTTCCAGACACACATTTGTGAAGTCAAAAATAAAAAAAGGGGGACAGACATTTCATGTTGAAAAATAGAATGGAAACTGTTAAAAGAAAAGTCAGTTAATATAGTGTATTGTGCATCAAGACACAGTAGATTCTAATTATCCTTTTAAACTCCACATCTCAGTCCTGTAATCTTATGTCCTTGTCTACCTGACTTCGGGGTCATTCTCTCTCCATAATTCCAATTTTTAAAATTGTAATCCAGTTAACTTTCAGTTTTTGTTAACATCTCCTAGATTTCTTCTGTGTTTAAGTAATTGTAGATCTTACTTTTCATGAGTGTTGATGTATTTTACCTGAGCTGATCAGCTCCTAGGTTTCTCTAGCTCACCTGATGTCTCCAACAGTTTCTCTCCCTCCCTCCCACCTTTCTTTGGATGCGGCTTCATCAAGCATCAATGCTACTAAAAATATTTTTGATTGTTTGATGTAATTTGTCGTCTTTAAAAAATGGTATTGAGAAAAAAAATGGCTGAGCAAAAATTTAGACTTTTTTTTTCTTTCCCTAAAGTAAATTTGTCATAATTTTTGTAATACTGAAACCATTTTTACAGAATTATCTCAGAGTTATTATTTTTCAGTGATTTTGAAGAAACCTGAAGACTTCCTTATCACTGGTGGGTGAGGCTGATCTGAGATTATTTTTGCTTGTGCATATATAGATACTTGTGTCTTTCTTCAGCAAATGGTAGTGGAAATTTTACATAAAATCTATTGGTTGTCTTCTTGACTAAGTCAGTCTTGTATATGGCCAGGTATTTTTTGTTTTTTCTACAGTGATGTTCTTCCATGCTCTATCATTTATAATTCTGTTAATAATGAATTTCATCATGCTTCCCAGTGATTTGATTTATCCTGAGCTTTCTTGAATAGGTGAGGAAATGACCAATCATGTTTGAGGATTGGCTATTTTAATTGCCATGCACATGGCTTCCTCCTAAGATGACTGTTTGGGTTTATACAGCATTTTAAATTCGTAATCAAACAGGAAATATAATACAGACATTGTTTGCATATTTTGTCATTGGGGAAGATTGGATATTTGTCACTTGACTTTTAAGTCATCTGATGTATTAGGATTAGTCCTTGTAGATGTTGCTTGCTGATTTTTCAATCTCATTCTTAGTGAAAATCTAATTTTACTAATACCCTTTGATTTCCCCTCCATTCTGTGTGCTGAATTGTTTAAGGAACTGACTAAGAGAAGGTAATGTACTAGTTAGCCTCTAGCAGGGACATTGCCAAACCTGGTAGTACCACTGACCAAACAGCATTCGTTAAAAATTGTCGAACAAAACTTTTTTTAAAGTGAGAATTTCAGGGATGATAAACAGTTAAGTTTAACTGACTACATGATATAAAAGATTTTTGGATGAGGAGTAGCCATCTTAAAGTGTTAAAACTTTAAAAAGTAATTTCAAATCATGAAAACAATGTATCTGGTAAATGTAACTATTGGGGCTAGCAAAAAGTAAACAAGCTTGCATTCTGAGTATTGGTTTCTTAAATTTTGGTTATGGTTATTCTAGATACTGGGAATCTCACTGTACTAATAAAATTCAGTTAATCCTTGTTTTTATTTTCAGGTTGTGAAATGCCTTTAACACAGATGGGTGTAAAGAGAAAGCTAGAAGAAGTCGAAAATGACGGGAAGTGCTATGGAAAACAGCGTCAGTCTATTCTGAACATTTCCATGTGCAAGCTGCGAACAAGCCCCGAAAAACGTGTGGAACCATCTCTGCGCCGATCTGTGCTCATCCTCAACACCTTAAAGCACATAGAACGTGAACTGCAGCAAGAAGGTTCACCTGCATTAGCTTCCTTGAATTCTACTTTCACTTTCCCTAATGTAGAATGCAATAACTTCGTCCTTGACACATTGCCTGATTCTGAACCAGCAGAGAAACTTGTTTCCAGTGAACTTGTGTCAAACACTGGTGGAGGAAAATTTCAGGAGTCCACTGTTACCCCTGATGAGACCACGGGGGGCATGATCTGTGAACGCCCTATAGACTTGATGCCAGTAGAAAAGATAGAGGGTACTTTGGACAGGTCGTCTTCCACCACTGATTGCAGTGTCACCGTGACTACCGTATCCAGCCAGTCTAGTCCGCAGAAAATGGAGGATATTTTTGGTGATGTTGATCTTGCACGGTTAGATCTGGATGTGTTTTCATCGTTGGCATCAGGTATGAAGCTAACACCTTTGAGTGCTGAAGAGGTCATCCACACCTTTCCAGGAGCTGGGACAGACTCCTATACATTACTAAATACTCAGTATAGCCAATATTGTCGGGGTGACATTCTTGAAGATCTAGACAGTATAATGCAGATCCTTGTTGGCATATGAGGTGCAACTGTTAGGAGTTACTTTTTTTTTTCCCCCAGAAAAGGAAAGGAAAGAAAAAAAAAAAAAACCTTTTGGGGCTTATTTATTATAGAAATCAAAAGATAATTCTACATCTGACTTGCAAGATATTTTATATATTCATGTTTTGGCAGCAATATGAAAAGAAATTGTGCAATGTCAGTTTGTCCAAGGAAAAACAAAACACCACAGACAATACCTATATGTTCTGAGCCATAATTCTAAACTTTTATAAACAATGGTAATGCAGAAATTCTATTTTCTTCAAATACACTGCATAATTTTGCGGCGTTGCTGGGGGGGACATCTTGTTTCTGTGATAATGTGAAATGAAGAGTACCGAAAAACAGAAGAGAAAAAAACAAACAACAACAACAAAGCATAATGTTTGATGTACATTTCTAAACAAAGGTCGGGTCAATTTCTCCTTTGTGCCTTTGCTGAAAATACATTAATGTTTCTTTTTTTACTGCGAATGAACAGATTCCAGCATCAGAATGGCAAACAAACTTATGCACTTTCTATTTCTTTCTTTCCTTTTTTTTTCACGTGATAAGATACCAATGAAGGGAGAATATTATGTGGTGGGATTTTGTTGCTAGTTACTTGTAAGTATCTACCACATAATTGGTTAATTTTAAAAAAAAAACAACAACAACAACAACAAAAGAAGTCTTATTTGTTATACAGTGGCCTCTACAACTGGACAAAAAGAAGAAAAATGTCAGTTTGCCTTCAATTTTGGGAGTGAAAATGGTTATGATATTAATATCTTTTTTTTAAAGGCCTAATAATTGTAAAAATGGAGCACATAATTAGTTTCCATGTGATCAGAACTTGCCACAATGCTAAATGTAACTTTTGAAAATTTAGCATAATCATATATATATATATATATATATATAGTATGTTTTTATCTGTCCTAAATTATGTTAGAAACTGATTGTGAATTTAAACAAAAAACTAATAAATGTTAAGTTTCAGTTAATGTCATTCCAACATACAGAAATGTTAAGCATCATTTGTCTTAAATAGGGGGCATAGAACAATGCAATCTTCTTATATGTTAAAAATTAGCAGTGTGTCAGGACCTGTGTAAATTTTAAAAAACTTATTAAGGAGGACTGATTTTTATAGATAGTAATGTTGGAGTTTTTAGATATTCTTAGTACCAAAAAAGGGAGGGGTTTCTATATTACTAGATTTCTTAAGACTGCAAATTTCCCAAATGGATTTTCCTTATTTAAAAAAAAAAAAAAATCAACTAGTTATATGGTCAGCATTGAAATACTTTGACTTTTAGCACTTTTTAGGAATCTGTCAGTAAACTTTTTAAATGTAAAATATGCTATAATTTTTTTAAAAATTTAACATGAACTGTTATTTACATTATTTATTTTTCCATTTATCCAGACTGACGTCATCTCTACATTCACAGACTGTTTTTGTATCCAAGAAGCCACTTCAGGGCCTTCCTCTACGATAAATATAAATAAAAAAATTTTTTTAAATGTATATTTTATTGTCTTATCAACAAACAACCTCCAGAAGGCTAAAGTTTTATACTTTGAGCTTACAGAAAATCTTGTAATTTAAAACGGAGATCAGGATAATATGGCATAGATGCATTGAAAGTTTTCTACTTAGATGGCATTAGTGTATATTGACTAGTAACTTCTAGCCATAGTTACTGTCATTTAGCTAGTCTTTTCCTAAGATTTCTGTAAATGAAAGCATGGCTGTAATGTAAAATTGAGTTCTAAAATATTTCCCGTCGGTCATTGTTATCTTTAATCTGGGTGTGGCTATATCATCATAACAAAACAGGTGTTGGTCTAGCGGGAGGGTAAAATGCCAGCAGTTGTGGTGACATCACAGATGTATCTAGAAACTTTGCTACTGTACTTTGGTATGACACTAACTACTTTTTTAAAAAAAAACTCCATTTTTATCTAATATATTTTGACTCGGAACAAGTAGAGTCAGTTTGAATACCAAATGAAAAGGTTGTTATTCTGTCTCAGTGTACTTGTCCTTGTTTTGAAAACATTTGTATTCATTTTTTAAAAATCTGTTTAAAAGTCATGCCACCTGTCATTTTTATTCTGGTGCTTAATGACAGGGTAGGTTCAGTGGAAGGATGATGGACTGTATTCATTGGATCATCACCACACCAGGGACCATTTAAATTAATGTTATGCCAATTTCAAATTGTTAAGTAGTAGATTTTTTTTCTTTTTTTTTAATATATACACACACACACACACACCACACATATGATGTTGCTAACACTATCAGTGGAAAAGTTAGGCCAGACTGAGTGTACCTACCTTACACTCCCCTCCAATCTGTCCTATAGTGCATGCCAAAATATAGAGCTATGTTAGTGAGACTGGTTCACGGGGTGGGCGGGGACCAGTCCTTACTCTCAGAGGGCTCCTGGAAAACGTGTGCAAACGAAAACTGGAGAAAGAACGGATCTGAAAGTTTTAATTTTTTTTTTTTTTTGTGTGTGTGTGTGTTTGTGTGTGTGGTGGAAATGCAGAACCAATGGCGTTGTAACTGGTCGATTTACAGGAAGGAGCAGGGAGACAAGCTTGCTAGCGTTTGTATTCTTGTCGGTTTTATGCAACATCCTTCGGGAACTGACCAACCAAGAAAAAAACAGAAGTGAAAAGTCAAACAAAAACACGCGTCTGTCCTGTGTTCGAAAGCAGTTCATTTTAACCAGACTTTTAAAAAAAAAAATTTTTTTTTAAAAGTTTGGATATAAGGAGAGAAAGAAAAAGTACATTACATCGGCATTGTCAACTCAGTTTAGATAATGCACTTAAAGTATCTATTATTTCTCTGTGTTGGCCATCCAACTCCTGTCTGAAGAAACACAACTCTATCTCTCTCTACAGCTGAATTCCTGTAAGTATTTAAAGAAAAATCATCGTGGGAAACAACATTGTTTTATGTAAATTTTAAAAAAAAGAAGAAAATGTTTATAGTTAATAAGTCTCTGATAAATGTTTGCTGAATTATCTCCTGGTCAGGGAGATCTCTAAATAATGTTGATTGCAATTTGTTGAAATGTATTACATAATTTTGCAATCTTTTCACCTTCAAGTTAAAAGAATGATGTTTTTTTAAATATTGGAATGGTAACACGAACTACTGAAATTATTGTTCTTTTTAAAACACAAATGACCGAAATGACACTGATTTGTTTTTATATATATCGATGAAAGAAATCATTAGTTTTCATTGACTTAATTTGTTGGAGATTCATGTAGTCATGACAACTTGTGGAACTGACTTGTCGCTTTTCATTTCACATTTTTAGTTTTACCACAGCCATGTTTACGGACTCAGATCTTTGCGCTAGATTTCCGCTGAACTGTTTCTGATTGAAAGTAAACTAGAAATACTTAGTTCATCAACTTGTTTACAATCTATTGCAAATGTTTGAAAATGGCCACTTTTTCTGATTTCATAAATTAATAGGAACAAAATATTAAAAAAAAATGAGACAATCTTTCAAAAATAAAAAAAAAACAACTTTTAGATCAGTGAATTATCTTCCCATTTATAGAAAATGAGAGATGGTGGTTTAGTAATAGAATGCCAGTTTATATTTCTGCTGACATGCATTACAGAAGTGCTGGATTTAAAGCTGAACTGTATTATATTAAGTAATTTGTATTTCCTTATGATAGCAAACTGCCCCTGCTACTGAAAAAGAATCAGAAATCTGAGTTTTGTTGATTAAAATGAGTGTAGCTGTGTGTTGTCACTGCAAGATGGTATCTACTTTTAGCTGACATCCTAGAGGGTGTATTGCAGTTTGGTGACACCTCTCTCTGCTCAAACGATCAGCAGAGCTACAATATTGGTGCTATTTGTTTTCATAAGGTAACAGATTGTTAGTGAAAGGGGAGGAGAGTTAAATAAAAACCAGAAATAAACCCATCTGAAGTTTTTGGATGTAATTAATAAACTGACTTTTAGATTATTTAAAAACTAAACTGGTGCCTAAATTTTACAGCAAGTCGTTAGGCTTGATTTTTAATTAAAAACATTTGTGTTTTATTCCTTCAGAAAAACAACAACTGTCTTAGCCATCTCTATTACCATTTCTTGTTGCTTTTAACACCAAGTTAAAATGTGATGAAAATTCCATGTTTGGTCACAAAATCTTTTCACAGTAGATGAACATGGTACTTGATTATATTTCTCAAAATATTTCGCTACAGAAAATTTTAAATATAGTTCGACCAGGGTGACTAACAGGATGAAGTTGTATCCATCTACCAAGTAATCAAAGAGGAAAGATGTAACAGCCATAAGGAGAGGATGCTCTTGCTTTTGAATTTTATTTTAATTTTAAGAAATTTTCTGGATTATGCTTCAACTTTTTAGTTTACCGTTTTGATATGCAACACTGGAAACATTTAGAACAAAAGTTTACTGAGTTAATTACTAACATTGTTATAACTGAGCCCTTTTTTTTTCTCATTGCTTAAGACCTAATTATATTATAGAATTTACATCCAGAATTAAATCTATGTAATTTTATATAAATTGTTACATAAAATAGCATTTTTTTGTTAACTATTTCAGTTCTCTTGTTAGTTCACATGGTAGGAATGAGAGGTTTGATTGATATTCTAGTGTGTGACACAACTTAGGCCAAAGTTAATAATGATAATATGTGCTATCTGTATCCATGAGTCCCTTGGGAATCCACATTTGGAATAAACCCAAGAAGTTTGGTAGACTACCAGTTGGAATATATCATAATCTCATTGAAATGCTGGTCAGTGGTCACTTGGTTCTAGTAAATTCCTATGCCTATTAAGCTGAAGCAATATAAAACAACCTTGCAGTGTTTGTTTTTTCTTTTTCAGAATTCAGCAAATCTTAGAATCTTCCATTGTTAAATTCGGGTGTAATTTTCTGTTTATTATTGTATTCTTGAAAGGTGTTTATTACATGGTGTAGATACATGAACTGCAATTCATCATACTGAGAGGAAGGTCATTTTAGAATATTTTGGATTGTACAGTAGAGTGCAGAAAAATTTCTTAAAATCTGCATCTGTGCACCCCTTTCTTTCATAGATGAAGTTTTCAAAACTTTGATATTTTAATATATTATTGAATTATCATAATTTTTGACAGTGCAAATTACATTTTTATGAGATTTAAACATGAATGCTTGAAATTTTTAACAATAGACAAAATAAAAATTTTTTTTTCTGATGATAACATGTGAAGAAATTGTTATATAGTGTTGAACTTAATATTGGAATACTTTAGATAATGTCATGACTAGCAAAGCATTCAGTTCTTTAAGCTTTTTAAGACACTTTACCTGGCTCTTAACGTGTTCATCCATGCCTTGAAAAGATAGCCAGTCTAGGTTGTGTTAGATCACGTTTAGAAGAATGGGTCATTGCCTTCAACACTGAGGAATCCACCTCCATTGGTTTAACCTACATATATATGCAGATATGCTATAGGTTATTGTGTTTTCAGTGTGTGAAGACTCTTAGAGATGTATTAAGAGTTGTTAAAGTTGACATTAAATATTTTACTGTTGGGCGGTACATGTGAAATTATGTTAGTGTAAGATCTGTCATCTCAAATGTTGTCATGGTACTTTCAAGATGTACCTAATGTCAATAATTGCATCATTAAATTTTGTCATTTAAAGCTGGTATTACCCAACAAAAATTTTCCAGACTAGTTTTCTTTTTCTCCCTCCCTCCCCTTTGCATGACGTTTGTTGTATACATGCTTTGTGGCCAAAATACCCACCTTTATGATAGAAATCCATCAGGGGAGGGAAATATAATTTGAGACCATTACATTTATAAATATATGCAGATTGAAATAATTCATTAGGGATGTTCAGATGAAATCTGGCTGAAATAGCATTATCGTGATGGTATCCAGCTGGGTTTCTTTTGAACATTCCAATTACTATTGGCTGAGTTTTATATTTTTACTTTTAATTTACTAACAAATAATTTTATGCAGAATTTAATCTTAAAGAACATTCATTGTATTTTTAAAGAAAATTAGTATCTACATATTTTGTTTTTTTTTTTTTTTAAATATACCGTCAGAAAATCTCTGTAGTTAAGGGCTTTCTGGTTGGTCGAATTCTGTAAAAATAGCAAATTGGGTGGGAAACTATTGACACTTTCAGGGAAGAATTGTAGGGTAGTGACCTTCATGTGCTTCCGGGGAGAGAGGAGGGGAAAGGAAAAAAAAAAAAAGAAGGCAAATAAATTTGTTATTATTTTACTTTTTTTCACTACAAAAAATCATATCAAATTTTGATGAAGTATAAATAAATACACAAATCAAACTGCACAAACAGGCACACTGTCTATGATTCCCTCCTGTTGGTAGTGACTTGATTCTGCAAATATGAAATATTTATTTATTGAAACCAATGAACCAAATTAATTATATATATATATATATTATATACATATATAAAATTATGTATGTGTGTGTGTGTATATATATATATATATATATTGTACATTCTTTCTCACCCACCAATTTGGTCCTTTAAACCTATTTATATACATGTAAATGTATAAACAATGGTATGTGTGCGTGTGTGGGACAAAGGGCCTATACAAGTTGGAGATGTTTGTATTATACAATATGAAAATTTAATATAGTGTCTCACAATATATGTGAGGAGCTGTGATTAAACTTGGTATATAAATAGTTATATATGTATATGAGAATTATGAATGTCGAATTTTGTGGCAAGAATGGAATTCTCACTGGGCCAGAGAAAGTTGTTAACTGATGTTAAAAATGCAATTCTTGTATAGTTTTTTTTTCTTAATTATTATGATGAATATCCCCTTTGCTCATTCTTCCATGCTTACACTGCACCTGTCCAGCCAGATAAGTGGTTATAACAGATGCATGGTTATTTCTTGGTTATTAATCGTCGGAAAAACCTGTTTTTAAAGACAACCTGTTTTGGCTCACAAAAAAAAAAAAACAACAGCAACAATCCCCCTTTAAAACTGTACTGCACAGTGGTGGACTGGCCCACTGGGGTACCGGGAAATCTCCCGGTGGGCCCCAAAGTGATGGACCATCACTTTGGAAATAACGGAAGAAAGAAAAATATTGCATAGATTCCGAGAAGATTTTATTTGCTTAAAACCTTTACTTTTATTTTTTGATTCCTTTGACTATGCTTTGGGATCAAGCGGGCCCTTTTACAAGTTTTCCCCGGTAGAAATTTTAGAAGACCCAGCCCACCACTGGACCCCCTGTAGGTTGGACTCAGCAAATTTTGGTAGTCTTTTATAATGGGTTTGACTGTCTGTCTCGGTGCATTGGCAGGATGGAAGAGCAGCAAAGATGTTCAGCAGGTCAGTTGCCGGGAAATCCTGTGGCTGCATGTTCAACTGTAGATTATGAATCTGTGACTGTTTGATTGAGAAAGAATGTCTTTCCAAGAAAGAAAAAGGTGGATGTGATAAAGAAAAGGTGATACTGAGAAAATGGTAAAAAAAAAAATAGTATCTGTACATAATGGTTGTGTATGATGCAAAGGATCAGAACTGTAAATAGGTTTATTTTGTTATAATAATAATATTAATATATAATAATGATGATAATAATAACCATATTTAACCCAGAAATAACTAAATGACTGTCTTGGACGGCAACTGCTGTCAGCTATTGTATGTACTACTAGTTCTTACTGAGAACTAACTCGAGCCTTATCATTTAATACTTTTATATGGCCTACTACTATCACTACTTGTCACACTTAGAAGCAATGGCACTGTATGTATTTGAAATGTCTCAGTATTTTAGTTCATCACCTGGTTCACTACAAGTGATACCGCGACACATTGGAAGTCTGCAGATGCTGATCTCATCTCATCCAATAAAATTCAGATTATTGTCTTTGTGTGTATTTTTGTCTAATTTTTTTTTAAAACAAATTGTGAAATTTTGGCAGGATCGATGGCTTTTTTTCTCCCCCCCCAACCCAGTTTTATCACAGAAAACACAATGGAGCAAGCATACGTCTCTCACGCTTGCACACTGAAATAATGGATGGTGTTTGAATACTGAGATTTACTAAACTTCCCTGTACAATTAAAGAAAAAAACTATTTATAGAACTAGAAAGTAAAATGTGCTTTCTTTCCTTCCTTTTTCAGCACCGGTATTTAATAAATTTAAAATTTAAAAAAAATGGTTGATTTCTGCAGTGGTGATAATTTTTTTAAAAGCAGTACCTATCGATAAGAATTCTAAAATAGCTTTTCCTTGCCTAGCATGATTTTGGGCTAAGTTCTAGCACCTGTAAATCATAGAAATTGATGTCTCTAAACTACTTTCTGGGAGAAAGGAGCTAGGCTTTAGTGGCGATTGATTAATTAATGATTGCACTAACATCTTTATCTCCCCGCTTTGAGCTTTGTATAATGTTGATGCTAGTAGGTACTTAGAGCGAGTGGCACCTTGACACCTTATAAAAACAAACCAGTGTGACATGAGATAACGGTCAACTATTTTTTGAATGAAAAGTCCTTATAAAAATAATTAATCTTAAAAAAAAAAACAAACCTCTACTGTAAATCCTGATGATTTACAGAGGTGATGAATCTTCCAATTTGTATAAAGCCTGCCTTTTGAAAGCATCTCTCTGTTTTTGAATGTGTGTAATTGTTACATTGTAACAGATATCCACATCACTATTGTGTGGGTGTACAAGGCTGTTCTGATATTTATGAAGTTTAAAGTTAAAATCCAACAGCCCAAAAGTCAGAAATAAGATGTGTACCTTAAAAGGATGGGATTTTTTGCAAGACTGAAAACTTGATATTTCCTTTGCATGCTGTAGAACTGACTCTGCATAGATATTGCAAGTAATATTCTGATTTTTTTTTACAGTGTAAATGTTGGTTCTAACAACAAGCTATCTTCCATTGGAAACTCCAATTTTCCTAACAACATACTTCGAACTTATGAATATTGCATCGTAACCTTTTATCTATTAAAAATTCCATCTTAACAAAGTTTAGACATCACACTACTATTCTCTGCTTAAAGGGTTAGTGGACCGCAAAGTCTTCAATATTTAAAATCTATTTATAGAGACTCTTTTTTTTTAAATATATAATTTCTGTTCAGTAGGAATCCATTTCGTTGTCTTCACCAAAGATCTCAGATCAGTAAATACACAAATGCTTTGCCCACGAAACTCGAACAAGTGTTCATTTTTTCTTTAAAAATCCTTTTTAAAATTTCCTCCGCGAATACACCTACCGAGGAGAACTGTTGCTATGGCTACGTGCTGTTGTGTTGTTGTTGTTGTTTTTTTTTTTTTTTTTTTAAATCTACTTAATACGGACTAGCGAGAGATTGAACTTGTTACGGAACTAAGCGAGCGGGTGACACGTTAGTGTCGCTGACCTATCGATTCAGCTGGCGCGCACTCAGTTGGCGGCGTCTTATTCAATTGGATAACGTCAGCCCGTCCATTATCTGTCTGCCCGCCGCCATAAATCACGGGCACCCAGTGCCATCAAGGGGTTCGAGGACCATCGCTTCCCGCCTCCCTTCACTGTTATACATATTTTTACGGGTGGTTTATTTCTCCAGTGTTAGTTTATTTAAACAAACGCAACAACAACAATAACCGTAACGGTAACGCTCGGCGGACTCGGGTGGCGCCGGAAGTCACGTGAAGTTCTACTTCCGGATAGGAGTGGAGGGCTGAATGGACCCGTGTTATTCTTTTGTTCAGCAAAGGTGAGCCGTTCTTAGTTTGTGCCGGTTTCCTCTGTTGTCATTTCTCCCCTGAGGATGGGATGATGCTGTATGCAGAGACGGCGGAATGGTCTAAATATTTTAAAAGAGTTAGGGGGGGGGGGAGAACAAGACTCTTCGAGACGCGCCCGCTCCTCCCCTGCCCAGGTAATTTTGAAAAAGAAAAAAAGTCCTATTGGTTGAAATTTAACGATTTTAACTTAAAAATTTGGAAAGCGGGACATGGGGGTTCAAAAGCGTAACTGTCCCGGCAAAATTGGGAGCTCTGGTAGCCGTTTGCTGGAAAAGGGGAAAGGATGGTTCGGCCATCGTTGGTATGTATGTATGTATGTACCTGTTGCGCCATACTATGTTGAATACTTGACTGAAACCTGGAATACGACTGTCGGGCGTAGCTCGTAGACACCCAGTTCGTGTCGCTGCTCGCAGGCCGTTGGGAAATTAGAGCCGGTTGAGATGCTGCAGAAATACGTGTGCATAATCGTTTGTCAAACTCCCTAACAATTACCATCCATACCCTGAGGCTGCCACCACTAAAATGAGTGGTGGGTCGGGAAAGACACCCACCCCTTTGACAGTCGCGAATATTTCTGAAATCTCAGATGAACCGGTGCTGAACACGACTAACGTACATCACCCCCCCCAGTTCATACCTGATAGAACAATGCACGGCTTCTGACAGCGCCCCCCCTCTCCCCCTCTCCCTCTCTTTACCGGTTGTCAGCTGACACCAAAGAAAACAAATGCTGTAGCTGTGTGTGTTTGCGATATAACTTAGGAACGCACCACAGGTTAACCAGAATGGCGGTGTTGCTGTCAGACGAATGGTTTCGTTCCTGTCTGCAAAGTGCAGGTGTAATACTGCTGTTTTTTGTTTTTTGTGTGTGTGTGGAAGGAAAACTGTTAAGGTGGGCGAGATTTGTTTGGTGGACTGTAGTGATCTTACAGGCGAGTTGACTGGGAGAGGATGAAGTCCAAGTTAGTTAAGAAGACCCGGAGGAGAGATACTCAACAAGTTGTAGGATCTGGTTTAGTGAATGTCCACGGCGACAGCCATCGGGGGGGGGGGGGGAATTGCTCCCCGGAGCCGGTTTTTATTTCACCACCATCTTTTAGATTTAATTCTTTGAAGGTCAGAATTTTCTGCGAGCAGGTCACGAAGTCGGAAAATTCTTTCTTTGACTCTAATTCTGGCTGTGGCTGCGTCCATCTCTCTCTCTCATGAGAATACAAAATTTCCATAAATCTTCAAACTGCTAATGTTGCAATACAATCAATAACACACCTTTTTATTTGTGAGGTCTGTGTTGTGTATCGATTATATGGAAGGAGAGAGAGAGAGTATGAAAATGTGGAGAGAAAGCCACATTCTGTAAGTAGATCGGTGAACATTGGTCTGTGTGCTACTTTCTCGGTTGGGAGGGAAGATGCTGGGGGGGGGGGAGAGATGTCTTTCCCGAAAGTCAGGGTAACTCGATACAGACGCGGAACTTTAGACCGCGGAGGGGAAATTCGCGATTCTGTCGGCCCGGCCCATCATCACCTCCTCCCGAGTTTTTATTCCCGCTGATGTTACACGAAATAATAAAGTGGAGGTAATAAAGTAAGAGAAGAAGAAAAGTCGGGTGAACGGAGAGACTGGCCGGACGAAAAATTAGGGTTCTGGATACGATGGAGGTTGGTGGTGGTGGTTTGGGGGGGGGATGGGGATGAAGAGGAGGAGGAGGAGGAGAAGGCGGTCTAGACGTACGCTACTCGGCAGCTAGCTAGGTCGATAACAGAGGAATAGACCTGGAAAAATAATTCATTGGGGATTATCATATTGCGGTGCCGTCCCGGCCAGCCAGCTAGCTGGCTGTGGTCGGTCGCTCTATCGATTCCTTTCTTCTCTCTCCCTCTCTGCTGCTGCTGCTGCTGCCGCCCGTGTACACGAATGTGACTTCCCAGACTCGCAGCATCCAGATAGCGGTGGAAGGAAGTCAGCTCGCTAATGAAAGTTCAATCTGATGATATTCATACGATCAGGGCGGTGTAATAAATTCGCTGACGATCGTTTGATATAATATAAGCCCGAATAATACATTGGTTTCCACTTAGTTTCTGTTACAACTATTCGATAGATATTTTATGTAGTTATTCGGTGTGGAAAAGTCTGGAAACGTCCCACTTTTGACCGCCGACACAAACTGGTTGTTATTTATTAACCCTAACCCCGCCACCCTCTCTGGCCTGGGGGAGAGGAGGAGGATTGGACAAGTTCATACCTAGGTTTAAAATATTAGGGGATCTGATATTAGTAGATGCATGCTGAATGAAAAGAAAACCCTGAATCTGAAAATATCCGACGAGTTTTCTATGGAACATAATTTAAAAAAAAAATGTTCAAAAATTCAGTTATTGTATGATGTGGCCTGACAATTACCCACAGAGGAAAAAGGCCAGCTTATTTTAATGTTAAGTATTTAAAGTCTTGGCTTCATTTATATATTTATATGTCAGGCGATCAAGTTCTTTTTTGTTCATAGATATGCGTATTTGTACAGAAAATAATGCAAGTATGGAGGTAACTGTTTTATTTGCACACTCAATGCAGATATAGTGTAAATCCTAGCAATATTACAAGGCAATTTCCCCCAACCTATGTATATAACCCTGTGTAAACACTATGCACTCAGTTCTCTATGAACCTGTGTCCTGATGCTCTTGTTTCTAAACACTTAGGGGGTGAGACACAAAAGGGAGCTGTAATAAGCTTTATAGTAGAACAGCTGAACTCGGATGAATAAAAATAAAGTAAACCTTTTTTTAAAAATTTTTCTTGATCTAAAATAAATACCTGATCTATTTGCACAACCTGAGACTGCCTCGGCTTCTTACTTGGCACTAATGGGATTTCACCATATCTGACACTTAAAATTTTTTAGTGGTGAGTTTACCAATAATGATATTTGGAGAACAGTGCAGTAGGAGCTACTAACAGCAATAACTATGTATTAAAGAGTATTTGAGAGACTGGGGCTAGTTGTAACAAAATGAACCTACTTTCCCAAAATTTAAAGATTTATTAGGCCAATAATTTTGTGTGCAATGCCTATCTCAAAGTTGTATAGATCAAGCAGAATTCAGAATTGTGATGCTTTTCATTGTTAAAACTTACTCCAAAAGTTGTGACGAACACTATCTTTACTGGGGAAAATAAGTAATAATATTTTGCATTTTATCTCATTTTTTTTATTTAGTAACAGAGTAAAAAAACAAATGGTAACTTTACAATAAATTTGTATTAGATTTTTGTTAACACATTTCAGGTATGCAAAAATAGCATTTTTTACAGTAACTGTTAGCTTTGACAAACTTGTAGGCTAGTTGTCTTCTGCTGGACTGACCCATATAACAACTTATAGCCACAAGACACTGACAAGCTTTTTTCCATGTTTATTGGCAGCACCTTTAGTGTGTGATAACAGTACCTTCTGTCCTTCATTAGCTGAGCTGTACGTTAAAAAACACTAGGTGAGACTGAACCATGATTAGTTTTTTTTTCCTTATAGTGCCTCATCACCAAGCTGGCTTATGTTCAGTGTGGATGTAGACCTAAAATTTAAAAAAAAACCCAGAATTTTAGGGTTAATTTATCACATGACATGTTATTACAATTTCAGTATCATGTCATGTAAATGGGTGGGTGTAATTAAATATTCTGACAGTTTTAAATAAAGAATTGTGCATGAGCCAAATCTTACATCTTGATGCTTCCAGTTAATAAAATGGCTTTCTCCTGATTTTCCCAGAATTACAAGGTTGTAAAATCATGTGATAGTCATGTGACCTTAATGTAATAATTCTTTCTAATAGAGGTTGCGTTACAACTAACTAATGTTACTTTTGATCCAGGGTTTTCCCTATAGTCAGCAGATGTCTGAATGAATGTAATATAATTACCTGTAATCAAATTTGAGGAGGGTGTATCAAGTTGGCTCAAGGTTCTGGCTAACTGGATGGTTGCTTGGGGCACCATATGAGAAGGGGTTATGAACAGAGAAAAACTTAATAAGTAAAAAAGAAAACACAAATTATTTGACATGGAGTCAAAATGTTCAAGAGTGTGTGATTCTTATATTGTGATAAATGAGGTTTGCTAAGTTTTAATGGCACTGAAATTCAATTTGCCCGAGGCACCGACAACCCTAGAGCTGGTCCTGGATGTGTTAATCAAGAACATGAACAGGAGCGGAAACAGCTTAGTCTGCTGATTAAGAAAACTTAAGGTAATATATTCGACAAATGTTGTTTGTCTTTGAAGCAAAAAAATCCCAGTATCAATTGTTTTGGAATTCTGTGAATTATCTCTCTCAACATTTTAGGGCTCAAGGGGCTTAGAAATATCCCCATTTTGTTTTTAATTTTAAAGACAACTAAAGGAGATAATAAAAAATCACACCTTGACCAAAAAAAAAAGAAAAAAAAAGGTAAAAGCATGATTTCTGTATAACAGATAAAGTGGCCTGATAATAAAATTATTAAATGAATGATTGTTAATATTTGGTATTAATCGTTCATCTTGTACTAGTTCTCAAATTTAAGAAAAAGGAAGAAAGACACTCAAGATTTTTTGTTTCAGAGAAATAGGAAATGAAGGGGGTTTATTTCCTTCGAATTATCAGTATGTGACCTAATTTTTAATACCTGCAGAGTCATGTGAATTAAAAGACAAGTCCTTTTCATCTTGATCAACAATCAAACTCTCTGATAAAATCTGGCATAGCTCCCCAATGACTCAGGTTTCACCCTCCCACCTGACTGCATCATGTCAGAACAAGATTTTCTGGTCTGTTCCTATGTGCTCATATTTGTAGGTTTAAGGTCCCCATAGGAACACACTACATCATTCCAGTATATAATCAGACCTTTCAGTTTTTCAGAGACTTAGTGTAGTTTATTTCATAGAGATGATTGTTTGCTCTGTGGAGTCAGATTCATACAGCTTGTTCAGTTAGTAATGGACTGGCTCATGGAACATTGTGACGGCGCTATGGAGGATAAGAATATTCCCCTTATGGCTATTACATAGACGATAAAGTACAGACACAAATGAAACCGCAAACCTTTCTTGAAAAATACGAAGCAAACTTAGAAAATATTTTAAAACACAATCATGAAATATAGCATAGTAGTTTGTAATCCTTCAAACTCTATATCAGGTGTGGGGCAACATCAGAAGTTCTAACTGCTTCAGTGGGCTGGATAAGAGTACATGTCAATGCAGGAATTTTTGAAATGAAATTTCATTTTAAAATGTATTTTATTTTTAAAACCAGCAAAAAAAAAAAGTAAAACACAAAAATCATACATTAATGATAATAGCAATGTTAATGTGAAAAATGGTACTGCTTGCAATTGTCGATGAGGTTCTCAATATTTAGAGTAAATTTGGACATGCAGCCGAACGCTCACCTGTTAACTTTGCTTTGTCTCTTCATCAGCTAGAAAGTTTGTTTGCAAATGTAATGTATTTCCAACATCTTTGAATATCTTTCAAGTTGCAGAACTTTGAATCACTTAATGATAAAAATTTGGCAAAGTATGTATTATCATTCTTGAAGTCAGTTGGTTTTATTTGAAGGTTTTCTGAAGCCTTTCTGACATCATAACTGAAAGGACAAGTCAACAAGGAAACTTTGTTTTCATTTTTTTAATCTTCAAAATGGTGACATAACTCTTCTAGTAAATCTCTAAGGGTTTTATTAAACTTCTTAACTGTTACAAAATGTGCAAATCTCTCTCTCTTTTTATTTATCTGATTTGAAAATAATAGCAGTTTTGCTTTAAAAGAGTACTCCAGAATACATCTGAAGAATAACATTTCAGTTATTTAGACGGTGAATGACATCAACTAGAAATGCCAGATCAATTAACCGATCCTTTTCCTTAATCTGTGAAAACTCTTGGTTTTTTTCTTTCAATTCCAAGAATATTACAATCTTTCTGAGTCCCACATACTTGAGAACTTTCCCTAAACTTAACCACCAAACACTACTATGGCACAACAATGTGATTTGCATTCACATCTTCAAGTACACGCTCAAACTGTCAATGGTTCGAACTTCTTGTTTGTATAAAATTAACAAGTTTTACAACCATGATTACCATGTGCTCCTGATGAAGAGAAAACTATTTCTCAGTCAGGACACTTCCTTTACTGTCTCTTGAATTCTTTTCAAAAGACCCAAGTTCTTACCAGTAAATAGATGTTCCATCTTTGGTTATTCTGATCAATTTTTCCTCTAGTAGTTTATATTACTTGAGAGTTTGTGATACCCTGTCATATAGGTTCTCACCTGTTATACCCTTCATTGATTCCACAGTAAGTAATTCAGTAATAATTTCAAATTTTTTGTTCACTCATAAATAGAGCTGTGTCACTTACATCACTACTGTCAACCAGCACTATACAAAACAGGGCAAATAAATGATTTAAATGTTTTGTTTAATTGCATTTTCAAAAAAATTTCAACTTCTATGTGACAGTTATTCTGAATAGATTTGTTTCCAAAAGTTGTTTTGTTTGTCGAACACACTACTTCAGCTACATCCACCATACAGTTAAAAAATAAATTCAGTTTGAGAACAGTTTATTGTGCTTTATGTTGTTATATGCCACAACAAAACTTGCTTGAGTTCCATTTCTTGTACTTTGATCTGAGAGTAAACACTGTCATCTTGGTAGCAACAATACCAGTTCTTCAGCTTTCTTGGCTCTTGTATCTGGAGACAGGCTAGCACAGTAACTTTCATGCTTTGGAGTGGTATTTCAAGTTGCAATCCTTGAATACAGCAATTGTAGCATAAATCAAAAACAGAGTTAGGGTCTGTAAAAAAGAGATTTTTCATTCCACTCATTAAAAACGCTGCATTTTCTGTCTATTTTTTTGCTTTGTTTGTGCACTCATTCTATGAGGATGTTTACACTATAATAAATACAATTACTGTAAATTTTCAAACTCTGACGAAAAACTGGGCTTGTACTCTATAGCCACTCAGATAATCTCTCAATTGTTCATGATTGCCAAAATCCTGCATGGCATCAGTCTCCCATTATTCTTATTTATGATAGGTGAAAATAAACTTTGGTCAGCCAATCAGTTTAGTCCTTATTTAAAACTATCATCTTTTCATCTTTCCTAATTTGAAGTCAGTGGGGCCAATTAACCCTTTAATTACCCCATATTTTTATTGCTTAGTGTCTTAGCCTACCAACTTCAAGAATTAAAACTTGCTGGCATAAAGCAATCCATATGGCCTTGCCAGCTGCTGCTGCTATCCATGCCTGTGTCTAAAAATAGCTCAAATGCCAGCAAGTAATGCTGAGGTGTAGATAATGATGTATGGTGCACCTATTGGTTCAGATCTGTATTCAGTTTAGAGTAACCTCACTTGTCAACTACTGTTGATGGATGCCAAACTGAGAAATTGCACTGTCAATGAAGGCACCATTAAGGACTAATTTCATAGCCCCATTCTCATAAATGCTTTGCAAGCCAGATAAAATCTCTGCAGGCCGTAGTTTGTCCACCCTTGGTTTATATTAATGTAACTTGTACCATTTATTTCATACAGCAACAGTTATAAGCATTAAAAAAAAACCTACATTAGATTATATGGGTTCACATTATATAAACCTGGGTTTTAGGTTTGCTGGGTTATCCAGACAAAGGTGTAAACATTTGTTTCAGTGAGTTTGCTCTCTGTTTTCACAGAATAAAACAATAAAATCTCACAAAATGAAAGTTGATCCTCAGTGATATCATTAATCATGTCATCTCTACAGTAATGCCATTATTAATTATCTCAGTGATGTATTATTACAGTAATCCACAGTGATGCTATTACCACTAAAATTCAGTAACGTCATTACTGCAATCCATGGTAATGTTACAGATAGCATTTATCACAACTTTGTTTTCAAAAGTGGTGGGACCTGACTTCAATGATTACTCAAGTAACAACAAGGAAGGATTTAAACAGATCCCTGATATGCGACAGTTAGAATTGTCCTTAGCAGTTTTACTTAAAACTATCCCTACATTAATTCCTTGCTTTTTCTCATCTAAAAGGATAAATTCTGAAAAGTTCTCTCAGATTTGTAACTGTTTATTCAGTGAAGCAAACATCAATGTTTAATTTTAACTAAAAAGATCATTAAAACAAACAAATTTTTTTTAGCTTAGTTATCCTACCATGAGATACCAGAACCACCATGTTTAGAAGATGTCTCTTGTATGACATGCCATGAAAGAGAATTATTCTGTTGAAATTCATTTGCTTTGTGCAAATATGAAAACAAATACCATATAGGGAAGCTTTTCTACTGAAAACCGCAGCATTTGCCATTATCATGCAGAGTTTTTGTTTAGTTGTGGGTGTATGGATGATCTTGTTATTCCACGCCAAACCTAAACTCATAACGTACTAAAACGGCACAAGGATGTAATGTCTGTCTTGTCAAAATGTGTAAAAACTGAAACTGGATATATCTCCATATTTACTATTTTTGTTATTTTTTTCATGGACTTGAGATATATGGAGTCATGTATGTTTTTAATGGCCATTAAAAGAAAACACAATTATGTGCTGTTTGTTAAATTCATATGGGGTGTGTGCAGCTGTTCAGCAACAATCCTGGAAAAGCTGCGTAATTCTGCTTTATGATAGCAGTAGCTTCGTAACTGCCTCTTCTCACAACAATGCTGTCCTGAGAGTTATATCTACTAAGTCAGCATTCTGGAATGCTTCTGCTGGTAAGTAGAGTGACATAAGTCTCTTCACCACTATCCTCTCCTGCTGATGGTTAGATTCAGGGTAATAAAAGGGAAAAGAAACTGCAAGCAGCTGTCAGAGACCAACTATCAACACAACTGATGCTATTAGTTCATGTTGCCAGCCACATACAGAAAAACAACTTAGATCAAATAAAAGTGCTGTTCTTATTTTCATCTTGAATTTACACTGAAATACCAGCAAGAGTTTGATAACATCTTCAGAGTTACAACAGCCGTTGTTTTAAAAGTATGGCTGTCATCATTGTGTAGTAAGGAAAGCAAGAAGAGAACAGCTGTGTTTTGCTTCCTGATATTTCTAACATATCTAAAGCTATTTTTTTACAGTCTGATAACCCTAAAATCATGTAAAGTTTATATTGGGCTAGTATTTCTTGACTGCCATTTTGGTTGCACCCAATGCATTGTTATCAAAATTTCTCTCCCATGTTAATGTCTGCTGTACTTGACAATTTTTTTACATATATAATTCACTGCTTCTCAGGTGATTCTTGTCCATTTCTCACTGATGGCCCATAATCTTTTAGCTGTCTCACTGGCACAAGAGGCAATCTCTATCTCTTCGCAGTTGCTGAAATTGAATAAGAATAAAAAGAATGTAATAAATGAAAATCCACAATATTTAAAAAAAAATTACTGACCTTAAATGTTAGAGAAAATTTACAGGTAATCTTGAATAGCCAGTTTAATGATCACAAGTACTTTTTTTTTTGTGTTTGTGTAATTACAAAAATAGCAGCAAAAACTCTGTCTGTTAATCCAGGCTGTCCTGAGCAATGTATACATTAAAATGCATGCATTGATTTTTTTCACAGCAGTTCTAAAAATTGCTTCAAAGCCCAACCCTGGCCGAGCCATCTCACTTTGTATTGATACAAAGTGTCACCGTATTCCATTTCTATCTCAGAGAGGGACTCCTCTTGTGATTGGCAATGTTTCTAACTGTGACTGTGAATGAAATAGCAATTTTACTGCTCAAAAATTGATGATAAATGATGCAGTAAAGTTGCATGGGAAGTTTTGACATCTAGTTTCTGCATTTCCCTCATTTATTTCCCACCATATTTTGTGTGTCATCTGTTGTCCTCAGGTATTTCCAATTCAATTAAAGCAAATTTACCATTTTACATACTTTGAGGAGAATGTCTTTTTCAGTACAAAGTTTGCTGAAACATGCTCACCTAACCACGAGTCTGCCAAAAACAATTCAATAGTAGGGCCTAGCAATTTTTGGTGCTATGTTGACCATTTGCACTAGGTCTTCAGTATTATGATTCATTGATGACAGATTATGGCTTTGTAATCCATTTGGTTTCTGATCCTCAGCTGACATAAATTTTCAAAGATTGTAACTGTGTTGCATCTGGCTTTTCAGTTCACAAGTCATCACATCTCAGTCCACTTGAACAATTTTGTAACCACTTAGCTTTTGGTTGCAAATCCACATGAGCCAGTGTTGTCAATTTGGATGAGAGCTTTGCTTCTTGCTGTAGGTGCTGTTTGTGGACCATGTTCCGTCTTCAATTATTTTGATGAACCTTTCTAGTAGTCCATAGGTTGTGGACTCCTGCATTACTGAATGTTATTTAGACATACAAGGAAACAAGAAATTGAAAGTTACAAGTTTTACTTATGATATGTAGGTATACAAGTAGAGGAGTTGAGCATTATTTGTGACAAACTGATATATATGGGTAACAAGATATTGAGTGATATTTATAACATACTGGTATAAATGAATAGCTGAAAAGCTGCTATTAGTAAACCTACAAAAGAGGTAAAACTTTATGGAATACCTTTTCTGGAAGATAACTCTGGTATTTCTTACCTGAAATATCTTCCAGATACAGCTTTGAGGCTGGTGTCAGTGGCACAATAGAGTGAAGTCTGTGCACCTTGCACAGGTGTCTTCATTATCAGCCAAAAGAAAGGAGCAAGAAAGAAACTGGAGAAATAGGACTTGTGGATGCTGAGGTGTCTGTTTATCTCTGTTTTTGCTAAGCCAGGGTAGACTGCATTTACAGTAACTCCAGTCCCTGCAAAATAACAACAGCAGCTTTCCGGTATCTTCAAGAAAGAAACAACATAAGCAAGCAAACTTTTCTGAATATGCTGTAATTTTAAATCTTTACTCTCAACTTACTTAACGTGCTTTGAGAGAAGGGTGGGTGGCTTTACTTGTTTCATGGTTGAAAATTCTATTATCAGTGAAAGCATTTTTCATATATGTTAAACAACAATTTCATGAAAAAATGAAATGGTGATTATAAACTTTACAAAGTAACAAAACAAATAAGCAACCTCTTAGAATAATAAAAATAGCTGATGCTCTTTATTGGAGGAATTCCTCCCAAAAAGTATTTTCATTTATAGAAAGTCCACAATTAAAGTTAATGTGCTTTTAAACGGTCTATTTGAAACAACTTCACAAGAATGTTCATCCTAAACATTGATGTAGGTCTTCAGGGACCAAAGAGAAAAAGCTCTCCAGACTAATAATGGGTCCAATCATTTCTGATTTTTTAACTATAAAATTGTATCAAAGTTGTAGTGTCCAGTAATCTGTAACATTAACTCCAGCAAGATTTCTGGCAGTTATCTTTTAGACCAATTTTACTACTTCAGCTTAGATAGCACTGCATTGTCGGAACATTTGGTTAATTACCAGCAGAGAAATCTGCATACATCACCTTCGATCTTAAGTTGGAAGATGGTCTTTTCTCCACAATGGCATTCTTCTACTCAAATCTCCATAAATATAATATTCTTCAAACAGCCATTTTATGGGTTTAGCAAATATAACAAAATAAAATTCAACAGTGATGAAAATCTAAGAGTTTTCTCTCAAATACACCATTTCTAAAAAGATGCTAACTTATTAAACTTAATTTTCTCAGTAATGCATAAATTTGATCTCATCTGCCAAAAAATTGAAAATTAAACAATGGATGGTCTAAACGACATTCCAACTTATACTCGCTAAGAATCAAATGATTATTAACACGATAAATACAGTATTACATCTTATACTAGTAAAAATTACTTTGTCCCTAACTCTAATCCTCTTTGTATCCTCAACCACAGTGTGACCATATTTCCTTCAGCATGTTCAGGTTTGAGATGCATGTGAATATAAAACCCACTGGTTTTTGTGTAAATTCCAATGTGCTTCATTTGTCATTTTCGCATTTAGGGAGTGCTACATTACCAAATAGGTCATCATTATTATAAAATGGCACAACAGCAACAGAGACAACACTTGATAGCCAAAGAACCTCCCAGAAGAATTGGTATGCTGGAGGCTGGAGCAATTCAACATCATGTAATAAATGACTTTGTTGTAAGCTAGAATCATGTTCAAACTTATGGCAGGGCTGCTAAATGATATGATGGGGGACAATCCAAGCTAACAACATTGACGGGATCACATTTTGGTTGAACACTCAAGAAGAAACCATTTCCAGGCAGCAACTTAGTTTAAATGTGACCTTCAAAATGCAACAGGCATTGATACAAACTGCATGTAATTGGTTCAGGCTAATGACATTTAGTCAAGAAAAGTGTGTATCTGCATACCAATAACCATGTGCTTCCACAAGCTACAGCAGAACTAGGCTGAATACCATGACGGAACAACCATGAGAGACTAGACCAATCTACTTTTTACAGAATCCATATATTTTTTTTAACTACAGATTAAATTTCTTTTTTTGACTTTGCAGATTGACACACCAGAGTGTGGAGATGACCAGGAGAGAGGTTTAAAGATGCCAACATTGCTAAACATGACTACTACAGAGGTGGCACATTGATGGTGTGAGGAAAAGTGAGCTAGGATGGTAAGACTGACATTCATGTTTTCCAGTACAGCACCATGACAGGTTTAAAGTACAGGGATAAGAATGTTGATGCTTATGCGTGAGCCCGTACACTATTAATATTGGGGATAACTTCATTCTCATGAATGATGATGCCTGTCTACATCATGTCTAGATAGTTGATAGGTAGTTAGCTCTTTCTCCAGACTTAAACCAATTAAGCACTTTTGAAACATCAAGTTGCACTGCAAGGCATCTTGTGCTACCACAAACCTTTCAGGAACTTGGGGACGTCCTTAAAGAAGATTAGGACAATCTGATCAAATCAGCCTTCAAAGGTTCATCTTGAGCATGAGACATTGGTGCCAAGCTGACATTCATGGTAGAGGCCCTCACAAATGCTGAATTAATTTCTGAACAGGAATTTTCCATTTTAAAACAAAATTCTAGATTTTGTACTCTCTATTTCAATAAATAAAAATCTTTGTTTTTGAGAAACCTCTATTGACCTGATGTGATGCTTAATGATATCTTTGACTTTTTTTTCCATCACTGTCTCCTTCAAGTATAGTTTATACACATTCCAATTTTTCATTCCTTATGGTACCTAACAACATTATGACATTGACATTATATCCCTTGATCCCTAGCAATCTTTTTAGTAGCATAGTTATGCATGACCAGTTTCACAGCTTTTACAAATATTGCACGAGTTATCCACCAAATTTCATTCTTTATACAGCGAAAAACAAGAAAGATAACTAATGCTGCTTTATATATATATAAAATATATTTTAGCAGTCATGTTATTTGAAGACACTTTTGAAAAAAAAATAAGGGAAATTTCACTGAAATGTTGTTAATTTTAGTTATTTCTGCTGTGGTGGGAAATACCCAAACTAATCATCCAGCTTCTGTGAGATGGAGTGTCAAATATTTAGTGGTGGTTGGTATTTCAACACAAACATGTTTATTACAGGATACAGTTCTGGTTGAGTCTAAAAATGCCAGAATGGGTTTGAGTAGATAAATTTTTAATACAGAAATAATTGTCTGTCCTTCTGTAAAGGAGACTGTTGTACAAAGACAGCTGATGGTACATTTTGTGTGTATATGTAAAAGGGATAAAGTAAACGCAGCTCTTTGTACAAGAGCAGATGCTGCTGCTCTTTATTTCAGCTGACTCTGTTCTTCATGACCACAATTGGGCAGCTCATACACTACAGCCTATAGATCAGCTTGCACACTTTTTACATATTTCAAACATTTGCAAATAATACATTCTTGAAATAAAGTGAAAACACACAATATAATTATATATATATATATATATATATTTTGCTTTAGTTATTTCCCTCATTACTTATCTAAATTACTGATGTGTAGCCAGAGACAGGACGGATAGTCGGTACCTTTCAATCTGTTGGCCAACTCCACAGTGCTGATGGCTATTGCTAGCTGGCTCTGATTGTATGCACTGCTTGGGTTGTAGTATTTTGCACTGTTCAGGTCATCAAAATTAAGCTCTGCTGCTCTGTGAGACAGGTGACACAAGTTCACTATCCGGCTAGGTGCTGACTTTCTCAGTTTGTCTGAAAGAAGGCCAGTCAGAAGGAAGTGACCTGAAGCAGAATAAAAGGCTGGTATCGGAATTAAAGATCACAGAAAGACAAAAACTAATAATCTACTTTATTTCATGTATAAAAACACACCTACCTATACCATGACTTTTAATGAATTTTTTATGGTATCTAAGGTGCTAAAGATAAAACAAAAAAAATCAAAGAAATTTAGACAAATTATTATATGCAATGATCCAATTTTAAGAACATTAACTTGCATATGAACAATAAAATTCAAATTATGCTAAAAAAATGTCTTTTTTTAAAGAATAAATTGCAGTATTAGCTAAATATCTGAAAATTCTTTAGAGATTAGTTTGTGCTCTAGTTTCTCTTTAATTAACAAAAATATTTAAATATTATTTTCAAGAAGAATTCCATGCAACAGGTGAATAAAAAAACTTGTCTCCCCAGTAAGAAGCCATACTTTAGTTCAAAGTGCTTTACTAAATTGGTGGCAAAATAGTAATGTTTCTACAGCAGTAGACTAAAAGAATCATCTCTAACTATTTACTAACAGAAGAGGTTAACTTTGAACACAGCATACTTCTTATCTACGGTTGTCCTTTTATTTCAAACAGACACTAAGCTTTAGCCAGACACCAGCACCCGCTGCTTTAATCTTCAGTCAAAACCAACAACACATTCCTCCATTTGCTCATACTCAACAGAATATTTGTTAGAAACCTGAAATATTTATATGGCTAATATATATGCATCAAAGTGAAGGATAGGGAGAGCTTTCCCTGCTGAGGCTGCCACTCTCTCTCCCAAATTTGATTGAGTACCACTGAAGAGGCTCTGTCTGTATCCCTTTCTAATTTTGCAATAGAAGAAGAATGAATTGTAAAAGGCCTTTTACATAAAAAAACTCGATTCCTTAAAAAAAAATGCAACAACAAAAAACTACAAAACTTCATATAAGATTGTTATTCCTAAAATAAATACTAATGTATTAGTGCAATAAGAATTTGCTTTCTTGATGTAATGGTAAAAAAATTAAGAGCGATTAAAAAAATAGGTGTAAAGAAACAGAATGAGAGAGGGAGAGAGATGAGAGGAGAGAGAGATGAAAAAAGGGAGGGAAGGAGAGTTGTAAAAAGAATCCCTCCATGCATATTTAGCATGTCCCAGACATTCATAAACATAATATACATGTAGTACCTGTCTACCCTTCAGTCTTCAATTAACTAGGTTATATTATGACCTATATTTGTTTATTCAAAACACAGTTTTCTTACACACACACACACACACAGCACACCCTTATCTTTTTATTTGCTCTCTAGACCTAAATGCTGTAGCAGTGAGCCTGCCTTCTCAGTTTGGCTGGTGTTTGTGCTCAGCAGTCTGTGGATTCAGCAAGGGTCAAAGGTTGCGCAGTCTGCCAACAGGCTGGCACTTAGGAGTAGTTCTCTTCCATGGCTGACTGGCAGGTGTCACTGCCTGGACAATGTATCAGGCTTGCTCCTTGAACATTTCTCTGGTAACAGATTTATGTAAAAAACAACAACAACAAACTGTCAACAGACCCCAAGAGCCTTGTATGTCTGCAATATCTACATGCCCAAACAACAGAAAGCAAACTGCCCCATGTAGGTTTCATCCTTTCCACCCTGTTACCATACTTGAACTACTCCCTAGTTGTTGTTGTTTTTTAGGAGATATTTTAAACACATTTTGTCGCCCCACTGGGCAAAGTTTTGCTGTAAAAAAAAAAAAAAAAATCCTACTAACATCTGACAATAAACAAACTTACTTCCTAATTAAAAATGATTTTTCTCACTGCTTTGAAGGGCATTTCAGTAAATTTAAACATTCAACACTTTAAAAGCATGTATGGGCATCAGTCTAGCTCTCCTCTCAAAGAAACCACAAACAGCTGTGTCACGGCTATGTTTGTATGAGTTCCAAAGTCACTACTTTTCTACTCGCATCTGCAGCTAAAACACAAACAAAGATGGAGGTCTGCAACATGCTGATAGTTTTGTGACTGTCAATTTATCATCATTGAAACTGCATGGGCCCCAATTTTCCTTTGATTTACCTTCACTCCTTTCTGATTTTAATGCATCAAAACACTTGCAGTATTTGTCTTGCACAGGTGGACAGATGAAACTGACTGAGATAATTGGAAACATATTTCCTGCTGAGTAAGTTAAGGTTTTTCCAAATATTCCAATGTAAAACGCATTCACAAACTCTCATTTTGTCCCCATACTAAAATTCTGAATTTAATTTTATTTACAAATCTAAATAAATACATATATGAAAATGGACTTGCAGGCCTCAAATATGGTTTTAGAGATTCCAATGAAAGTTAAGAGACTTCGTGCTCCAACTAATGGATCACCAAAAACAGTGTGAACTTTTGTTTGTAAATCCAGCTCCAAACTTCAAATTCACTGTAGAAATCTGCTAGAAGCCCACAGAAAGAAAATGAAAGAGGCTCAAGATGGCAATGAATTTATGGCATAAAAGTATGTTAGAGAATAGTGCTTGAGAAAAGTATGAGGCTAGGCCTGCAGAAGATGGAACCAGAAATCAGATCTACTGATGGCAAAAAAAGTATGCATCACCTTTTGGAGAAAAATGCTATAGGATTAAATAGCATAGATGTCATATACCATTGATCTCCAGCAGCCAGAGACAATTTAATCTTCACAAATGTAAGATTAATTATGGATATCCTGAGAAATTGTTGAAAATAAATTAAGAAGATCTGGGTGACATAGTTTAACCCTCCCCATTTAAAAACTTTGGTACTTCAGATTAAAATGTTGATAGCTGGTTCTGTGAGAGGAGCTGTGTGGAGTCAGCAAACAACACATAATGGCACCTAAAGTTGTAAGAGTCAAGGAGTTGAAATTAAATCTCTTCCACTTAAGGAATAGACTTTCCAGATTAACAAGCTCAAGAAATTCAACCAATGTTACAGCATCTATCCATGGAAAAGAAAAACTGTAAGCAATATTCTGACACTTTGCCAAACCAATGTTGACCCCTCAGTTTATGGAAAGTGCTAACCAGGCATGATTTCCTTCAGGAGAGACAACAGAGGGAAAAATAAGTACAGCCATAAAATGATTGACTTTACCTGTCTCCAAGTGGCCTCTTAGTTAAAACAAAGAATAATAATCAATTTATAGATAAACCCAACCAAAATGATCAAAAACTAATAAAAATTTCAAATAAATAATCCATAAAATATAACTAAGAATCATCTATTAATTGAATAATACAATTGGAAGATAAAATTAAACATTATTATTTTAGATTTGTTTTTAGATACTGAAATCTATACTTGCACTGATGATTTAAAGTTCTTCCAACAAATGGGAGCTCTTATGATGAGCCAGCAGCATTAAACATCCCGAGCAGCTAACTGAAATCTTTAGACATAAGAATTAAAGTCTAACTATTTGAAATAATCACCTAATTAAAATCTTAATGCTGCAACTAGACCCTGAACATTTAAATTATTAAAACTCTACTAAGTGGATCTTTTACACATTAAGGGGGCTCCTGGGTCAGAAACAGAAAAATCTCTTCTATTTGACCTGGAGCCAAACAAATCACTTTAGTCAAACACACCATCAAAATTTACTATTCAGTTTTTATTCATCTGGTTGCCACGGAAATGGTAATATTTTTAAAATATGTGCAAAGGTTGTGGTAATGATTTCCCCTTAACTTTTTTTCTGTTTTATATAATTCTTTGCCTTTTTAAAATTCTCATTGTATTTATTACCCTGATGCAATTTCAGAATTTTTTGTCAATCCCAACCAAATATTTTTTTTATGATTACAAAGAGTAAATGTTTTGAAATTTTAAAATTCGAGAAGTAAAACAAAAATGTCAAAAGTTCGCAGTGATTTATACGAAAAATAAATGTGCTAGGGGAGCTATAAACAAGGGGGAAATGGTTGACTAAACACCTTTTTTGTTTAACTTAGAAATAATATTTGAGGTAGAAACTTTGTATAGTGATAGACAGAAGACTTTTCAATAAAGAACATTTTACCACAAGCATGGCAGAAACTCACATTTTGATCCATAACCCCCTCAAAGAATTAAAAAGAACACTTGATTTAAATCATGAACTTCCTCTTAATTAAATACTGATTATCTCTGGTGAGAACAGTTAAATCAAGTACCTAACAAATTCTCAAACTAAACACATGAATTAAAGTTTAACACTTGAACTGAATACAAATCAACATACTTAAATTCTGAATACATGAAATAAACACCTGAATTAAAATTTGAACAGGTGAATTAAACTAGAATGTAATCAGTAATACCTACCATCCAATCTGACTGTGCCTCCATTAGAAACAGCCTATAGACTTTTTGGCATCAAAGAGAGACAGAGCACCAGCTTTGTTCTGTCAGAAAAACTGTCCCAAGTATAGGTTACTAATCCATTTTAAAACCAAAACCAAAACAATGATGGTATCAGGAGAGAAGCTGGACAAAAGATCTCCCTGTAAAGTTGATGAGTGTGAGTATTCACTATGCAAGCTGGTGTCTTTTAAATGAAGTAGCAGTGATACTGATGATTGGTTGCTCAGTTAGATTCACGGAGTAGAGAGAAATTGCCTTACACTAGGTCTCAAAGTAAAAAAGCCACTGTCAAATGGTGACTGACTCATAAAACAAATTCTTATGGAAGAATTTCTTTGTTTTCACTGACAACACAACCCTATCCTCTGGTCAGAAAGGGCGAAGTCTCACCACCTGTGTCTTTTTTTTTATAAAGATATTTCATCACAAATATGATCAAATCCATATTTAATTTACTCGTGAATCTGAAAATAAAGGATTAGCTGGGAAGATTGTTGGATACTCATAACTCTCTTGGAAAATACAAAGAACCAGTTCAAATAAAACTTTATTGGGAAGTGCTGACAGCTGAAACATGACAGGATGACCCCTTCCCACTTTTTAAAAAAAAGCATATAGATAACACCAAGGCAGAGTGTACATAAAACAGCATCGTAACTGAAATCAAGAAAGAAAGTATTATACTGAGAATTATCCAGAACATTAGCCACTTACCTAGGAAGTTCACTCCTAGCTGCTGCTCAAATCCATCCACTGTCAGTGTCTTTGGACATCTCATAACACCTGCATTGTTTATGAGAATATCTATGTGGGACTCACCTGTAAATGAAGAGAAAAAAATTCTTAATAAGTAAAAAAATTAAAAGGCTGATAAATGGAATTAACTCAGCTTATTATTGTTTCTGAATAAAAAAAAACAACAACATGCATATATTTGAAATTCATAAGACAAAAAAAAATACTATAAATCATTAAGGTCAATACATATAGAAAACATGCAACAAGAGAGGTAAAACTTGTACAAGTACACCATTACTAACCAGTTCTGAAAGTATTAGTTTTAATCAGGGCAGCCACAAGAATTGTAGAAAACATCAAAGCCATCTCCCATCACAAAATGGAAAAAAATGAAGATAAAACTCACAATAAATATAAATAAATATGACAAAATGAACCCCTCCAAAATCAGTTGTGGAAAGGCACGAACTTTTATTTTTGTGTGATGCATTGTGAGAATGGCTGCTTACATTTTGTCAGTGGCTTATTTTTCAAGAACTGTTTTAAACACTAATGTATCAGCAGCCAGTAAACGTGTGGTTAGAGAGCGGCATTAAATAAACAAAGTGAAGAATCTTTACAAAAAGACAGTTCAAGAGCAGATAAATCCTGCTGCCATTCTTATACATGATGCTTGATGCTAATACAATAATTTTCTCACCTTAAAACCTTAGATATCAATCTTAAACGACCTTTTCTCTCTCCACATCCTTGTATATGTAGCACAAACCATTTGAAAAAAAAACACAAACAAACCAAATTGAACCAAAAAAATGGTCAGGAGTGGAGTCTATTCATCACATCCATGCAATTTTCAAATACTGTAAAAATACATAAAGAGCCACTCTAGTATCTCGATGAATTCATAGAGCAGAACTACATTGAAAGAAAACAATAAAAATATTTAAAAAATAATTTGGTTTTTTTCTTTTTTTTCCAGAAACAGATAATTATTGAAAACATTAAAAAAAATAAATAAGTCAGTTTAGAAAAAGAACAACAGCAATATCTGGATGTATATGAGTTTTCAAAGAATCAGAGCTTACAAACTGAGAGATCTGGGTTTGAAACAAAATGTAGCTCCAACAAATAGATACTTTGCCTCATTATCATCTTTGGTATTTTTGTGGCAGATTGTTTATAACTTATGATTATTAGAACTGTACATAAATAGTTATTCCTGAACAAATCAACACTTAAAAAAAAAAAAAAAAATTAAGTAAAGTTTTTGTCATTTTTTGGTGGAATCTTTTTTTTCTTTTCCTTAGTTTTTCTTATTTAAAATTTAAAAGTGAAGAGAAATGTTTGTCCTAACTTAAAACAACCACAATAGAAACAGCAGCAGCAGCAAATGGAAGTCATGGACTACTGAAACTCCAATCTAGCCATCTGGAAAGTCAGTATTAGGGACTGTATTGAGAAAGTAACAGCACAGTCAGAAGTGAATAAATAACCTAAAAATTACTTTATTGCTGCATTCATTTTTGGTACAAATGAAGCAGGCTCATTCAAATTTTGAGGTGCCAGTCTTATACTGATGAGTATCTGAATGTAGCAGATGGTTTATAAATTCTTGATAACAATTTTTAGAAGAAATCCTGTTAGTTTCTTCAAGACCAACAATGACTGCTTTCCACCCTGAAGTCTGTAAAGAGGTTCTGAAACAGTATATAAATAACTCATCGATGCTGTCACTTCTGCAGTGGTATCCCCGAACAGATCTGAAGATAAGACAGGTATAATATTTTAAACTCTAGACGATGAAATTTCACATAAGTCTGCTCTTGATGAGATCCTAGGAAAGAGGTCAAAATGCAAGATTAGGAAATAAAATCAAGGAAAAATTAATAACAATTTAGCTACATTATCTTCAGAAAAAAGTTATCCACATATAATATATTGTCTTGTATGAACAAAATTTAGTTGGACAGTTTTGCAGGTTTGAATATGGCTTTCCGTTGTTCTCAAATATTAATACAATGAACCAGTGAAATGGGAAGTACAACAAATATTTCTACTATTTGCTGCTGAAAGTCAGCAGGAAGTGACTAATATTTTTAAAATATCTGTGGGGCAACTGAACAGTGTAGTTATTGAATAGTAGTATATAAAGAAAAAAATAAATCTCTCTACATAAGAAAGGTTAAGGGAGCAATGAGAGACTATGCTGCTTCACAGATACACATGATGGCTTCCTGTTTATTGCCCAATACAACCAGTAGTGCAATACTATAAATAGATTTAATTAGGGCTGTTCCATAATATTGGCTCTGTTTTTGCAGACAGGGTAATAACATCAGTTCTGTGAGGAAGAAGGGGACTGTTGGAACTGGTTGAGAAAGCATCCAACATCTAGTGTTGCTGTGAATGCTAAATTAAACTCACTAACTTCAAAGGATAAAAAGAGAGAAAGAAAAAAACAAAATCTGCCACCAAGTAAAACTAATCTCCAGATATTACCCACCATTTTCTGTTTTCAATGTAGGGGAGATAACTGTGGTTTAAAACTTAGAACAACATATATGTACATTTGCTCTTAATACAAGTAACTAGTTTTACTTTATAAATTAATAGTTATTTTGTTTTATTTATTTGTGTGGAAATCTAAGACAAACCAAAAATGTATTTGGAAGTCTCTAGACTCACTACCCCACTTAGAAATCTGCTGTGGAACAATTTAAAATTACAATCTAATACATCTTCGTGTGTGAAATACTGGTCTGAGACCTTGCAACCTTTTACCACTGGAGTTCTAATGCTCCGAATAAAATTGCTGTACAACTTTCAACACTCAAGTCTAGTCGCTAAATAATATAATGCTCTGTTTTCTGGAAGTTACCTGGGCAAACATTTTGTATTTTCTACAGTCTACATCTTCAGTGATATAAAGGTATTAGTCAAAGACCGCTGACAGAAGACATGGGCTACCTAATACAAAAAGGGGGGGGGGCAATACAACAACAGGCTGTCTAGCTTAAATAATTCTTTGAGATCTACCTAAAGCAGAAGTTTTTCCTCACTTACAACATTACTGTGGGTACCATGTATCATACGCTATGTTATTCTGAATCATAGTTATGAATGAAGCTATAAGCTTTTAAACAAAGGGTTTATTTTCTATTTTTCATGAATAAAACAAAACATAGCATTAATCACTGATAAGTAACAATAGTTTAGTAAGTCAACAAAGATTATGCCACAAACGTTCACAAAAATGAGAAACAAACACTGTGACATAAGCAGTTGATAGGCAGGCTCTAACACCTTGCATTATCTGATCATAAGAAAAATCAAATAAATGTTAGTTTTAAATGCAGTTAAATAAGATTTCTTTCACATCTGCCCTTTGCAACATTAAAAACAATTTTTTAAGCAAAACATAATTAAAAAAAATAATGGTCTTGGTAATATCTTTTATTCACTCTATGGAAAGAATGGCAACAGCAGCATCTAATCCCATTTATATGATTGATTCAAGATTTTCCATAATTCCATTTCATTTTAGAATTCTTCAGATAATAACAAGAGTGAAATATAACTGAAGAGCTAATGTTTTCTGTATATACAATAAAGAATAGTTAAAAGTTCATGTAAGGTTTCTATATATTTGACTGTTAGAATCAGACTATGCAGGCCCACTGTTGCCACAGTGAAAACTTCAATCATTCACGTATGCACTGAAATTTTAAAATTAAACCAAACCAATCTTAGTTTCAGTTGTATACAGCAAACAACCTGTTGTCCAACCCTAATGGGAGCTGGTCAGATACCTGGTTGGGACTGTTTTTAAACAAATGCTGCTGTGTATCCAACAGCTTCTTTCTTGTCCTTCCTTTAGTTTTGCTCAATAGTAAGAACTACTTGCTTTCTTTCTTTAGATTGATTCCTGAAGCACTAACCGACCTATTATTAGGCAACATACTGCAAGGATTGCAATTATTGTCACTGATAAAAGTCACTAACAATAAGGACAATACTGTACAAATGACCAACCAGCATCAAGCATAAAGGATGCCAGCCATCTGTCAAAAAGTGAACTTTTATATTCTGTTCTAGTGTCTATTCCCAAAATGCTTCATTAACTGAAGAAAAAGTACAAAGTACAATTCTGTGTTGAATTTATACTAAAATGATACAAAAGTGGTTTATATGTTGGTGATGGTATCCTATCTCCTAATTACTCAATCCAACAACTAGTTTATGGCAGACTTATGTGGTCAGAAAGGATCAAAGAATTAGCAGCTTAATGGTTTAGAACCCTTCTGATTAGAAGTGGAGAAAATTAAGGACCAGAGAAAATTTTGCATGCTAACAAACCGCAACATGTCACTGGGTGTTGTGGTTACTGAACCAAAACTGTGCTACCTACCTCTGCAGTTACTCTACCTGGTTCCCTAACATTCTTGTATCCAGTACAACACAAATTTTTACTAGTTCAATATGTACAACCACAATGAAACACTAACTAATTTCAGCAGTAATTTTTATTTTGTATATATTGTTGAGATAACGGCCATGTTAAATTCTGTCAAAATGTTGAGTAATTATCACAATGCAGAAATCAAATAAACAGAAGTGTAATGTAAACCGTTCACAGGCTAAAGGTTTTATTTCTTGTAAGAAAAAAAAAAAACATTAAACAAGCCAAGATTTAACAAACATTTGCACATTTTCACAAATAAAATATCTTAGAGCAAATTTTTGTAATGATTCACCTCATGCTTCCTGATCATGTTGAAACTTTGCAACTTAAGAGATGCTTTGTTCTCTCAAAATAGTATCCCTTCCTTTCTTTGTCTGTTGTTTTAAATATTCACTAGGTTAGATTGTAATATAGATGAGATTTCTTTCATTTTGAGCCATCTGAAAATAGTGACAAGGTGAAGGACTATATTGCATGTACTCCTGTTGTTGAATTTTTCTATAAAGCTATAGAGAACCCTGGTAAATATGGTCAGTTACTCAAGCTCTGCCCAACTTCCACTTACTTTCAATAATGGACTCTGCAAATGCTCTAATGGAAGCAATTGATCCAAGATCCAGTTTTCTACAATGAACATTCCGGTTGGCTGTTTCTAGAATAATTTCTGCTTGAGCTTTATCACACTTCTCAAGATTTCTACACGCTAGGATTACTTTGGCACCTGCAAACACACACAAAAAGGGAAAGATATGCAATTTAAGAAAACATGATCAAAAGCCTGGATGCAATCTTCACCAAATGACTGATAACTTCTAAACTATGGCAGACTTTGCTACTAGTGCAGATAACTAATTGGTTTTTATAGGCTGAGCATACAAGTCACAGACTTCCTGCCTCTCTATACACTCAACTGTACTAACTAGTATTGTCTGTTCAAGATTACAACCACCCACTTATTGGATAAGTACTAACTTATTGTTTTTCTGCAGTTCCTATAGCTGCTCCCTTGATGATTAAAATATGTAATGGTGAGCTATTTTTAAGTTACCACCTCTAGATACATTTTGGACTACCAAGGCATGTAAAGTACTATGATATCATAATCCACCTTTAACTACACCCTGCATACTTCCAATAGTCCTGTTTTTGTTTGGGATTTCAAGCAGTGTTTGAAAGTGTATGGGTTCTAGACAGCTACTTTTGCACATTGTGGGTGGATATTCACCAGAATATAAGCCACCCAGCTGAAAATTACTAGTTTGATACCTGATGTTTACAATTTGTTTATATTTATTTAATTTTGGTACTTTCAAATTTTTTTTTATTTTTGGAAAATTTGTAGCTAAAGTGATGCACATCTACAACATAGTTTGAAACTTTCAGATTTTAGATATTTTTTCTTTATAAGAAAAAGATGACAAGTGCACGAAGAGTTCCAGGTTTGATGTAGTGAAGGCTTTTCCAGTTCAGGTAGATTTCCAGCTGCCTCAGTGTAGACAGACACAAAAAGTTCTTGGCGCTCTGTTGTTTGGGGAAGGTCTGCAAGCAGTGCTGCAGAGGGCTAAAGCACTGGTCAAAAACCTAACCAGCAGGCCACTTGCGCAATCCAGAAAAAACCTAGAAATGCCTACTGTACATATCTGCAAATTATCACCACTGCTCACCAAGACAGCCCTTTTCAAGACTTTTAAACCCTGATGATGGTGATGGGAAAAGCTTGCTGAAATGTGGGTTCATCAGTTAGTTCAGCTACTACCACCAAGGTAAGGAAATTACCCAAACTGTTTATCTTCTGCTTCAATATAAAGCACTTTGGAATCTCATATTCAGCACTGTAAATAGCACAATGATGGACTGTGTGTGCTGTATGAATTCAGTGTCACTTACCGCTACAGAAAGGGAAAACCTAGGAAAAAACTGACCACTATAGAACCGAGTCTGTAAAACAAATTTTTATCTTTTTAAAAATTTTTTGAATAATTTTTCATGAATTCTCTACGTAGTAACCATAATAATGCCTTCACACACTTAAGAAAAGTGAATTATTTTATTTTATTATTCTAAGCTAAATATAATTTCAGAGAAGATTTGGATTTTTAGAAACTTGTGTGTCTTATTCCAGTACAAAATGTTGTCATTGTTTCTTTATTGAGAATTGCAAGAAACAAGATTTTATTCTGTCCACAACAACTGAAACCAAGTCCAGAATTTAAGAAAATGAAAATGGTCATTTATAATAAGGCCTGGTCCAGAAGACAGGAGGAGGAAGAAATGGTAGTGAAGGATTGATATAAAATGGATTCCTGGTCCTGAAAAAAAAAAAAAAACCGATTAAGAGCAAGTAAAATACCTAAATAACAACAGATGATGGTACAAGCAGATACAGAGGAGGTGCACTTTTCAGGAGAAGATAAAATGCTGACTTGTGTTTCCAAAATGTTACATGACAGAGCAGACATGATGCTGTTCTATCACATTCCAAAAAGATGTAAATTTTGTTTCTGTTCAAAGTTTGAAGTTAGTTTGCTCCTAGTAAAGTAGAAAAATAAGTTCCTTGTTATATGCTTCAAGCATAGCTATGTACACATTTAGACCTGGTGGTCTGAATTAACTTACAGTGTGAAGAAGAAATGTGAAGTATCAATGCTGAAAGACTCTCACATTTGGCAACCTCGTGTGTGATGAGATAATGTTACCTTTTTATTTTGATTAAGTTACCAAGTACGGCCTCAGCTCTCTTGATTGCAGTGTCCATAAAAATGATTCCAGGGCTAAGAGCAATAACATAAGTACAGTATTGAAAATAATTATGAAAACTAGGTATGAAATACAAATAACACATGACAGAATTGCATCTAATGTGTGAAAAAATGAAATGCTCCATAGTAGAGTCATGTGCTGATATAGTACACTGATTAGTTATGCAAGCAATCAGACAGCACCACACCTGCAGGAGGACTATAGAAGTATAGGCAGTTATATCATTGTAATATGGTGAATGTGAGGTGAATACTATGGCTCCTGGAAAAGAAATATCAGATGACAGGTGCATGAAAATCAACCTCTTAGCTAGTGAAGGCTACTCCATGTGGCAGATTACAAGACTTTGAGGAGGATATATGAAACTGGTGCTGTTGAGAATGGATGTAGTTGAAGAAAGCACAAACTCTCCAAAAGTTAAATTAAGTACCACCCTATATGACAGATGCAAGCCAGTAGACTTGTGAGCTGTAGGGTGTTAACATTTCTTCAAGAACAGTAAAATAAACAGTGTGTGTAGTTGGCCAGGCAACTAAACAGCGAGGTGGAAATGAAACAGTAAGATGATCAAAGCTGGATGAAGATGCACTTCACAGATGAATCTAAGTTTGAACTACTTGGCAGTAATCAACAGCAATTTGTTTGAAGATGGACTGCGTAGTGGTATAACAGTCAGTGTACAATAGCTACAGCTAAGTATGGTGGTGGATATGAATCATCACAAGTGTGGGGCTACATATCAGATAACGATACTGGAAATTTGCATACAGGTGAAGATGTACCGACTGCCAATAGGTACAGACAGGTTTTCATCCATCATGTTATTTCCTAAGGAAGGCATCTCATTGGACAGGGATTCATCTTCAACATGCCAGTGACTCCAAGCATACAGTATATATAGTTAAAATCTATTTGGAATGTAAAGATGCTGGAGGAATACTCACAAATATGCCTTAGTCTGCAGGAAATCCTAATATAAGCATCAATGAGGCTATGTGGGGTTATATGACTACTGAGGAAGTCAAATGGCAGCTAACCACCCTGGATAAATTGTGGAAAATGCTACAGGATATTTGGAACAATATTCCAGTCATACACTGATAACTTGTATGGAGGCATGAAAACAAGATGCCATGCTGTTTATAAAGAAAGGAACTCACACACAAAATACTAATGCACTATACAATGTATTCATTTTGTTTCTGTTTTCTGTAATAATGCTTTGGGTATGTTTTATATACTCTCTCAGTTGCAATTACTCATTATTTGTGCAAATTCTGTGTGTTTTCATAATTATTTCCATATATATAGATAATCTAATACATATTTTCAATAAATAACATATGTACGTCTGTTTACTCTTTCATAGCTGAACCATAACATCTAGAAGTCCCAGGTAGTTCAGAATCTGGCCAAGGTTTCAAGCTACTGCTCACTGACCTTGAAGGCTGTTTTGAGGCTATCAAAGGCCACTTTTCAAAAGCCTTACAGATTACACTTAGTTCACTGTACTCATTAAAAATAGATGATCTAGCAGCCTCAAATTATAATGAAGGTACCTCAGAATCAAAGACAGGATCCAAGGGTACCAGAGACTGGCCTCATTCCCTTTGAATTCAAGAGAATCCAGATCCCTATGAAACTCAGCTTTGCTATGACCATCAATAATGAACAGGGCTGACCATTTAACCATTTAAAGTTGTTGGCCTGATGGTCCTTGCTTTTCCCCTGGCCTGGACAACTGCATGTTGGATGCTCAAGAGTTGGCCAAAATAAAAATCTGTTTTGCTTTGCACCACAAGTAAAAGCACGAGGCTCTTATGGAACAAAGTTAAATTTAAGTGTACAGCTTATAGAATGCTAAGAAATGTATCATTAGCATCAATTCAATCTTCATTCAATGACTGTGCATGTAAACAAATAAAATCTGTTTTTCAGATTAATATAAAACCTTTTTTTATAAAAGCCATTTTTTCCTGTGCAGCCCCTGGGTACTCTAGCTAGTCAGGTATAACTGAGTGTCTGAGCCAGCATACCTCTGTGTGCCAGCCCTTTTGCTGTTTCCTTTCCGATTCCTGTGTTGGCACCTGTCACTATAGCTGTCTTTGCAGCCAGCCTTTCCTTTGATGGACATCTCCTGCCTGCCAAGTAATCTCTGTGAATATATATAGGAAGTGCACCAGTATTTGTAAGCAGACCACATGTACATGAAGAACAATTGTTAGACCATTCCACTCCATGTTTTCTCTATAACCTTAGAGACTGAAATCATTTCTCATGAAGTCTTGCACAATATCTTCACTCTGTCATCTGGTAGCTTTAAAGGGAGAAGGTGAGATAAATAACAAGGAGAACAGCAAAAATTAAGCCACCAAATCTTCCTAACTACTCTGCAACCTAATCTTTTTTACTTTTTAATTGTCCAAAAAAGTAGTATTTATTATAATCAAAAATTTGTTCAAAACAATTATTAAGAATAATAATCTAAACAAATGCCAAAGAAAGAGAGAGAGAGAGAGAGAGAGATATAGTCAACATGAAATCATGCTGTTTTAAATAATACAAAACATTAAACCAGTGACTATATTATTCAAAGTCAATGGTGTAATTCTTCCTTGAATACTTTGCTATATATACTGCTAAAGAATGGTGGAGCTTGGTTAGTAGAGGATGAAGTATGGCATTGAATGTTATTACTGTATCCTCTGGAGTATAAGCCAGGAAACCAAATTAAACTCATTTATACACCAGGCATTATACAATAACATATTTTAAGTAAAAATTTTTAATAAGTAAAAGAAAAATTATAATTAATTACAATTGCTAAATTCAAATGTAAGACCAAGTATAATATGTGTATTGAAAGAGAGACCGATTCATGAAAATGCAAAAAAAAGAAAAAAAAAAGTGGTTATTCACAAAATGATCTGCCTAATTGGATTGTGAAATATTTTTTACATCCACAGTTTGGATTGTGGGGATAAATGGATTGTGAAATTACTGTTATGGTTTTAAGATGTTTTACACACACGGTTTGGATTGTGGAGGATCTTCATTTCCATGCATATTTGAGATTTTTGCTAGATATGTGAATACCTTACCAAATCTATTATGTAATAAATAGTGATGATACATATTATGCTAATAGAAAAAATAAAAGAATTTAAGAGTTGTCTTAAATAACTTATTGAATAGTCATTAAGAGCATAAAGATGCATTATACCTCAAAGACAGTGTCTTAGGTGTGCTAAATTGTATTATCAGAAATAAATCTTCAGCAGTATACATTTTAGCTAGATCTCTTTTCTATTATACAATTACATGGAGCCAATGTTGTGTTAAGGATGTATCATGAAAAAGGTTTAAAGATTTATTAGGAATATTCTTAATACATGTTATTTCAGTTAAGAAAAAAAAGTTTGAAGATTCATTGGTTGCCTGGTTTGATACAGAGGTGTTTGTGGACTAAAGTTATAAAAAATTTGTGCATGAAGCTAGGCTTGTTTTATGATAGTAATGAAACGCCATATATCACTAGGACAAGATAACTTAGAAACATTCTCAAGTATTCATTAGGAAATGTAGTGATGATGTAGCATCACCTGAGTGATGCTTTACTAAATCAGATAGCAGAAGAGAATAATATTTTAAAAAATAAACCACACGTCAACTTTTTACCAAAATGTACTTTACATAAATTAAAAAAAAAACAAACTTACTGCTTTTCTATATCTAATATATAAATATTACAGTCAAATTTCCATTTTGAGGGTTAGAGTAATAGTTGGATCCAGTGTGTATTGTTTGTATCTTTTCTTTCCAATTTATTCACAATATAATTTTAACAAAATATAAAAAAAAATGGTACTCACTTCAGTAAGGCTGAGCCTCCGATAACTGTTCCCACTATACTCAAGGGAAGCAGATATTTTGGCATGACATATGGTGCCATGATGCAGAGAATGGCTTCATCAAAAATCCTGCATATCACTGATAACTACATTAAGTATTCAGAACATCTGTAAAAGTAAAAAAAAAATTAAGTGTGACTGTAGATGTGTGGAATTAAATAAATAAATAAATAAATAACTTACAAAAAAGAAAAAAAAAATTTTAAAAATTAATTTCAGCGAAGTTATCACCTACACACGGATGCTGACTGAGAGAATCACAGACGAAAACATATCCTACTCTACCAACTGAAAGACAAAAAAGAAGAAAAAAAAGGTCCAAACATGCAATAGCATTTCCAAAATTATGAGCTCGGTTTATTTCAACATCTCATGAACTATACTGATTGTTATTAAAATATATTTCTCCCTTTTGAATTCTCGAATTATCTTCTAAAAACTATTCCAGTTAACTATCAATTCGGAGAGAGAAAGAGAGAGAGAGAGCAGTTAGCTCCCCTGAGAGAAACAGGGCAAATGTACTGCACTCCCTATTTCTGCATTTCTTCTGAGGCCCCATAAAAAATACAGTATATCGATATTTTCCCGTTAAAATAAAGAAAAAAAAAATTAAATAAATAAATATGTTCAGACTCATTATCTTTCTACTCTTTTAGCATCTTTCATGAATACTATTCACAGAGGTCATACTTGTAACGATACGACGGGGGTAGTAATAATAGCAGGGGTACTAGGATAGTCCTGTTCGATAAAGACCATCTATCTCTCTCTCTGCATCATCAGAGATCACTAAAAAAAACATTACCTATTCAACCACTTGTGCCATCAACTTTAATAATCAGACTTTCCAGAGGGTCAAATAAGTGCACATGGTCGCGTCATGGGAGACAAGCAGTTCTACTTCCGGTAAATCTCATTTTTGGGATGAATGTACCGTTCCATCCCGTTTTAACTTAAAAAGTATTTCGTCATGTTACCCTATCATACCTTAAGAAAGATAGCGATTTATGGAGGTTTTATATCCTTGGGGGGAGCTATATACTTTACGGAAAAAATGCAAAGTGAGTTTGACTTCGTATAGTTCGTCTTCCAGAAGTCTACAGTGGTCAGGGTGGTGGTGGACCCGATTAGTGCCTCGATAGCAATGGTGTCAGTGCTACTATGTTCTGTTAAGGTGATATCTGGATATAGTGGAAGGCTGTGGACCTGAGAGGAGGTACCGAGCTTATAATGTGTCGGGAGCCTTGACGGGCGGTCTCTCCTCCCCACCACCGGGGTGATTGTTCATATAATAGTTGTTCTATAAGTCCCACATTTTGGCTCGGAACTTGTTCCAGTAAAAGAACAAGTCATCTCTGGTCAGTGCCTTATGTGCAAATAACTCGAACACCCACCCCACTCCTGAGATAGAGCACCTACGACTCGTCCGCTGAAGTTTTCCACTCAGCTTAGAAGTTGATAACACGTAAGATTTGCAGGTTTTTATGTAAACGCCGGTTCCTTACCATTAATGGAGTATATCTGAGAAAAATAAAGTAAAATTCAGACAACGGTCATCTACTCCCCCCCCCCCCCCCCGCGTCAGATTAAAATCATGGAAAGTAAAACAGTTGGCAGAACAAAACTTTTGACTTTGGTCTTAAAATTGCTTTAATTCTGTATAATTTTATTAACATATTTATTATTTTCTTAGCTTATAATTATAACCAAAAAAAGAAGAAGAGTATTTCACTAGGGTAAGAGAGATTGAAAGCGATGGACTTGTGTCAAAATTAGATCTAACTTTGGTGGGGTTTTTAATCTATCTGATTGATTTGTCAAAAAAACTGCATTTGTTAATTATTATTATTATTATTATTATTTTTTTTTTTAAACCTGAAGCCAATTTTCGACAGCTTGAATACTACAAGAAGTCTTTGATGCTGCTTCGTAAGTACAGGCCAGCTGTGGATATATTTGGAGAACCCATCAAATCTAAAAGGCTTGACTTTGGCGATACAGTGAATAATATTGTAGATGGGAAGAATGCTAAGGTGAGCAGAAAACCAGTAAAAATGTTGAGTCTGCTGTACAGATTAGCTGCCATTTTCTGCTTTTAATAATTCTTTTTTTTTTTTTTTAACCTAACAAAAGAGTCCCTACTGTTTGTCACCTCACACAGACACACATTTTATACTTTGACTAAATCTTTCCTTCTCTTTTGCTCATAAAATTACTATTTTCTTTACAGTTTCTTAATTATTTTTTTAAAACTTTGTTCTGAATTAAAAAAGAAAAAGAACTTTATTTTTCTTCGTTGGACTGATATTATTTTTAAAAGATTTTGCTTTTCATCAATAAACACCTGAATGCTAGATATCTGAATAACTTGGTCATTACTACACCCATGTTTAAAAATGGGGAGGTAACCGGCAACACCTCTGCTCCATGTTTCTCTGTTTTGTGATAAGAACCCATGTTTAAAAATGGGGAGGTAACCGGCAACACCTCTGCTCCATGTTTCTCTGTTTTGTGATAAGAACCCATGTTTAAAAATGGGGAGGTAACCGGCAACACCTCTGCTCCATGTTTCACTGTTATGTGATAAGAACCCATGTTTAAAAATGGGGAGGTAACCGGAAACACCTCTGCTCCATGTTTCTCTGTTATGTGGTAAGAAACTGGATCATCAACATTAAAGCTTGACTATTAAACCATCACTTGTTAGGCAGGGCACAAAAGTTTTTTTACAGTGCTCTAAAGGATGAAATGTTAAATTTCTAACAACTAGTATAACATATTTAAATGGTGATCCTCTAAATGTCTTGCCAGATCAAATTGGATTTTGAGCTTACCAGCAAGTAGTTAAAAAGTTGAGAAAAAGACATGTTTTTAACCCTTAACCAGCTAGAGTATTTAAGAGAAGATATTGTACAAATTTAATTTTGTTAAAAAAAATTAAGGATCATTAATTTTACTTATAATGTTAAAAGTAGCTTTTGTCAGGATTTGAATGTAATCTTTATATTAATTTCTTTTAGAAAACAAAAATTATTTAATTCCATTTAAGGAAAGTTAATTACAGGGTATATCATGGATAAATCATATTGGCACTGAACATCAGAATTCTTTACTAAAGTTTGCTGAGAATAAATTACATGACAAATTAATGGATAATGGCAAATGATGTAAATAAACCAAACAATTGGTCTTGTACACAGCAAATAAAATTCAATGTTGCAAAATGTAAAGTATTTAATTTATGTTAGTTGTGCATATTCTAATAAAATACCACATGTAAATGGAGAAAAGGATCTCATTGTAGTGGCACATTCTCTGAAAAGTAAAATGCAGTATGATTGTGTATTATCAAAAATGAATGAGATGTTGGTATGAACAATCAAATTGTCAACATTGAAGCATGAGATGTACTTATTTATATTTCATTAGTCAGACTGATTCTGTGTTATAGTGTGCAGTCATAGAGTCCTTATTAATGATCTAGTTTTGATGTATCATTGTTTTTGTGACGATTTGTTAGAAGTTTACAAAATGTTGTTAGGGAAGAACATGTCTATTTTAGATCATTAAACATATATTATATGGGGTCACTAGCAGAAACTCTACAAAGATCAAACTTGATTAAATATTAGGACACGCCAGTTTTATTCAGCATGTTAAAGTTCTTGGAACTTTGCCTAGGAAAATTATTGAAGATGGGAGTATAAATAATCTTAAAAATTAGTTAGATGCAGTCTATTGATTTAAGGACTGTATATATATCTTATAAACTTTCTGCCTTTGACTTATCTTGTAACCTTGTTTGAATTAAGGTTTTGAAAATCCTGAGTTATTTCCCATTAAATGCAGGATGCTTTCTGAAATTGTGAAGAGTTAAGAATGATTACACATACCTGGCAATTGTTTTTGAATTATTTTGTTATCAGTAAGAATCTGATTTGGAGTGTGTAATAATCTTATCTGAGTTATTGGAAACCTTGTAATTTTAAGGAATGAAAGATTTAAATTTCTCAAAGAAACGGTCCAAAATTTTAAATGATTTTTGCATGAAAAACAAAATTGCTAGTTTTACATCACAGTTTGTGTTTTGTGTTGATGTTAATTACATCTATTTCCCCAATTTTGAATTTTTAAATTTAGCTTGCCATTCCTGTAAAGGGGCCTAAAGACAAGGGAACTCTCTTTTGTTTGGCAAGCAGACAGAATATAGGGGACAGGTAAAATTATCATTTTCTTATGTTTTTTTTTTTAACACATTGAAAAAACTCAAATTTTAAAAATTTAAATAATTAATTGGTTTCTAAGTAATTTAAGAGAAGATAAGACAACATTTACAGTTTTATCTGTACTTATTGCTATGGCTTTATAGTGACTTTCTTTTATAGATTTGCACAAATGTTATAGTGTGTGTTTCTAGGTGACAGTCAAAAGAAAACCCACATTTGAACTCATGGCAACATTATAGCAATTTGAAAACAGTCTAGTATGTTGGGTGTTAACCCTGATGTTTGATCATAGCCTGACACCTGCAACCTAAATCATGTTGTGCAATGTTTCTCCTGGGGGGAGCCTAAAGAACTCTGTGAGGTTTAGAGGCAGCAATCAAATTTACCCAAAAGTATTTGATCATGTTTACATCTATAGAATGTTGGTCCACATGGAGGGGAGTATATGGTGCTGTAAAATTATCTCTGTACCTGATTGCTGTCAAGTTCTTCTATACATGTAAAACATCAGTGCAGTGGTTAAAGATATTCCTCCACTAAGTTTGGTAACATGACAGACATAGGTGGGGTAGTGTTGTTTTCTGTGGATTGATCCCATGAAGCACCAAATGATATTCATGACAAACACGTATCTTCCATTGCATATTACATCTGAGGCCAAATCCTGTGCATCAATCTCACAATTGCTGCAGCAATATATCTGTCTTATATCTGTAAAGTGAATTTACACACATTCAAAATGATTTTAGCTTGCAAGTTCCTGATTGCATTGTTCCTCTCAGTACCAGGTTACCTCATTTTTAGACTGCATCTCTAATGCCATTCCAGTATAGATTTCAGTGAACACAAACCTGTATGGATGGAAAATTCAGCCATTTAATTATATTATCTCAACTTATTTGCATCACTGATGCATAGAAGTTGAAGAAGGCAATTTCCACCTAAGACTAGATAATATTTGACTCTTTTAAACAAATGTATTTGTAATCCTTTAGTATAAATTTTATTTAGCTTTTAAAAATTTTTTATAAATCATACAATTTGTCATGAGGAAAAATTTTGACGATTATTGAAGGCCCCATGAAATGATAAATTTAGATAAAAATTATCACTAGGTACCTGAAAATTTGCTATAATGAAACAAAATCAAGATGATCATTTTAAAAACTATCATAAGGAACTCATGCAATCATTATCAGGAACTTAAAACCATAATGATTTATGTGATTTATGACAGATACTCAACTCAACAGTGAAGCTTTAAGATTTTAAAAAATTTTCAAAGCTTAAAAAAAATTTTTTTTTTCTTTTTTTTTTTCATTGCTAGCTGGGACATAGTAAAACTTGACCTTGAGGTGGACAGTACTAAGAGAAAATGGACATTTTATGACAAAGCCCACAAAGAATGTAATTCTCAAATATAATTCCAAGACTGAACACCAGAGAACAGATTCTTCCACTGTTTGATATTGGACTGCAAGATGAAATAGAAATTATAGACAGAAAATGTGACATGAGGATTCCTTGTGTTAAATCGCTACAATTGTGCATAAGATTATCAGATTATGTAAAAGTATTGTATATACAAACATTTTGAAATTTTCTCTTCATTTATTATATAGTTTGTTAAAGGGAATTAATCTAATTGCTTTATTAGTAATTTTACTAAAAATTATCATTTTCAGAAGGATAATAAAACAATAAAAATCTTGATTTTGATTTTTACTATTGTTAACTAGCCTTCAAATAAAACATTTGAAATGTGAAATTTGTGAGCAAATCTCTTAAAATGTTGAAAAAGTGATATAAAGTATTTGAATCTATGTATTTTAAATCCAGATATGTATCTTTATTCAAAACTACTGTATTCAAGTACAGTTTCAGTTATTTTTCTTTAAGAATACAGAATTTGTGAATTTAATTTATTTTTGGACAGTTGTGCTCTTTCCTAAATATTTTGATTTTCTGAATGTTTCATATTACTCAGCCATAAATAAATATGTAAAAATAAAAGCTAATTTCTTTTAAATTTTCTTAAATAATCATGCAGTTGAAATGAAAGTATTAAATTCTCTGATTATAAGCAAACAATTATTCTTGAGGATGAAAAACTTGTATTTCACAACTACAATCTCATGACTGGTGGATTACTCTCACTCTGGTGGTCTGTATTATTTGTGAAGGTCAATTTGATCCATCACCTTGGAACATGCAACAAGAGAATTTTAAAAAATCAAACATGGAAAACACTAAATTATCAGACAAAACTTCTTTTAATCCTGTCCCTTAATTTGCAAATACATTGATAACTATCCGTTCTTTACAGTTTTAATTAACAAATAGCAAACCAATCTAAAACAATGCCAATAACAAACATTTTGGCTGATTTTGTTGTTTTACTCTGCTTAATTGTTTTAAAATGAAATTTGTATTTTTTTATTTTTTAGTCTACTGGAATCTCTCTCCTGTTGGCTTTTATTTTCTTAAGTTACTATATTGTTATTAATTTTTTTATATGAGACACTTCGTGGTTTATTAAAAATGTTACTAGTTTTTCCTATCTACATTGAAGTTTGTGGGAGAGTGGAGCAGGTTGCAGGGGTGAAATTCTGCAGCTGTTCCCTTTATAGTATGTAGAAGGAATCCTGTTACAATATGCTGTCTGTATTTTTCCAAATTTATCAATGTTCCTCGGCCAGCACATGATCCACGCATCCTACTTTGACAGATCACCAAAGGGACACATGGACAGCCATTTATAGCAATCTATTCCTGATCCATAACATTTTCTGCCTTTAATCACAAAATAAATGGGGCCTACATCTCCACACCATCTGGCTGTGTCAATGCACCGTTGCCAGTGTCAAGCAGACATTGATACACAAGGTGAGCTCGCTGTACTGAAAACATTACAACTCAGTATAATGCATCCATACCACCAACTAATACTGTTTTTTTTTTGTTGTTGTTGGTTTTCTCCCCTTATCAACGCCGGTTATCGCCGGTTATTTGCTTGCTCAACTCACAGACTGATAACAGGTGGCGTTCTGGATGCTTCATCAAGGGAGAAATCAAAGCTGCTTCACATTTTGTTAAAGGAGTCGGGTTTCGTGGTAATAAATAAGCCAGCCACATTATAAAACTAAGCATTCATTCTCAATCTGTAGTAGTCGATTTACCACTTAAAGGAGTCGGGTTTCCTTGTAATGTATAAGCCACATTATAAAACTAAGCATTCATTCTCAATCTGTAGTAGTCGATTCATCACTTATTTTTCTGTAGAGGAAATAAAAATTCAGAATTAATAAATAAACAAAAACTGAATTGTATTCAAGCAAATTGAAATTTAATCTTGAATTATAGGACTGGATCGCTTTGTTGTCACTACACGGAAGAAAGAAGTCAGCACTAGATGGCACTACAAGCTTATCCACCGACTTTTGTGGAGGATCCTAATGGCAATGATGCGATCTTATTATTATCAGCCTGCAGCTTCTGCCATTATTCACATTTTTAATGGCCATTCCGAATTTGACCGATTCTAATTTAATGGGGGTTCTTAAATCATCAGCCGGGTATCATTAAAAATTAGTCAGTTTTTCTCGTACTAATATACCTTCTCAGTTAAAAGAAGACTGAGAAACGCCGAGTTACGCGAGTAACCGTCGCTGTTCAGACGAACTCTCTGTCGACGAAGTCCGGATTAGTGAGGAAAGATGGCCGAAGATGTAAGGTCTGGGTCCAGTCTTAGACCGAAAAGTTCATTCCTCCTCTCTCAAGAAACCGATCAGTTACCTCAGACTAAACCGTTATTTCCTGCCTATGCCAACGCAAGCGCCGAAAGAAGTCAGCCAGGTGAAGACGATGGAAGTAAGTTAGACAAGCTTCCCTCAGTAGCTGGTCGCATCAGTCGGAATCAAAACACTTCTGTTGATGAATGGTGACGAAGGAAATTCATGAAACTTAAAAGAGAAAATTAAATGAATAAGTAAATCTCAAAACCAAATAATGCTAGTAAGTAATTTCGTGATAGGAAAGCTTACTCATTTAGCATATATAATATTTTCCAAAAGTGTTACTAATTAACTTCTAGTTACACCCGTAATTTCTCATCAACTTTGAGGGGAGGGGAAGAAATTAGAAAGAAAAAGATAAGATGTAAAATTCAAGGGACACGTTTGGCATCATTTGTAAAGAAATAGCGTAATCTGAAGTTATAGAAAACAAATTATTTCTTAGCCAGTGGATTTTATTTCAACCTGTTAAAAAAGGAATGTTATGATTTCTTTTGTTAATTTACACTGTTCACTTACATGTGATATTTAAAATTAATCTTTGTAAAAGCTATTTCCTATTGCCTTCCATTACATAAAAAGAAAAATAAGTCTATAGCAAATATATTTTTTTCAAAAAATCTTTTTGTTGGATATTGTAAAGGAAATTTTTGAAAATATGAAATTCTTTATTCAATCATGATATACTAAAACTTTATTAACCCTTTATAAAGAAATTATGGGCAGCTTGGTTATCCAGTGGTTAGCCTGCTGGAATGCTAAGATTGATGGCCTTGGTCTAATTTCTGCAAGAAATAGCTTAGTTTGGCAAACCAACCTATTATGGTTTCTTGCTATTCAGCTGGCTACATGGTGTTTCCCCCAGGTTCTCTGGTTTCCTTCCAAACCTAAAACTGAAGACTTCTGTTAGAGAGTTTTTACTAGATTTGTTAGGTCAGCCTGGCAGTTAATCAGTAGTTGGCCATTTTGTCAATTGATTAGCTGATGATTAGGCATTATAATAGTGAATAGAAAACTTTGAAAGAATTGGAATATTGTTTCTCTCTTTGTTTTCCATATTATACCATGTTTTATCAACAAATCAATTTATTCAAATTAATACATATCCAGGGGCTTTGATCTGGCTTGAAAGTGGAGGGGAGGGACAAAAGTGGTAAATCCCATAGGCTGGCATTTAATCAATACTACTTTCCCAAATACCCCCAAATAACCTATATACACATACATTTTAGTGGTAATTGAAGGGAATTGTGTCTCAGACTCCCCTCCCCCTTAACTCTGGATCAACACTCTTGCACATAATTAGGTAATGGCTGAACAAAGGCTAAAAAGTAATACTGATCTAAAATCGTAATTCAAAATCCAACACGTTTATGAGACTTAAGTTTATGTATAAAAAAAAATGCCAGTAGAAATTGAAATCCTGGAAAGTGTAATGTTACTTAAAATCAAAAGCTTAAAAGATTTTTCTTAGCTTAATACTTAACTACATGAAAGCCAAAATATTGAAAGTAATACTGGTCTACAAACATTCAAAACTGAAAACAATTATGAAATTCTGTCAAAAGTATAACTTAATATTTAAAGTAAGTTAAAAGCTACACACAATATTACTAAGAATGAATAATTAAGCAGAAAAACAGACTTTTTATATGGTGAAATCAGACTTTAATGTTATCCTAGTTGCTTACAATGTGATATGCAAAACATGCATATTATATAATAAAACAGTTTTACTTTATTTTTGTAAAAAAAATAATAAAAAAACTCCACATACTGCAAGTGATTATTCTGATAATGTAGTGCAATAAAGATACTTCATGCAATGAGATCTCTGATTTCATCGATCTTTTAAATATTTTTAAAAATCTGCATCTTTGTTTTTTTCCATCAAAACTATATACTGGTAGAATGTTGCAATTTCACAAGTTCTCAAAGTTTATGCAAACTCAGCAATTATTCATGATGTTTTTACTCATTAATTTTCATTAAGCTTTTGGGCAACTGAATGAAATTTGAACACAAAGTTTCACATACATATCTGTTCCAGTGGGAAAGAGTGCCAGCCGTTTAGATATATTTATTTTCTTGCCTATGATGATACTATGTGCGCAGAACTAAATTTTTGGCTTTCCAGGCTGATTAATCAGTGATTGGCCATTCTGATAATCACTATATCCCTAGTTTCTTGCACTAACTTCCTGTTCAGCTAGTGTTCCAGAGGAAGGACTGGCAATGAAGAAATGTTGCAAGATTTTTTCTTTAATATGCGATCATTTAAACTGTGTAATTTGTTTTATCTTTTTAAAGCTATTCTAGCAGTAACTTTCTGATAGATTAGTAAGATATAGTTGAAAAATATGACACAGATTTGTACAATTTTTCTTTCTCTCTCTCTCTCATTTTCAGAGAAAAATCTAAATTGGCTATGCAATGAAAGTTACAGTATAGAAGCATTGAAATTTCAGCCTACAGCTCAAGTTTCTGTCAATGTGAGAAAAAGGTGAACTAATAAAATTTGGAACTGAAACAAAATAGATTTGGGCTTAATTGTAGAATTAGACTGGTATATAATTTAAATCTGAGCTCTGTTCTGGCCATTCATGGAGCAATGGATTGAAGTAACAGGAAAAGCAGTAACGTTCTGATACAGCACTTATATTATGTGATCTTGACAGGAGAAGAGCTACAATGTTGCTCATATATTTGAAAACTATTGAAAGTTTAAATGTATTGACATTCCCTTGAAATTAATGATAATGGAAAATTATTATTTTAGTTATAGGATTCATTAAGTTAATTTATTAGCCCAGACTTCCAAGTTCTTTTAATTTTCTATTATTATAACCAGACTAGCATGGCGCAGTAATGCTTTTTACAACTACCAAAAAACATTACATTTTGGTGGGTATTTACAGTGTGCTTTTCAGATGCATAATATTATAATTTTCAATGAAAATAAATTACCAGTTCCTAAAATTGCTTGGATTGAATATTTCTAATGTAACATTTCTTTCTAGAATTTTATTGTGGTTTTTTATTCAAACTAATACATACATTTTTCCAGAACTAATTCTGAACGTGATAGTGATGAAACAGAAGATAAAAAGCCTACATTTCATGTTGGTGAGTATTTTTAGTCTAAATTTTTGCATAATTAACAAAAATACACAAACATCAGAATAAAACAATACCTTTTTTTTTTCTAATAAAACTATTTACTATTTTTGAAATTCACTCTTGTTTTCTTGTTCATTTTTTAGTAACTTAGTAATCTTTTATTCTTGATTCTCTAAGTAACACCAGGCTGGTAGGTAGGTAAATCTGGTCCAAGTGGAATACTATTAGCAGAGATACTTTATCTTCCAGAAAAAGAATGAACAATCTTTTTAATCTGGAACTTCATCTATTGTTTCCAGACTGAGCTAATAAGATATAAAAGTGACAATTTCAGTTAATCTTTCAATCAATCTCCTTACTGACACTTCAATGCAGTACCACCTTCTATAACATTTTCTTACTTGAACTTTGACCTCAGGTACTGGGAAGTTGGCATCTTTTACTGAAAGGGACTCCTCTGGAACTAAAAGGTGCCATACACACAAACACAAGCATAGAAAATGTATCAATGCGCTTTCAGGTTCTGAAGACAATGGAGCTTCTACTTCCACCAAAAGCAGGTTTAATATCTTTAATTTTTTAAAATTATATTGTTGCAGAAATATTTATAAAGCTAATAATTATACATTGTTGTTAATAGTTTGCCACTTATTAATTCCTTATTAGATAAGCAGTTAGCTTCTTGTTTGTCTTACAAGGATCTTTGCTGATGAGAATCTGGTATAGTAGCTGTGAGCAGCTTTTGGGCACTGTGTCATAGTATTAGCAAAAAGAAGAAAAAATTTTCATGAAAGATTCCATACTAGACAATACCTGGCCCCACTCATGAGGCACATAGGGGCTTTCTATTAAACTGTGGCAAAACCTCAATTAAGCTTCTGTTTCTTATCTGCAATAATTTGTTACCTCCAGTCATTTAATTTTCCTACATTAAAAGTTTTGCTAGAATCACACATACAGTCATAAACAGTTGTGGCTAATATGAATGTTAGAAATAGTTTAGTTAATACATATTATTAGCAAACCAACTTTACAGCACAAATGTTCTAGCCAACTCTTTGCTGCATTTCAAAAGGAAGACCAAAGTCAGAAATTGTCTCATCTGTTGTAAGAAGCTATTTCTCTCTTTGTATGTTGCTATTTTGTAAATGAAGTCATAAAAAGAAATCACTGTATCCATTACAGAAAACGAAAGATAGTAAAATTCCTATATTTTGGATAATATGATAGTTATTATGCTAACAGAATTGGTTGAGAAAAATGGTACTGATAAATTCCATGGTTTAACAGGATACATATGATAGTTACACTCCCCCCCCCCTTTTTTTCTTTTGCTTTTTCAGGAATAAAAAAGAAAACTTGAAAAATATTTCTGAAAAAACTTTCATTGAAGAATTTTCTGGATTGTCTCCAGAGGATGCATTCAGAGTTGATCGAAACGCAGACAAAGATATCTGGAATTATGGATGTCTCTATCGTCTGCACATACCAAAGTATATCAAAGGTTTTAGTCACAACCTAGGCCTGGCTATGGGTGGGAAATTGGGTAGGTTCTCAGGCAAACATCATAGCAAGAAGCTTAACAAGGATATGGGTAGGTATTTCAGCTCTGAAAGCAGGAAGAAGATGAAGAGTTCCTGTAAGGTCCACAACTACAAGAAACACAATGGCAGCAACATTTGTAAGGAAGCTGCTCCAGACCATATATTGCTAAGAAAGTCTGAGGAACAAGATCAGTTGAGTAAGACAGTCGATCCTCATGGCATCATGGATCCTTCAACAGTCCTGTATCTGCAAGGCAGAGGAGGCCTGAGTGGCGATAACAAAACTGTCGATGAGGAAAATATAGATCCTCGGTCAGAAAGGGTAATCTACTACAATCAACGTCTCCAGACTGAACCGCACAACATTGATCTTTGGCTTGAGTTTGTGCAATTTCAGGACCAGTTTCTACACTCTGACAGTACTGAAGAGAAGTCGCAAATGACCTACAATGGTGTGCTAGAAAAAAAGATTGCAATCTTTGACAAAGCCATTAAGTTGAACTCAGGATCTGTGGACTTACATTTGGCTCGTCTAAAGCTCTACCAAGAGACCTGGGAGCCAGAGAGAGTCCACCAAACCTGGAAAAACTTGCTATTTGTTCATAGTGGGAATGCTGATTTGTGGAAGACTTATCTTCAATTTTTGCAGTGTTCACTGGGCTCTCTCAGCATCACCAAGATAACAAAGTCATATTGTAAATGTTTTAAAACGATAATAGGAATTTTGGATGGAAAAAGAGAAACTTGTCTTCATGGATCTGATCTGGATGTGGGAATTTTCAGTGAGTTCATTTCATTTTCTAATAAAAACACTTCTCAGAAACAAAATTCTACAACAGAGTAATTTTGTTTCAAATCATAATAAATTCATTTTAATCCTACCTGATAAAAGTATGGACATGCAATTGGTGTGTGTATTACTCATCATGATGCAGTGATACATGCCTTCTGCTCACTCTTGAACGCTTGGTTGAGTCTGGTTCCTACTAAATTTATTATTTGACCAATCTTAGACAGGGTATGAATTATGTGCACTGGTTTCTTATATGTTGTAAAGTTTCTATTTAGCTGACTATGAACCACAGTTTTCATTCATTTCTTGACATATGCCACATAATACAACATCTTTCTGATTAAAGATATGTTTTCCTTCCAGATATCTTTGTGCAGTATTGTCAAGTCCTGATCCAAACAGGTCACACAGAGAAGGCTGTAGCCTTGTTTCAGGCACTTGTTGAGTTCAACCTATTCTGTCCTCCAGCTCTGGACCAGGTATCTCTGGAGGATCGTGTGACTGTGTTTGAAAGTTTCTGGGATAGTGGAGTGAGTCGGTTTGGAGAACCAGGTGCAAAGGGCTGGCAGTACTGGGTGGAGAATCCTGCTGCTACAATCGAGCCTCTACAACCAAATGGTAGATTTGTGGTATTTTTTAAATTTTAAAATTTGTTTGTTTCTTTCGTTCTTTCTATTAGACTATAATTTTGTTAATTGTAAAAGAATTAAGTAAAAATCTAGTAATTCAGTAATTGAATATTTTCCTTTTCACTTACAAAATCTACTTCCAAACAAAGAATCCACATTCAATGTCTAAGTCTGAAAGCAAGCACTGACAATTGAATTACCCCAAGGAAGGATTCTAGTTTATATCATGCTTAGCACCATATTCAGATTTAACAATTTTAAGAAGTGTGAAAGTTAGTTTCTTGTAATTGATCTTCCTCTCTCTCTCTCTCTCTCTCTCTCTCGTGTTTTCATACCCTATCGATGACCAAGTTCATCCATGAACCCTATTTTTAATACATCTGACTTTTTATTAATATTCCAACCTTTCCTTGACCTCAGTTTTTTTTACTGGTTCTATAACACTTTCTGCCGCCATGTTACTGCCAACCATTTTGTCAACATATACCAAATGTCTGCTGGTATATTTTCCTGTTGATATGTTTCTCCATAAAGAATTGCAGCAACAAAGCATTTATTTTCATATTTTCATAAAGTAAAACAATAAGTGATGGTCTGCAGGTACTTGATTATTTCACGAATGGCAAAAGCGCAATGCACTTTATGTGGTCATTCAATTCTTTATGCTGTCTTCATTTTTGCATTTTTGTTCAACATCTGTTCTTTTTAGGCTTTTAATGAGTTTGAAGATATTTGGATGTATATTTCCCACTAGATGTTGCATCTTGTAATGCCATTCCACCAGCTCATTGTTTGTTCTTGCACTATCTTTTATGCATTTCAAAGTTCAGTAGGATGCATAGGGCATCAACGACCTGTGTGACCAGCCAAATGTGAAGTAATCAACTCTTCTGTAGAAATGCTCATTTTGGATGAGTGCTTCAAATGCATAAACTACTTGGTTTAGTGGTACAAAAGCCGGTGCCAGGAGATACTGCATCCATGAAGCAAACTCATCTTCCTCCCAGTGCATAATTGTGTAGCCTTGGGTTTGTATCTACCTCCATAGGCTTTGTAAAAGGTGGAAGAAACAGCCGGAAACCTGCATCCCTTGAAATTTTTTACGGAATGCATTAATGGTGGCAAGTTCAAAGTCTCGTATCGTCTGCTTTGGGTTGTCGTTTGGCCATACAAGTTTTAGGGCAGACAAATGGTGGTTTTTGATGGTAAGAGTGTGTATACAAGGTCTGTCGAAAAAGTATCCAACCTTAGGCTGGGAAAAAAAATTACGTACTTGGTGGGGTTCAATTGCTAATCCCCTTCTAAGTAGGCCCCTTGTGCCTCCACACACTTAGCCCAGCGATCCTTCCACTGTTCGAAGCACGTCTGGAATGCTTCCGCCGTCGTGTTCTGCATGATGTGCTCTTGGCTCTTAAAGCGGGAGCCTTTCATTGGCATCTTCATTTTTGGGAACAACCAGAAGTCAGAAGGAGCCCTGTCTGGAGAGTAGGGAGCCTGATGATGTCATGATGCAGCTGCCAGTTTTGCAAGGCCCACAGATCCAGTCTCTTGCACCAAACTGCATCACGAAAACGTTGGAGGACTTCCTGATAGTACTCCTTTGTAACTGTTTGTCCTTCTGGTGCATATTCGTGATGCACAACTCCTCAGTAGTCGAAGAAAACAGTCAGCATCACCTTGATTTTGCTCCAGACCTGACATGCTTTTTTGGGCCTTGGCGACGTTGGGTGCTTCCACTCTGACAACTGAGCTTTGGTTTCCGGGTCGTACCCGTACACCCACGACTCATCTCCAGTTATCACGGTATTCTGGAACACAGGATCCCTGTTGGCAGTATCCAGCAGGTCCTCTGCAACCTCAAGACGAAGTTGTTGTTCCTGAGAAAGCAGCTTGGGCACAAATTTCGCTGCCACTCTGTGCAAGCCCAAATCCTCCTTTAAAATTGCATGTGCAGAATCTTTACTGATCCCAACCTTGTCACCAATTTCCCGCACCGTCAAACAACGATCCTCCATTATCAAGGTCCACACTTTCTTGATAACAACTGCATTGTGGCTTGTTGACAGCCTCCTGGAATGCTGGTCACTCTCCACTGATGTGCGGACCATCTTTCCGCTTGAGTATCTCCAAGCTTTTGGCGAAACTTGATGCAATATCATTGCTCCACATGGTCCGTCATCACGGGTGAAATGAAAATGCGACGAGTAAGTGGTACAGCACCTCACACACTGGCTGCCTGACAGCGACTGACACATCCAGCAAGCCTGCCAAAAACCACGCATGTGCATGAAGGCATGCGGCTCCACTATGCACACTTTTACCTTCCTAACGTCATTACTTCCCACAGGAAAAAATAAAGTTGGATACTTTTTCGACAGACCTCGTACATAAACCTAAAGCATCTTGCATTGTCAAATTTGCCATTTGCTGACTGTTTGATTATTAATGTTATGTTAAGAAGACCAAAATTTGATCATTAGCTGGCCCCCAATTGTGCATGAGGATGTTCCTTCATTTTTGGTAATGTGTGTGACTGTATGGAAAGAACAAGGTCTTAGAGTCTCTTGGGTTCTTGTGGAATGTTGCCAGCCATGTACCTACCCTGTTGTATTACTTGCCAAATGGAATTGGCAGTTGGTAGATTGGTAGACACTGCCTCAGGAAAGTTGGTCATGTGGTTGGCAATAATTGTTATTATTCATCCATCTGTCTCTGATACCTGGGCTCCACTCCTTCCATTACTTCTATTCTCCTTTTGCTTATGCCATCTGGTGCATGGCTGTATTTATGAAATTTTACTATTGTATTTCCACAAGTATGCATCCTCACATGGCAGTGATTTGATTTTGATTGCTCGCATGTGTAGAATCATATATCTTGATCACTTTGCTTGATTTTTCATAGTTGTAAATATATCCATTGTGTGCAGCTTTCACGTGTCCTCTTGCTGGTTGTATTCATTCCACTCCTCTTGTTTTGTGCCAGTAGTGCTTTAAATTTTATAAATTAAAAAAAAAAACAGGGCAATACATTTTATAAATCAAGGTGCTGCATCATCAGTTCATTGCTTGAAATAATAAATAGTATAATAAATTTTAGAAATTTATACACACTTAAATGCTAGATTTATGATGTAATTATCAATTCCTACCTTTATGAAAATAAATGTTTTGTTGTTGTATTTCTCTATAGGGAGCAGGAATATGTGCTGGCAGGCAAGTGTCATGTTATCATTTTTGCTGTCATCTACTTTCAGTCTGTTCCATTAATATCATGTTGTGATGTACAGTAGCTGTAGTTAAAATGAGATATGTTTATATGGATAGGTATCCTCTACTATGGTACTTTATATGTAAAGAAATGTAAACTTGTTTCTGATCCTTAGTAAAAAAATTATAGGAATAAAAGTACCACAAAAAAGCAGATTTAAAAAAATTTGTATAAATGTGGATATGGAGAAAGAAATTAGGTTTCAGAGGTGACATAAATGTGCTGCATGTTTTTTTGTTTGACCATTATTTCTGTCTTAATAGCCCTCACCAATGATGTGGTAGAAATAGTTTCAACACCAATACAAGGTTAAGTCAGTACATAAACAAACGTTCCTCATTTTCTTTTTTAGTAAGCACTGAAGAATCTGAAGAAGCAATTATTTCCAAAGATGAGCCACAGTGGAAAACATGGCTTGACCTTGAAAGTTTTCGTGAATCTGTTCACTTTTTGCCATGGCGTCCAGATGTGAGTAAAGATGAAACAGAGCAGAGCTGTGAAGACTTGGACAGACTTGTACTCTGTGATGACATTTCTCCATTTTTGTTTCGAATCTCAAATCAGAAATTACACATAAAAATGCTGCTGCAGTTTTTACGCATTTTAGGTGTGGACTGCAGAGGCCACTTAGCTGGCTTGTGCAGTCAGTTTGCCCTTGTGGATGGAAGTCTTTTGATGGGGTTGAAAGAAACCCAGATTGGACAGTTACACGAGTCTGATCAACACGAGTCATTGGTTACTTTCATTAATGCTGTTTTCCAGCAAGCCATTTGCTTGTTTGAGGGAAAGGAGGAGCAGACGGCTTTAACAGTGCTGTGGATTCAGTATTCTTACTTCCAGAAGTTCAAAAATGGCATTTTATCAAAAAAAGCTTCAAAAGATATCAGGAAGTTTGCAAAATGTTTACTAAAAGAACCACAGAATCGAAACAATTTAATAGTGTGGAGTGAGTATGCTGAACAGGAGTGGAAGCTTGGAAAAGAAGCAGATGCATTGAAAGTTTTAGAAACAGCACTGTGTATCCATGGTGATGTTGCCATTTCATCTAATCAGGCAGGACTGTTTTGTGTGTACAGCTTGTATGTCAGAATTATTCTTGGCATAAAGGAAGAATTTAATTGGACCAAGTGTTGTGGCCCTTCTCAGAGCTGTTGGAACAAGGCTCAGGATACACTACTGAATTTGACTGAAGGATGCAAGCTGAATTCAGTTGTAACTCCAGCCAGACTGCTGAAAGCCAGAAAGAAGATGGAGAGCCTCTTAACAGACATTTTGGAAGAGGCAAGTGATGTGGTCCTCCATGCTAGAACCGATCAGTTCTACTGCACTCTGGAAGTTGTGAAATGTTTTGCATTGTTTGAATACTGTTTCAGTAGAGAGCTCACACCAGCAGTGTCTCTATTGGAATCAGCAATAAAGAAGTTTGAGAAAAAAATAATGGCTGGCTATTTTAAGTCTCAGCTCATAGACGAGTGTCACAAGTTCATTCTTATGCTCACTTTGTATCAGATGCATAGTACTTCAATTCCATTAACATTCTTCAAAGATCTGCTAAGAAAAGCTCTTGTTTTCTCTCCTCACTCTCCATATTTTCTTAGCTTGTTGATCAAAGCCGAGGGTCACTCATACTTGATAGGAAAGCTTCGTCGCTACTTTAGTGAAGCTCTGTCAAAGTCTGTATCTCCAGTTATCCTGGTTGCTGCAGTACAGGCTGAATTGGAGCACTGGACCAAAACTAAGGAACAGTTCCAAAGTGGCATCTCACCTGATTCAGGTAAGGCAAATATAGAATTGAACTGCTCATTCATTTTTCTCACCAGACATCTGTTTGCCCAGATGGATAGCCTTGGAAGAATTATAGTTAAGATGGAATTTTCCATCAAAATTTCATGTTAGCTGGTATGAAATCCCAGACCAATACAAGGAAAGTGTATGCATGGTGCTGTGTAAATGATTTACTTAATCTTACCTTTGGAGTGTTCTAAGCCCTATGATACAATCTGTAAACTTGGTTTAGAAAATTGTATTATAAATGTAGATTTTAACTTTACTACTATTTATTGGGATCAAGAAATAAAACTAAACGCATGCTAATTGAAAATTTATTGACAGTGTGCCTGAGTTTTTAACTGATTATTGATGAACCAATCAGATCTTGTTTTTGTCTTGTATTTTAACATATCCATGTAACAGAAATTTAAAAATCTTGTTGTTGATGATGTTAACATTAGGAGGAACTATAATAAAGCTAATTATACCTTTTTAATCATTTCCTTTAAAAATGTGGATGGAGATTTGGAACTTTCTGATAATAAGAGAGTGGATGCATATGGGAAAACTTCTGAAACTGTAGTCAAACTCACTTATTATCATCACCTTAATACAAATGCAAACTGTTATGAAAATCAAGTTTGACCTTCCCTCCACCCCTGGTACTCACATGCTCACAAATGCTTTAAAAAACACTAAATTTTGGTTTCATTATAGATATTGTTATGTGTTTTAAATGATAACAAAAGTAACTCAATCAGTTAGCATTCATCATTAATTTTCTATTCTACCTAGACAAGTTCATTTATTTTTGACTGGAATTTCTATTTCTATTTTTCAGAGGCATTTCATAGACCTTTTTCTCTAATTTACCAAATAAGGGCCATTCACACAGTCATTTTGCACCAAAAATTGTATTTTTGAAGTTTCAATGCATTAGCAACATTTGCAAATGTAGCCACTGCCAGCTTCCACATTGGATTCAGCTGTCAGCAGAGCTCTTGCTATAATTCCAACTTGCCTTATTTCAGGATCATTACCAGTGTCTAAAAGTTCTGCAGCACATGTTGCATTCTGATTCTTTGTGGCTGCAAAAACAACCATAGAGAAGTTTGAGGATTTCCTCCTCCTTCAAATCTCACACTGCTTTCACCACCATCCTAGCTCCAAGCTTATTGATTTTCTTGGTGAGTGCGTTGACAGTAGTGAGCTGTTGTCACACCAGCTGCACAAGCAGCCCCTCCCTTGATATGACAATAAGTGAATTTCTGTTTTATAATTAGCCACAATAGGCATGATGTATTAATGTCAATACACTTGTAATTAAAAGGAAATAGAGAGTGGCAAGTAGTTGCTGAAACATGACACGAAAAGGACTGTGATGTGAACCAAGGCGATAATATGCAGGTACAATTGTGATCTGTTAAGTCCATGTATGCAGTGTTCCCTCATTAAGTTAGACAGAGCAAAAGGTTCAGCCTCATTGGATTTCATGGGAATTATTTTCACTTCTTAACAAAAACAAAATGCAGTAAGACTTCCACATAGTGAAATTCAAGGGACAAACATTTTTTAACCTTGTTATATGGTAGTTCTTTGTAAAGAGGTTCTTCACAGACCTAGTCACCATGTTTTTTTTAATCTTTGTGAAAATAAAACAACCATGCATTGTTATTTTTTAATTGACTGGATGAACTAATGTGATAGTAACATTTAAACAATGTGCTCAGAACATTCAGCTTGATGGTAGAGTCTTTATAGTTTTTGGCTAGGGTAGCTTTATCATTGCCCCCGTTATGACCTGTTTGAATTCCCTTAACCATTTTCGAGTATGTAGCTTGCCCATTAACTTCAGTTCTCAGTGGTGTCTGTAGTTTACTTTCCCTTTCACATGTTGGAAAAAAAGAAACAATTCAGTTATAAATATTGTAAAGTACTCTCCTATATTCCTGTTTGCAGTGACTGTAACCCTTTCAGTGTTTAGAACTCTCATAAGATCCACGACAAACTGAAGTTACTCTGAGCCTCAAACACGCACTGCAACATGCTGTAGTGACACAGAATTCACAGCTGTTGTGCTGCATGATGCTATCATTTATCCAAAACTACAATACCCACTCACCAGTGTTCATGTTAAACATTCCATTTTATAAAGCAGTGTTAATAAGACTACAACATTAGATGTTAAGAGAAAAGTGCAATAAAGCATTTCACTGCTTACCTTTCTGTGGGCTGTGTTGCCGCCTCTTCTCACCTGCTTTAACACCTACCCACAGATAGATCATACAGGAAAACAAACGAGGTCTTGGGAAAAGTGCCGCCTTGATGTAATCACACGCGTAGTACCATCTTATCACTGTTACAAAATATAAGGTAAAATAATGCAGCACGTGTGTGATATATAATTATAACAGCAGATCTTGTTTAGGTTTTCCTTTTTGGTTGAGCAGTATACATGGAACTTGATTCCATTCTTTTATTGATTTAATTTGAAGTATATAGCAGTAGTCTTTGAGAACAACAGTATATTATATTGTTATACTCTTAATAAAGAGGCTTAATTATAGCAACAGGGACATTGTAGGCATTTAATTACACATAGGGAGGTTTTTATTAGAAACTTCATTGTCCAGAGGTAAGAAGTCTATACAAATTTCTCTCTCTGGGACCAGAGTATCACTCAATATAAGGAGTTTGTTAAGCAGAGGTTCAGTGTATGTAGGGAGCTCAACTACCAGCAATCCACAATATACAGCAGTGTGAGTAAGTGCAGTGGTATTTGAAAGAAACATTAAAGCTTACCCTAAACATTTTTATTTCTATGCTGTTTAAGAGAACAGGGTTACTAAGGATAAATCTGGACCCTTAAATGGATGGCAGGAAATCTAAGATGATTTTTGCTGCCTGTTATTGTTTTTACTAAAGAGGATATATTAAATGCTAAAACCTTTGATATTAATAGAGCTAGGCATAAAATTGGTAATTTAAAGTGAGAAAAACAAGGCGAAGCTCTAGATGAAAGCAACACAGATATGGTTTCCCATCAATGTCAAAAAAATTAAAGGTATTGGCTTTGGTGGAAATTTATTATACAGCATACCATTTTAGATAGCACTGTGGAATCTCCATTAGAAATGTTACAAGTGGAGTACCTTGGGTTCTATTGTAGGACTCATCTTTATTTCTGATTTATGTAAATGACACTCACACTGAGCTACATTAATATATGCTAGGTTTGATTTTGAGCAGGACACTGGTCAACTACTGGAAGATGTAAATACTTTAAACAATTGGATAACACTCAATCTGTCTACATGTGTTTATATGAGTCGTGCTAACTCGGTAAAGCCTTTAAGGTTAGAAAAATGTCCAATTTTCAGTGGCAAAGATGAGTAATTTTTTAAAATGTGATAAATGGTGAAATCAAACGGTAGATAGAACAAACAGAATACTAGGTTCGTTAAATAAAACTAGCAGAATAAATATATTTCCTTTATTTAGGCATCATTTGGAGCATGTGGCTCAGGATTAATTTCCTGATGCTGCCACATTGGATTGCAAAGTTGTTAGGATAGTGATTGATTAGGGAAAAAAAGAATCTAACTTGTCTGACATACAGATCACTTGGGAGAGGTAATCTAATCAAGACATTTACAATTTTAACAAGGAATATGTAGATAGTTTTTTTTGCCATCTCAGGCTCTGGAACTACAAGGAATTATAAACTAAAACTTCATAAATATCACAGTAATATCTTTAAATATTTTTTATAAATAATGGAATAGTAAGTATATGAAATAATCTTTCTTGTAAAAGTGCTAGATGTTGTCCAGTTTGAAAACATTTTGAATGGTTTGTTTCAAAAGATCAGCAATTTTGTGTTGAATAAGTTGCTGCCTTACTGCAACTGACTATAAACAGGTAGAGAGCTTAGATACCCTTGGGTTTCAGTAATACTACAATTTTAACTGGTGAGCACAAAGATGACCTGTTAGTTTTCATGCTTTTTTAGTTCTATCTTATCTTTGCAGCCCCCTAATACAGGAACTAAACAGACTAAGATCAATTTTCATTCTTTTCAGTTGTGGCCCCTAATACAGGAACTGTAAATAGACTAAGATCAATTTTTGAAAGAGGATTGAACTATCTCAGCTGTCAAAACTGCCCACTAGTGTGGAGATTGTTTCTACGTTTTGAGGTAAGTTTGCCTTCCTAAAGCTCAATTTCCCAAAATTACGTTAAACTCAAGTAATCCCATTTTAAATAATCTTGTTGACTGTATCATAAATTTCTAATGTCTGCATTGACAAATCAGTATTTGATATTATTCTCCAGGAAACATGTAGAGCAGTGAGATTAGACTTTGCCTTTATTCGCCTATAACTTTAATGACTAGCTGAAATGGTAGCTAGTTTCACCTGATGTGATTATCTCTACTGACAGTGACTATTACATACAAATCACATCTGAACTTTTTTGTCTGGTTGTATAGATTGTTGATTCCTGGAATCCACAATAATATAACTACTGTATACAGATTCTGAAACAATAAGGAACTCTGTACAATTGCATTTGATTGTGGTTGGTTCCAGAATGGGTCAGTTAAAAACCAATTATTTTTCATTAATGAGCATGTGTGAACATCCATTATTAAATGACATTTATCAATCGAGTAGTCAAATGATTTCTCATTGTGAAAACCAGCTCAAGCTCAAACACTGTTTAGTCCTATTCTTTACTGTATACAGATCTTAAATCTCATACTTGAAACCAGCTGACCAGTCCAGGTGCTTTAGAACTGTGAAGAAAATTGAAATGAGATGTCAGCTACAAAATTTAGGGCACTGTTGTATGCATGTGAATAATAATAATAATAATAATAATAGGATGTCATTTGCTGGCCACATGGTCTAGTGGAAACTTTTGTAATTTTTGGAAAATTTCCAACAAAGTTTAATGTGCTGTGCATTTTATCTCATTGTGCAGAGATTCCAGTTTTTTTCTTTTCCAAAGTAAAATTATGTGCACAGTAATATATAGTAATTTTTAAAAATAAGGCTTTTTATTTGGTTAAATTGACAGCACCTGTTTGGAAGTCACGAAAGATCACGGGGTGTATTTTACAGAGCACTCCAGCATTGTCCATGGGCCAAGGTTAGTAAAAACAATTAGTCTTGTTTACATGTGGAAATTGATTAGAGAAACTGTTAGGTAATAACATAGTGCAACTAACTCTGTGCTGTTGTAGGCTCTGTACAAGGATGGCGTGGCTGTGCTGGCTGACAGCCACCTGCAGGAGATTGTGGATTTGATGATGGAGAAAGAGCTGCGGGTGCAGGTCCCAGTGGAGGAAGTTAAAATTCTGAAGGGAGAATCCAAGCAGGTTTCTTGAGCACTGTGCTGTGTTTTTACTAAAAAAAGCCATTATTCTTTTGTACAAAATATTAAAACAAATATTGTCAATCAAAACCTTATTTTATTTTAAATATAGTCAGTCATCTTCAGAGATGTGATGTAAATCCAGTCATCTGTTCGATGGCCTTGTTTCTTTCGTTAACAGTCATCTCTTTGTATGATGACAATTCTAGAAAAAATGTTGCTGTGCCTGAGGTAATTGTCCTTAGGTCAGTAGAATAACCCAGCAATTCAGACAGGGGTGTGAGTGCAAACACCATACGCATGTCTTGATTTGTTTCAATTCCTTTAATCTGGCTTCTTCTCTTGGCCAGGTCACTGAGAACAACATGCAGGTAGTCTTCATCTGTGCAGATCTGTGGACAAAAGCATCAAATTGTTAATAAGCAAAATCTAGCAACAATAAGTTGGCTTTTGTCACCTTATGCCAGTACTATTAACTGTTTACTAACATGCTGTAGTCAGTCAAGTTTTAAAGTAGCTAAACTCTTGACAAATGCAAGACATAATTCAGTTTTAAGTACAGAAAGTGGCCGACTTATTGGTCTAAAGCTGAAAGGGAGGTAACCTGCATTTTTAGTTTTTGAGGCACACAAGCAGCACAACATGCAGTATCCTAAATTCTAAGAAATTTTACTAGATGAAAACAATACCACTTTAAACCCAAACATTAATATTAGGTTGTTAAAAGTTTTGTCGGTTTTTATAATATGTTAATTTGGGGTTCATCTTTTTTATGCTTGTGAAGGTGTACGTAGATAAGTTATATATCGTTTTGTAGCATGTCCTTGGCATACATTATGCAAAACCTACCTTTTCAAAAATCGTAAAATGGATATTTGTTTCAGAGTTCTGAGTGAAGCGTGGATACAAGTTTTTCATGCCAGTTTGCTTCACAAGTTCAAACTAGGCTACAAAGTGAGTGAAGCAACTCGTAACATTAAGCAAGCATGGGGCAAGGACAAAGCAAACGAGTACACAGTACAATGATGGTTTGCAAAGTTTCGATCTGGAGGTGTGAGCCTCAAAGATAAGGAACGTAGTGGATGTTTTTCCGGCTGAGGCTCATCCAAGAAAAATGTGCGAGAAATTGCTGGAGAGCTTGACGTAAGCACTGCAACTGCTTCCCGGAATCTTGACGCAATTAGCAAAGTGGAAAAGCTTGACAAGTGGGTGCCTCATGAGTTGAATGAACAACAAAATCATTGATTGGAGATCTGCTCTTTCCTTGTTATAAGAAATAAAAACTACCCATTTCTTGACCGAATCATTATGAGAGATGAAAAATGGATCCTTTACTGCACAGTGGCTCAACAGAGGCAAGGCGCCTAACTACATTCCGAAACCCAGCCTCCACCGCAAGGTGGTCTCAGTCACAGTCTGGTAGACTGCAACTGGTGTCATCCACTATAACTTCTTGCAACCTCCTGGCGAAACCATCACAGCTGAAAGGTACAGTTGTGAATTAAACGTTCATCAGAAATTCTCCCAACGACAACCGGCTACCATTGGTTAATTAAAGAGGCCCAATCCTGCTCCACAACAATGCTCGTCCTCATGTTGCAAAAGTGACTCTTCAGAAACTGAACACGTTGGGGTATGAAGTTCTCCATCACCCAACCTATTCTCCAGACCTTTCTCCCACAGACCACCTTTTCAAACACTACGACAGCTTCCTCGATATGAAATCCTTCAACCAAGCAGCAACTGAAACTGCCTCCCAACAGTTTATCGACTTCAGATTTTTTTTCATGTTGGCAGAAGCGTATTGATTGTAATGGAATTTACTCTGATTAATAAACTTCACGTTCAGCAACGACACAAAGTCTCATTGTTGCAGTAAAAAAACCGACAAAACGTTTGTAACAACCTAACATTATGGAGAACCTGAGGTGGTTTTACTGGAATTTATAAACAATTTTTTTTTTTTCATTCAACAGCAAAAATATTTATGTAGAATTTTTAAAAACACCTTCAATGTGTCTAGGTTTTGAGAAGAGTGCACCAGCTTCTTAGTAGTGAAAATGGAGAATGTTAACAATAAAGCAGCAATTATCAAGGCTATTTATGATGATACAATTGAGAGATCTACATCATATGCAACAAATTATGGGACCCTGAAAAGAGAGATTGATTCAAAGTTTTTATTAGCAAATTCCTCTGCTTATAGCTTTGAATAGGAAATATTTCTAATGCCCATTAAAATCTCTCTGCAACTTTCTCACCCTTTTTTAAATCTGATTTTTTTTTTGAAAAATCCATCACTGACTTTCTTTAAGTAACTGTTCGAATGTAAGAAATGAATACTTGGTTTTAAACCTTAACTCACCTGCAGGTCCATGAGTGGTTCCAGCATCACTGGGGATGCAGCTTTCATTGCTGTCTTTATACACTGGAGGGCACAAGCTGACACTATGGGCAGGGAAGTCTTTGGTCCTACTTGGAAGTCATGGAGTTCTGCTGACACATGGATGACAGGAAAGTTCAAAATGGGGCCTGTATAAATATAGTTTATAGAAAAGCATATTTACAATGAAATTCAAATAATACTCTGGCAAAGCTGGCTCAGAGGCAACTACTTTCCAACTCCAGCATGCATCTCACACTTGGACAACTTCAGAGCAAGCGAAAATCGAAGATCAATCTATGGATTTCAAGGTCACACATTTTGGAGGATTTTTTTAAAGTTTAGCCAAACTATGCATAATAAAACTATATTTTCATTTGTTCAAGCAAACATTGAAAAATAATAGATAATGATGGGGTGGGACTTGCTGGAAATGTACCTAATGGATGCACTAACTTAAGTTGGTTGGTCATGTTGGAAAAACAAAGGGTATTTAATGAAATTATTAGGTTGTTACAAATATTTTGTCGGTTTTTTTACCGCTACAATGAGACTTCGTATTGTCAATGAACGTGAAGTTTCTTAATCAGAGTAAGTTGTTCCATTACAATCAGTACACTTCTGCCAATGAGTTACAAGCACATTTATACATTTTTGAAAAAAATCTGGATTTTTGGAGTTGATAAACTGTTGGAAAGCAGCTTTAGTTGCTGCTTGGTTGGAGAAGGATTTCATAGGGAGGAAGCTGCCATGGTGTTTTAAAAGGTGGAGGTCTGGTGAGTAGGCTGGGTGAGGGAGAACTTTGTACCCCAACGACGTATTCAATTTCTGAAGTCACTTTTGCAACACGAGGACGAGCATTGTCGTGGAATGCCGGCTGTCGTTGGGAGAGTTTCTGATGAACAACGTTTAATTCACAATTGTACCTTTCTGCTGTGATAGTTTTGCCAAGTTGCAAGAAGTTATAATGGATGACAGCAGCTGCAGTCTACCAGACAGTGACCATGACCACCTTAGGGTGGAGGCTGGGTTTTGAAATGTGGTTAGGTGCCTTGTCTTTGTCGAGCCACTGTGCTGATCGTTTGCGATTGTCATAAAGTATCCATTTTCATCTCATGTAATGATTTGGTCAAGAGATGAGTTGTTTTTGTTTCTTATGACAAGCTAAGAGTAGATTTCCAATCAACGATTTTGTTGTTGTTGTTTCGACTCATGAGGCACCCACTTGTCAAACCTTTTCACTTTTCCAATTGCATCAAAATGCCGGGGAAACAGTTGCAGTGCTTACATCAAGCTCTCCGGCAATTTCTCTGTTTTTCTTGGATCGGCTTCAACTAAGGATTTCAGACGGTCGTCATCACAGCTGGAAGAACATCCACTACGTTCCTTATCTTTGAAGCTTACATCTCCTGATTGAAACTTTGCAACCATCATTGTACTGTGCGCTCATTTGCTGTGTCCTCACCCCATGCTTGCTTAATGTTACGAGTGGCCTCGCTCGCTTTGTTGCCTGGTTTGAACTTGTGAAGCAAAATGACACAAAAAACTTTTCTATCCGTGCTTTACTCAGAACTCTGAAACAAATATCCATTTTCTAAAAAGGTAGGTTTTGAATAATGTATGCCAAGGACATGCCACAAAACGATATATAGCTTATCTACATACACCTTCACAAGCAGGCAAAAGATGAACCCCAAATTAACAAACTAAAAACTGACAAAACGTTTGTAACAACCTAATAAATGATTAACAATACAAAAAAGGATATGTAGTACTAGTCCTGTGGTCTCACTGTAAAGTTTATCAGCTTAGACTATGTATTGTCCTTAATTTTCTTGGGGGAGAAACTGTTATGCTTGATGTTTTTGTTTATTTTAAGCAAAAGAAAATTCTGAATGAAAATAACACTACTTTAAAACAGATAACCAAAAACTGATGCTTTTTCTTTTCCAAGTTCAAGAAAGATATCTCATGAAAATAATTCAGTATTTTCAAAATCCCCACACACTTTGGTGTTGATTTGGGGAGAGGGGTGGGTGGTAGCAAACCACCTGAAAACCTATTTAGAGACCACGAATACTGTTTGTTATGCTATTATTACAACAGTCTTTTGTCTGAATAATCTCTCAACACAGACTTACCGCATCGAGAAACTTTCCATAACATCACTCACCATTTGTAAGGGCAGACTTGATTCCATTCTCAATTGCTTGCAGGTGGTCTCGCCTGATTGAGGAGAGACTGTTATCTTTGGTGTGAACCACTTGTACTTTTGTAAAGTTGGGCTGGTCATTCTGAGGGTGGACAGACAGTGTCAGTCTGACCATGTGTGGCTGATCTCCAATCTTCGTGTTGAGGAGTTCAGACACAGTTTTGCTCATAGTGATGGTTTCTTTATAGGCAATCTGTAGCGGCCCCAGCTCTGCCTCAACATTATACTCTTGGAGAATCCTTGTCTTGACAATATCCAAATGGAGCTCACCCATCCCAGACAAGATAGTTTGTCCAGTGTCTTTGTTCACATGCACCTTCAGACTGGGATCTTCTCGTTGAAGGCACTCCAGTGCGTGGTCAAGATCTTTCTGAGCTGATAATGAGGGTGGCTCCACAGAGCAGAAGAAAACAGGATCAGGGACAGCAAGCCCAGCCAGTACAGGATTCTCATTCGACACCAGCTGGTCATCTTCCTGTCTGGTGGCATCCTTCCAGGCAAAGTACTTCTTTTGTGCAGCAATGGCAGCATCAGCATTAGCCACTAAAGTATCCCCGGTGATTGTCTACAAACCAAAAATACACAAACATAATCACGATTGGAAAGTGTCTATATAATATAAGTAGGAATTCAACAAATGTACTTGATTTTGTGTAAAGATTACTGGCAGAAATAGGGAGCCCACAGTGTCAGAATGAAAAGACTAGAGTCAGACTATCCTCCTTGGGGCTGGATGATGATGCTCTCCACCTCTAGAGATGTAAGCTTGGTAGTTGTTGCTCGAGTCTGAGGACAGGGACAGTAGATCTGTAAAACTAGGAGAAAAAAAATAAGAATCTAAAGAAAGGAATATTCATTTGAATATTAAAACAAATGAGTTTCAAACAAGAGCTTATTTGGATAGTATCTTCTGTGAGTGTTGATCCAACTTCTCAAATCTAGTCTCATACCAGCTTAAATTACTCTGCCTAAAGTAAGGGGCAGGGGTACCCCATTCTGCATGTCAAACTGTCTGCTCTTCATCAGAGTTACTGATACACAAACAGAACCACTTTCTATTGCATTCTTTTCCAACTTCAGTGCATGAAGGACCCATAGCTGATGTAATAGGCAATAGAGGTCTGTTAAAATTGAGCTGGTGCAACAGCTTATAATTGGTGCCCATAGATGATTCAGACATTCTTACTGGAAGGATGCTTGTCTTAAAACATTGAGCTGTCCAATGGACAGCTATGACAAATTTGATACATGCAGAGTTTGAAGTCTTGTGTTGTCAACACTCAAATCACTGATAAATGTGAGCCACATCAATTGTTTCCAAAACAACAATAGGTCCTGCAGCAGTTGAATATTTTCCTTTAACATTCAGCTGATGAAGCTACGATGGATGAGTTCTAATGCTAAGTAAAAATCTCTACATGTAATTTTTTTTTTTACACTAATGCCTACAAAGGTGTAGTGACAGTTGTCTGCTGGGGAGCTTTGCCAATCCTGCCCCACATGAGATCAGGGAAATCCCTACTAGATCTCTTCACTCTGGGAGGCAATCCGTCCAACTGTGCAAGAACGAGAAGCCAAGCTAGGTCAGTTCTTCAACTGTAGCAGACCACCCTACTAGCCAATCTACATAATTAGTTTGTTTTGATGAAAAAGATTCTTCAACTTATGTATTTTAGAAGCTGTTTAGTATTTGGCAAAGAAAGTCTGCTTGCCATCAAGTTGATCTAGAAGCCACTGTCCTAATTAAGCTAAGCTCACAGGCAGTTATTTCCCTTTGTTGAACCACTTTAAGTGCATTACAGACCATAGCACAATCCAATAAGCACGTTGTTTTACCAATCCGCTGACAACCACCTCACATTGAAATGGCATAATGTGGGATGTCATTTGTATTATCAATTATCAGCAGAACAAAATGATCACACATCATTCTTATTTGTAAACCTGTTAAAGACAACTAAAGCCCATGTAGAAAAAACAACTGATGCAGCTAAGCACCTCAGGGCACCATAATCACAACATACAAGATGTGATGTTCTTTTCATTTTAACTGGAGAACTATCGCACCACCTGCATTTGAAAACTTTGAAGAGGTTCAACTTAACTAAAATTTTCTTGAAATTAATAGTAGTTAGGCTAAATGTTTTTAGTTATGGAGTGATTACTATTAATTAAAGGGCTTCAGATTCCTATAAAGTAAAAAGATACCCAGAACGGTGCTACGCATCCAGTGAGTAGGTTTACACGCCTGTGCTACAAGAACCCACTCACCGACAACAGCTGCCTTAATATCTGAAGGCTGGTGTTTTAAAAGAGCAGATAACCTTTTCCTGGTCGTTTCCATACTGGAAGAGTCTTTAACTGTGGGTAATATTAGTGAAGTCAAATTCAAATTACAGTAAGTTAAAACTCTTAATAAATTAATCAAAAAATAAGTTAAAGATGTAGTCATTTAAAATTAATATCAGAATATTAATTAGAGTTACAATTAAAAAAAAAACAACAACAAAAATCTCCAACAATGTGGGAAAACCCAGTGTTGCCTTGTACCGGCAGTACACGTAAAGACTGAAGTTTGTCATTCAGCTACATCTGTCTAAGAAAGTAATGGGTAAATGCTGCAAAAACAATTTATAGTTACAAACAAAAAGTGGTTGAGTTACATATCTGTCTTACTTCTTTAAGTCCAGAAACACACACTATGTTTCCTTCTCCAGCCTGTTGTATATCTTGGAACTCATTTGCTGAAACTGACAATAATCTTGTTATTTTCTCATTTTTACCCCTGTTCACATTGTGCAGATGTTGCTTGCTGTTTATACTACCACTGTACAGACGTAAAAAAGTCAGAGGGCCCCGCTGTTTATCATGAACAATTTTAAATGCTAAAGCAACAAGTTCTTTGTCATAAAACTCCACAAATTTATAGCTGACATCTTTTGGATTTGGAAGATAGTCCACAATAGCATTTAACAAGAACTGGACTCCTTTGTTCTTTAACGAGCTGCCACAAACTACTGGAGTTCCTGATCTGGCCAGAGTTACTCTCCTCACTGCCTGCCGAATTTTTTCGCTGGGAATATCATCCAGATTGACGTCTGTCAATATGTATTCTGCAATCACTTCGTCCAAGTCTGCCAGCTGTGCAATCAGATTTGTCCGAGCTTCCATAGCTTTAGTGTATAGTGAATTATCGGAATTGTTGAGTGGAACCACTTTATACTGCTTTCCAGTTGACTGTGCTGGATTCCAAATCCACTTCTCCATGGATATCAAGTCTATAATTCCACTAAAGGTTTGTGCTCAGCCAATAGGTAAACTGAGGAGTAATGGTTCAACTTTTAATCTCTCTTTCAGAGACAGCAAACAGTAACTGATGCTTGCTTTAGGTTTGTCCATTTTGTTGAGGTATACGATTCTTGGCACATTGTACTGGTCAGCCTGTCTCCATACAGAGAGGGTTTGAGCTTCAACACCTAAACAGAAAATTTTAAAAAATATCAAAGAAATGCAGCAATTTAATGAGAAAAAGATTCAGCTAACCTTGGAGAGGTGAAAATAAACCAGACCCCTAGTGGAGCAAGCAGTTCAGGTGTGGAATCCATGTTCTGCTAAGGATATATATTTATATCACTAATCATTCCAGTAAATCTTTAAACCATTTCAAAGATATCTACATCTTTTGCAGAAGGATGACTCTATGCTATGCCTGATTAGTAATATAAAATCTTGGTTAAAAACTGCAGAATCTTCAGCTGCCAAGTTTGGCCTATAGACATTTACAAGATGACTAGATTTAAATTTTGAAATTATTAAAAACAGATGCAGTGTGTTTGATTATGATTTCTGACCTTTTACTGCTACCAATAAATTTCCATATTGTTTTTGACAATAGTGGTACATGACATAACACTAAATCCATGAGATCTTCTCTTAGACATTAGATTCTAATTATCATGCCTGCAGTGTTTTACCAAATCACATAGCAAAAACATTTTAAAAAATAGATCAGATATGCACTTTTTGGTTGGAAATCTCCAGTCCTGTCATCACTAAATAACCTGATTTTACCATTAAATCTCTATTCAATATAATTCAGGTGTGCTTGCTGGTTTGACTTTCTCCATAAACACCACCAAGATTTTATATACACAACAATCCTGAAGCGTTGGTCTTGTTTTGATTTCTCAGTGTTGTTGAAGAAATTAATGGAACTTTTCAAAGAGTCAAGTATCACACCGAGGTGTGTGTCAGGATTTCAGCAGCTCTCATAATGAAGGTCTGATAATGTGTTACCATACTAAAGGTCATGACTAGAGACACACAAGTCTAGAACTGGTCTGGGTACTTTTAAACTTAATTTCTATTCCACTATAACCATTAAGACACCTTTAGAAATCTAACAAAAAATCTTAAAATATTTGTTTGTTACTCTTTCACAGCCAATCCATAGCACCTGGAGGCTCCAGGGACTTCAGAATCTTGGCAAAGTTTTAAGCTTCTGCAAGTTGGCCTCAAAGGCAGTTTTTCAAAAGCCTTATAGATTACACTTATTCAAAATAGGCAACCTAGCAGCCTCAAATTATAATGAAGGTACCTCAGGATCAAAGGCAGGATCCAAGGTACCAGAGCCTAGCCTCAAAGGCCACCTTTCAAGGTTCAGAATTACCACAGCTTCACGGTACTCATTCAATTTGGAAGTGACCACAAATTTCAATTTTTCAACAGTTGGCCTTGAAGGCCATCAATGGCAGGTTTTGATATTATGCACGATATAACTCTGAAAACTAAGGATACAAATTTATTTAGTAGCTTGCTACAGGTTGTCATCATCTTATAAGCTAGCCCCGTATTGGTCAGGTACCTTTTCAGATTCCTAAACAAGTCAGCTGAAACATAAGCATTATCCAATTTTGAAAAGCCTATGTTTTCTCATGATTCCTTTTTTCAAGATGAAGATAAACTGGGCTCTTATGGAACAGAGTTAAATTTAAGTGTATAGAATGTTAAGAAATGTATTAGCATCAATTCAGTGATTGTTCAATGAATGGGTGTTTAAACAAATAACATGTTTGTTTTTCAAATTGATATAAAACCTTTTTTTATAAGCCATTTTTTCCTGTGCAGCCCCTGGGTACCTCAGCTAGTTATTGATAAATTAAAAAAAAAAAAGTGAAATGGCTGGAGTATTAGGAATTTCCTTTAATAGTTTATTTTACATATTCACTTTGCTAGACAGAACATTCTTGCTAAGATAAGAATTTCATTTTGAACATTTTAAAAATCAAACTGATAGGCATTTCTTTCTGTATGGCCAGCCATGCACTCTCCTTCATTGTAGCAAGAAAATAAGCTCCAGGTTTGAATTCTGATTCTCTACTCTTTTATTTTCATTTTTTGTGTTGTTTTTTTAAACTTAAACTATTTACAAGAACTGTAAAGTGATACCTGTCCAGGTCCTGCCAAGGGAAAGACATTTAAACACTTCATTTGTTACCAAACATTAAAAAATGATTTTAAAAACCAACTATTATATCAGCAGCAATAGTATTAAATGGATAGTATTGTTATGATTTCAGTACTATTGGCAATCTCTCTCATAATACGTTGAACCTATTTATGCTAGGAAATGTAACATCCGTAACCAAGACTCCAAATGTTTCATAGATTAGAGTTTACCTGAAGATGAGCACTTTTCCAGCTGACTGATTCATGATTTTTCTATAATTCTTAGCAAATTAAAGCAATGTAAATTGTGCTCACCAGCGGAAGCATCAAGGATAGCTACAGCTCCATCCAGAACTCTCAATGCTCGTTCTACTTCCATGGAGAAGTCAACATGTCCTGTCGATGAGAAATTCACATGCAGTAATGTGCATGCTAATCCTACTTTTCTTTCCGTTGTGAAGATCCCCAAAATGTCTGCTAATTAGCAAAGTTTCAGTCTTTCTCACAATTACTTTCTACTTTCTGCAGCTATACTAAAATACACGGGTGTTTCTTCTTTTTGGTAAACAGTCAAGGACATCTCACAGCAGTGAGCTAGAAGGGGATGGTGTTAGGGTATCAGTCTCTTAAGCAGTGATCAAAGTGTGAACCCAACAAGAATTACCTGTGGAACCTTGAAAACCCTACTAAAATTCTTCATTTTCTAGGAGGAGGAAACTGGAATGAACCGATGTGGCAGCCTGGTGATGAGCTAGAGGGGTAAGCCAAATCAAGTCACTATTAGGATATGAACTCAAGCCTTAGCCCAGCAGTCTACCACTGGCTAGACTACCTCATACAGTCTATAACAGCCTGGTTTTATTTTCATTTAAAGTTAACACTTTTTTTTTTACCAAAGTATCTCTGAAACTATAGTAATCAGCATCTATAATAACTACAGGATTTTCTTTAAGGTACACGGCAACACATTTTTTTAAAGATGTAATTAGTACAATATATATTAATTAGCATTTCAGTACATTTTATTAAAATGACAATAATTAGTATAAGTTAATTTTAAGTATCATTTTCTAGATATACCAGCAGGGACTTTAATTAGAACAGTGGTTCTCAACCTTTTTTGGGCCATGCCCCACCTAATCACCTCTAAAATCCTTATGCCCCCATGTGGTGATATATAATTCTTATCATTTAAAAAGTTAACTCCGTTTCAGCTGAAGAAGCTTAAAACGCCAATACCTTGGTTTAAACAAGCTTCAAAAGAACATGGCATCCATGAAATAAACAAAAGACAGTTAAAGTTTTGAGCAAGAAATTACTGAAAAAATTGTAAGAAAAAATATTAAGTGGTATTAGATTTTAATAATGATACATATGATAATAAGAGAGAATTCACAGGTAATAAAGAGAGAGAAAATTTCTATATTTATGAAAATATTTGTGGATTGTCTCATACAAAAACAGCAAATAAAAATTCAAAACATGTAATAGAAAACTGAAATGTACTATGAACACAAACTAATTTGAATGGAAGCTTATTTGATCATTTTAATTACTGTACAATAAAGTATAGGTTCCTATCAAATGCAAAATGCCATTTGAGCACACCTCAAGAAAAGCGGAATAAAGTTAGTGAGACCCTTGTGCTTCATGCCTGCTGCAAAGAGATTTTATATTAGGCACTAATTTAGTCAGCTTTAGTCTCAAATCTCCTCGTTTACTGATATCCAGTGAATTTCTTTTCTTCAGTAGCAAATCATTTACAACGCTAAAGCCACATTCAGCTAAATATGAAGATGGAAACGGTAACAACAGTTTCCTTGCAAAGCTAGTTGAATTTGGGTATTTAGTTTCTGTCTCATCACAAAGCCATGCCATCGCTCCTTTTATGTTGAATAAAGTTTTAACTGACTCATCATTTTTTATTTCCGAGAGTTCTTCTTGGTACTGCACTGAAACATCAGATAAATCCACAAGCACTGGCTGCATCACCCACGATGGAAAATTAATCTGTTTTAAATCAGAAAATCTTTCTTTAAAATCAGAGGCCAATATTTTCAGATGATCCACAATGACAAGCACAGCAGCCTCAGTCGGCTCACATTTTTTAGCCAATGAAATTGGTCAAAATTTTTGTCAGAAATATTTTTTGGCATAACTCGATAAATAAAAATAAAGCCAAATATCTTCGCCTTTGCATCAACAAGTGTTTTATTTGTTCCTTGAAGTTGTTTATTCAACACATTCAGTTTTTCGAAAATATCTGCTAAATAACTCAAAAACGCTTTTCCATCAACGGTTAGCAGGTGCTTCATTTCAGGCTTGTCACTTAGAAAGCCACTAAGTTCATCAAACAGTTCCATGAATCTTTTCAAACATTCCCTTTCGAAAGCCACCGTACCTCAGTGTGAAGTCTCACATAGTCTGAATTGTTATCTTCACAAAATTTCTCGAAAAGACGCTCACATTTGGCATTAGTTTTGATAGCATTGATAGATTTTATAACTGATTTCAGTACCTCATTAAGTACAGGAGAAATATTTTTCGACACTAAGTTCTCTCTATGAATAACACAGTGCACAAGAAGCATCTCCGGATTCTCATCTTTCATCAATTTTAAGCAGCCATTTTTCTTGCCCATCATAACAGGAGCACCATCAGCTGCACAAGATGTTGTTGTTTTCCATTGGTATATTATTGATATCTAAGTAGTATTTTAGTTTATTATATATATCAGCGGCGGTAGTGGTGGTATCTAAAGATTTGCAGAATAACATTTCTTCAACAAATTCACCTTTATCAATATATCTTACATAAGTTAGCAATAAGGCCTCACTGCCTCTCAGTTGATTCATCCATTTGTACTGAGAATTTTCTTGATTTCAGCTTTTCAACAAGTTGTGTTTCAATATCTTCACTCATTTCATCTATTCTTCTCCTAACAGTGTCGTTACTGAGTGGCATGGCTTTAACATCTTTGTCATCTTTTTCCAGAACTGTTTTAAGAAATGCAGATATTGATGGTTTAATTAAATCCTCCCCTATAGTATGATTTTTTCCAGATTTAGCAATGAGTAAAGAAATTTCATAACTTGCCTCAAGAGTACGACTGATAGTAACAGTTTGTGCAGTGAACAGAGACTTTATTGTTGATCTTTTTTCAAACTTATTCTTTAAAGATTTGAAGTAATTCAAATCTGAATTTACATACGCACTATGTTTCGCCTTCAAATGCGCCTCAAGACGACCTCGTTTCATTGATTCGTTGGTCAAGCATTGTTGGCATAAGAGACAGAAAGGTGACCTTTCATCATGAGCAGCGGGTATGAAACCAAATTTAAAAAATTCCTCTGAATACTGACGAACTTTCTTTTTGCTTGCACTACTCATTTTATGCATAGGGGCTGTGACTGAAATAAATGAGTAATCTTAAGAAGTGAAATGCACTTTCAGAATTTAAGACGTTTAAGTTAACACAAAAATGAAATAAAATAATTAGAACGTTCAAGTAAACACAAATGAAATGAAGTTAACACATAATTAATAAAACAATGCCGATTCGTTTTATACAACATATAAGGACAGACAGTGCGGTACACCAGATTTTTTTGAATGTGTGAGAAATTTGTATCACACGAATATATTGACGATAATCATCTGACAAAAATATGCACACACACATACACAATGAATTTGGCAAGACTGTTGTATTATATTAGCATTTGGACTATTAAGTTTTCATTTCTGACACTTTATGTATCTTCTCGTATCATCATAATAATAAACAATCAAATATATTCACGAGCAACCAAAGAAATATGTATCAATTACCTTGCGTGAAAACACCAAAACAACTTCTTTGTTTACGAGCTCTGAATTTTCAGAAAATGGAAATGCTCTCCTTTGAGAGAAAACGGAGGAAACAGTTATTATAATGGTAACTTAGCAAAAGCCCTTTGAATCGTATTTCTAAATCAAATTCAATAAATAAGGTTCTTCCATGACCTCGTGCACTTTGTGTGACATGCATGAAGAGCGATGGCACAGTGATTATGTAATAACTATACAATAAAGACCTTTTTCACTAAAAAAAAATATTTACTCAAAATAGCATCTGAAACAAAACTTTACCTGATGGAAAATCCAAAAATAAAAATCGAAAATTTGGACCCAGACCTCTTCATTCGTACTAAATTGCCCCCCTTAAAAATCAAATTGCCCACATTGAGAACCACTGATTTAGAAGCAGAAGCATTGTTAGTGTGGTGACTACTTTGCTGGATTTACTAAAATAATTTGATTCTCCCAGTGATGAGAATTCCTTTACGTGGAATGTTAATGGTGATAAGGAAGATGATGAATGCTGGGAGGAGCCAACCATAATATTTTGGGCTGAATTTGACATCTGTTAATAAGTCTGCTGTCTGAAGTCAGGACTGATGTAGGCTTACAGATTTGTTTCATTATTTAATTGCATTATTATTAGAGTTTCTTCTATTTGAAAATTGCTTTGAATTCTAATAAAGATCTGATCTTTTTTGAGTGGTTGAAAAACTTAATAGTTAATTTAAAAATAACAAACTAGAAAATCTTTTAGTTCCAATTTTATAACGCTGTTGATTAACAAAACTAGTGCTATACTACATTACCTCTGTCAAATACTGTAGAAAGATTGGCTTTATTGTTCAATGTGGACCACCAATTCACTAAATCAATTTGAAAATTATGGACACCAGCTGGCCATTTCTAGGACTTATCCAGCCTTTCAGATTTGGGCCTGATCTGAGCTGATGCAATTAGGCTGGTTACATGTGACAGGTTATCCCTGCAGTGCCATATGAGAACTGAACAAGCACACTTGCAGTTAAGCAGATACGGGGGGAAAGACAAAGACATTACAGCATTCGGAAAAGGCAGATAGTGGGTGTACATTTAGCAGGTGCCACAGTGGCCAAAACTATTTCACTGGTAGGCTGCTTACAAAAAGACTTATAGTGACATAAAGAGAAGAAAAGCAGTTAGATAAGATGGTAAAGTCCAAACATCATCAAGCAATAGACAAATTGATAGACATTCAGTGCAGAGCAATCCACAACCAACTCCAGCCTCATCTCATGGGAAATGTGTGCAATGAATGAAATATGACAGTAAGATACCACTGCATTTACCAACATAAAAAAAGACATCTTGCATGGCATAAGGAACACAGACATTTACTCTTTTAAAATTTGTTTTTTTTTTTTTTTTTTTTAGCATAGAATGGGGGAGAGAGAGATAGATAACGGAGGAGAGAGAGAGATGGAGAGAGAGAGCGAGAGATGGAGAGAGAGATAGAGAGATGGAGAGAGAGATGAGAGATGGAGAGAGAGATAGAGAGATGGAGAGAGAGATAGAGAGATGGAGAGAGAGATGGAGAGAGAGAGATGGAGAGAGAGATGAGAGAAGAGAGAGATGAGCGAGATAGAGAGATGGAGAGAGAGATAGAGAGATGGAGAGAGAGAGATGAGGCGAGAGTCGAGAGATGGAGAGAGATGGAGAGAGAGATGAGAGATAGAGAGATGGAGAGAGGATAGAGAGGAGATAGCGAGATGGAGAGAGAGATAGAGAGATGAGAGAGAGAGAGAGATAGAGAGAGATGGAGAGAGAGAGATGGAGAGTAGAGAGATGGAGAGAGATGAGAGAGCGATGGAGAGAGAGATGGAGGGTAGATAGAGAGAGGAGAGTAGAGAGAGAGAGAGATATGAGATAGAGGAGAGTAGAGAGAGAGAGATGGAGAGTAGAGAGAGATGGAGAGAGAGATGGAGAGAGAGAGATATGGAGAGAGATATGGAGAGAGAGAGAGAGAGAGAGAGGGAGAGATAGATATGGAGGAGGGAGAGAGATAGCGAGAGATATGAGAGGAGAGAGAGAGAGAGATGAGATGAGATGAGAGAGAGAGAGAGATGAGATGGAGAGAGCCACAAGAGTCTCTTTTAAAAAAAAAGAGAGTTGACTCACACTCAGCAGCTCGTATATTACAACCCAGGTTCAGATTTAAAAAAAGGGGGGCCATTACCAGGAGTGTCGATCAGATTTATTTTGCGTTTCTTCCAGCGAAACGAGACAGCAGCGGAGGTGATGGTTATTCCTCGCTCTCTCTCCTGGTCCATGTAGTCCGTCACCGTGTCCCCATCGTCGACTTCACCTGCGGGCGACAAAAAAAGATGGAAAAAAATGGAAGTAGGCAGGACAATGAAAACTGTGAAAGTCGGGCCCGGCGCTGATATACTGCATGCGTTCTATGGGTGGTATAAGAACAATGTAGAGGGGTGAGGATATATTCGTGTAGATGCACAACACCGGAGAATATAAAACCAGGGAGGGGGAGCGTCTAAAACCTGGCTAAAAGACTAATGGCAAATAAAAGTGAAATAAAGCTACTGGTTCTAGGCAGTCGGGGGGGGAGGGAGGCATCAGAACTAAGTGAAACAAAGCAAGTACCCAGATGTCTGCTAAACCCGGAGTAATAGAGCATCCTCTCGGTGGTGGTGGTTTTCCCGGCGTCTATATGCGCCATTATCCCGATGTTGCGGATGGACGACCCGTCCCTCCCATCTCCCTCTCCCGCCTCCGCGGACCCCGCGACGTTCTGGCGGACATGGACAGAAGCCGCGAAATCCGAGGTCTGTCTTCTTCTGGGCCGGCAGAGTCTGCGAGGCAGGACACGCGAATGGAGCAGAAGGATCCTGGCCGACATCGCGGCCGGCGAACTGACTGCGAACCTCGAACTGACGCACGACACCATCTCGCCGTAGCGTAGAACGAGGGGACCGGTCATTATGCGGCTTCACCCGAGCTCCGCAAAATGTGATAATGTTTAAAGAATTTTTGAGGAGTTATTACTTATTGCAAAAGAATAAAAAGGGTTTAATGCATTTTGTTATTTGAATCTAATTAATTATAATTACTGATATATCGGTAAGAGTGTTTGTTCCGCCGCTCCTATTTTTCACATGGGGACCGTTCTCGTTATGTCCGATTTGCTACCATCCAACACATTAATCACGCACTTACCGGTTCATAAGGTTTAGTTTCCGAGTTCGTAAGAGCGAACCAAGGGGCAGGTGAGCATTCCCTCCGAGTCGATAAGAGATTAGCAGGTAAAGGCTTTCATTCTAGACGTAGGTCTCACCTGGACCTGCCCGTTGACGGTGCCATGAACCTGTCGGGGAGGGCACTCGGCTTTGTTTTGGCTCTGTCCTTTGTGGCTGGCCTGGCGATTGGCTACCAGCTGAAGGCCCTGCGAATACGGCACCTCAAGACGGCGCGAGACTTTTACCGGAAAAAGGCAGAAGATTCCCAAATTAAGATGGAGAACGAGTTGTAGCAGCCTTGGGTAACTAACAGCAGCAGCAGCAGCCCGCGATAGACACCCGGGAACCGGTCATAAGTCGCCGATTGCTTCTTAGCCATAGGCAACCGCTACTTCCTCTCCTTTCTTTCCCAGAGACATGACTGGCAGTTGAGACCCACCCGTGTCGCGGCATGCGAGTATGGGTATCGTTCCCTTGATTTCTCCTTTAAACTGTCAATGAAATCGAAAGAAGGGATGACTTGTAAAAAATGAGAGCAGGCTACCGATGCAAACAGTATTAGTCACGTAGACTGTCAGAGCCAACGAATTCGACCTATCTGTTTTACAGGTAGGCCACTTCAGGTGGATGTCAGTTACATATGTAGTACCTACCATCCTGAAGAATGCGAGCGTTGAATCTGTATGCTGCCTTGTCAGTACAATGTCAGATGTCTTTAAGATGGTAATGTACTCAGAAGAATTGGGACATCCTTTGGCAAATACCGTTCGTACCAGAGATGTGTGCTTGCATACTTAACCTTGAGCCGTAGACAGGGTTGCAGATCTTCAAACCCAGGTGAAACCTCCAGATGGGAATTGCTAACACCTGGACAGCTTATGACCAATGCGCAAGAGTCGCTTAGACATGTTTTCTGACCAGACCATTCAAAGCATTTTTTTTTTCTTATTGCAAAAAGCGGTTTCCTAAAAGTTACGCACCTTTAGCCAACTCAGTAGAGATGATGTTGGACTATTCTTTGGCTCGTTTTTATTGTACAGGTGACATCAGCAAGAGAATTTCAACGGAGTACAGACATAGCAAATAATAGTATGTTCTTGTTCTCGTTCTGGTGTCACTCTGATGCAGCAGTTACATTTGCCCCGATGATAACATTGGCCACAAATCCACGAGAAGTGTCAAGATCTTTGCCACTGTCATTTACTCTGGCCTATAATATGATCTTGAAATGGAGAAAATTGCTAGATCTGGACACAGGCATAGAGTTCATATATGGGAAGGTCCAAATTAACATGCCAAAGTGGCATTAGATAAAAAATATTTGTCATAATTTATCATTTAGTTAAAATTTTTTGAGCTTTTTCTTAAGATAAAAAGCAATCACCCATTGTTGGTTTTGATTTACCAGCAAATGTTTAACAGGACGGCAAGTATGTCTGCACGCAAACCTTTGTAGAGATACAATTTTATGTTTGCAGTAAAAATGTGAAGGATATAAAAATTAAATGTTGAACATCCAACTGCATCTAAGAAATAAAGATGAAGTCTTTTTTTTTAGTGATATATATTCTGTTAAGGAAGTGGAATGACAATTTGACAGATGCATCTAAAGGAAAACAGCATGATTATTTTAAACTCTCAATTAAGTTTAACTGTTTAGCATATATGTAAGATGTAAATATAAGAGAGCAGACTGAAAATTCTAGAATTTTTTTATTTTATATTTTATTCTCAAAATCCAGAGGAATTAACAGTTTTAAAAATTGTGCTGTGATCTTTGAATAGCACCAGAAGCTTTCCAGTTTGCTCAGCAGACTTTGAATTGCATTGCTACATCCATGAAGAACGATACAACTCCTGTTGTTGTCGTCCATGGTGGAGCATGGGCCATCCCAAATCAACTGGCAAATGCAAGCATCACAGGTGTGAAAAAGGCTGCTACATTGGCTCACAGAAGGTTGCAGGAAAGATGCAGTGCTTTGGATGCTGTTGAAGCAGCTATACAACATATGGAAGATGATCCTGTCTTTGATGCAGGTTCGTTTTTTTAAAATTAAAAATAATCTTTTATGAAAATTCAAAATGACTAAGTAATATTTAATTCTGGGCTAATCAATGGAGAAAAGCTTGTCAGTATTGTTTACAGTTGTCTCCCTTCAACCATAAGCACAACAAATAGGGAATGAACAGCCAGCCTTTTCTAAATAAATATACCTTTTAAAGTAGTTTTCATATAATGTATGATGCAGTTTTAAATTAATCAGCGATAAATAATTATGCATGACTGTTTTTTATAAAAAAAAAAATTGTACAGTAGTGTTAACATCATTTAATATGTAATTTGTTGTGAGTTTGTAGAATTACCTACATTATGGAGCTCCATTATCTTCATTTTGGAAAGATCCTATAGTTAGCAGCATTAATAGTGGAGAACATATTTCATTTTGAAAGAAATGAGAAAAACCTGTACAAATAGACAAATGTTAATGGTCTGTAAGAGCTGTGCTTATGTTCATCAGGTACTGGCTCTGTACTGAATTCTGATGGAGAAGTGGAGATGGATGCAGCTATTATGGATGGTGCAACATTAGATGCTGGAGCTGTGGCATGTGTTCAAAACATCTCTAACCCGATCAAGCTGGCTAGGCTTGTGCTAGATACAGTAAGTTGTCACTTGTGAACAAGACAAACTCTACAGTCTGGCATTTTCAAACACATCTATTTTACATTTAATAAGTTACATTGACTGAAAGAAAAAAAAAGAATACACATTTATTTTTTATACCTTTTTTAATTATTTTATTGAGAATGAATTTTTTATTAAATTCTCAGACAACTATTGATTCTACAAGGCAAACAGCAATCCTTTTCTTTTCAGACAGACCATGTTCTTTTGGTGGGGAAAGGAGCAAATAAATTTGCAGAAGAGAGGGGGATGAAGCAAGTGCCTACAGAAAAACTTGTCACCAAAATGGCTCATGAAGAATGGGAGAAATATATGAAGTTTAGGAACACTGTGGATGATCTGTTCCGGATGGCAACCACAGGAGAAGCAATCATGTAGTACTGCCATGTGGAATTCTTTAAATTGCAGATCCAAGATATATTTAGAACTGAGAAATTTGAGGCTCCATAAATTTAAAAAAAAAAAAAAAAGGCAGCCTTTTGGAGAGTAAAGGGTTAAATTAAATCCTGTCAAGTCCATTGGTAATGTTCTGTTACAACTTAGATGGAGCAGGAGCACTGCTGATCAAAATAAGAGGTTCAAAATATCATGAAAATAAACATTTTACTTGCAGAAAACCAAATTTCTAAAAGCTTGCCAGGATAATTTCACAAAATTCTGCTTCCATCTGTAACAGCTTTATGATAGAAACACCAAAGTACCAGTTTAATTTTAAAGGTTTTACCCGATCACATCATTTACAATTTTGTTTTGCATTCTATTTTAAATTTAAATTTGGTTTCATTAGACATGGTAGAAAATCCCCAGGACATGACACAGTGGGTGCAGTAGCTCTTGATGTCCACAGATCGATGGCATTTGGAACTTCCACTGGCGGGATTACTGCTAAACGACCTGGCAGAGTTGGAGACAGTCCACTTCTAGGTTAGAGCTCTCACCTTTTGCTGACAGTTGATCTGAAAACTTGCATCTCTTAGGGATAATTAGCCAAGGCATTGATATTTTTGAGGATTGGGACATACATTAAGATTGCTATAATTAACAAATTGTTAAATGAAGTAACTGTAACCTCTCTTGTCTACTGGACAGGTGCTGGCGGTTATGCAGACAATGAGACAGGGAGTGTATCAACTACGGGTCATGGAGAAGCGATTATGAAGGTGTGCTTAGCCAGATATATAACTGGACTCCTGAGTCATGGTGAGCTAGCTAGTTGTTAGTATAAATGGAAGTGAATGAGAACTTGTTTAATATATGTACAGAAATTAAATATACTCATCTGTAGCTGATTGAAACATTAATACACTTTCTTTGGTAATCGGCAGCCACAGGAACAGGGTACATCAGCTCAACATTCAACCAGTGACAAAAAACAGACTATGTGGCTGATTCCATTGTGTTAACACGTTGCACTAAGAGTTACAACTTCTGATCTTAAATATATTAAAGTTAAATGGTTATTCTCATATGTCATACAGTTGGTGAGAGGTGGATACTATAACATACTTTTCCAGTGATGTAATGAAGACTATTTTACACATCACTTTTGTTTGATAATAATTTGTTTGTAACTATGGACTGTAGCAGCTGAGCATCTATAATACGCAGTTGTTAGAAATGTTACAGAGCAAATGTATTTTAAAAAATTAGGGAATCAATAGGTGTGCATTCATTTCATGTAACAATAACTTGTTAACTCGTATAGTAATTAGATGACTTCATCTTCTAGGTTACTCAGTGCAGGTAGCTGTTGAGCAGGCTCTATCTTACATGCAGACAAGGGTTGGTGGTTGTGGTGGTGCAGTCGTCATTAACAACAGAGGAGATGTAGGCAAGCATTTCACCACTGACCGTATGGCTTGGGCATGGGTGAAGGAAAATGTGTTACATTATGGGATAAATCCTAATGATGACTTCACTGAGTTTGTTGATTAAGTCTTCCCAACTTCTATATGAAGTAGTTGTTTAAAGAGTTTTGATTACCAGTACACTTATTAAAAGGAGAGAGATTATATATATACTGACAATATAATAACTTCCAAAAGATGACTACCGTGGTTTTAGGTTTGTTTATGAAGGGTTATAAATTGTATACAAAATAATTTTTAAAAGAATGTATTTATGCAAAAAACTTAAACAAGAAACAGAACAGACTAAACCATTTTGAGAGAGAGGGGAGGGGATATCAGCAAAGTTATTATAACATCCTTCTTGTTGATATTTTAGTTGTGAAAAAAAGCCATAATTTAACATTAAGGAAAGGAAGCTAAAGACAGTGTAGATATAATTGTACCTGCTTATTTCCAGTTCACATTTTATGCAATTGTCTCTATAATCCAGTTTTTCCCTCTACTTCCTATTTTAATTCCAATTTATATGCGAGTGTGGTGTGCAGAAATGTTGCTCTAGCGAGGTAACCCTTCCACAATCTAATTGCGTTCAGTGCTTGATGGGCCACATGATGCTGCGCGTGACCTGACTTCCAGCTTGTGTTGTGTGGAAATCAGATTCTGTCTCTAAAGGTGGTTAAAAAACAGTAGTTTGAACAATGTTGATGAACTGAAAATTCAAATAGGGGCATGACATTTCTGAATCAAGTTTCTAGATTTTTTAGAAAAAAAGCAGATGGTTTGAAGGGCTGGGAAAAAATGAGAACCAAGATAGGAAACAAGTCTAAAAGTCATTTGGCTGATGTTGATGTTTTATGCATAAGTCATAAACTGACAAAATGTAAGCATCTTTTTTCTTCCATTTTTAAGATGCTATACTATTTACTTTCTAAAGATGATGTGAAAAATTTAACATTCTAATAAAGATTGTCAAGCACCAACTACGATTTTTTGTTGCTTCCTGCTTTACAGAAATTCCTGTTTTATTGCAGTATGTGAGGTGGTCATAAGAGTGTTTGTTTATGGGAATTAATAATTGCCTGGTTCTCTACAGCCTGAATGACTGTAAGTGGCAAAGGTTTTGTTTTTTTAAACCACCAAAGTCTATTTAGACGCTGTTTGAGCTCTCGAGATTTTAGCGTCATATCTCCTGTTCATATTCAGATAAAAAACTGGCCCAGTTAAGTTTTTATTCTATTTTGCTTCTATAATGATTACCAGCTGGCTGTGTTTGGAAAACAAAAACAATACCAGCAGCGGCTAAAGAACACAGAGTATGATATCACGAAGACTTTTCATTGGACTTTGTTTTCTTGATGCTGCTTTATTCAAGCAAAAAAAAAAACAAAGAAAAAACAGGTTTTACTTATAATGACTGCTCATGAATGTGAATAAAATATGGTAGTACAGAGAAATTCTATAGCCTAAAAGTCCAATGTTTTCTAAAACTTATTCAAAATAGGAATTTCACATAATTTCAAGCAAAGTATTAAAAAAATCACTGAAAAATGTGTATATAGCTTATTTAACTGCTCAGATACTGAACAAAACTTTGTCTGAAATTTGGAAAATCAGATGATGCATTTTCTCCCCCAAATTTGATATGTACAGATTTGATAGCAAATATAATGAATAACTGTCTTTTCACAAGAAAACAAAGCAGGTTAATTATATAAATAAATAAATAAAATTGGAAAAAAGTCAGAATAGTTTAATAATTGCATGCTCCTGATAAACAGCTATTGGGACTGGGTGGGCTACACACATTGATTGATGCTGTTAATGCTAGCACTCTGATGAAAAACCAAAAATTGTATAGTGCATGATGTCCATTAAAATGCAGTGTTGATATTTCAACACTCCATGTGCAGTATTGAATCTTAGTGTAGATGCACTTGCTTTGCATTTCAAGTGCTTGACAGAGAAAGGCAGGAGCAATTGCATGTCTCTCTTTGCTTACACAATACCACACATTTGCAGTATGCCAATTAAAGTTATTACAAGCGTGACTGCTGTAGGGGCCAGGGCAGGGAATGCCAATATTGGTCCCATCAGTTGCTCGATTGGTGGTCTACACTTTGCATTAGTCATTACAATGAGTCGTCATTGTTGCCCACATAGACAAGTGTGTAATGCTATCACCTGTTAATGACCTCCGATTTGCTCTGGTGAGTTCGGAAAACTTTCACATGTACTTGTGGCAAGTGCTGCACTAGTTTTTCGCAGAGCTGTCGAACTCCTATGAATTCCCTCATGCTCTCTGTGTCTGAGGTGCCTCCTTCAACCTCTGGTGACAAAAAAGGAATCCACTCCACATTTTTGTTGGTCTCACTTTCAGTATCAGTTGCAAGTTTCACATTTTCACCGTCGTTTAAAATGATACTGGAGTTCTGGCAGGGAATGACACCCCATTCCAGCTGCTTCAAGCTGGTCAGCTTGGACACAACAGACAGGGTGTTACTGTTGACCAGAGCTGGCTGAAATAGAAATACAATGTTCCATTAGTAGTGCACACCTGGCCCCAAACACCTAAATCAAAGCTATTTACAGAACACTACAACAACAGTGCCTAAAATACCAGAGCATAAATTAAATCTCCTATTTACCTGCCCCCTACTAAAATCCCTACATCTTTAGTCTTTTTCAACAATAATTTTGGCTACCATTTAAAAAATAATCTTGTAAATAACATTAAAAAATTATTAACTTTCATAATGAAAACCACCCACAAAATTAACTGATGATATTAGCTATAGTCATGATGGTTTTAGTTTACACCTTTTAAAAATTTTTAATATGATTGTTTTTTCTATTTAAACAAACAAAAAAATTTCCAAGTGACTATTTACCTGTGAACTTGTGTCAGGCCACACCACTAAGGTTTTCAAAGACTCGAGCTGGAGAAGAGCTGAATGCAGGTTGTCTGCTATTGTGAACATGATCAGTTCCAGATGATCAAGCCTATCAGGTAAATAAGCAACAAATATTACTAATACTCACCATGCAATGTATAAATGGTTCTTTGCATACATACATGGTCGATCAATTTAGAGCGAACAAACAAGTAAACCTGTCTGCAATGATAACCACCACTACTACTAGGAGTTGGCTTCACTCAATTATATAAAGAATAATAATTCTGCTAATCTGAAAGAATTGTAGGGTGGAGTTTTGAGGTTTATAGAATTAAGGTGTGTATGAAGATTTAAATTATGTAGTTTCTGGTGAATGAAATGTCATTGTTACCGTTTTCATAGAAATGCCATTTGATTTCTTTATCAAAATATTAATTTAATTTAATGAATACATGTCAAAAAACTGTTAGATAAATGGACTAGTCAATAGGAATAATCATGTCTTTCCTCTTCAAAGAAATGTAAGAATATTTTTTGGACATTTGATACTTGAATGTAGCAGGCAGATACAATAAATTAGACAAACAAAAATCTATAGCTGTTTTAACAGACTAATATTCTCAGATGAATGGGCTGTTAATTGGAGCATGTCGTTCTTAAAATATTTACTTTGTGAGCCAAAGTGAAAATCCATGTTTTGTTTTAACCTGTATGTTATGATGGTTCTTAGGAATTTCTTTAAAGACATAGGCTGGATGCAGTAACCATAACTCGTACCATTATGTAATGACCAACTATAAGAAAACTTCTAGAGCGTACAAGCTTTTCTATTGATCTTTCCTCAGATAGACCACTATGTGCTGTAACTACCTACACTAATGATAGAACAGTGAATAAGAAACCAACGTCTCTGGATGAGGATCAAATCTACCATTAACACTATAATTTTATCCAGTCTCTATTGTATAGGATTTTTAAAAAGACAAGATGTAATTAAATATATCAGGGCTAGTACAGAGGTTTCAACTTCCAGATGTAATATTTCCAACACAGACTCTTCTTCATGTAACACAACTTTTATCAAAGAAATATGTATATTAGCTTTGGTATAAAGACATGAAAAAAAATTTGTCGTGTGTTTGTATCAACTTTGGGGTCTGTTAGGATATTTATTTTACTGTTTGTAGATTGATCTTCTTGGCTTTGCTGATCCAACGACCCTGACTGCCTGGGCACTTGTGCTGGGGGAGTGATCTCCAGCCCACTCATCTTGGCCTCGAGTCAGGGATCATAAGACCACCTTTGGGCACCATTCAGGGACTTATGCCCTACCCTCGAAACCATATTGCAGTTTCGGTAACTAACCCCCGTTCTGAAAGGACTTGAATGAACATATCCCAAAACAAATTTACATACATTATCCATATGAACTCAATTTTGGTTTCTGGGGGTATGTGAAGCATTCATGCTTGCCCACACACTGGGAGATCCTACTATGGTGCGTCTAGAGGGTAGAATTCAAACAAAGGACCCCCCAAACATGTTTGTGGGACAAAATATTTCCATCATAAAATAAAACCACCTGCAAAGGGCAAATCCAAAGTACCTCATATCAAATGGTCTCCAGCAACTCTTTTGCATCTGATGTCACATGGGCCATTATGACTGCACATTTAGAGGAAACTATGCAGGACACGGGGTTTCATTAATTTTAAACCATGTTTGATCAGCATCTGTGGAGTTGATAACATGTGTGTCTATATCAAAGCAACTGAAAGTGGTCAGAGCACCAGCTACAATTCAGGATTTGGAATCCCAAGTGGTAAAGCCAGGAAGGTGGTGGTCATTATTTCTGAAGCACAAAGGTATAAAATTTATTAACCCCATAATGGTAGGTTAAGCACTGATACAAAGGTGGCATAAGGACAGAATGAACATACAAATCAAGAGTGGAGATTGCCTGTTGGGACAATCATACCAATGGAAATGAATGGACTGATTTTTGATTCATTTCTTTATGGCCAAAACAAGTTACCTGGGAAAAGGTTTGTGGACTACTAAAGGTCTCAATAAAAGTTGTAACTTTGCTGCTTGGACAATGTGGAAGGATAGACAGGCTTTCTGCCCTCCATTCCTATCTGGACATCCACTGAACAATGGATGACACTGCATACAAGAACCAGGTCACATATAAAGACCATCCTTGGCAAGTCCCTTTCTGTCAAGAGTGTAGGGTATGTATGTGGACATATCCTAGACTCATGTTCTGCAGTGAAGACAGACAAAAGGAGCTTGAGAAAGCCAGACCTCAAATCCCTCTGGCAATACCTGGCAGGATAAGCAGAAGCTAGAATTAAGGCTGGGGCACAGACTGTACAGGATGAAAGGTATAGTAAAGCCTTCTGTGGAATAACAAAAGTAGGGCTAGCTCTAAAATGATCTAAATCCTAAAGATTAAACATGATGACACTATCACAACGATAAAAAATATACTTAGGATGGAAGCTCAGTATCACAAAGAATTATTTACTAACAAAGAGACATGTCTGATCACTCAGGACTAGTTACTAGATAGCTTAGATGCTAAGCTTTGCAAAGAACATCCAAAAAATACAAAATTCCAAAAGGGAACAAAGTAAAAATTCCAGGAAATGATGATCTGAAACTGGAATTCTGTAAATAGTTTGGATACTTGTTAGCAGAAAACCTGACAGGTGTAGTTAATTATGCATTTGAAACAGGCTTTCTTTTTTTTACCCAGCACAATGCCTTGATCACCTTGCTTCATAAGAAGGGTAAAAAGAATGCCTAGATAACTGGAGGTTAATTAGCTTGCTGAACTATGATTATAAAATAACATCAAGCTCTAGTGAATAGACTAGCAAGCAAAAGTGTAGGATAATAAATCATGACCAGACATTCTCAGTTCAAGAATGATCCATACAGACTCCAACCTACCGAACAGAGAAAAAAAACTAGATATAGATAACTGTCCTGCAGCCTTCCTGGCCCTATACCAGTTAAAGGCAATTAATGTGGTAGGTTGAAGTTGTTTGTTTAAGAGACTCAAAGCCTTCAATTTCAGGAAAGACTTTATTAACTAGATAAAGCCATGTTATATCGACACCAGACAAATATTAGTCAAATGGCTGTGTGTTGGCCAGAGCTGGATTAATGCACAAGTGAGGTAAGCTATAGTTTGGCACCTCTAAAAAAAGTTTAACTTAAGGTCTCAGAATGTCTTAATCTGATGGCCCTGGTGTTAGCATACTTCAAATCCTTAAACAAAACACAACAGGGCTGTCCTTCAAATACTATACTTTACATAGTAGTAGTAGTGGAAATGCTATCATGCATGAAAAAAAAAAAAAGAAAATACCAAAGATTTAAAAAATAATGTAATTCATTATGCTAACAACACCTGTTAACAACACATGACTCCAGCAGTATGGTGCCTATATTAACGTCTACAAGTCTGAAGGAGCATGGTTGTGATCTCTTAGGGAACACCAACATAACCCAACAGTCATGCAATATGGATATTTATTTTCCATTAACTAAGGATATAAACATTGGCAAAAACCAGTTGATGATTTAAAGCAGAAGCTAAAGGGCTGGTAAACCCATACCCTTAGTTTAGTAAGTCAGGAAACAGTAATAAACAACCTAATTATCATCATCCTGTAGTATAAAAGTAAAATAATAGGGATGCCAAGATAGGCTCATCTGCTGTATCATCAAAATCAAGCTGATTAACTTTCTAGAGCAGAGATGAAAATGCTTGGTAAGTAAAAAATATGGTCCACCTCCACCAGGACTTAAAGATTAAGCATAGTAAAACAGAGTAAAATATTCTCAACTAATGCAAACAGTGGGAGATTGCAAATAAAAAAGACAAACACTATATCTAGGAGAGATGCCTATAATACTAATAATGGAATAGTGACTCTATGCAGTCAGTCAGCTACCCACCAAAAGTTTAATGACCTAAATAAATTTGATAAGAATAGCATAGAAGCACTGCAAGGTTACCTAAACTAGTAGCTTTTCCCTGGCTCAACTTATGGAAAAATATTCCAAATGGAAACTAGTAAATACACCAATTGTGGGAATCTGGATGATACAGTCATGTATGCTATCTTTCTCTATCAGCAGACACAGATGACTTGGTACCTAATCCCACACTTGGCATGCAATACACTAAAAGTTGTCCAGCCAGACTTAGTCTGTTCAGATTTCTCGACATGCAATAATTGAGACCATCACTTAAATTTCTTAGTCTTTCTGGCTCAGCAGATAATTTATAGTTGTCACAAGGCTTTGGAGAACAAAAAATTCACTCCAACCAAATTGATTTTAAAGCAATATTTGAGAGAGAAGTTGCAACAAAATATGCACTTTAGAACTCTGAACTCCAGTGCAATTGACCAAGCCAATTTTTTGGACCAATGTTTAATTAGTGTATTAGGCCACAATGATGCCCACAATAAACCAGCTTTGCATTTCCTATCAAGCTAAATGTATGATTTAATCTGGGTAGACAGTAATGCGTTTACTCTCTTTCAGAACAAAAAGCATGAAACACTGGAAACCACTGTATGAGAACTATTAGAGTTTTTCTGATGTTCAAAAAGTATGAAGATATTGCACCTCTCCTGCCTGAAAGGGAAGAAGTAGGGTTACTTCATAGTAAACCAAAATCTTCCACAGGGATAAGATAAACCTCATTTATAAGCAACTACAATGGCTGAATGTGGAACTAATCTAGTTACATTATATCCATATTCTGATTTGCATACTACAGTTAGATTCTTCATAGTAAAATAAAATTACTTAGCAAAACCCACAAAAAAAAATTGTTTTGAAGGCCAATGTTATAAATGAGCAGCTTATATTATTTCAAAGATTCTAAGGTGGACAGCTATTGGTAGGATAAATACTAGACAATCAAGCTAAATGTGAATATAAATGTGGATTCTTGGCTAATGGAGATAATTTCAAGTGCATGAAAATATTGTCTGAAAATTAGTTCAAGGCTAACCATGTGGCACTTTTGGCTTGGCAAAGCAGAACTTAAACACTGACCAAACTTACTTCTGATCTCTCTGCAGACACACCATGTTGTGCATCCTCTTGACCCACTGCCATAAACAGAAGCAGATGAACTGGTACAGTGAACATGCCACTTGGACAACACATGACTTGTGTCATGTTCTTTTTATTAATGAGTCAAAATTTAGCTTTCATGACTCATAGCACATTCTCAACTGGAAGGAAAATGGAACCCACAAACATGGTAAAAAAAAAGAATCATTGTACTGGTGGAGATGTGATAGTCTGGGCAGGAATTTCATTGGTTTGGTGTACAAATCTACATTTCAGGGAGATACCCTGACTACAATAAAGTAAAGGGATGAGATTCTAGGCAATTCATCTCCAGCAGGCTTATGTAAAAAAAAAACAAAGCAATAAGAGTATTTAAAAACTTGTTTACCTTTGTTTGCATTTGCCCAATTTGAATCAAAAATAATTAGAAGCCTAACAGTTCAGTATCAGACATTATAAGAAAGTAAAGATTGCCCAAAGAGTAAACAATGCTGAGTTCTTTTGGCTCTGGTACAGTCTCATGTTTCTTGAAAATTAAGTACAACATATTTATTTGGCTTTTAGCACTGATTTACTCTGTAAAGTGCAAAACAGCTTTTCTCAGTCAACCAAAGCATGGAGGAAGAGGCTCAGAGTTCTTGAAAAAACAAAACAAAGAAAAACATTCCAATGGTGTTCCTGAAGACATGCTATCACTCTAGGGTCTTTTGTGGTAGAATCCGAGAAGCAGGGGAGAAAAAATTACTCCATGAATGACATTTCAAATAAAAAAGAAACCCTAAATCCAAACTTCTAAGAATCTCAAGTATTAAGCACAGACCAGCTATAGTTAATAGCTTGCTGGCTGAAATATATGAACAAATAAAGAAAAGAACAGGATAATACTCCTTGTAACTGTAAAGATGTGTCTGTTGTAATCTATGACTCCAAACAAAGGGACCCTTGCTGAGGATTTATTCCTGGGACAGTAATTAACAACTTTTCTAAATATTCTTTGAAAGAAAGAAAAGGCCATACATTTTGATAACTAGAAGGTCAATGGAACCTGACTATCCAAACCCAATCCTGGTGACTTGCTGGTTGTTATAGAGCACCATTCCACAAATTTTATTTTGGGAGACCATCTGTCTATTCCTTTTAAACAAATTAGCAGCTTCATCTCTCAAAAGTTAATATTAAAAAAAAAAAAAACCCAACAAAAAACTTCTTACTAACCCTTGGTACACATTTTATATTTTTTTAAAGAGAAAAAGCTTTATAGAATTTCCAAATGTAGTGACTACTACTCACGATTTTAGGTTCACTAGAGCATCACTGAGTCCAACATCAGGAATTTCTCCTCCATATTCTAATCGCAATCTGACCAACCCTGTCAGTTTTCCAAGTTGAAAATATGTCTGAAATAAATTAGGGTAAGTTAGTTTATAGTTCCACAAACTAAAATAAAACTGAAGGAGAAGAATGATTAAAAGTTTAAAAAAAAATGCTACTTATACATAACTGAACTAAAGTAAACAATTTTCAGAAAGTAACAAAATCCACTACCAGTCAAAATAATGTTATGGTAATTGCAGTCCAACTGTCTAAAATATATGTAGAGTGAACAGATATTAGAAAATCTGCCATTTTTCTTTGTTCCATTTACTGTATTAGATTTTTTATTCCAACTTTCTTAAGCAAGATCTTTTCTTAAAAAATTTAATTTAGCATTTTCTGAAAGAAAATTTTGTCTGCTTGAGGTTTTAATAAGTGATGGAGTACATTGATAGAAACAATGGTAAGGTGGGGATCTCACAAGACTCAAATACTTGATAGCAGTCCAAATGATTTTTATTAAGTTCATTCTTTAAAAAAGGCTTCATAAAAGCACGCTACAGATATAAGCTCTTTTACACAGTCCCACCATATTAATTTGACATCCACTGTTATTACAATATGCTAGTTTATTTCAGAAAATGGCAAATGAAGATAAGCAATGAAAGTAAAATTCTTTATGTTAGTAATTGATCAGGCCACCTTTCACAGCATGAAGAGCAACCTGTATCTTGTTTGGCAACGAATTAATGAGATTGTATCATGGCCTATTCAAGTGAGAGCTGCTTTTGAATCCATCATATTGGAAATATGAGCATTGTTGCTCTTAGCTGACACTTCAGATGCTTCCACAGGTGCTTAATGAGATACATAGGACTTTGGGTACCCAGGAGAGGTTGAATGCCTCGATTCCTCTTCAAGACTATAGCCAAATGAAATATATGGCATATGCCTGAAGAATATAGGCATCAAAGCTCAATATATCTTGTTGGTACAATGGTAGCTATATCATTAAAATATCAGTGAATTTGACAGAATTAAGGTCCTTAAACAAACTAATTTTATCTTTCCACCATACTAGATTTAACTCATAACAAGATGTTCCCATCTTGATAAAAATATTTATTAGATCTTCTATAAACTTAGGTGTAACCTGGACTCATTTGATAGCATACACATCACCAATTCTTCAGTGTCTTGCCAAATGTCCTGCAACCAGATCTTTTAAAGTGGTTTATTTCTATTTGACAGTAATTTCTTACATGTTATACACCCTCTATACTCAAACCAGTGGAGATGAAATTTGACCATTCTCTGGCTCATTTATATTGTACAAATGATGTCAGCAACAGAATCCTGACAGTGAGCATTGAAGTCAGTGACATTTACATCAAAGAATTTTGCAATCACATTGACCACAAATCCATAAGAAATCTCAAGATCTTCGGAAGTCTGTCAATGATTCTGTCAACAATCTGAACACCACTACTGCCTTGTGTAAACAGAGAAATATTGTGGAAGCTGCCTGTTTTGGTATGCTGATAGTGCATGCCGGGTATCTACATACTAGATATCTATTATATGTACAATTATACTGAAATACATCAATTTTGGTAAGTTAGAGTAATTTATAGGGGTTTCCAAATTAAATTGGCAAAGCACTGTATCTAATAGTACATTTTTATGTTTGCTTTAGCTTCATTTAATATAATTTTTATAAATTTCCTGATTTTCACATTATTGCCTTTTATTCACAATAATCCAAAATATATATTTATTTCCACTTGTTTAATTTTAACTTTCTTTAGCAGATTAATCCTTTTTGTAACAAGGCCACTTTCAACCAAGCTGTATTCATTTAATGATCACTTCTGCATTACATTATAGACAACACATGGAAGAGGACATAGGTCAACATCATCACTCTGTTTATTTTTACCTCCTCTTTTTGCTATGAAAGTGTACAAGTGTGTCTCTACCTGTGTGATCTCTGCTGTAGTGATTGTATTTCATAAACAGTATGCAGTCTAATGCTGAATCATTTCCTCCTGATGATGTAAAGGTTTTGAGCATGCATACCTCAGATCCCTTATCATTCAGCCGGTCCAACAGCAATTTAGACAAGTTGGGGATTGCATCTGATGTCGACAGCAACAATGAAGATTGCAAAAAAAAAAAGAAAAGAGTCAAGTGGTCCAAAGATTAATGTTGCTGATGACGTCAAGCCAGTCGACTTCTTTTGATGGCTTATCCCAAAGATTTTTTCCACCACATGACAGAGACCAAGCAGAACAATGTGCAAATGCAAGAGGAGGCAGCCACATGAAAACAACACCTAGAGGAACACTACTGAGCTGAAGATTTTCATAGTGATAAATATCTCCATAGGCCTTCATTCTATTCCATCCATCAAAGATTTTGGAGTATGAACAACAGACTGAATGTGGCAGTGGTGAGTCATGACACTAAAGATATTCAAGAAATTGAATCAGTATTGACATTTTCACAACAACAGTTTGGAACCTGTACCTGATGATCCTAATAGAGACTGACTGGTTGAAATTCGACCTTTCTTTGATGTGGCTACCAGAAAATTCAAGCAAAGTACCAGCCACATGAGGAGATCAGCACCTTCCCATGAAACCAACCAAGTGGAGGCATAAAGGTCCGGGCAACAGTTTATGCTCACAATGAGTATATCATCAATTTGATGTTTATACCAAAAGTCAGTGTGAAAGTCACCAAGACCTAGCAATATATGCAGTTGAGAAACTGTCAGAAGATCTGCAGAAAATACATCACCACCTCTACTTTGACAACTTTTTCAGCTCTCTGGACCTGTTAGATGAGAAAGTTTGTTGAAGGGTTTGCATGCCTACTGATCTCCAAGCACACCACAAAATGCATGGCAGAAAAGTGATCTTATGGCTGTGAAGTGACATGATAAGTGGGATGTGACACTAATGACCATCAACTGCAGCTCAGAGGAAGTCAGTCAAAAGGCACTTGAAAGGAAATGCTGCAGGGACTCAAGTCATCTCTTGTGTAGCTGTACAAGTAACTGGGTGAGGCAGGCCTTGCTGAGTATTGGCAGTGTTTAGAATAGTTTTTGTTTGACAAAGTTATTGTCACTGCTTTCATATTCTGCTCTGAATCCCCTAAGTCAAGAAGCAGATTCAGAAGTAACAGAAGTGCAAGAACCACAGAAACTTCAGCCTGGAATTTGAAAAAGAGTCTGAGAGGGATGGCTTCTGTTCCAGGAAACTGAAGTCTACCAATAGAAAAAAAAATGACAGTAACCAGTTTCACCCTGATAAGCAAGGCCATCACATCCTGGTGAAGACAGAAGGAAGAAAACCTGTGCTATGCTCCAGCAGTGGCTACAAAACCCTCTTTGGTTATGAAGTGGAGATCTGCTTCTAATGCTAGTTTTGTACCATTCCCTCGTGCAGGGTTGGACATTTCACCAACCATATGAATGGACAGTGACTGCAACAGTGAATGACCACTTCCTGGGAGTGAGTGATTTTATGCTACAATGACTTTTTGCACACTAAATTGAATTTTTTCTACCATTTTCTGGTTATATTTCCTTTAGTCATTACAGTGATATGTTTTTAATGATTTCAATCGGATGAGTGCATTTTGTGCAGCCACCTGCAAACTGTCTGCCCATATAAGCATGTGAAATCTAAACTTGTCTGCCCCAGAAAGAATTAAAGGCTTGGATTACAAATTAGTTGGTCTAATTAAAAATGGATATCCAGTTTGTCCATTGAGAGAGATCTTTACATTAAAGCAATCATGTTTTCACAGACAAGACAGTAACACCTGCACAGTATAACTTACTTCTGAGGTCCACATTGAGCATTCTCCAAGCTCTAGCACCTTCAGATTAGAGAGTTCTCCCAGGAAACCAAACTCGCTGTCAGGCAACCCTTTAAGTGACACCAGTGACTGTCAATACAATACATTGAAATTAGAAAAGTAAATTTTGATTTTTTTTTTTAATAATGAAAAATGCCAACAAATTTTTCAAAGATATAGGAAAGTGGATGACCAACAAGTCTAGATATATTTATTTCATTGGATACTAAATACCATGATTTTTTCAAACAACAAGAAAAATATCAAGTGAATGTACAAACAACAACATACATTAGCATCTGATTAGTAATAACCTAACCTCATCAGTTATGTTAAGTGGTGAATCTAAAATGGCAGATACTTGAACAATAACTAACTTACCAGATGCTGTAAACAATTTAGAGATGCTAACTCCGAGATAGTTCCACTGAATGAGAGGGCAGGTAAGGTCAAACCACCTGGACCATGGAGCTGAAGCTTGCGGAGTTCCTTCAGGGTAGAAAACTTTCCAATATCGACCTTGGTTGGAGTAGTCCTAGCATGTTGAAGACAGACACACAGATCAGCTAGCTAAAATATATATTTTTCAACAATTTTAAAATAGCATTAAACATCTAAATTATAAATATTACTACTTAAGCTATCAAAATGAATGCTAACTTAGCATATACATTCAATATTACCTACAGGTAACCTTAAGTTTAGTGTTTTTTTTTTTGCATCTAGAAAATATATTTTTATTCACAAAAACACACTGCATATAAAAAAAAATAATCTCGTGTCCATGTTTGAAAAACTGTTTATTTTGACAGGAAATCTGGTGGTGAGCAGTTATAGGAGACTGGATAATGTATAAAAGAAATCCACCTACCACTTCTGATCACTCGTAAAGTCAGTAACATTTTCAGCTATAAGTTCTTCAAGCTGAGGTAGTTTCTCACATACTGTGTGAAGCATGGATGCTGGGACCTGGTCAAAGTGAAGTTGTCGCAATGTCTTCAGCTTTTCTAAAACAGGGGTCAGGTGGTGCCACACTTTGTTCCAGTCATCCTCACACTGCAGGTCTTTTAAGCTCTACAACATAATTTGATGGCTGGAAAATTGATCTAAAGATGATTGCCAGAGGTGCATTTTAACACAGTTAACCAAACAGACCTCACACTCTTCAGTGATCTAAACTATTGACCAATGCAATCCATTTTGCTTCTAAATTAATCTAAAATGTTTTACTCAGTAAAAATTCATTAAATTTTTCTTCAGTATATTATCTTATTTTCTCCAACTACAAGAAATGTACAGAATTTTCATGCTATCAACTAGGTAGAATATTACAAATATACAGATCAGAAATATAATGAGTTATCTTTGTATATTCATTTATCTACTGTTATTCTTGATTAAATGTTTAGAAAATGTACCAACTATGCCATCAGTCTTTAACTACATAGGATTTCAGTTAATTTCTATTAGTTACGTCACTGATTTCATGATTTCATAATGAAAGTCACTCCCAAAATTTGAGACACATTGATTAATGATATTTTACATCAAGTGTATACGTAACTCTCCTGAACCTAAATCATTCTAATTGTCCTGATAATTAAAGAGTAGAAATTTACTTTTTTTTCTCTGCCAGTATTATAAATCAGAAACCAGTTACTTAGCACTGATAAAGAAAGAATATTCACAGTTTAGATTTGTTTCTTTAAAGTAAAATGTTTGTTTCAAAGGCTATATTAATTATTTTATTTCATTACTGCATCTGTTAAACTGTGTTTGCTTAAGTTTATAAATTGTAAAACACACTATAAACAGCCACAGAAGTAGATGTTTAAAGATTCATATCAGTTACTGACTATAGATTAAAATGTTAAAGCTGCTAATTAGTATGGCACTGGTTTGAATATCTATATTTAAATATTCTAATAAAATAAGTGCATAGTCTCTTGCATTAAAAAGAATAGTTACAGAAATTAAATGCCAGTCACTATACGAGTGGTGAATTTGAATTTTGAAAGGTTAGATAATTAAAAAGAACCTTGTATTGTATTATTATACACTTTTAGTACAGGATTCCCTTTATCACTTTTCCTGATGGTATTTAGTTTCATAAATGAGAGAATACAGCCACACAAAACACTTACTAGCTTTTCAACTCTCTTTTTGCTGAAAAACTGAGCAGCTTTGTTCCAGTCAGAGATCTTTGTATTTTGTAAGTGCACGGTTTTCCACTGAAACAGAAGATGACTGTAGCTTGTTAAAGTCCATAAATCATACTCACCTAGTTGTTCTCCTCACCAAGAAACTTACCAGATTTACCTATGAGAGTCTATCCTCTGTAACTGGTTATCACTGCACTATGACATTATTGCCTGCATGAATTCATGTTGCAATTTTTGAGATTCAAAGGACAGTTTAAAGAGTTTGGGAACAGCAGCAGCTAGAGTTTATAAAAGTTTTATGTGAAAGCCAATTTGAAACACTATTATTAATCAAAGATACCCTTGACATCATAGAACTGTTAAAATGTAGTTCAATAAAGCAGTCAGGTTGACTGCTAAGAAAGTATGCATAAAGCAAATTATAGTACTGTTAGGTAGAGTGAGTTGTTTCTGTTTTCTTCAATCATTCAGAATGTTTGTTGTTAGAGAAAATTAAACTTCAGGACATCATCAGCCATTTGTTTGGAATGCTTTTTGGAGTTGTTTTTTTAATTCTATCTAATCTGCCATGCCTACTAATTAAATTATGAAATACCACAAAACTCAAAAATGGTTTTAACAGATACTTACATAGATTTTCATCCTAATTTTGTCTACTTGACAGTAATGCAGCAAGTTATTTTGATAACAAGATATTAAAATTGCATACTTATCTCTGTAGAACTAATTCACATGCAAAAAAGTGATCTCTCTATGATTAACTATGCAGCCTGCTGGTCCTCAAAGAATGCCTAAATATAATAACTAATGTGACTGGCTAACAGAAAAATTTGTTCATTCCATATTTGCCATCTCTAACCAATGAGGAAAAGACCTATCATCCTGCCCAGTGTTCTTCTGTCAGCTGACATTTTTCTTGTACTCAGTCATGTCACAAATGAGTGAAACAACAGATAAGTCATGTAAAAGTTTCTTCTAGTGCTGTGCATAAAATTCTTTCAATTAAATGGATCTACAGTAGATGCAAAGTTTTAAGGGTATCATAATTAAGGAACAGATAAAAATCTGGAAATAACACATAAGGAACTATATTGAGGTGTAGGAATCAATATCAGTGCTCCAGGTTGGTTAATGAGGTGCAGGTATGAACAGCTGTGTACAATAACTTCAGTAAAAGTTGGCAGATCCATTCAAGATCATAGTCGTCTTGGAAATAATTAAAGTTGAAGGTAACATGTCAGGTGACTAATGTAAAGATAATTATTCAAAGTGCAGTAACATCTGGCTGCAGATTTATCAGTTTGGGATTTTCATGACAATAATTGAAATGTACTGCTAATGTTGTGAGAATTTAGCTTCAGTGAAAAGTTTATGATGGATGTATTTTTGACATGGACGGACTATTTTCCAGGAGTCCAGATATGAATATTATCAAGAATATATGAGGAGGGTTCTCCTTAATGCACAGAGAAACAGGCTAGTTCAGTACATTCATAACCTGCATGCAAATTCACTGAAAAGGCTTTAATAAGCTAAAGGTACACACATTAGATATTTATTAATTCCAACATTTAATCACCAGTAATACATGAAAGTAAGGTATTTCATATTTAATTCCACCAATGTGTATACATACACACAGTTACAATCTTTACTTTTGCCTGATTTTATTAATGGATTTGTAAGGTGTCCTCTAGCCTTTTCAATAAAAGGGTTCACCAAATCCCTGGTGTTAAAAAATGAAAGTCTATAATGAAAAACACATCATGGATCAAAATATTGTGCCTTTTTGCAGTTATTTAGGAGCCTAGGTATTAAACAAGTCCATGACTTCAAACATGCTATGACCCCCCCAAAAGTTGTACTGATTAAACATCATCATGCATTTGTGAAGTGTACGAAAGGTGGCTGCTAAATGTTCAGGTTCTGCAGTATTGTGCACATTTATACTCTTTAAATGATACTAAATAAGATGGAGCAAAACTCACCATATTTTCTTGGGTTGCTAATTTATGCCATGCTCGACACACAAGAGATGACCTAGAACAAAAGTAAAATGGTGTGCTAAAACTAATTAATCAAATATGCAACTGCTATGTAACTATCTGTAACAAGTTGAAAGGTACTGATGATGGTGTTTGTTCATCATGAATATTTCAATACTCTGATAGCCAATAAAAATATTGATCGGAACCAAGTGGTGCTTTCCATTTAAGTACTAACTTGCAGCTAAATCACATAAGAATCTGATGATGATAATGCCATTAGTTTAAAATAATAGCAAACAGGTAGTGAAGAATTATACTGGTCACAAGAAGAAAATTAAAACAGATACAATACACTGCTTCAGGATGTGATCCCCTGGCATTTATCCAATCTAAGAAAAACTTATCTAAAATAATTTAAAAAAAAAAAAAACCAAGTTAAATAAAATTTCAAAGTATAAATATAAGCAGATATTTAACTTACATGAATGAATAAAAAGGCTTTGAATAAAATTAATACAAGCAAGCCTACTGTGTAATGGAGTTCAGAAAAATGTAAATGTCCTGCTAACCAATTCCTTCTTAGATAATTAATGTGAAGTGCAGGGATGAAGTTTTATACCAGTAAAATTTTCAGATAAGTAACCAACAAGAAGAGAAAGATGGAGAGAGAGAGAGAGAGAGTGTGTGTGTGGTGTGTAGCTTCTACCATGGACTTCTCAGCAGTACAGTACAAACTTATTTGGTGAGATTTTATCTACTACCTTCTTCAAAGAAAAACAACAGCAATTACTCAAAACTTCATGACAAACAATTATATTTAACATCAGCACTAAAATAACAAATTTGCAAATGTGTAATTCTAAAGAAAGTAGTATGTGGCATTTTAATGCCACAGAAACAGTGTCAAGACTAAATTAGATTAGCAACTTGTTATTGCTTCTTGGCAAACCCTGACCGTGAATTTTGAGGTCTAAGACTATCTTGCAGCAGGGAGCTTGAAGGAAAGGTGTAAGATATCAGCCTTGGTGGCCAGGCGAATAAAGCACTGTTTGGAGTCTGTTCTGGGAAACCCGCATGATCATCTGGTGAAGAAACTCTGCTAAGGTTTACCAAACCAAGCTCGCCCCAATTTAGATTCAAATTCTGGTTCTCAGTTAGCAGTTAAGTAGTCTACCTCAGGATTATTGCCCACCATCTTCTCTAAACTCATTAAGTGTAATTCATTTGATGTTGAAAATCATAAAATAACAAATTTTTGTTAAATCATTAGTTTTCAAAAAACATGTACCTGTGAAAGCTGTGATGGAACTAAGCATAATTTGTAACCAAGAGCACCACCAAAATGACACTTTTGCCATGTTGCAAACTTGCTTTCAGTGAACTTTTAGAGAAATATGAAACCCAGAACCAGCAAAGAAAAGTTGCTTTCAGTGTATTTTGGAGACAGATGAAAGAAACTGAACCACATGTATCTAATCCAGTTGAAAAATTTTCATCTGAATCTGAAAGACTACCAGATTAAATACTGAGATAGCATAAGCATCACATGAATATATATATAATTTTAGATTTATTCTAAATATTAAATACTTTTTTAAAATAAAAAACATGCCTACTCATTTTAATTTCTAAATCTATGGTGTGTGAACTACATTTTTTGTTTTTGTTTTAGCCCTAATAAAGACAGTTTTTGCAAGTGAGACAGCCACAAATAAAATACTGTGATAATATAGTTTGTATCTATGAATGTTGTAGAATACAGGTGGGTATGGGTGTGAAACTTACCTAACTAAATCTCCTGCATTGAGGTAATGAAATATCTGCAGCATACTTGTAAATCCAGAATAGAGCAGTCTGAAATGACAAACAGCTGGGTTTATTCCTCTCCTTTTTGGTTCTTTCATGGATGCTTTGGAATTTTGAGAATCTTTGTCCAAGTCTGTGTTTTTTAGCTGAGGGGATTTGATTTTACTCTCATTTACTTTGCTGATGTCCTTGGTGTGCAGTGTGGGCATGTGGCCTGCAGCAAAAGTCACGTTCATTGTGGTTGTGGAGCCACTCTGCACAGGGAACGTTTTTGGTGGAAGGAAAACCTTGAGTCCTTCAGCAGTGTTGATGCACCGAGATGGGGGTATAACAAGTTGCATGTTGTTGATCCGCAGAGCGAGTGGTTGTGACGGATTTAGGCGTTTTGCAACAGCTGATGGAAGTGTTAGTAATTGCCCAGATTTGGGGTAATTTTCATTACCAAACAATGTGGTAGTAGGGATGTGGATGCTCTGGTTAGTAGTACCTGTGGAACTTTGAGATTTCTGCTGATTGGTAGTTGAGGTTACAGTGACAGAAGAGTGACTGGGGGCTGCAGACAATTTGGGCGGTGGAACTGTTATTGCTGATGTAGAGGTTACCACTGAAGGAAGGGAATTAATAGTCGTCTGGGTCACAGGGCTTATTGTCATGGTAGAATTAGCAGTCGATTTTGAATTTTGTATGATAACATTAGGCTTGGAAATAATGGGAGATGTTACTGGGGTGGATGACAAGCTTGACAGTGAACCGGTCAAAGAGTTGGACATGGTCACGTGCGGTGATGGCTCATGTAGCAGTGTATGTATGGAGCTGAGGGAGGATGCAGAATGCACAATAAATGTTGATCTCGATGAGGAGACAGGACGTGGAAAAGATGCAGGGCTACTAGGCAATGTCTGTGAAAGAAAGGTTTCTGAAGCTGACCGACCATTCAATATGCTCCTCAGATTATTCATAACAACTTGATGTTTGCTGCCCCCAGTACTTGTTGTCACAGAGTAGAATGACTTGGGCGAGTCAGGCTTTTTGTCCATGGGTGCTGTTATCACGGGGATTTTAGCTGCTGATTCACCATTCCAGGCAGACTGGCTGTTATTGTTGCTGTTGCTGTTGGTTTTGTTATTTTCTTGATGCGCTGAACTAGATGACCCTCCACTAGATCCTGTATTTTTCTGACAACTCTACAAAGTAAAACAGATAAAAACTAACATATACAATTTTCATATCTCTTTAAAAACATTTGAAAAAAAAAAAGGAAATATAAAATTTAACAGAATACTTGAATGGTCTGTGTACTAACAAGCATTAATGTCAGTAAAGCAGACAGGCCACAGGTTCAAGTTTTCCAAGTATATTTACGGTGCTGTTTATTCACCCTTCATCAGATTTTACTGTAAAAAATTCCCTTTTTAGTTTGTTGAAAAAGGCAGTTCTTTCTTTACCATAAAAAATTTGATTTTTTTTACCTCAACCCATTTCCGGTTGCTATTTCCACAGCAAAGTCTGTCAAGCAGAACTTATCTTTACAGCAAGATGTGATTCTTTTGACTCCCTCACCAACACCACAACAATGTCGTTTTCCCATGTTAATGATACAGAAAATTTCCTAAATTTAAGACTACCGAGACTCTATTATAATCAGTCACTTCTGCTGAAACAGCCCCAAACATTTTAAAGCTGCAGCATCCCTCACCAAGAAATATAAAACAGAAAATATTTTCTGTCACATGTTAACTGTTTTACAGATGAATAAAATCTGATAGAATGCAGAAAGTACCACGTGGAAATTATCTTTGTTCATCTTTTGTGAAGCTAAATCATTTACTACCATGAACAACTACAGAATTTTGTTCAGTAATATTCATCTCTACCAATTTTCTTGTCAGAGCTCTGATATCATGCAACTGTCAAATGATGAACTGTTTTCACTGATGCTCGCTAACATAAACAGGTGTTGTGTTCTTAACCCTCCTATTATGTTGATTTAAATATTTTTGCTACATTTCAGGTCAATATGACCCACAACATGTGCAAGCATTTTTAGTGCCTAGGACAAAAAATACTGTTAAAAACTTTTAAATGTAACTATAAGACAGGTAAATTTATTTAATAAAAAGCTTTTAATGCAGAGTATAAAAGAATATTTGAACAAGTCAAAAACAAGCTTGGTAGATGCAGATAACAAAAAAATAATAATAATCACAATTGCGTCTAGGATTAAGTAGAAAGGCCACTTGCATGTATTGCAAGCACAGGACTGGCGGAATGCAAAGCTATGCTGTTTGGAGAGAGGTTTTTTGCATCTCACACAAAAATGTTTAGCTTGTTATTGCTGGATGGGCAAAAGTAGCACCCAACTCTTGTTTTGCCCTTTCCAGTTTCTGTTTGTACATGTTTTTCACCTTTCCCTAAACATTTTGCACTATAGCAATCACTACAGGTCCTCTAGGCATCCCAGATAAAGTTTTGATGAGGGATTCAACTAGTGCTTTTCTGAGCATCTTCAAAATAAGTTTGCTTCAGCAAAGTTTGTTGAAGTTACAGTCTGAATGAATTTCCGTCCACAAGACAAAGACATTGTATGCTGACACATCCAATATATGGCAAAACAACATCAACAGCCAGTGGGCAGTCCTTTTTTGGCAGGTGTAGCCAGCCAATAGTTTGTCAAGGTTATCCACACCTCCCTTTGAGGTGTTGTAGTCAAGGATGAAGTGGGCCTCCATTTACCATTCACTGATGCATCCTTGTGCAATGTGCTTATGAGGAGGATATTTTTGTTTTTCCTTGCCCAGTAAGAAACAATGGTGGATGTCAGCACAAATGCTATCAATCAACATATGTAAAAAAATCCAACATGCAAAATATTTTTACAGGGATATGTAAAGTACTACTTTGTTTGCTGAGGAAAACTGTTTCATGACTTGCTACCAGTTTCCTGTGCATAGTGTTCTGCTGCTCTGTAAGACTTACACAGCTTTCCTTAATTTTCACCCAAAATGTTGTTGCTGCAATCATGACCGGAAAGCGTAAGAGTGATGTGAAAGATAATGGATCTAAGAAGCGCAAGACAATTATGCATGAAGAAAAACTAGACATTGTAAAGCAATATGAAGGTGGACAAACATTAACAGTGATTGCATGTACTCTCAGAACGGCTGTCTCATCTGTGAATGAATACAATTGTAAAGGATAAAGGTCATATTAAGGAACATGTGAAGGGATCTTTCTGCATGAAATCCACTGTAATAACTAAGAAGAGGATTGGTTTGATCTATGAGATGGAAAAAGTGTTGACTGTGTATATCAAAGATCAAACCCAGCATCATATTTCTCTTAGTAACTGAGATTGATTCAGGAGAAGGCAAGAAGTCTTTATGAAGACTTAAAGGCTAAGAGTGGTGAAACAGAAGGGTCATTTGTAGCTATGGGTGGTTTCAGCAGTTTACGGCTCATGCTAATCTTCAAAATGTGAAAGTAAGTGGTGTGGCTGTTAGTGCTGATGTGCATGCAGCAAGTGAATTTCCTAAAGTGTTGGCACAAATAATTGAGGGGGAAGGTTATTTGCCAGAACAGGTGTTTAATTGTGATAAAACTGGATTGTACTGGAAAAAAGTGCCAGGCTGCGCATACATAGCGAAAGAGAAGATGATGCCAGGATTTAAGGCAGCTAAGGACTGTCTTATGTTGTTGCTTGGTGGTAATGTTACTGGGACTTGAAGCTGAAGCCTCTCATGATGTTTCACTCCAAGAAACTCTGGGCTTTGAAGGGAATAAGCGAAGGTTCTCTTCCCATCATCTTGAAGTCAAACCAGAAGGCCTGGGTTAACCTGGAGATATTTGAGGATTGGTTTTGGCACCACCTGGTTCCCCAGCTAAAGGATTATTGCCAGGACAAAAAAATTCTGTTCAATATCCTCCTTGTTCTTGATAATGCCCCTGTCCATCCAACATACTTAGATTACCATCCTCTGACATCAAAGTGATGTACATACTGCCAAATACCACCTCATTCTTGCAGCCAATGGATCAGAGGGTTATTGCAACATTTAAGGCATATTACCTTTGTTGCATGTTTGCCCAGGCTATCAAGGTTACCGAGGGGAGAACAGAATGACGCTGAAGGAGTTTTGCCATCAAGAACATTGCAGTGTCCTGGCAAGAGATCAAGTCCACCAGTATGAATGGTGTGTGGAAGAAATTCTGCCTTCAGTTTGTCCATGGCTTCTGGGGCTTCATGGAGCCCATCAAAGAAGTGGTCTAGAAAGTTGTTAACTTCTCATCAGCTTGACCTTGGAGTGGAGGTTGACAACATGGAACAACTCCTGGATAGACATTCAGAGCTTTTGAATGAGGACCTCATGCAGTTGGAGGCACAGAAGGTTGCCAAGGTGGAAAGGCAGGAAAAGGATCCACACATTGTTCAACCTCCAAAAAGGTTTACCACGAAGGACTTAGCAGAGACATTCCATCGTTTTGATGCTGTGGTCGTGGCACTTGAAAATATTGACCCCAAATCTCTCCTGCTACAAGCTTATTTACAAGCAGAAGCGAGCAACTGTCCAGTCAAACCTTGGCCACTTCATAAAACGGCTTAAGTGACCTTCAGCACCTCATGAACCTGTGCCTTCAATGTTCGGTCTTCTAACTTCTGTTTCTGCAATGTCTGCACCTTGAGCCCTGAAGGTGATGACGACCTTACAGAGTTTGCTGTCCTTTCCTTCTCCTCCTCATCTGTTACCTCTCCTACTCTTCTCCAACAATGTAAATAACACACCACCACCACCACTACCACTAACGTCCCCTCAAAAGAGCCAGCCATCTTGGAATTAAGATTATGTGCTAGTGAATATTCAAGTAATTGTATATTTAATGTTTATTTCTATACTGAATTATTTAAATTCAATATATACAAAATGATAGATTTATGTTTTAAAAATTGCGTTGATTTATGCAAGGTATTTTGTAAATTATCCTCAGTAGGTGGACTACTCACTCCAGGTTAGTGAGTAAAATCCGACTTACATAAAACTTGACTTAAGTAACACCTTCAGGAACGTAACTGTCACGTAAGTCGAGGAGTACCTGTACTGATAAACGAGCTGAGTGATCTTTCTTTAACTACACACTAGTCAGAAGCTCCAATTTATTTTTTCTAATTATCCTCAGTATTGTGATATTTTTCTTGAGAAATTTGGCCCCAAGATGATAGGATATGAAAAAATTATCCACTGCGATGTTATGGCTTTACATAGCCAGTAACACATGCATCCCCTGATCAAATTCCAAAATTTTGCCAGGCAGTTTCTCAGTGCACACCTGCACACCTGCATGTTCCAGGATGTTAGCTGGATTTGATATCACAGGCCACCCACAACTTCAAACCATACTGTGCTAACTCCTTCATACACTGTCTAAAGGGTCAGTCCCCTCTTGAAGACCAAACGTTTGTCCACAGTAGCATTTAGTGCTGGGTTTCATGTCCTATACTTCTGGAATGGCAATCAATTTGTCCCATTTATGCTGGTTGGCCCTGGTCTCATGATTATCAAATCAAATGAGCTGAGCAGAGTAATCTTGTGGAATGCTTTGAGAGACATAATGGCAGGAAATATAGCCTGGCCAGTTTCAGCATTCCAAAGCTAGCAGTTGCTTCTTTGTTGGATCTGTAAACACTTGCTAACAAAGGTAGAGCCTGCACATACGCATAGTCAATGTCTTTCCATTTTTTGCTGAAGACATTCCTGCCTTCCAAGTTGGTAATTTCCAGAATGACACTTGTGACTGTTGGTACCATGAAAAGATTTAATGACGATTTTAAGTCATGCATACATGTCAAAGATTATCAATAGGCCCTGGAACCATCTGGATAACATTTGAATTTGACAGCCTGCCTTAACTTGATCTCATTTCCACTCAGGATACAAGATAGATAGGTTATCCAAATCCTCAGACTCTGAAGAGAATAAAGCAGATTCAATTTCTGATACTACCTCTTCAACATCATTATCTCTTTCTATCTCTGCTGAAACATCTTCAACTGAAAAGTGCCTGTGACTACTCATATTTTACTTCAAACCCAGAAAGATACTATTATGGTAATATCAAGAAAAACACAACATTGTTAAGCTCACAAAACTAGAAATAAAAATAATTAAATTAAAAGTGCAAAAACAAAGCACATTCACATACACACATGCATCAGGTCACTGTGACCTGAAACATGACGTATATGTACAAAATGTGTTGTAAAAAAGGGGGAAGGATCAAATGGTTCCAATTTTTTGCTAATCTTTTTATCATTCAGAATTATGAAGTCATTTAAAAAGATGAGAGTAAAAACAAATTTTAACGGTTTAGGCAGCTCAAAACTGCTTTTTGGTCAAAAAGACCTAAATGTAATATGAGGGTTAAAGGGTTTACCTAATCATGGCAAAGCCCCACTAACCATATTTCCCTCTTTACCCAGAGGTGGCGCTCTCCAGTGTTCACCATTTCCAATTTTCAACAACACAAGAGTATCTGTGCAGTACTGACTGTTGTTTCATGCTGTCTGTGGTAGTTAAGCACTAATTTTAAGCTAACTACTCTGTAAAAATATGAAACAACAAATGAATATTAGTGCTAAACTTCCCTTTGCGTTCTGAAAATACAAAACAGCTAGATACTAAAAGTTACTGTTAAAATTTCCTCCTTTATATAATCAAAATATGCAGAAACAAAGAGATAACGGGTTTCTTTCTTACCTTGCAAACAAAAAGCGCTGGTAGCTCTAGTGGATTGAGATCAACACATCCTGGATGGAAGAGACACATGCATATATCGCAGTGCAATGTTGGTGGTAAGCCAGACAGACCTGGGCAGTTCAGAGAGCAAGGCTGGGAGAACTCTTCTTTGTTCACTTTTCCACTGAAACACAGGCACATCTACATACATCACCCAGATTCCTCAAAAACAAATATTTTATTCTTATCATGAAAAATTTTTTAAAAGATTGTTAAATTTCTGTTTAAAAGATAATCAAAAACAAACCAAATTAACAATATCCTGCACCCTATCAGCTAATGAATGGCAGTAATTCTATAAAATAACCATAAAGAAAAAGGGGTATTTGAAATTCTCAGGCAAGCTCTGATAAAATTTTTGTTTAAATAAACTAGTGTGACATTTTAAACTTAATGTTACTACTGCATGTGCATGCACTTGAGCAAATGTTTTATCTGGCCAAGAGCACTGTTAACTAGTGTTAGATGAAATAGTAGGTAACAGCTCGAATGAAGAATAGTCTGATATAAGTTCACACACAAATTATTATATCTGTGAAATTAAAAAAAAAAGCCAACTCTTATGTAATGAAGAAGCACCCAGAGAATTCAGCAGAGTCAACTTTGGGATATCCAGAGAAATGTAACTCTATCAGCATAAATGCACTTTTCTTCTCTAACACCTCAGCTGGTCACATTGTAGACTATGGAAATAGGACCCAACATTACATCCCCTCCCTTATTGTGTACTCTCGGAATTTTGAAATGTTCTTCTGATTTTAAACAAAGAAAGGAGAAAGTGTTAACCCTCCATCCCATGCCAGTGCAAACAAACAGTAATTTCTAATTCCCACAACCTTTAACATTTTTTTTTGGGCCTCTAACTTACTATGTTGCAGCTTTTGGTAGCTGTGTTGTACTTTTTCGAGCTACAGATTTCTTCTTTCTTTTCGACCTCCTAGTTGTTGCATTGGGTTCTTCTAAGGGACGTTTTGAAGGAAGCAATGTTGCACAGCACTCTGGAGATGACTCTACATCATCCACTTTATCAAACTCTTCTTCATTATCTTCCTCATCACCATCTCTCTCAATGACCACCTCTGGTTTTGGCAAGTCATTTCTTGAACCTTTCACCGCCGTTTTTGATTTTCTCCCAAACCCTCTACTCCCAGCATGGCGAACTATTTCAAATGGAGGTTTGAATATTGGCTTACGAAGAAAATTGAAGTTCTCCAAAGATAAATCAGAATCATTATCTTGCACTAGAAAAGAAAAAAAAAATCAGTTACAACCTGCACTTTAAATATACTAACTCTCTTGGCATACAAAAGTAGAATAATTTCTTTATCACTTAGTTGGTTTTTTCTTTAACTACTAACCAATTTTAAAAGCAATTATATATTAAAGACTGCAAAATAATAATTATTATACTTACATTTTTAGTTGATTATAATTTTAAATTTCAAATATGAAAAATCAGCAGGAAAATTCAAAGAAAAAATTTTTTATTAAAATATCAAATGCAAATGTTTAATAATATGGTGGCGACACTATGGCGCCTGTTAAATGGAGCCATGTATTTTAAGCAGCAGTCCAGTTTTAAAGCACAGCACAACACAGCACACTACAACTCTTGTCAACACATGCACAGAAATTCTCAGCCTATGAAATAGTAATAATAAAAATTTAAGCACACTATTTCTGTTTCTTTGTAGTTCTCTCTTTTTTTTTTTAAAACAAAAGTTACATTTTAATATCATGCCTCACCAGATATAGACAAGTTTTTATCAGCTCTTTAAAAATGATCAAAACATTCACAGACAAAAAACTACAGGATAGAATTTGCTAATTTCCATTATAGGAACAAAACTTGCAGACTTTGCTCACAAACTGAAAGAAATTCTGAACAAACCTCAAAGTAATATTTAAAAAAAAAAACCTTTAATGTTAATTAGTGCACTGGCAAAACTTTCAAAGTTTCTTCTGCTCAACTCACACACAATAAAAATTTCTTTGTTTATAAATGACCCATCATGGTTTAAAATAAATCAGTTTTATTTAAAATAGATTAAAAATGCTTCCTTTCAACCAAAAAAAAAAAAAAGTTGTTAACAAAACAACTTTAAAATGTCTGATTTCTCACTGAAGAGCCACTAATCTCACAGATTTCTCAGGTCCAGTTCAGATATTAGTACACTCAGATGATGCAAAACAAAGAACATTTCTTTTCAGTGATCCTTAGTCAAGCCAATTTTCATAGATGATATGCCATAGTACTGTAATTTAATCTGTATGTCTAATTGTTGTGGTTTGGTTTGGACAATTAAAAAATGTTTATTCACAGAGAATGCATGCAACATTTTCAGACTTTCAGAAAAGCCATGGGCACACTGTGTGTGTGTGTGTGTGTGTGTGTGTTTAGATAGGTGTGCAGAAAAGAAATGAATAATGCAAAGAAAAATGGCTAACAATGCAATATCAAAAAGGCAGTAAAGAAAAATTAAAAAACAAATTATCTTTCTAAAATCCTTCTTTAACAAGAAAACAGACAACATGAATAACAATACTCAGGTAATATGAAAGTTAAAAAAAAAATACTTACAGTAACTAACAATTTGTACCATGGAGCGCTGCAAAGAAAATAGCAAAGCATAAATAAAATACAGTCGACCCCCGCATAATCGCAGTTCAGCATTTGCGGCCCCGGTTATTCGCGGAATTTTCCTTAGAACCTAACTAATAATTGTTCGCGGAATCGCAAATATCTGCGATTTTTTATGGCTTTTTTCGTGGCAATATATATTTTTTCATGCTTTTTAACGCTAAATTATTAATAACGATATAATTTAATTTTGTAATATAAATACTAACGTAAATTTAGCAAAATATCAATGTAAAATAAACGCTATTGGCTGGAGGTTTGAAAATAGCCAACCCGAGAGCGTTATTCATTTCTCCTTGCTGCTGATTGGCTGCTGCCCACGAGGCGGTGTCTCAGGCAGATGCAGCCCAGCTGCCCCGCATCATCCCAGTTTACCGCCTGTAGCTATCTCGAGTGTTTCTCTGAGTGTTGTATTTTTTATTAAATTATTATTATATATTTACTTATATTTTTTTATTATATGTTACGTTATATTTTGACGTTTATAGGCATTTTTATGGACCACGTCCAATATTCGCGGTTTTTCACTCTTCGCGGGTGCTCAAGGGACGTAACCCCCTTGAATACCGGGGGACAACTGTATTTGGATTTAGAGATTCACTACTGTGTGGTTGCAATATCTCTCTGCAAAGTGCCACGTTTAATAGTAGCTGCTTGTGAAAAAAATTAATTCTTTAAAGTTAAACTGAAAATATGGTTACAAGATAATTTTTTCAATATATATTTCTGTTTCTATTTACAGTATCATTTATGACACCTGCTCAAATTAGCTGATAATGCCATGTTTCAAAAGCTAAGAGACTATAATTTCTGATGATATTTTCACATTTATGAGCTTTATCCACAAAAATGCATGTACATTTTTTCTTTTCACTAACATGCTGCTAGTCTTAATGAAAGCATAACCCACAAATAAACAATTTTTAATGTAAACATTAAAGACTGACCAATATTCCACATTGCCCTGTCACAATAATTTGGTGATGTTATTACAATGTTATTCTGTTGCAGAAAATAACAAAAAAGTAAAATTTATTAATACTAACACCTGGTCAAGCCACCATTTGCAGCACAAAGAACCTCTATCCTGCTTGTCATTGAATCAACGAAATTAATGCATTATGGTCTGGTCTATTTCCCTGCTTATCCGCTCTACATGAGAGCTTCTTTTAGCTTCATCATATTGGCAGGATGTGCATGGTTTTGCAATTAGTTAACAGTCCAGATGCCCTACAGTACTCAATTAGATTAAAAACAAAACATTGGGGCACCAAAGAAAGAATTTAATGTCTTGATTTCTTTCCCAGATTGTAGTCACAAAAATTATGACATGTGGCACCATCCTCCTAAAGAACATGGGCACCAACTCTTAATCCTTCCCAATTATATCTTCCCAACATGCCAGATTGTTGCCCACACCATGGCACTCCCACCTACATACCTGACTGTAAACTGAAGATATTCAAGTTCAGATGAATGAATGCTAGACTTTTTAAAATGTAACTTTCACATTTCCAACTCAGTGTTTACTTAGAAATATAGTTTGTTTACCTCATGAATTTGGTAAAAAAAATTTTTTAAATCAAAAAAACAAAGATGGTTAATTATCCTCAATTCACATTATTATTTTATTTTTGTCATTATATTAATATGAAAATTATAACAGGATATCTGATAACACAAATACAGAACCTTTTGCATGTATTTTTAATGCACAACATCTTTCTATTTTCTACAACCTGCTAAACTTATTACACTATTCTATATCATTGAGATACTAAATATTTGTAGAACAATTATTTCTTTTAAAGTACTTTTTCTTTAATTTTAACACTTAATTATAAAAGAAATTTGGCTAAAAAATCATCACATTTTATTAATGTATACAAGCAAACAGCTGAAATAGTCACATGACATTTCAAACAGAATTACTTATTAGTTGTTTAACATTTACATTTTTGTTTTACATCAAAGCAAAGAAATACTTTTTTTCTCTCTGCCTCCAAAGTTATAATAAATATAAACTTTGTGAGGCAGTAATTATCAGTAATAATAAATTAAGATTAAAATACAAATTAATATTACCTGGTCACTAGTATGTTATTGATTTACAAGAGGAAAACTTTTAATGTTCAGCTGCTTCTACTATTAAGAACTTGTACACAAAATAATTTCTGAATATTACCATGTAAATTTGCAAACAAAAAGCACTTGTTTAGATCTATGTATGATATGCTTCATATAAAAATAAAGACATAGCACATTAAAAAAAGTAAAAAAAATAACCTGCTTCCTTCAAAGTGACAGCACTAAGCATGATTTATTTTTGGTTTGGTGTCTGTGTATGGGAAGGGGTTCTTGAAAACAGTTTGTGCTATGAGCCTGTCAAATAAAAGCACCAATACAACAAAGAAACAAAATGTCTGATATTCTATGAAAATAGAAAAATAAAATTTTAAAAATGTAAACAGCACAGCTCCAATCGGAACAGCTAACTCCCCTGCCCAACTACCCTTTTTTCTTTTTGCTGCTGGGATGCTAAGGAGCTGGCTAGCCAGCACTGTGGTGGATCAACTTACCAACTTAATTCCATCAGGAGTGTAGTAATACACATCAGCAGGAACCCTCCTTGGTTTCCCTGTCTTTGTGTATTCCTCATAGATGCCACGAATCACCACCTCTCTTTTCCATCCTGCCGAGAAAAGAAACCTCTCATTGAAAAGTTTAGTAACAAACTCGTCTACCCACCCTAAGATAACAATAAACCTGCACACTATCTACCAACCATCTTTAGTTGTATCTGTTTAAAATATTTTATTCTACATAACATTTTACATCAGGTGTGCTTTAAAAAAAGAGCTGACTTTTATTTTGTATAGCCCTGTTATTCAGTTTTATTTTTATTTTTTAGCACAGGGTGTGTACTAGTCACCTTTAACAAAGGAAAGGAAAGGTTATAAAAAAACAAGCTATTAGCATTAATGACAGCATTTCTGCTGACACAAAGCCCCTAACATTTTTTGAGGCCAGATTTGCATGGCAAACTGATGCTACTGCAGCACTATGCTCCACATCCTATATCTATCAGCACTGTATGTTAATACTGACACAGTTATTACTTAGGGCTGGTTGTCTGTAACTTAGTGCCATTACTTATTTATGTCAAATAACCTAAAGAATGATTAATATTTTATAATAAATTTTTTAAAAATTACTTAATGCAGTTCACAAGAAGATAATTCAGGAGTGTGCTTATTTAGTAAATGTATATGAATCTGATTTGCATTCTATTTAACAGTAACTTATATGGAGGCTTCATTTATAAATTATACTAAAATCTGAGTAAAGAAACACAAAAAACAAAACAAAAACAATGCATTTATAATCTGTATGATGCACACTATTTCTGGTAGAAGATTTGAATTGCATTTGTATATAGCAAGGAAGAATATAAAATATAGGTCCTTTCATTTTTAAATAATATGCACCAACAGGCATCCATAAAATTAATCAATTCATATAACACTGGCATAAACTTGAAAAACAAAAAAATATTTTGGAAAATAGCATATCCAACAGTGATGTGCTAAATAATCAATGGCAAGGTCACTTTATTTCCCCCTTGGCATAAGGAAAAACATGAGCAACAACTCTGACATTGCAAGCATGCACACGTGCATACACACACAAAAAACAAAACAAAAAATAGATGAGCAGAACACTTCCAAGCAATTAAAGTCAAAGCTCTTCCTGATGGATGTATTTATCTATACCCAAACAGAAATCATATTTCACATACTAATCTAAATTGAAAATTTATATTTGAAAAATAATTAGCATACACATATATATACATAGTAGTCTGTCTAAACCAACCTCTGAGTACACTGACATTCTGTCCAAATCAACACAGATTTTTGCTCCAAGCAGAAGACATTATTATTATTATCATCACCATTTTTAAAAATCTGATCTTTTGAAATTCTGAATTTCAACACTCAATATCAGTCCAAAATGCTATTTTTTTTATTATAGAAAATACTTCTTAAATTGATAGTATCGCAGTGAGCTTGTAACATTTACAATGTATATTCGAGTGACAATTGAATGCAAGCAGATAAATAGCTGTGAAACTAAAGAATGTTAATTACTGCATGCCTAGTACTAGGAGTGTAACATGCAAGCTAACCATTGCATGTGTGATTAACCCTTGCAGCTGTGCCAGTGACATCATCATCAAGGTAGATAAAGACTTTATGTGGTTATAGAAGGAAAAACAATTATGGATGACCTTGTCACTAACATCAGGTGATGAACAAGTGTATAAGCACTACATCTTAGTTTGAGGAAGGTTGTCCTTGATTTCATGTACATACAAACATCTGCTATTTGAAACGACAATGTACTTATTTATTTTTTATCTATCTTTTGCCTATGACATGAATAAACATTGAAATAAACAGCTAATCCATTTGCTTTGTTTTCTTTCTTTATTACATAAATTACAGCTAGCTTCATGACCTTGATTAAATATATATGTGTAATAATGGAAGGGAAAACAGCCCCTCTCCGAGTACTCCAACACTCTCTCTAAACCAACATTTTATTTCAGTCTGTTCTGATATTGATTTAGGCAGAGTCCACTGTGTGTGTATATAGTTATATATGGTTCATACAGGTGTAACAAAATATTTTTCAAGCACTTATTGAAAAGTTAAAGTAAAACATGTAGTGAATGTAAATGAGAAAAGAAAGTTTACTATTAACCAGAGTCTGTATACTAAACAAAGCCTTATTGAAAAGTTATTTCAAGTATTAAAATATCACATTAAATGAAAAAAAAAAATATATAGCATGACACAATATGAATCTGCAGCAGAAAAATCCTAACAGTTCCTATTTTGTTGCAGTTGTCATTCGTTTCATTTAACATAATGATATTGAGTCTACTTTATACATTTATGAACAAGAAAGCCAGAATTTCAGGATCTCATTTTTAATGCCACAAAATCATCAACGAAATTATGTATTGTTGAGCAGTGTTTAAACATCTTTGAAATCACACCATCAACAATAAATCCAACAGGGATATACTAACCATCCCCCGATTAAGTTTATTGTTTCTTAGCCCTAACAGATAAGAAAGTACTAGCATTACCTCCAGTGAATACTGAACTATTTATTCTTAAATAACAGAATAAAATTACCTTGATGTAATGGTTTCCACAGCTTATCCATGTCCATTTCTACTTTAAATCTTTTGCTACCTAAAAAGCAACAACAAAAACCATTAAAGTGAGGGGGAAAAAAATCAAGACTATTTCAGGACAGAAAATACTGGATTCTGTTGCACCTCCAATTCCGAGTGAAACCCAACTTGGAAGGATATTAAATATATTGGAAAATCCCCCCATCAAAAAAAAAACAAGCAAAGCAACAGCCAACTATAAAAAAAAAAGCATTGACTGCAGCTTTAGATAAAAACATTAATCTACAGGAGGTGAAATTGATTTTAAAAATCCTCCTTTAAAATAGTTAAAATTTGATAAGTTAAAAATGTGGAATTCACCCCTACCACAAAAAAATCAAGAAAACTAGCAAGTTTCATATTTTTTATTACATAAAAGAGTAGACACACCAGAGAAAACTTGTCTTAGCATCAATTTGCTTATTTAAATTTTTTCTCTGATTATTTATTTAATTTTTTTTTTAAAAATTTACCATATATCAATACCAGTATCTAATCATCTATTTGAAATGTATATAAATATTTCTGTTATAACACAAATAAGTTGGTCAGTGACATTTTGAATTAATTTGTTCAAAAGCATAATTCTGCTTCTTTCTTCCAGTTTCACCCGTAGACTGATGAAATAGTAACCCATATTAAAACTAAATAAAAATCGAATATTCTGCTTATACGGCTAATAAAAAGCTAACAGATTAAGTAATCGATTACAAGTGATGATCATTCTCCGACCAATCAAGAAACAGATCCAGAAAAAGATTTGCATTGTGGGATATTATAAAAAAATGATTTCCACCCAAAGAAGCATGAATTGATTTGGTTTCATTAAACTGAATTATAAATACTGAGAGAGCACAGATTTGGTTTGAAATTTTTAACAAAACAATTTAAATTAAAAAAATTAAAAATCAGTACATACATTATACATGATCTTTAAGCTGGCAACGTGTATCATTTATACCACAACTTTGTTTTTCACCTTTCAGTCAAACATTTACCAACAATAACTTTCTATATTTGGTACAAAATGCCTATCTTACTTTCTAAATTAAACTAACTACTAAAGTCCACATTTGTAAGGCAAGGTTCAGCAAGACAAGACTATCCCTCTCCTTTCTCTTAAAACAAAATTTCTACAGCAACTACAAGTAAAATATTTAACTGATTTTAAAATGCACTACTTGAAGAATGTTGACATTAAACTTACACGTGACATGATGAATACAATGGTTTACAAATTAACCTGAAAAAAAAACTAATCAAACTTTGTATACAATGCACCAGTGTTGGTTTTGTGATTTTTCAAAATTTACATATGCTCTATAAGTCATTTGAGAAAGAAGCTTTAAATTTTGCAGAATCTTACATGGAAAGTTTGATCAGCTTTCCTAAACCAAATATGTTCACAAAGCAGTTTTGAGTAACAATGTTTAAACTAAGTGACCTTCGTGGAAGTATTACTATAAGAATACTTCAAGCAGCAGGTAAGTCAACTAGGCAAGTTGCAAGACTGCAAAATTGTCACAATACCACCATTATTGGCTGTAGGGCAGACATAGAGATAAGTTGACTTTGATTGCACACATGCTGGTTAACTAGAACCGCTACATCTGCACAATATACCTAAAAAAAAAAAAAGCAGGTTTCTACTCGCAAGAGTTACAATGATTTTAATTGAAGGCATACATAGTTCAGTGCATCCAGATACCGTGCATAACCACTTATGTGCCATGGCACACTCTTCAGCAGCTGGATGCCTTTCTCCACTGGCAGTGGATACTTATTTAGAAAACATGGACTCCATGAAACAAAGCTATGCAGCTCTTATGGGAAAATGATGATGACACACTTTGTATTGATATTCATCAAGACAGGTGCTGCATGTGGCAACTGTTTTATTATGTATTATCATTTTAATAAGTTATCAATAAAAAGCAAAAATAAATACAAAAAAAGTTTAATTTGATACATACTCTAGAAAATTGGTGGCATATTTTAAAATTGATTCAGTATATATCCCCTAAATATGCTAAAATGAAGTAAGTTTGTAAGACATTCTATTTCAATGAGTTAGCCAGCTACATTTTTTTCTTTTTTATCAAACACCACCCAACATTATAGGGACGAACTACGTTATCTTACAGGGACAAAACAAAAATTTGATACGTTAATTAGTGCAACTTGTATTTTTATAATTAGATGCCTAACATAAACAATAAGAACAAATGAAAGTGATAGATTAAAATACTGAACAGTTCCTGATATACTTAGTACATGAAAAAGTCAATCATGGACAGAACCCAACTCTAACCATTAAATTCCCTAACAATCTAACGTTGTCATATCTGCTTTGTTTGTACTAATGGTCATTCAGTTTTTCAGCAGGTCAGTGGATGGCCTTCTAGTTGTAAAGTATGTCAGCATTATGCTACAGTTTGAGAGAGAGTCTCTCTCTAAAATACAGCATTGGAATTTCAAAAGAAAAAAATTAACGCATAAATTATTTGACTTTTCATTTGACAATATGTACTAACATCTATTGGGTGAGTTCAGAGTGACATCACAAGCAATTGACAACTTGTTCATGTAGGGATTATAAGCTGTTCAAACGTGAAAGACAAATGAGCAAAAACCATTAATTTTTAGCCACCCAAAAGATGCAGAGACAGAAAATTAGGCTGAAAAACTAGCAAAATGTTATAACAAGAAATCACTTTGAAATGTGGTCCTGTAGTTTGATGACTTGTTTTCTCAAAAGAATCTTATAAAGCTGCAAGGTGACATTTAATTTGTTCTGACATGGTACTTCATGCAGAAATTGTTGTTGTTAATGCAAGATTATATTTCCTTACCCTACATTTAATACTTGTGAGTTGAAGTTAAAAGTGGTTCAGTTTTCATTACCTTTTGACACTACATAAAAAATTTAAAATTGAGTTCTAGACAGCAATTAGGATCAGCAGACAGGTAATCTCTCTATGTCCTCAGTTGTAATGTGTAAGGCTTCTAGTTCTATTATATGGTGGTCTTAAAATAAATCTAGAATAACATTTAATGTAACATTGTGTTAGCCTATTGTTAATAAATGATTTAATTTAAACCAAATTCTTGTTCCAAATGCCATGTTGTCATTAAAGAAAAACAAGAGCTAATAAGACAACATGTTTATTGTTTATAAAGATAGCTAATACACAATAGTTATTACGATATTCCTTCTAAATGAAGATATATATTATCAATTACTAATAATTTTTAAGTTTTATAATTAAAACATAAAAACCAAGAAGAAATTATAATTCTAATGAGAAATGAATATAAAATAATCATCATGTAATAATTCTCGGACAGGGCAATTTACTACATGTCCAGCATATGGGTTCTTCGTTGGGGCGATCACCCCCAAATGAGCGTGTCCCCAGGTGGTGGATTGGGGAACGGCCTCCAGATATGGAGGTTAGCTGTGAAATAAGCTGTTCCCAGTCGAATAAGCAGTCATGGACCAAACTGGTGTTGGTTCTATTAGTACGGGGTGGGGTAGCTTGTGGCAAAGCTACTCCTAAAATGCTTAAGTGTCCCATGACAGAGCCAGCAGGCGGGCAAGGGCTGCCTTAAATGTCCTTCCCCAGGGTGGGATCCTTGGAGAAACACACCCCCCCACCCCCCCGTGCTCCAAGGGTAGGACGTATAAGCCAGGAGCTAAGGGTAGGGTAACCATTGCAGAAAACCTAGAGCACTGAAGTCAGAGGTACTAGGCCAGTGTGCGCTCTCTTAACAAACCACAGTACCATGCACCTTACGCCAATGGCGAACGCTAAGAAAAAAGATGATCATGTAATAATTCAATGACTAAGCTCTTGACATAGGTTAATGTACATGGATTTAGAAAAGACTCAAGACAGTAATAAAGGTCTAGAATTTTTAATGGTTTTGCCTCAGAATGCACCAGATTGGTAGTTCCAGGTGATTTTAATGTAGCTTCTGATGATAATTCTGCTTTGAGGCTAGTAATGGTTTCTGGCAAAGTTTTTTTTTTTTTTTTCCCCCCCCAGTACATCATCTCGTAAGTTAATTGGTGACTTATCCATAGAAGGCAGATGCTTTTTGTGCTGTTGGTAAATGAGAGAAATGGCTTTTTATGCAGTATAGACTACAGGTTTCTATTTGTCTTGGTAAAAATGCCAAATTCAATTTTGTGGTCAGAAGATCTAAAATGATGATGATGATGATGCTTTCTTTGAGTTTGATTTTCTGCAGCAGTGTGTACTTTATATAGAGAAACAGCTTTAAGAAAAGAGTGTTTCAGTCTTTAGCTTCTAAGCTAAGATAGTCATCCAAGTTTCCTGTTGGTATGTTTCAATAAGCCACAATACTCCTTGTTTGATTGCTTTGTTTTCACTACCATTCCATTAAAATTTTAACAATTTACTTTTCAACCTTGTAAACTTGTGTAAACAATTATTTCTGTAGACAAATTTCCTTTAAAGTTTTTTTTTTTTTCTGCTGCTAGCACTTTCATCTAGGGTTTGTTTGTTATCTGATTTTGCAACTACATACTGTTCAACAAGTTTATTGGTCAAACCATTCTGTAACAAGTACAAGAGCTCTTTTCCTATTTGCTCATAACTAGTAATTGCTCTAGTGATGTTCTTTTCTGTCCTCTTGAATTAGGATTACACCTATCCCTGATATTCGTGCAACAAAGTTGACAAAAAATGGTTTTATTGCGTCATAAAAGCATAGATCTTACCAGATGCCTAAGTAATTAAGTAATTCAAAGACTTTGTCCTGCTCACTACAACTAACATTCAGCATCTTTCTTTAGCAGTTGATGAATACTTTCAGAAACTGTAAACCATTCCTAGATAATTACTGCTTCTAGGAGTGTTTTACTCTTATTTTTTTTTTTTTTTTTTTTTTGTCTGTAGGAAGTGGCATTTTTATAATTACATTACTTGACTTTTCTGTAGTTTGGGCTTGATACTACTACTTAAAGTGTGACAAATGTGTGTAAATACTTTAAAACAAAATTAATGTGACATTCCTTCAAATGGTAGACTCATTCTCTTTTAGAATATTTCTCTGAGCTGAATTAAGTCCAAAAGGCATATACAAAAAAATAGTTTCTACCATACAGAAAAATAACAGTAGTGAAAGTTGCCAATAATCTTTTTTTTATCTAACCTAGAAAAGATTTTACACTATTCACAAAAGAGAAAATTTCTTTAACTGCTAGAATTTGGTAGTGCTTATGCTTCATTGGCTTCTTAAGGATCAAGACAAATCATGTCTTCTATCTGGCTTCTCAACAATTACTAGAAAGTTGATCCAGTCTATATATAATAAATCTCTCTTTCACAACACATTGATAACCACTTTGATCATTGGATCTCTCATGCTCCTTGTAAGCATTCTATGCTATTAATGGCATTAATAGTGCTGATGTAAATACCGGGTAGTGAAACTTTAGAGTTGCTCTACCCTTAATCGAGCATATAAAGAAAAAGTAAAGTGTCCCTACATTGTCCTCCTGTATACTATTATACTTTATGTTGATGTCAACCAAATCACTAAATGTGAAAAAATTTGAATCAAATAAAATATTTTTTAGCTTCAGTTACCAAATAGTGACGGGAGAGGGAAAGAAGAAAACAATGAAAGTCAATTAAAAAAAATACTCTCTTTTTTCCAGTCCGCACCACTTATTTGATTATTCCTATCTGGTAATTTCTTTCACATCTGTTATTCTGTTTATCATACTGATTTTTAAACTATGCTATGAACAATACCACATGGTCAAGTATTTACAACAAATGTGGAAAATGACTTATCATTCATAAATAAAATGAAGTTATATAAGGTAGTTGACCAAAACTAGCCAGAACACCATGTGAAGTCTTGCAAAACAGAAAAAAAAAAAGAATGCCCTGTACAGTACTTCCATGCTCATAAATATTAATGGACTCTTTTGAACTTATCAGTGAACTACTTTGTGAATAAATCATCTGAATTTATTGTTAAAATAAATTATGACGTGTTTTGAATTAAGGAGAATTCTTTGAAATTCCATGCAAGCATTAAAATTTAGATATTCAACTCATAATATAATTCTTCATAACACATGTTGATATGCAGCAAGATAACCTTCAAGTAGTAACATTTATAGAATAATAAATAAAGAAGAACACAAGTTCACAATTTATATTCTTTTATTACTTTCTAAGACAATTCAACTTCAGAGAAGTCTTCAAATTCTTCATCTTCAGCATCCTAGTGGAAGATAGTGGCAAGCTCAGGAGACAGACTGGGTGCAAAGTTTTCCTCATCCTCACTGTTGTTGCCTTCATCCTGGCCATCCTTCAAGCTGTTAAATACTCCAGCTGTGATGAGGCCATTAATAATAGTTGTCTGGTGCACCCTGTCCTATGCATGTTTGGTCCACTGTGTCATTGTGTTGTAGGAAGCACAACACCTATGGCCTGTATACGTTCACTTGTAGACATCCGTGCTTCCTATATCTGTCTCAGCTTAGACTTTAAAAATCTATTGACAGAAGAGTCCAATGGTTGTAATAATTGTGTCATTCCCTCAAGGAAGACATCTAAGACAGTCAGTCTTCTTTCTGATCACTCTAGCTTTTGTTTCTTCACTGATGTAGATTCTTTGATTAGCATGGATTTCTGTCTTGAATGTCTTAAAAAACCTATCAGCCTGATGTGAGTAACATTTATTCAGCCATTTTTCATCGTGTTCTTATCTGTCTATCCTTTTAAGTTTACCTCCACTATGACACTCACTAAATTCTTCGGCAAAGTCTTTCTTTTAAATATTACCATGAGGGGAGGACTTCGTGCAATCAACACAACATGCAAACACCACTGTAAAATTTTATTTTTCACGTCCTATTGGCCTGATGATCTTTGTTTCTTTTCCTTTGTTGTCTATAGTTTCATTCCTAGAGATATCAAATGTTATTGATATCCATGTCGATAATATTCGACATTTCGATATTATCTTCTGCTATCTTTGTCATGACAAATTTTAAAAATTTGCCTAACTTCTCTTTGATGCCTACAGGCAGTTTCTGTGATGCAGTCATGTGCTGCCTGATAGTCTTTTTCTACGCACCAAACGGAAACACCACGACAGAGTTCTCCACTCCCAACTCAGCGGCAATTTGTCTCACTTTTAATCTCATTTGAATGGTGTTAAGTCTGCAACACATTTCATGTTGTGATAGTGTATTCTTTGCCATTCCTAGATCCATTTTTCAGACACCATACTTACAATGAGCAGCCACCATATTCCCTCCATTTTCTTCAACGAATTTTACAACTCCCAACTTAGAGGCTGTGGCATAGGATTTACATGATGTAACAAGTGACATTTTGAAAATGAATATGGGTTTTAATACTCACAACTAAGAGCAAAATGGATCAAGATGGTGGCAGCTTGTTATTGATTGGATAATTAAGCATACTTTAATGAGCAATGAATACTGATCCAACTGAAAAAAAAAGTGTTCACCAAGTAGTTTCATATGAACTTTACAGCCAAGATTTTAGTTTAGCACAAATTTTTTTTTTCAATATTGAGAGATTTTAATTATATCAACATATAAATCAATTTGGATTATATGACAAGGCCCAGGATTCCGGTAAAAAAAAAAAAAAATCATCTGGTTTTATAAACCAAAAATTATGGTAGTTGTTTTTAAAAAAGTAGAATTTTAAAATGGATTTTGGAAAAATAAAAATTAAACAAAATAGCAAAAAAAAATCTTATGCCTACTGACAAATTGCTGCTTACTAAATCATAGATAGTATTTATTTTTTTAAAAAAGGTGGTATTTTCATAGTTTTAAGAGTGAACACTGGCTGTCAACTATGGATATATCAATTACCAATTAATCTGTGGAGTCAGTGAGCCAATGAGTATAATTCATAACAGAATCTCTGGCCTGCTCCTATTGGAAAGCCAAAAGTATATTTTCATACAGTATCATCACAAGCAGGAAAATAACTACATTTAAAGGACAATGTGGTAGATGTGTACACAAAAATTCATGAGTCCAAATTTTATTCAGGTGCCCAAAATCTAAAAAATAAAAATTTATTTACTAATAAAACTTCACGTAAATTTTGAGAATGTGTGATATATTGCAACATTTTGCTAATATATATTCTTTTGATATAAGAAAAAAATACAAAGATACATGGAAGTACATAGATTTTGAAAAATATTTGAAAGATTATCAAAATCTGAGATGATCATTGCCCGGAGTACTTACGTTTCACTGAATTATTATTGGAATATTCTCTTGCAGTGTGAAGTTATATCATCATTTTTTTAAACAGAAATAGATATATAAATTTGTTTTGATTATGGAATATGCATGTTTTACATATTCCAATGTTGGCAACCATTAAATATTAATGTCAGATTTTCATGGTATAGAAAGCCTCTCTACTGTTGCCTTTTCTTCTCTGATTATTCATTTTAAGTAATATTATCTATGATGACTGATCAGGAATAGCTGATTCAAGTAAATGTCTTTTAGTGTGTTCATAAGCTGAGTGATTAAGCTGCCATTTGTGATCTTGTTTCTCTTATGGACAATACCTAACCCGGGTAACACAATGATGCCATATTTAGCTAACGAGCAGTTAAAGATATTTTTCACATTAATTAAGAGATAGTTGGCCATTTCCAATATTCTCCTGCTGCCTCACAAAAGCTGTGTGACCTTTAGGAATCAAAGGTACTCAAACACAGGTTAATTTTTTCCAGAATGTATCCACCCATAAGAATTCATATTATATTCTAAAACTTAACACTGAGCAAAGATGCCCAATCATGGCATATGCAGGAGACCAAAATATTCTAAATCTAACTCTTTATCACCAGAGCATAGCTGAAGAGATCACAAAAGTTGCTAATCAGAAAAAAATACTTTATTATAATTGCCAATTTTAGATAAAATACTATTCCTAGACAAAGCTAAAACTAATACTAATTTTGAAAAAAAATCTTGACAACTATGGATCAGCTAAAAGCAACTGTGGAAAGGTGTTTACATAAGTATTTGGAAAATAAGAAACCCTGTATTTCCACATGCTTAGACACTCACTTCAGACATAAATTCGAAAGTAAAGACACGGATATGGATAAAATAAGGCAAAGTCCCAGAAGAAATGTAATAACTTAGTCTGGTACAGGTCTTGATGATCCAGACATTCCACAAACTTCAGTTGCTAAATCAATAGTGACAGTTTCTGTGGCTTAGAACTGCTATGAAGAAATAGCAACAGGAAAAACAAGCTGTCATTTCTTTTACAAGAAAGAAAACTGCATTCCTCAAGAACTAAAACAGAAAATGCATACTGATGTTATAGAAAAAGAAACTGATGAACATCTTAACTTGCACCTACTACCCACCACTTCAAAAGGCTGAAAAAGCTGGCACAAGTGTAATTATGTGAACTTTGTCTTTCCTTGACAGTAAACGATTCTTAAGTACTGGTGGACATAAATATGAGCCAACAAAAAACCACCTCAATCCAGAAAGTGGTGAAAAGTTGATGTTTTTGCACTATAATTTTGCCAGACGGACTTTCATCATCCTTTGCAATACATTTGGCTTTCACATAGACTATGTTAATTAATTTAACATAGAAATTTTATAAATGTTGAATTTTGAATATATGTTTGTAGAACTCTTGCTTTTAAATTCACCTTATGTATTAATTGAGTTTTGGATTTACCTGTACTCATTAGTTAAGATTAAGCTTTTGAAGGTTTCAATTTCCACTACAAATTTTCTTTTCCTTTTAGATCAGTGTTACCTTTTGCGTGTTGTTTAGCTATCACCTAGTTCTGTGCAGAGATGTCAATCCTTGGTTTGGGAAGGAGTTTGAGGTGGTAACAGCCTCCCCCATCCCTCATTAATATTAGAATGTTTATGTATATATACAATGTGTGCAAACATAATGCATTGGAGGTGGTGATTAAACAAATGCCTATGGAATTTATCATCTTTGCCTCACCTTCAAGCCAGATCAATACCCTTAGTTATATGTTAATCTGGATAAAAATTTCTTGATAAAACTCGGTATAATATAGAAAACAAAAAGGAGCAATATTCCACTTCTTTCTGACTAAAGAAATAAAAGTTTTCCATTTGCTGTTATGAAACCTGATAATTGGCATAACTCCTACCGTTAACCCCGCCCTTTCCCAGAGCATATGCTACATATGCTCTTAATGGCTTTGACAAAACAAGATTGTTTAATATTTCTAGTATATATATAACTGAACTGAGATGTGACTGCCATTAGGAGTGCTTGGTAGTATGAAACTTATTAAATTGTCATATACAGTTGACCCCCGCATAATCGCGGTTCGGCATTTGCAGCCACGGTTATTCGTGGAATTTTCCTTAGAACCTAACTAATAATTGTTTGCGGAATCGTAAATATCTTCCGCGATTTTTTATGGCTTTTTTCGTGCTAATATATATTTTTCATGCTTTTTAACGCTAAATTATTAATAACAATATAATTTACTAATTTTGTAATATAAATACTAACGTAAATTCAGCAAAATATCAATATAAAATAAACGCTATTGGCTGGAGGTTTGAAAGTAGCCACTCCGAGAGCGTTGTTCATTTCTCCTCGCTGCTGATTGGCTGCTGCCCACGAGGCGCTGTCTCAGGCAGGTGCAGCCCAGCATCATCCCAGTTTACTGCGTGTAGCTATCTCGAGTGTTTCTCTGAGTGTTGTATTTTTTATTAAACTGTTATTATATATTTACTTATAATTTTTTATTATATGTTACGTTATATTTTGACGTTTATAGGCATTTTTATGGACCACGTCCAATATTAATGGTTTTTCACTCTTCGCGGGTGCTCTAGGGACGTAACCCCCGCAAATACCGGGGGACAACTGTATACAGAAGATGCAAATAAGCTTAATGTGAAAAAATTTTGTGATGAAAATTTAAAATATATTTAGAAACAAAATAACTTATTTATAATGGTACTATGTGCATTTTTACACTAGAATCACAAAAAGGCTCCATTTTTTGGCCCTAGGTTCAAATACTTGCCTTCCTACATTGTTATAACAATAATCTAATATGCTGGAGCAATAAGTTATATTGTACTGAAAGTCTGTTGTTAATAAAGATTTAAGGAAAATAACAATGTAGTAATTCTAGTCTAACTTATTTAATTTTTTAAATGGCAATCAATATTTGAAACATGCAATTAAAAACAATACCACCAATAAAAGAGAATATATCAATAATTAAGTGAAGATTTTGTAGCTAAGAATTATGCTAAAAAAAGTTTATTATATGGAGATAGAAACAATTACAAGTGACCCTCAATATATGTGAAGGTTGTGTTCCTGAAAATAACTTGCATAAACAAAATTCACATATCTGGAATACTTAATCAAATGCAAAAAAAATAAGGTTACATTCCTTGACCCTAATAAATACTATTTTAACTAATACACTGGAGACATCGGGGTTGCTGCATCATCAGACACCTGGGTGGATGTTGGTGGTCCAGGACAAGGTGCCAGAGGGTCTGTGGTGGATGTTGAAGGTTCAGATGTTTCATCTGTTGGAATAGGACTTGAGGTGGCAGACATTGTCTGAGGAACTGCATCATGCTTGTCTGCTTGGCTAACTGTTGCTTTTATGCATAAAGTTCCTTGTAGGAAGCTAGAACATCTTGCAGCCCATGTTTAAACTTTAAGCTCCTTTCAAAACTAAGTTCTGCATCTTCTAACTTTTGCACCAGTGCTTCAGCATCTGAAAAAACTTCTGCCAGCTTCTTCATTGTTAAATCTTTGATTTGAATGACTGAGTCAGTATGTTCTTGATTCTCTTTGTTGTCCTGCGCAGTCATCTGTAGGTCGTCTTCCACACCAGGTTCCTCATCGTGTGACTAAGCAGCTCCATAACATCATTCTCTTCCATGTCACCAAATCCTTCACCTCCCACCTTGCGTCCAAGACACATGATATTTTTAACAGTGTCAGAGAATTTTGGAAATCCTTTGAAGTCTTGCACATTCCTACCACAAAGTTTTCCAGCAGCCATTCATTGATGATGTCTTTACTTCATTCCAAGAAGCCTCGATATTGTCAATAGCATTCTTGATGTTGAAAGATTTCCACTAGTCACGAATTGTTGGCTTGCTACCAGGGTTGTCAAAGTTGTCAGTAGCATCAAGCATCTGGGATATGGCCCTGCTTAGAAAATACACCATGAATATAGTAATGATGCCCAGGTCTAGAGGCTGTATGAATGAGGTAGCGTTGAGTGGCAGGAACAACACTTGGATGTTAGGATTGATGTTTTCAAGATACTTTGGATGTCAAAGAGCATTGTCAAGGATCACTAGCACTTTAAAATCCAAGTTAGCTTTCTTACAATAAGGTTCAGCTTCCACAGCAAATTTATTGGTGAACCAGCCTTCAAAAACTTGTTCGGTTACCCAACCTTTTCTCTTAGCAATGCAATGTACAGATAACATGTTCTTACTCAGTCCTTTCAAAGCATGTGGGTTGTGTGAGTGGTGCACCAGGAGAGGTTTCATCTTACAGTCACCTTCTGCATTGCCACATAGCAGCAGCATAAGCCTATCCTTTGATGCTTTGAAACCAGGGGCAACGTTCTTTTCTTTACTGATGTAAGTTCATTTTGGCATTTTCTTCCAACATAACCCAGTTTCATCTGCGTTGAAAACCTGCTTAGGACATTATTCCATCTCCTCAATGACGACTTTCAGCTCCTCTGGGAACTTGGCAGTGGCAACATGGTCAGCACTTACAGACTACACAGCCACTTGAAGGTTGTACAGATTCTGTCTGCAAATAAAGTTGGCAACCAACCTTTGCTAACAAGGAAAGGCTCTAGATCAGCAATACCTTTCTCACTTACTACACGGTCGTAGAACCTCAGTGCTTTCATATGCATCACAGTGTCATTAAGCTTTGGTTTCTTCTTGGTCTCATGCTCTATGCATAGAGATAACATCTCAACCTTCTAATCTTCTCCAGCAGGGTTTCTGGATCTTTGTAGTAATCTTGTCGCTTGCATAAATGCAAATTTTTCTTGCAGATACCGAAGTAATGGTATTAAAAGATTAGTTGCAGAACTTCAAATTTGCATATGCGGAGCTTGCATATATTGCGGGTCACCTGTATTATGTCAATGCAACTACTTGTTACTGTGGGGAAGATGAATACAACTATGCCCTTCCACATATTCCTTATTTTTTCTCTAGCCAAAATCAGCAAAAAACACCCACTGATCTTGATTTGAGATGTCTTCTGGGTTTTAATTTTTGTATTGTTTGAAAGTATCTTTTCTTATCATTCTATGTGAAACAACATGCATTTGATTCACTAAAAATAACCATAAAAATACACTGGTTGTAAAACTAGGAATATTGGAATTTAGCATCAGATATTTAATTCCATGTAAGAAAACAGTAAGAAATTAGAAGTTACAGAAAAAATGCATTCTTATCCAAATTAACTCATGGGATCTTACTCATCCACCAAGAATGTTCTAGAAATGCTCAATGGGTCAATAGGTAAAAGATCAGGGAAAATGGCTGGCCACTCCACTGTAGTGATATTGGTGGCTCTAAGGAATGCAGTGACAAACTTATACCCGTGTGGCCTGGCAATGTCATCCTAGAACATGAATTCTAATGCCAACTGATGAAGAGGCAGGGCTTATCTGGGTTTCACAATCTCATCAAAGTTCCATGACCAGTCAGGTGACTTTAAACAATGACCAAGGTAATCTTTTTGCTAGCCAGGATCTATCCAGATGCCATTCCATTTTTGCCATCATAATAATCCTGATACAAAACACTGGCATCATATCCATAGCATACTGTCAAAATCTAAAGTAAATCAATTTTCACCAGAAAACATTGTTTGCTGCCACTGGACCTTTGCCCAGTAATGTTGGAACTTTGGCAAGGCTATATTGTGATGATGATTGCAAACAAGTATCTGAATGTCGGTTGTGTGGTTTTTCTGGACACCAGTTTCTCTTGCCAGCAAATGCTGTTGGATGTGTGTAAAATGACTAGCCTGTTCCAGAGGGTCAGTTCTCTGTTCATCATGAGTGGGCTATATAGGATCCACTGTAAGGCCTATCATCGGCAGCAATGATCTGGTGTTAGCATGTATATAGTCAGGCAAACTACTGCAATGACGCTCTGGTTATGATGTGAGTGTAAAATCATTGTGAATTTTACTGATACAAATGTTAAATTCATGTTATTACAATGTGATTTCTAACACTGGTAGGGAAGAGGTCCTGTGCTTTCACATGAAAACATATGGTGTTGGTATGTGTTTTTTGTTTCATACATTAGATTGTTTGAAAACAAATACTTAAATAAAAGGTACCTTAAACTTCAATATATTTTGATTTTTGTGCTCAGTATGTTATTAGGTTTCTACAAACGTTTGGTCAGTTTTTATATTATGTTAATTTTGGGTTCATTTTCTGCGTGCTTGTGAAGGTGTACGTAGATAAGTTATATATTGTTTTGTATTGAGTGCTATGGCATACATTATGCAAAACCTACCTTTTTAAAAATCATAAAATGGATATTTGTTTCAAGGTCTGAGTGAAGCATGGATAGAAAGTTTTTCACGTTATTTTGCTTCATAAGTTCAAACTAAGCCACTTGTAACATTAAGCAAGCATGGGGCAAGGACACAGCAAATTAGTGCACAGTACAACAATGGTTTGCAAAGTTTCAATCAGAAGATGTGAGCCTCGAAGATAAGGAATGTAGCAGACGTCCTTCCAGCTAAGATGACAGCTGTCCAAAATCCTTAGTTGAAGATGACCCAAGAAAAAACAGTGCGAGAAATTGTTGGAGAGCTTGACGTAAGCACTGCAACTGTTTCCTGGCATCTTGACACAATCAGCAAGGTGAAAAAGTTTGACCAGTGGGTGCCTCATGAGTTGAATGAACAACAAAATTGTCGATTGGAGATCTGCTCTTCCCTTGTTATAAGAAACAAAAATTAGCCATTTCTTGACTGAATCATTACATGTGATGAAAAATGGATCCTTTACAATAATCACAGTGGTGAGACAAGGCGGCTAACTACATTTCGAAACCAAGCCTCCACCCCAAGAAGGTCACAGTCACAATCTGGTAGACTGCAACTGGTGTCATCCACTATAACTTCTTGCAGCCTCCTGGCGAAACCATCACAGCTGAAAGGTACAGTTGTGAATTAAACGTTGTTCATCAGAAACTCTCCAAACGACAGCCGGCATTGGTGAATTGAAGAGGTCCAATCCTGCTCCACAACAATGCTCATCCTCATGTTGCAAAAGTGACTCTTCAGAAACTGAACACATTGGGATATGAAGTTCTCCCTCACCCACGGCAGCTTCCTCCCTATGAAATCCTTCTCCAACCAAGCAGCAATTGAAACTGTCTCCCAACAGTTTATCCACTCCAGAAATCCATATTTTTTTTCAAAAAGGTGTAAATGCGCTTGTAACTTGTTGGCAGAAGTGTAATCATTGTAATGGAACTAACTTTGATTAATAAACTTTAGGTTCAGCGACAATATGAAGTCTCATTGCTGTGGTAAAAAAATTCGACAAAACTTTTGTAACAACCTAATACAAAGTTTAGTTTGAATGTTCATATGGTTAGTTAAGAACCAAATTAACAAGATTCTCTAGATGAAATCACAAAATGATTGATTACTTTTTGAAAGTAAAAATTTTGGAAGGAATTCTGAAAGTGTTTATCAAGATGTCAAATAATGTTATCTCTGTTACAAAAAAAAAAGACTAAAATGTTTGGTTTCCTAATTGACTGCAGACATTTCTATGTGACACAAAGTACTAACATTTTTTTTTTAAGGTAAGAAACTATAGAGCAGTGGTCGGCAACTGGTAGTCAGCGGCCACCCTCAATCTGGCATACATTTTACTTCCGGCCACTTTGTCTCAATGAGAAAATTTCATTTCTGACTACAGATCAGTTCCAGTATGCTTGGTATCAGACAAGCAATAAAAATGAGTATTTAGCACTCCAAAGGAACTATAAGTGATCCTGTTATGAGCATCAACGCTGAAGGCATTCATTACCAAAAAAGCTGCTTCATATGTGTAAGTAGAATCAAACATATAAAGCACAAACAACGATGTTTGTGCAGCTCTCTTGACTCATGTAAGTGGTCCAAAACTTTTCTATATCTGAATTCTTGAATTCATTCTTTAGCATCATGGATGCCAGCAGATCTAAGATTTCAAATTGCAGAGCCACTTCATTCATTAAGGGAAGCACTTCCATCACACAAAATGAAAAATTCACCATCATAAGGTATTGAAAAGATCATGGATGAATGGGAAAGCTGAAGTCCTGAAAATGAGATCAACAATTTTCTTTTCATCTTCATGACCTCCTTAATTATTTGTCTCAGCTCCCTGCTTAGCCAAGCACCCAGCATGCTTTGATGAATGAGCCATTGCAAAGATTTCTTTTGTCATGTTGTCATGGAGAGATGTGCTACCAAACAGTTCTGTCTGCAAACAATGGAAGGTGGACCAAAGAGAAATTCTGTCAAGTGACAGTCCATGCAGGCTGAAAAAAAAGTACCGAACTTGTTGAAGATTATATCACCACTGACATAGTAGATTATCTCATGTACACACAGAGCTTGGCTACATAAGTATTATCTGTAGCCTTCATAATTGCTAAAGAAAGGTTATTAGACCCCTTACCAAACCATGCACTTGGCCCACTGTTGTCCTGACTGACACTGGGATTTGCTACTCAGTGTACAAAATGCTGGATTTCACCTTTTTGTCTGTCACAACTTCAAGAGCTGCTAACATACATTCCTTCACTGTTTAAGCATCAGTGAACGACCTTTTTTTCTAAATTAAGATTCATGCCACCTTCAGAGTGAAGTGGCAGTAGCCTTCTCTTGCTGGGCAGCAAGTCTAGTGATGATTTTACAACCATGAGTATACCCTGTAATCAATGAGTATCTTTTTTGGCTAAGCTTCTGAGTTTAGAGGAAATGTTTCATTGAACCTGCTGTGACATGCATTAAAGTGATATCTCAAGTAGCATTCTTTGACCCATCTTTCATTGCTTATTAAGCAAATATGTTTTGCAAAGTACACAATACTTGTCTATCCATTATTTCTTGAGAACAATTTTCTTCATCAACTTTATATCTTTCCCCAGAAAGTAAACAATGGCATTTTGCAATGCTGTCAGCTGCACAACTAATACAGTGTCCAAAACCACATGCAAGAGGTACACTGTTTTACAAGCTCACCTCACTCTTGCCTAGCAGAGTTTGTCATTGACAGGTTATTTATGGACTGCCAGTGCTAAGCCAATCTAAAGTGTATTGCATTACTGTCATGTGTGACCAGTGACTGACTAGCCATTGAGTCATCTGGCTGTTAGAAAATTGTGTAGCTGTCCCTGATGTAAAGTTTGATGTTTTATTTTTAGAAATATAAATGGCATATCATAACCATTAGGTAAATATTAAAAAAAAGATAGAAAGAAACCATTCTCATTAAATATTAGAGAATAATTTTTTTAAAACTTTCAAATTGTCAGGGTCAAGAAAACTATTTATACTGTTAATATTTTTTAAAATACACCAAATGTATTTTTTGGCATATCTAGAAAATTTGGATGTTTTAATTAAAAGAAAATAGATATTTCTTTCTTTTTTTTGGAACAACTAGTAACATAAGCAGCTGCCAATATTTTATGAATCTTTAAAAATCAGTTTAATTCCCTGTAGTTTCCTAAATAATTTTTTTTTTTAATGTAGAATCTTTTAGCAACAACAATAATAATAACAATAAAATTTCAAAAGAAGCAACACTAAAGCTACCTGACACATACCTGAAGCTGTCTGGTAAAATAAGTCCTCATCAAAATCTGGGTAGAATCTAGTTCTCTCACCTGTTTCTTCTAGTTTTGCATCTCCAGTATTGTTGTCACAGTCCATGTTGTCTGATTTACCACTGTCATCTTCATAACTTTCATCAACTTCATCGTGTTCAGTCTGAGTACCAATACCACCATTGTTGCTTTTGGATTTTGTGCCCTTGCTTTTGTCATGCTTATTCTCTGAGCTACATGCCACAGAAGCTGAACTCCGGGTACTATCATCATTATTAGTGATTTTTTTGCGTGTTACATATCTACCTCTATATCTGTTTCTCCTTTTTTTTCTCTTCTTCCTCACCTCCCTAACAGGATTATAATCACTATCACTGTCTAATTCTCCATCTTTGTCAACATCTTCAACCCTTATCACTTCCTCCTCTTCTGTTTCAGGACAAGCTTCTGATTCATTTTTTGAAAGATCTTCATCTTTTTCTGTATCATCAAGATTTTCCCCTGCAGATTCCACAGTCTCTACATCGTCTTTATCTGCATCTTCTTGCTTATCACTTACTGATCCAACTGTTTCTATCTCTGATGCATCTGCATTTGGGTTTTCATCAGAATTGCATTGTGCATTTGTAACATGCTTCAATTTTTCTTTACAAGTTGCAGTTTTGTCACATTTTTCTTCACAATCCGGTTTCCTGTCTTCACAATTTTCACTTTCTGTGCTGTTGTTTAAAGTATTTAAATGTTCGTTTTGGCACAAGCATGAAACACCCACTTGTTTTTTCTGCTTCACCAGTTCCTCATTTGAACATGTGGTTTTTTTCTCCAACTTATCCTCACCGTTGGCATCTGAAAGGGGCGTAAACTTCTCGCACAAAAAATTACTCTGATCAGCAGCATTAGCTAGCAAATGCATGTTACACTCGCTAGCTCTGGTATCAAAAGTTCTGGTGTTGTGATGAAGCTTTGGCTTTTTATCAGGACCACAGCTCATGTCTGAATCATTCACAGGTAGAGGCTTATTAGTTTTTGTTTCAGAAGGACTACTCATCATGCGCAGGTTGTTCAGAATCTCTCGAATGATGCTGCCAGAAACTTCCACTGAGCTGCCCGGAGAAGAATCCTCCATGTTAAACCTGTTGTGGAAACCATTGAAACCTAAAAAAGAATAATAATTTTACAATGTAATTACATTGAGCTTTGTTATTTGATAAAAACAAAATAGCAAATTTTATTTCTTATTTACCTCTCTTTACATCATGCTTCTTCAAAACATTAATTTTTACTCCACTTTTTGGATATGCACTTGAACACTACTAACTGGCTGAGAGTATAATGGATGAAATGCCATCCCTTTGCATACAAAAACAAAACTGATCCAGACTAAAAAGCTCATTTGGAAGCAAGCATAATGCTGGCTGTTTATTCTCAAGTGGCCATATAACTCAAATTGGCATTAGGCAAGCTGTACAAATCACATAAAAACATAACTACAGTAAATCTGGCAATTTCTACATTTATAGACATACTACTTTTTATTTATGATAATTCTAAATAATAAAGCAAGTTTAAAAGATTTGGAATTTTAATTTTTATTCCATTTTTAGCACTCAAAATCTCAAAGGTTTTTAATCGTTTGAATGTTCCAAGAACCATGCTCTACACTGTGTGTATCTAATAATAAACAGAAGTCTTGAAGGATTCTAAGATGCCAGACCATTAAAATTAAAAAAACCTTAGTATATCCACATTTCAAATATTATACATATTTGCAGTTCTTATTTAACTAAAGATAATGAAATAAATATTACATTTCAGAATAGATTCTCTAGAATGTTTCTAGCAACAAAAAATTAATAATATCAGATTTACCAGATTTGGATTTTAGACAGTTGAGGGGGGGAAACTGATGGAGCTTTTCAAAATAATTGGCTAAAATTTCTGCAGTCTGATTGTATATATATACATTTTAAAATTTAATTCAGTAACAGAAATGAATTGAAATGTTAATGACAGAGGTTAAATCAATACTCAAAAGGTAAATCCAAATATTTTGGACCCATTTTTCATTGAAAATAAAATACATTAGTTGTCCTTTTTTTTAACCAATGAATGTAGGAATAAATATAATTTTGGTAATTATTTTCTACATAAAACATTTTAAATTTTAATCCCATGTGATATTCAGAAATTTAAAATCCAACATATGAATATTCTGTAAAATTCTATTTAAATAAATATCATTCTAATCACCATCACCAGCATTTCCAGGGCAGGAAAAATAAACAACCAATTCCAGAAATACCAACAGACTTTGTTTTTTTTGTCTCCATTCAATCCCCAGGTAAATAATTGAGTATATTATTTGATTTTTTTTTGTTGGATAAATTAAGAATAAATAATAATGATAATAAAATGTTTAACTAAAAAAAATTTAGAAAACTAAAAAGTGTTAAAGTGTACATGGAATAGTTCGATAGAATAAGTTTTTTTTTTAAAAAAAAAAGTCAAATAGAAATTATAAATGTTTTTGAAATATATGATAGTCAGGAAAACTAATTATTAAACCATGCCCCGCCAATGTTTAGTCGCTTATTTCAATTATTGCAAATGATTCAGAAACACTGAATAGTTAAACAGGTTCGGAAAAACAAAAACTTTGCTTTACTATTCTTGATTTTAACCTAAAATTGTCTAGGTGAAATGACGTTACCTTGCTGTAAACCAGCAAAGAGAATACTTAGTCCACTAAGCACAACGAATAAGCTATCCCTATCTTAAAATGCTTTCAGTCAGCTGACACACAATGCAAGAAAATCCACCAAAATCAAATTTTGCATTTTCTTGATTCAATTCATTACCCCAACAAATAAAGTCATCTTTTTTTTTATTCATTGCATTTGAAATTCCTATTTTCATAAAATGCCAAATTATTGCACCACTTGATATATGTATTTTTCAGGTGATACGTCGATGTGGAGTATAAGTCGAATAGGCCAATTTTCCCGTTTTCTAAGCCGTCATTCAGATATAAGTCAAAGTGGTGTATAAGTCGATAGTATGATTGTACTTTTGTACAGTAATAACAGTATGAAATTTCAGTCAGGGTTATAAAACAGTGGAGGAGAATAACATCAAAGCGAGAGATTTGGGGAAGGGAAGAGTTTTAGGCAAAAGAAAGAGAATGAAGGCAAAAATAAAGCAGCTTCAATCCGTATGGAACACAGTTTGATATGATTTTTGCCTATCAAATTAAGTTGAATCACATGTATGGTATTACAAATTATGTAAACCCTTAGAAATAGTTGTTAGAAATTAATGAGTATAGTGGTATAACCATTTAGACTGTGTTGTATGTGCAGTGATACAAAAACCGTCTTTGTTTACAAATCATCCTCAGAGTAGACCAAAGACAATGTGGGCCTCTGAAAGCTTGACCATAGACATTGATACACAAACCACATGATAGAGATGAGTGAAGGGAAATTGTAAAATGCCATATGGCACGAAGAAGCCAAAACAGATTTAAATGATGATGATGATGACTTAAGGAGAGAGTTTTTGCATAGGGTCTGTTGTCTTAGAATGGGTCTAAATAAAGCATATTTTGAATTTCCAACCCCATAAATTCTTACCCTCTTTACATACATGCACAAAAATTGGACATAATAACATTGCATGTATTTGAAGTAAAAACCTAAAAAATAAATCTTATATTTTGAGTAGTTTTTAAACTGTGGTGTTTTTAAAATAGGGTATCTTCAATCCATTTTCCAAACCTATTTGTTCTGAAATCAATCAGTTATTGTAACTCAACTCTATACAAAAATAAAATTTCTATTAAAAAAATTTAGTATTTTTATAAAAACTAATATTTGTAAGGAAAATAACAGAAAATCTATTTAAAAAAAAACCCTTCCATAATCAACCCGTGTTTTCAAAATGATCTTTGACAATGGTCCATTTCACTTTGCAACCACAGTTTGCTTTTTTCACACTGTTGTAATGAATCCTTCATTTTTCGCCAATTGTGAACACATTTCTCATTAATGCCATACTATCATTCTGCTGTCACATTTCCACCATTGTTTTCAGCAAAATTCATCACCTCCAGTTTAAAAGCTGCAGTATATGCTTTCCTTTTCTTTATTGCAGGCATTTTCAAGTAAGGGTTAATATTTTTTTCCAACTTTGGTGATTGAAGCTCCCTAACACAATGATGTGTGCCCCTTAAGCATGCACCCCCTACACATACAATCATACATAAATTTCCCCATTCCTGTTAACATGATTTCATCCATGTATAAATCAGAGTGGAGTATAAGTTGATGGTCAGGCCCTTGCAGAAAAAAGTGTCGACTTTTATATGCTGAAAAATACGGTAATAGTCCATATCTCCTTAACCCAGTAAACAACCATCCTGACTTCTGGTTTTCTTGTATGTCAGATTTTGGTGAATGTGTGGTTTCCTTTTCTTTAGCAATTTTATATTCTACCTGTCCATGATATAAATTTTAAATAGATGATTCTGCAATATATTCACTGGTAGCAAAGATATAGTACAGCCACTTTGTATAATTACATTACAGGCATACCACTTATAGCACTCAGGATTCATCCATGATAAACGAGTACTACATGGAATAGCATTAAAGGTGTGCATTATAAGGAAACAGCACTATAAGAGGTATGCCTGTTTCAGAATTACATCCAAATTGGGAAGACATTTTTAACATTATCTGCCATGTGCTCTGGAAATGAGTTCACACTAGCATTTTTCTTCCTCATATTTTCCCCAAACATACCTTAACTCCAAGCATAGTTAATTCCTTATTTATTCAGTCATTACCTCTAAGTTTTTTTTCCATCAGCCCTTGCTAACAAAACCATAGCTATGTTCTCTTCACACCCTGTAATTTTGATAATACTAGTTTATTCCTTCTGTGATAAGTCACAATGCTGGCCATATCAAAATATATAGCAGTTTCATCCATACTGCAAATATTACAGAGAGAATATTTATAAATTTACTTCATCCTGACCACATATTTTGAAAATTCATTACTTTCTCTGCTATGCACTCAGGAAATTTCTGAACCAGTTACCTTTATGCACATATTTACACTCTAGCCAGCAAACTGATGCTTTAAAATGCCTGTACCCATGTTGGAAATACCTTTATTTAGCTTCTGATTTAATTATTTGTTAGTAATACGAATTCTTCATCTTCTATCAATGAAGCATTCTTCTTTCTGTCAAACCCAACGTCTTGACTTTTGAGGTCTAAGGACATTTTATAATAGGAGGTAGGAGAGAATATTAGCTTTGATGACAAAGCAAATTAGCAACAATAGAAGGTACAAGCCTATCAAGAGTAGTAACCCATAGAATCTCCACCTCATGTATGTGAAAAATACTACTAGAGCATCTCATTTATAGATGTAGAAGAAAGTCCATGTGGCTGGTTGGTAAAGAAGAGCAAGAAGAAACCATACCAGGGATGTATGCCAAATTGTGATTTGAGTGCAAGACTCAACCATGGCAGTCCAATATACTGGTTGTTGCCCAAGTCAATATCCTTTTATCCAATAGTTCCCTCCCACCCACCCCACACACCGATTGTACATTTAATTTTTGGCTACATTATGGTTAATAATTTTCTGCTATTAACACGTCTGATTTATTCTTGCCTTTTTTATAGTTAACTTTATATGTTATACCGGCTTCAATGATATTATTAGCTTTTTCAGTAACCTGAAACTTAAATTTTAGAGGAGTTTAAATACATAGTAAAATTTACTGTTATCTTCAACTGACAAATATTCTAAGTGAAAACGGCACGAAATGACTAATGATGCTATGCATGTAAACTAAGCCATTGGTTAACAACCTATGATTTATGCTATTTAATCTAAAAACCCTTTTTTGTTTTTGAATCATTAAAAAAAAAAACTAGTAATTTAAACTGGGTAATTAAAATCTTTAACAAATTTCACCTAATTTATCTCCCTTGTATAGTAATTTGTCCTGTGAAGTACAAAACATTGGGTGAAGAACGTTGGAAAATGTTAGTTTACTGTTCCTTTAAAATGCAGGTACAGCATTAATTAAATACTACAGAAAAAAATGTTTACCATAAGAGAGTATTTTCTTATATGCTCCAATGTAGAGAAAGGATACATACCATTAAAAAGAAATAATTAAATGTTAATTTTAGGCAGATATATTTCTATATGACTACAGAAAGTATGGAGAATTAGAATTAGATGCTAAAAGCAATAAAATTTACCAATTACTCTTATCTATTTTTAGGATATTATCACATTATTCACTTGTTTAAAGTTTTCACAATTTTTCTGTCATGAATATAATTTAGAATTCAGATGATGTCTGCTATTTATGCATTTGCCTTTTAGTACACATTTTTAGCATAACTAAGAAATAAAATCATTGAAAAACATTTCAGTTTATCATTATTTGTTCTCATGAATCTTTGGAAATTATTTTTTATATCAGTATTACATTTATTTAAAAACAAAACATCGCGTGTGTGCATGTGCGTGAGTGTGTGTAAAACTGGGTATAAAATGCAAATAACATGTGATAGAATCACATCTTGTGTGTAAAAATGAAATGCTCTACAGTACAGTCATGTATTGATATAGCACACTGTGAACAAACAATCAGAAAGTGCCACACCTGCAGAAGGACTATAAAAATATAAGCAATGATACCATTGTAGTATGGTGAACACTATGGCTCCTGGGAAGGAAATATTGCACTAGCACCGTGGTTCTCAACCTGGGTACCGCGAAGGGGTCGCTGACTTGTGTGCCTTTCGTTTTTGGTGGACATATTCGAGGCAGTTAACTGCATTAATTTGGCATTACAAGGAAGGTGGTTACCGTGCTCCACTGCCATGAAAAAATGAATGCTTTCAGGATGAAGCTGGAATTGTGGCATTTAAAATTAACAAGGAAGAATTTTGCACCATTTCTGGAGCTCAACGCTTTCCTCAATGAAAATAATCTCTCAGTTGATTCTGGTATTCTCGAGTTGATGAAGAATCATGTTGATATTCTCCACACAGAGCTTGCAGGCTATTTTCCTGAACTTCACGATTTTCAGAAGTATTATAACTTTCTCTCGAATCCATTCTCCATCTCTGTCAGCGAGCTGCCTTCCAAAGACCATCTCATTGAAGAGCAGTTCATTGACTTGGTGAATGATGGAGCTGCCAAAAATGCTTTTCGCCAGATGCGTTGCAGCAACTTCTGGATTGAAATGGTACAATCATATCCGGATGTTGCAAAGATGGCTCTCAAATTGCTGATTCTGTTCACAACAACCTATGAGTGTGAGTCAGCATTCTCAACTCTTGTTTCAATCAAAACCAGATCAAGAAACAAACTCGATGTAACGCATGACATGAAAGTGTCTCTTTCAAAAATGCAGCCCAAAATTGATGAAATATTGAAGGCCAAACAGGTGCAAATCTCTCATTGAATTTTTTCTTCATTTGATTTTCGAGAATTGTCATATTTTGAATAAATTTTAATTCAACAGTTTTTTTAAGACTTTTAAATTGACTAACAGTTTAGAATAAGTGCTTTTAGTACACTTTTTAATATTTTCAAAAATTCTGAGTGGATTTATATATATATAGAAAAGTTTCTGAAATTTTGGGAAATACTCGTTTGATGACATAGAAGCAAAAACCTTGACATGCTAACATAATAATAATAATAATAATAATAACATAATATAGTAGGTCGAGCTGATTTTATGGGGGACCGCGAAGGGTAAAAAAAAATCTAGGGGGAGACCGCAAAGCAACATTTTTAGAAAAAGGTTGGGAACCACTGCACTAGCAGATTGCAGTTCAACTTCTTGTTTCAAAAGCAGCTGTATGCAAAACTGATACTTTTGAAAATAGACATGGTCAAAGAAGAAAGTCCAAACTCTCCAAATGTTATGTTAAGTACTTCAGGGTATTTTTTTTTTACATGATAGATGATGAACTAGTAAAAATCTTGCAAATGACATAGCTCCAACTATGCACATTAACATCTCTTCAAGATCAGTAAGATATACTTTAGCGTGAAGTGGTTTCAAATGCTGAACTGTTTGGCAATAACCAAAGACACCTACCATTTTGAAAGGCAGAAAGTGAGTGGTATAACAGTCAGTATACAACAACTGCATTGAAGAAATTGGATGGATCAACACAAGTTTGAGGCTACATATCAGCTAAGGATATCAGAGATTTGCATGAAACCAAAGGTATACTCATTGCCTACAGCTACAGCAATTTCTCATCCATCATGACATTCCCTCAGGATGTCATCTCATTTGGAGGAGGATTCATCTTTTAACAACACAATGGACAATGATCCTAAATCTACAGCCAATATGGTGAAAATTCATCTCAAACATAAAGAGACTCATGAAACACTCACAAAGATACCTTGGCCTGTAGAAAGTCCTGATATGAAGATCGGTAAGGTTATATGGGTATATGACAACATTTTATAAAGCCTTTTCTTGCAAAAAATCTAATTCGGTCAATAACTGTACCATTAATAAGTGGTAGTATCAAATTATCATACATTTCAGAATTTTCTGTCATTTATAAGTAAAAACTGTAGGGTGTATTATTTACTACCTAGGTAGTAAATAATACATCTAATCTAGCTGAATGACATCAACTGCTGCTGAGAATGTTTATGTTGTGGTGGTCACCTGTGATACTTATCCACACATTAAGATTCCATAGTTAGGATGTGACACATTGTGAGTGGAGTTGCATCTTTGATGTGGAGTCTTTATGTTTGAATAGATGGTGTTGGTGACCACAATAACACAAAATTCTCTGCAAATGGCACTGATGCAGTCATAGTTTTCTCACTCATATTTTTGTTAATGTCCTTAATAAAACATAGGTTTGTTCAAATACTGAAAATGAACATAATAAGAAATGATACAGATAGTTGGGAATGTTCGTGTGTGTTGGGAAATGGGAAATGCAGCCTACTACCAAATTGGTCCAGCTTAACCCTACTGATGCCTATAGGCTCAGATTATTAGCACTAGCTATTTATAAATACAGCTTTTAAACATACAATTATTTCACTTGCTTTCTTTTTAAATAAATTATATTTATGTTTTTAGTAACAAATAATGTGTATATATTTCTTTCTAGGCTAATCTGAAGACCGCATCAAACCATCCACCATAGTAGGACAATCTAATCATTTTTTTTACTTTTGGCATGGAAGATGCAAGGTGACTTTTGAAGACAGTTTTTTTTGGAAAAAAAGGTTATCTTACATGCTGAAAAATACCATACATACACCTCTCAGTCAAAGTTACTCATTATTTGTGGATATTGGGTGTGTGTTTTCATAATTATTTCCAATATTATATATATACACTGGATGGATACTTAATTAGGATCTATACCTAATAATAGGTTGGGTCACCTTTTGCCCAAATAAGAGCGTTGATACAATAAAGCATAGAATCCACAGGGTGCAAGATGTCTTGAGACATATTTCCCCATTCAGTCATTAATACTGTATGCAATTGGAGCAGGATAGACAAAGGATCATGATGGTGAATGTATCTTTTAAGTTTATCCTTTTATCCTATAGACGCTCAATTAGATTGAGACCCAAGAACTGTACTGGCCTTGGGAGATGCCTGAAATCTCCATCGTGTTCCTCAAACCATAAATGTATAATGTAGGTATTATGGATAGCAGCACCACTGTCTTAGAAGCAGATTTTCATGGTATACTTAAAACTTCAGGATTTAATCTGCCTTTTAAAAAGATCAAGGATCACAGGATATGCCAGTGAAACATTCCCCAAACTATGGCTTTACCACCAGGTGCTTCTGGACAGTTGGAACCAAACAAAAGGGGTTAAGTTATTCATGTGCCTTTCTCCAAATGTATCTTCCACCTTGCAAAAAGAGGTTGCCAGTTCTCCTTAGCTCACCATCTGCATTATAACACACAAGACATCCTTTCATATTGATAAATGTGATCAGTGGTTTATGCAACGGTTTCATACTGTCATAATCCATTCATTGCAACATTTTTCACAAGGTAAGGCTAGAGGTGTGGATTGTCTTGCAATGAATATATGTTAGTTGGTCTATTGTTTGATGATGGTTGGACTTTACCATCCTGTCTAACAACCTTGTCTTTACTTCACTGTGTTTATAACCACAATTCATTTTGCAACAAACATTTCTTTCCTTTTTGCCATTGCTGATAAGCTTGAATGACTGTGTCTTGAAGCAGCCTACAAATTAACATGTCTTGGTCACTGTGAGAACTGCTAGACGTACACCAACTATCATGCCTCTTTTGAACACTGTAATATCTTTGCTCCCCCCCATATCTGTTAGGGTGACTGCAAATGAGCATGTCTATGACATATATATAGCTGCAGGGATCATCTGTCACATCGTGTGATCAGCCGAGTTTGCATGTACAGTTCAGATCAGGCCCAAGTCTAAAAGGGCATATATAGATCATAATAAAGTAGCCAGCCAGTGTGATATATATAAGCTTGATTTATTACTGTTACTTTATTTTGCAGCTTAGCCCTCCTTTTTTTGTAATTTTATTATTGATATGATTAATTTGATGATAATCATACCAGTTTGTACAAAAGGTGGGTCAGTGTAGTGGACACGCTCAGTTTAGTAGCAATCAGAGATTTGATTATTGATGATCTGTGCTGTTTGGCAGTAAAACATTTTTGCTTGCTTTTTTTGGAGATGGTTTCTTCCATGAGTGTTTACTATGGTTTCCTTCAATTGTTAATCAGAAGAGTGCAGCTGAAGGGTTGTATTATTTTAGTGCATTCATTGGCCGCTAAAATTGGGTAACTTTTGGCCTGCTTCAACACAGAATTACCAAGTGGCCAAAAATTCACCATTTTAACAAAAACTAGGCCATCATTTAAGTGAGAGATGGATAATTATCCAAGACAGTGGTTTTTGTGAAACCACATCTAAATTATAATGAGGAGTGAAGTTGAAGGGTGGCTGACTATTCAAAGTAGATAATTATTCAAATAAATACAATAACAATGCATAATGAAATAACTCTGCATTTTTAAAAGTTAATTTTTGTATGATCAAAATAGACAACTCCATTTTCGATGATCAGTTAAATCATGTTTTGACACATATCTATAAATTCTTAAAAATAAAACTCGTGAAAAATAATCAACTGATGAATTTAATGCCCTAATGTAAAACTATCATATATATTTATATAAATAATATAAAGCAAGCATGCAAATGAAAAAGAACGCCTTGCGACTATCAACTAAACGATATAAATCGAAAACTTTCGATCATTTAAAAGTTATCGATGAATCATGTCGATAATCGACAAATCGACAAAGCACCATTGCATGCATGTGATGTATACTGACAAGTGTCAAGTAATATTTAAAGTCAAACTCAGGAAGTATGAGGTAGAGTACTACATAGGGATTTTCAGCAGGCTCTGACATATCTCAGCTGACTCAGATGACCTCGTTTCTGTGTGGAAATAACCATGGTGCCGCGGCGCCCTCTACCGGCTGGGCCAGGAAGCAAGAGACCAGCCATATTTCACAGCCCAGAAATAGCATAAAATTAAAATAACAAAGTAATAAGTGGTATTTATTGGCCTGACACCTGCAGTTTCACAAATCAATGTCATACACAATCTCAATACTGTCAAAAACTTATGGATAATGCAATCAAAAGTATTTTTGGTTGTTAATTCGGGATATTTGAATAAACGTGTCCAACCACTCGTGTGTACACATACACACACACATACATACATACTTACACACACACACTTTTTTTTTTTGCTTGTGTTGTGGTATGCAAACTTTCTGATTCTAAATAGTACCTTTCGGCCGGAGGATCAACGAAATCTCACGACGAAGTAATTCGCAGGAACGTGGAGCCTGCCTGCTTCGACTGCCCTGTCACAGGACATGAAAGATGGAGATGATTTTGGATTTTCGACAGCAGGTCACTCGAAGTTAAGCGTGCTGGCTGGCTGGCTGGCTTGCTGACTGGCTATAGCCAGCGACACAGACACGCACAGACACAGACAGACAGACATACACACGCACGCACAAGGATCGGATGCCTGCACTAGGCATACACAGTACCTACTAGCCAGCAGCACGGCGAACATCCGCTAATTCCTGCAGTTAACGTCGCCGAATAAGTCGCCCTGAAAGCCAACATGTATTAAATACGAAAAGTGTAATACCTCGAGTAGGTCGAATCCGATCCAGCGGCTGGATTCAACTCGTAACAGACGAGCGCTCGATCAACACAGACAAACAATAGCTGGCCGCCCGCGCCATTAAGCACAACTACGACAGCGAGGTCACGTGAGATCTCGTGCAGCCGAGACACATGGACGGATGTGCATCTGCTCAGCCCGCCTGGACTGTCTGAAAGCTGTGTCTTTATCTCCGCCGTCCGACGGAAAATCCTCTTTAACTTGGATGAATTATGTTTGTTGATTTTCACACTTTCTGAAATGCAAAACCTTTTTTTTCTTTGATTCTTGTTTTCTTTTCTTTTTTAAATATACTTGTCCTAGTTTTGGAGGAGTTAACTTGTTGTTTTTTTTTTTTTTTTAAGTGACTTCATCTTGTCCAGCAGCCCTGACAGACGGCAGGTGGATGAACGGGCCAAGGTAGTTTTGTTACCGCGATCCTGGCTTGGATTTCCACGACCTTCTGGTCCATCCATCCATCCTTCCTTCCCGGCGGTAACTCGGAGTAAAAGAACCGGGGCGCGGCCCCTTCGGATCGGTCCTGACATCGAGGAGGATCAACTAAGCAACAGCGATAATAATAATAATAATAATATACACACCTTCTCTACCCATCACAGACGCTCCAGGGGGAAGATTTGTTTTGTAAGTTTATATCATTCTTTTGCCGTAAGCTTCAAGGGGGGGGGGGAGTATCCTTCGTCCGTGAAGGGGGGGGTGGGGGTGTGTGTGTGCTGTCGCGAACGCCACTCCGGCCCGTACCATATCAGCCTTGAAGATGAGGATGCTTAAGCTGAACGGAAGATCAGGTTTTCTATCGAAAAACTCTCCGCTCAGGTGCTACAGGTGGTCGAGCTTTTCGGGCTGTTCTCCGGACGACGGGACTCTGCACGACCTCCGCAGTAATCTCAACCTGATGAAGAGAGGACGGCCCAGTGTTTACATCATGGACCAGCATGTTGCCGGTATGTTCGCTTTAATTTCTCTGTCGAACCCCCCCCCCCCCCGGCCCAACCACACAATTCGTTCAGTCGTCTCAACTCGTACCTGCAACCATTAACCAGCGAAATGTATCTTACCGAGTCTTAACTGAAATTGTAAAAGAAACAAATAAATAATAATAATAATAATAATAATAATAATAATAATAATAATCGAGTGATCTTAAAACTGTACACAATGTCGTACTAAGAAGACTTGAGAAATCCAACATTCCTGGCCATTCGCAGTTTTCCTTACCACATCTAACTGTACCAGTAAATAATTAACAACAATTTCGTGTGAGAAGAGAAGTAAGTTTTCATAATTTTTAAAAAATGCATCCTATGCTTAATGTTTGGGGGGGGAAACCATTCATCATCACATCACCGTTAGCTATGTTTGTTGCAAAATTCGGCAGCATTTCTCTACACAATGGAAAGAAATAAAGCATCTAGTGTCTCCTGGTGTACTTCACTGATGCTAGCATCACATGGATGGATCTGAGTTTTTTTTTTGTGGAATTATCTTGTTGAAGTTCCTTTGCCTCATTCATTCCTATAGCAGAGAGAACGGTGAGACTTTGTTCTACATGATAGTATGCGATTCAGATCCTGTATATAACAACTTGACTTTTGCCAACCAGTAAGCAAAATGAAAATAGTTAGAAAAGATAACAAAATTTGACAGAAACTACTATTGGCAGACCTACCTACTGTCAAAACTGTTGCTTCATCTGAATTTCTTTTCCATGTAAGGATTTCCATTTGCGGAGCTTGAGTGGTTGTTGGAACTTGGCGGGTGCTGCTGGGTACTGGGGCCAGTCCTACTAGGAGTAGGTGAAATTCTCTTCACCAAAACAGTAGTTGATTGTGCTTCAGAGCCCTTGGGGAGGAGCCCTATTACCTGTGTAGCTATGGCATGGTGAAGAGGCAGAGGTTTAGCTGGAAACCAAGGCTTCATGAGAACCATGTTTTGGACCTGAATAGCCAAGGATTTTACCTGCTCCTATGGACTCCTTACCAGGGGGCTTTTGGTCCCCAACTTTAGACCTTTGGGTTCACCCACACAAAGTTTATCAAAAACCTCAACATTTTGAAGCTTTTGGGTTTCTACACACAGACAGATACTTCCACTGCATACATACTGGTCTTTGGGCAGAACCCCCCCCCCAAAAATGAAGTGTCTTTGGTTTCTGCCTAGGCTTGCTATCTTGCCTTAGCGATGGGTTTTGTTGGATCAGCATTGCCATCTAGCATAGTTTTCAGCATTGATTTGGGGATTGTAAGACCTGCTCTGCAGGCTTCACTCAGGGCTCATGCTCCAAATCTGGAACTCCAAGCGGTTCCAGTCTACCAAGTCATCTCCAAAAGGAGTTACATATACACATACCCATATAGACAGTTACACATATGCATCACCACACAATAAAAAAGATTCAGGTACACTATGGTCCCTGACCAGATTTGTTTTCTTGTTCTAGGAGTTAGGCTTTTGTTGGATTGATATTTCCAATTCAACAGGCCTGACTGCTATGGGGGGAGGGGGCATGATCACTAGCATGACCCCCAACTTAATACCTTGCCCATTTGACATCGTTTGGGGCTTATATCCCACATCTTGAACCTCTAGCAGTTTTTGGCCTTTCCATTTGTCTCTGAAAGGAGTTATACACACACATAACCCTACGCTTTTACATTCATGCATCACAACAAAAAAAAAAGTCTTGATTTGGCAGGCCTGACTGGGAGTTTATATTGTAGACTTCCTACCCAGGAAATGAATCATTTAAATGACCTCTTGACTTCAGTTGACACAGGGCTCTGCCCCAGCCCTAAAGCTTCAGTACCCACCCCTGCTTTGAAAGGAGCAAAAAATGCATACCCACCAACACACTTCATGCACATGCAACACAACAAGAAAAAGAGTTAATATTTTAATATGTTATCTGCAAATTATGATTTCTATACTTTTGCTTTTGGAATTTTGTCTTGATCGATCTTTTATTAGTTTCTTAAAATTGCATATGTTTGGCCTTGTGTATTGGAATCTGAGTTATTTTACATTATTTTAACCAGGATTAGAACCATGGAGCTCAGATTTGGCTCATATGTTTATGCAGAGTTTTATGTATGTATGTATTATATTAAATGAAAAACCCAGAAATATTTTGTCAACTTTTATTAATAAGGAAGCTGGCCCTGAAAAATGTTTGTCATGCACATTCTTAAAAACAGTATTTTTAACTCATAAACTAGTTATGGTATAGGTTTAAAATGTAATTATAGGATAACATTTCCTGTGGAGTCTGAATATAACATTAACAAAAATGATGTAGCTACAAGTTACAACAGGTAGGAAAAAAAATTGAGAATACCAACTTTAGATTTTTAGAATTCCTTTGGCACAGGTACTAAAACTCAAATTTTGGTATTATGTTTAGCATTACAGTAGCCTACTCTTGATTAAAAATGGTAAAAGTATTCAATTCAGCCTAATATGGGGAGATATGGCTTTGTAGATGGAAGTAAATTTTTCATTCAGTAATGTGTACATTATGTACATACATGCCTATATACACCATATTTTCCTTTCCACATAGCATATTATATCATGATCACAGAAGTGCTTGATTACATCATTAGTTCATTTTAGTCATGATATAATTCTAATTGCATTATCCACCTTGATTGCTATATAATATACTAATACTACGAGTGGTAGTCATCACATGCTATTTTAATGGGACAGCATAGCAGAAACATTGGAACTACCAAGATGTACCATAAGTATCTTACTTGAAAATGTTTGCCAGTGTTAGATGTACATTATAGGAAAGAACTGCTAGATTTTAAATTTAAACAACATCCCAAAGTTTCACAGTTCTGTCATTATGCAATGATGGGACATTCCTCCTGAGCCAATTGATGGTTTGGAACTTCCATCAATATGTCTGCACCTTCATGAAGTTTTTCTGTTAAAGCTTAAAAATCTACAAAGAAAATTCTGTAATTGGAATTTACAAGAAAAGTTTAAAAGGTAAGAAAAGTAATATGATTTTTATTTTAAATCAGGAATGTTTCCAACGGTTTGGTGGGAGAAGATATCTGTTCATGAACTAATTGTATAATTGGTGTATCTTTGTAAAGTGTTAATTTTGCAGTAGGAATTTGAGAGTAGTGAAACATAATACTGGTTGATGTATGTATTTGAAAAACAAGGGCAAGTCCCAGAGCAATATTTTCTTGGTATCTTGCCATTGCAGCTTGTGGTGAATATTTAAGATTTACAATTTTATTTTTAAGGTGGTCAGAAACCAATATATGAGGACCTTGCAGAGTGTTAGGAAATAACTGGTTGAATCATCTTAGCAGAAGAGAAAATATGTCCTTTATGCTGAAAAACAGCTAAGCCTTTTAAAGATAAACCAAAAGTAAAGCTTGAAGGTATTCTAGTAGTAGTAGATGTCAAGCATGATGAATGTGTACTATTCAGTACTTTTGAAAAGGAGAAAGAGATACAGAATAAAAGTTTTACATGCATAGGTGTTCAAACTGCATGGATTGAAAAGCTAAGGATGTGAGGCTGAAGTGCAAACATGACATAGATTACTGAAAAAATTAAAGACTTGCTAAAGTTTTAGAAGTACCAAAAGAACAGTTGGATTCGATGAGCAAATTATGGAAGTCTTGTGAAGGTTGGAAAGATTTAAATGTGCTTATGAGTGAAATCAAAATAAGTACAATTTCATCTTGGAGGGAGGGTACCTTAAACTACAAGATGGACAGTTGAAAACAAAGCCAAAGTGACCAGATATGTGAGAAAGGCAAGAGAGGTAAAAGAAAAAACAAAAAAAATGTGGCATATTATCTGAATCTCAGAAAAAAGGGGAGAAACTCAACAGAACCTACAAAATTTTTAGTTTATCAGGATGATGAGTTCTCGTAAGTGTGTGTAAGAATATTATGTGAATGTGCCTGATAGGGATGAACATAGTTCAATAACCAAAAATGTTGCTTTTTTGTGAGTCTTACTTGGAATTAAAAGAATACAAAAAACAAACAAACCGGTATTTAAAACGTGTGATAGTTTAGTTCTCAGAGTTTTCTTTTTGTCTAAAATGCTGTTTCACAGTGGATGCATCTGGTATTCATTTTGTGTTTGTGAAACACATCAGAACATTAATTTGCTTGTGTCCACACCCTTCTAGAGCATTTGATTATAAGGACCTATTATCTAAGTAGGTTTGTGAACTTGATTTTTGATACAGTATGCAGTGCAGATGTAGAAAATTTCTGAGGAAAGATGGCCTTGCAGAATATCTGGTTAGACCAGAAGTGGTCAAACATTTCTCCCTGAGGGCTACATGGAACATCTGTAAGGTCTCTAGCGGGCCACATTTTACAAAAAACTAAATTTACTAAATAATAAATTTAATAAAAGTTATTTTCACACAAAAATACAATTATTATTCATACAACTGTATTATTTGGTACACAAAGAGAGTAACAGATAAAACTGAATTTAATGTTATGTTGCTTCATAAATGCTACTGGACAGTTAAACTCTTAACGAGATTTATGCAATTGCACACAATCTTGCACAAGTTTGTTGTAGTCAGGATTCAGCATGCTTGTAGTTATACATAAGACAGAGTGCAAAATTGAGTCTGTTAGAAGAGACCTGTTCTTTGATTTGTTAATGTTCAGACATGAGAAAGTCTGTTCACAAATATAGGTTGAAGCAAAGAATACACACATTTTTCTGGCAAATTTTTTTCAAATTACCAAACTTCTCTTTACTGAGTAATGCATAGAATTCAGTCAGTTTCATATTCTTAAAACTCCTTCAGAGTATTGTCTGCTTGGAGATCAATCAGTTCCAACTGGATATCATTTGACACTGCTTCAATATTAAATGAAAAGGGGTACCTCAGCAAATTGAACTGATCTTCCATAGATTTAAAATCAGCAAACCACCTTGAAAACTCATCTTTTAAAGCAGATACCTGCTGACTGTATTTCTCTGAACAGACTTGTGGGACAGTCTGTATCTGTAACAAGGGAAAATGCACAAAGTTGTGCTCACTCAAGTTGTTTGGAAAAGAGTGCTAGTTTCACTTGAAATGGTATAATTTCCACAAACAATTCATGTGCAAAAATGCCCTTTCCTTGTAACTTAATGTTCAGTTCATTCAGTTTGTCAAAAATGTCAACTGTGAACACTAGATCACACACCCATTCTGTCTTTTTCATGTTACTTAAAAATTCACAACTAATGTTTTTCATTTCAAGAAAGAGCAAAATTTCTCTCAGATTCCACACTCTTCTCAAAACATCTCCCAGGCTTAACCAACGTACATTGCTATGATACAGTACATTTGAATATTTGCACTCAATATCATCCAGCAGATTTCTGAACTGTCTGTGATTTAGACCCGTGGCTCAGATTAATTTAATGACACATACCACAGGATCAATCACATGTTTGAAATCCAGGACAGATTTACACAGACTTTCTTGGTGAATAATGCAATGGAATGATAACACTGTGTGAAGTGGATGCCCACCTTTCACTTTGTCATTAAGCAGTTTTATGAGGCCAACATGTTTTCCTGTTAATGCAGGTGCACCATATGTTGTAATGCTTGCCAACTTGTTCCAAGGTAAACCAAATCCATCCAAGCAGTTTTTAACATCCATACAAAGCTTGGCCAGTTGTGGCGTCCTTCAATGGTTCAACTGACAACAAGTCTTCGGTAATTGCAAAATTATCATCAATTCCTCTAATAAACACAAGAAGTTGTGCTGTCTTGTATGTCAGTGCTCTCATCTAGAGCCAGTGAGTACCACTCGAATGACTTGCCAACCTCAAGTAGCTGTTCTGACAGATTCTGCAAAATGGCATCAATACAATGAACTACAGTTCTCCTTGACAAAGATATAGCTTCAATTTTTGTTCTTACTTCTGGCCATGCAATATCAATAGCACCAAGCATATATTCCTTTAAAAATTCTGCTTCAGAAAACGCTTTGTTATGTTTGGCAATTTTATAAGCAAGCAAAAAACTGCCCTTTGTGGCAGTTTCTTGTATGATGGTTTGTTTTACAAAAAAGTTTGTTGTTTTAAACTTCTCAAGATGTCATTGGCTTTTCACTGTAGTTCACTTTCTGATAAATTACTTCCAAAGTTTCTGTGCTTAATCTGAAAATGTCTCTTCAAATTATACTCCTTAAAAACAGCAACACTGTTATGGCATATTAGGCACACTGCTTCACTTCTAATATTTGTAAATAAATATTTGTACGTCCATCCATGTTAAGCGTACGGCATTCATCTTCAATTTTCCAGTTTTTTCTGTAGCTTTTGTAGCACTCATTGTTAGGATAATAAAACTTGAAATATGTGTTAATATACAGTCGACCCCCGCATAATCGCGGTTTGGCATTCACGGCCCCAATTATTTGCAGAATTTTCCTTAGAACCTAACTAATAATTGTTCGTGGAAACCCCCGCATATTCGCGAAATCACAAATATCTTCCGCAATTTTTTATGGCTTTTTTTCATGGCAATATATATTTTTTCACGCTAAATTATTAATAACAATATAATTTACTAATTTTGTAATATAAATACTAACGTAAATTCAGCAAAATATCAATATAAAATAAACTCTATTGGCTGGAGGTTTGAAAGTAGCCAATCCGAGAGCGTTGTTCATTTCTCCTTGCTGCTGATTGGCTGCTGCCCACGAGGTGCTGTCTCAGACGGATGCAGCCCAGCTGCCCCGCATCATCCCAGTTTACCATGTGTAGCTATCTCGAGTGTTTCTCTGAGTGTTATTTTTTTATTAAATTATTTTTATATATTTACTTATATTTTTTTATTATATTTTAGGTTATATTTTGAATTTTAACGTTTATAGGTATTTTTATGGACCACGTCCAATATTTGTGGTTTTTCGCTCTTTGAGGGTTCTCTAGGAACCTAACCCCCACAAATACCAGGGAACAACTGTATATATTAAAAGACTTTAAAATAATACTATGTGCATCGCTATCGTCCGTTTCTATTTAAACATGGCTGAAAAATCTCGTATTCTCATTAAGCGCGTTATTCTGTGCAAGAATGTCTGGGACCGCACAAATTGACATCGTTGTGCAAGAACATTTGCGGGCTGGACAAATAGACCTCATGGGCTGTAGTTTGCCCACCCCTGGGTTAGACTGTTCAGCTAGGCAGACTTGGACTTTAAGCATTGATAATTGTTAAATTTAAACAGTGGTCAAAGGGCATTAGGAAAAATTACAGAATATTTGTGAAATAATGATTTAATTGAAGTAATTTAATAATTTATGATATGGCAGATGAAATTATATAATAATATTACATTTCTTAAGTATAGCCTTAATATTTGAAGTATTTGAAGGTCAAAGATCTGTAATAATAATAAATTTCACTGAAAACAACTTGTTCATGTATCAAGATGCTATCCAGGGATTTCTTTGAGAGACCATTTGTGTATGAAACATATCTTATTTAGTTATGAATTATGAGTAAAAAAAAAACTCTTAAGTGGGCATGCCACGCATTTTTCAGGATTGAAGCCCTTCTTACAAAAGAGACTGTAACACACTCATTTGCTAATGAAAACTGGTGGAACCAATTACATATTTTTAAAAATTGAGTCAGATGAGATGTAGATATTGTTTGATTTGACATAAAATGAGTCATCTTCATTTGTTAAGCTAACAGTGATCACTACAAATGTTTAAGATTTTAAGTATTGAATTTTGTTGCCACATTTTTCTGCAATTGTTTCTGTGTTAGATTACAGTTGACTCTCTATTATCTGCACATCTATTCCTAGGAGCATACAGATGGTTGACGTTCAAGTATGCTATGTTAGCCTCAACTTTAATTTATCTTCTTTCATCTGTATAACTTCTTTCCCTTTTGAAACTGAAGACAATGGGTTATCTAAAGAGCATTTAGGACCCATGATAACTTGCTAGACTAACTTTTTATTCCTTCAAACATTATTAAGAGAATTCAGCAACGTAGCCAGGATTATCCCAGGGAGAGGGGAGGGGGGTAAAATAAAATAAATTATAAAATTTGATATCTATTGTCAATTCCAATATATATATATATATATATATATCACTTCTTCTTCACTTATCCCATCACCCACAGGTTGTTGGAGCACCTTGAGAGGTGTGTCTAAGGCATTTTACAATCTGGCAGAACCCATTCCTCCAGGTTAAAAGTCGAGGTGAATGTCAGCATCCAGAGAAGTGTTGTACAGCTGTTTCGGACTTTTGGCCCTCATCAGCAGCATACATCTCTGACCCCATCAAGGATTGACGAGTGAACTCGCTACCCATTGCACCCTGACACCATCATGTGTGTGTGTCTGTATATATATATATATATATATATATATATATTGTATGCAAATGTAATCAAATGGTAAATACACACACACACACACACACACGTACATATTGCTGTATCTCTCCTTAAAAATGCAAAAAAAAGTCTGCAGGTTTAAAAAATGTTCATGTTCATGAATGTAAATATATATATATAGATTATAAAACTTGCACGGGCCTTTTTTTAAAGTCTCAATCCCAGCTATTGCCCACTTACATTTACCCATACCCAGCCTGCATTTTTATATGTAAGCCCATTCCCTGCTCGTGTCCGTTTACATTTAACAAATCCAAACCTGACCCAGAACTTTGCTTATTATATTCAAATCTTAATTATAAAAGTTGCCAGATTCGTCAAGAACGGTATAAATTTTTTTTTCAAGTTTGAATTACAAAAAAAAAAATTGGTGGCAAGATTCAAGGGCGGGTCTGAAATCCCAAACACCCACTTAGCTACGCTACTAAGAGAATTATTAAATTGTACATTGCATTTATTATTTTTCCAACCTCAGATATTCAGTATTTCTCATTTGCTTCACACATCTGCATTTTACTGCATTTAGTAAAGTTTTTGAGAAACTTATGATCTGATATATCATTAAAATATGTGTGCTGCTTGTTTGTGTCAGGCCTAAGTAAAATAACAACAAATCCTATACATTACTTTAGAGAATTTCGCACATATAGTTTGACTGTATATTTACATGGTATTACTTATTCTAATGCTTGATTGATGTCAAATTAGTGTAATTAGTAGGCCATGAAAGATGTTGGCATTGTTTCTGCTACAGATATCTCACATTATAGACATTATTAATTATTGTGGTATTTTATGTAGTGTGATGTTAGGTTTATTGGCTATGAATAAAATGGCAGCAACATTCAGAATTGTCCCTATATAAGGGTATTCTTAGTGAACCCAATCCTCATTTTTGAGGTCTAAGAACATCTCACAGCAGTGAGTTAGAGGGCGTAGGTGTGGCATATCAGCCTTGGTGACCAAACAATATACCTAGGTATTATTGGAAGCTCTGGATTGTTGAGGAAGGTGTGAGCCAGTCAACTAGCAGATCCTCCACTATATGTACTGGAAAATCCTACTTGAGCTCTTCGTTTTTAAATGTGTGAGGAAACTCATGTGGCCAGCTCATGAAGAAGGTTAGGAGGAAAAAACATGTCAGGGAGATATGCCAAACCAAGCTAGTCATGACTAGGATTCAAACTCTGGCACTTAACCTTGAAAATCTAGTAGTCTAACCACTGGCTACTTAGATAAGGGTATTGAAATTATTTGTTACAAGAGATTGCACAGCATGTTTTTTCTCTGATGTCTTTCAAACCATAATTGGCCTCTCTCTACTAAAATTATTCTTAATGACATATCACTAAGGATATAGTGCTCATTATTTTTATGATATAGCCATTGACGCTTGTCTACATGCTTGAGGTTAAATTTGTAAATAAGACATTTTCTTACTAATGCTATATCATGTAGAGATATCAGTAGCATTTCAGATATGTTTTTTTATGTGTTGCTGTCAGAATGGAGCATCAGTTTTGTGCCAAATCTGGTATCTAGGTGGGGTTTTGGCTGTTATGTCTGCCTTTAGTAAATTTTAAAGTGATAACTTTGACTACACTGGTCTTGTACTGCTGTCATCATACATAACCTATGGGCTGTTAAACAATTCTTAGTGCTGTGCTACTGTTGATAATGTTACCATAATGCTAAAAATGTGCTGTTGCATTGAAATCTACAGATAAGTCATCAGCTTTCAGAATCTGAATTGCTCTTAACCTTTAGCTATTTTTTTTCCAAACAATACTATGTTGACAGATGGTAAGAAATTCAGTTTATAGCAAACATATACCTGCCAAGAAATGCAACTATATTTTATGATTGATCTTATTCATAGATGTTAAAATTTATGGCCATATAGAGCAGATCAAAATTTTGTATCATCACAAAAACGGGTACTTTGAAGTTGACACTGAAAGGAGTATGGCATATTAAACTTCAGTGTGTTATATTTAAGTTTAGGCATTCTTTAGGGTAGCATTCATTTCTAATATTTAAAACAATAGGCAATGTTGTCTTAATATTCTTAACCTTGTTTTATATTAAAATATATTGATGGTTTTTTGTAGGAAAGGTTAGATAAACCTAGAATGTGTCAATTAAATGTTGCAGTAATGGAATGTGCTATGCACACTTATTAAACAAAACACAAGTTTTAACATTATAATGTATGGCCTGGTTAAAACTATTTATTTCTTTGCTTTTTGATAAGCCTTTACATTGCTTTGCAATCAAAACAAGAAGTCTTTCATGCTGCTGGTTTATCATCTGGCTAATAGAGTGGGAAAGAAAGTATGGAGAAAGTGCAGAAATAAAGGTGCTGGGAAGAGACTGACTCTGTACCAACCAGAATGAATTTTGAGTTATCACAAGAAAGATGCTGAAGAAGCCAATCAGGGGCAGAGGGATAATGCTAAGGCCAGCATTTCATATCTGCTGTAGACATTTAAAACAAAAAAGCAACCAAACTTACTAGAATTTATTCATCTATCAATTGCAAACAAGTGGATGGTAGTATTCAAAGGTATCTTCCAAGGCAAACAATTTGCATAGAGTACTGTTTCCAACAAACCAACAGGTAGTGAGATGGCATTCTAACATTTTGTACTGGTATCAGTTATAGAACTTAAAATGTTTTGTTCCTGTATTGCCTTGATGTTTTTCAATTTGGCCATAAAGAAATTTTTATACTATAGGCAATAGTCATGCAATTCAAATATTATTATCATGTAGGATTTTTGAAGCAACTTTCTTTTGTTATCTTGATTTCAAACCTGTCAGCACTTCTGTAATGTGTAAGAGATGTTGAATAGCTAAAGTAAGTACTATGTCTATTCTTGGCAGATAATTTACAGCCACTTTGGCACTATGAGAAACTGATGTTTTACTTTTATTGAGGCTTGTGGAAGATGTACAGTCTGAACATGATTGCTTGCATGGAGTTCACATCATTAGGGTCATACATGGTCAGATTACTGTTGATTCATTTAACTAGTGCTGGCTGCAGAATATCAAAATCTTCATTTATTTACTTTTTTATTTTTGTAAGTAAGTAAGCTTGTGTAAATGATCATTGTTAAAGATAAGTTTCAATGTATCATTGGTCCATTATTTTTAGATATGAAGGATTATTCAACTTAAGTTTATGAAACACAGTAACAATATATTGTTTGTAGATTTCAGTTAGATAATAGAGGATTGATTAGAAAAGCAACTTTAGTGTGTCACAGTTTTAGCTTGCTTCCTTTCAAGAAATGGTGAAATGAAAATAAATAAAGACCAAAGGTGAAAGAAAAAATGAAACCATAATATTTAAGATATATTAAAATGATAAAACTGTTTCTTGTGGAAAAGTATTATTTCAGTCATTCCCATTAGTGATGGTGAAATTAAACATTTAAAAAATAAGTTAAGTTTATAGTTTTTTCTAAATTCTTATTTACCATTTAATGATGATTTTTTAAATATTTTTCAGAGAACAATAACAAAGAATGGTTTAATGAAAACAGTTTTTGATTTTCTCATTACATAGTTACTAGTTTTGTAATTTTAATAATGAATTAATAACTTTCAGTATATCTGTATCATTTTTTGATAATATAAACACTATGCTTACAATTATTGTGAAATTTTATCTTTCAGAAGTGATAGCTAAAACAGTCCAGAAGCATAGAACAAATCCAGATTCACCATTTCTAGAATGCAATCCAGGTATGTGTTATTACATGGCTTGTGTTGTAAATCAGTTGCTGTCTATCAGAAATTCAAAAAGCAACTCATCAAACAAACAAAACAAAAAAGGCATTACAGCTAAACAAGGTCCATTTTCCATTTCTCTAGAGGGTGTCAATAAGTTCCTGCAAGGTTAATGTCTGCACAGGACAGTTTGTATCGGCAGTTTGAAGCATGTTTCAAACATTCAATTGTAGTAAGGTCTGGAGAATGAGCTGGCCACTCCATGCAGACAATTGTCTGCTGCTCTAAGTACTGGTTGACTATCTGGGCACTATGTGGATAATGTTATCATTCATGAGAATGGAGTTGTCACCAGTAGCAGCAGCATATGACCTTGCAAAAACATCAAAATTCTCATCCCTGTACTTTACCTGTTATGGTGTCATTCTGGAAAACAGAGTCAGTTTTGCTAGCCCATCTAATCACTCTACCATTAATCAATCACTTCCATAACATCAAGTTTAGTGCACTGGCTCCTTGAAACTCTTCCCTGGCCTTTTTCACACTCTGGCATGTAAACCTGTAAGACAAGATCTTGACTTGTCTATGAAAAGTACAAGAATTCAGAGTCTTATGGTTTAACCTACATCTTCTATAATCCAGATCTTCTATGCCCAGTGGTTGATCATGTATAGATAGTCTTTTCTTGACTGCATACCATTAACCAGAAGCCAATTATGTACAGTTTATGTTGAGACATTGACACTTGTTGCATTTATCCTCACTTGTAAAACCAAAATGTGATTTGGACAATGCATTAACTTGGATTGTCTCCAACCATTTTGTCTAGCAACACCAGCAAAAGTCTGATGTCAAGTCCAAGCCCTAAAAATAATGTTTTGGCTTATGCTAAGCTCATCTACTGTGTAATATTGAGTTACTTCAATCTCCAGCATACCAATCTCCCTGGCAAATTCTGTGGCATGTTTTCTCTGTTACTGTTGTGCCGATCTTTATCAACCATCATTTAAAAGTTACTAATATAGCAATGAAACACTTCTTAAATGATAGCAAGCAGTACACAGACATTTACATGAAATTTAGGAGGCTATATATTCTTGTGTATCCCAAGCCTTGATGCACTAGATGAAATTTGGTCATGTGGTTGAGGGTCCCAAATGAGATGCTTAGAGTTATGGACCAAAAAGTAAATTGTACTAGTATTAGATGTAATATTCATGTTTTGTTGGCATTCATTTGATCTTTAGCACATTTTAAGTGATATTTTATTGATTTCCTTTGCCAGTACTGCTTGAAGAAATTTATATCAGTAGTTACCAAGATTATCCCTACAGTATATGATATGGTTTAGTCAAATCTGCCCTTTTGATTATCTGTCATCTTATTATTTGTAAATATTTGACAGATAAACAACACTGGTTTTGATATCTTGACTCCAAGACCAGATAAGAAAAGCCTTATTTGTGAATATCTTGAGATAAACATAGATGTCATACTTAAATTAACAGCTGTCTAAATTAAAAATAAAACACTAAATTACAAATATTATGCATTCGTGCCATACTTTTGTATTTAAAAAAAAAATTCAGTAAGAACACATTAAAAGAAGTATTTGTGTCTTAACTACCAGAATGGTTTGAGGCTTGGTGCTGTTTACCTGATTATGATGGACTGATTGTTAGGACTGCACTTGGCTTGCAGCCAGCCATTATTGGAAATTACAAATGTATGGGTCTACTCAGCTGCTTTTGCTAAAAATATTGTAGCTTTTTTATATATATATAAATATTTTGTCCAGAATATTATTTATGGTATATGAGAAACTTGAGTAGTTTTTTATAACATAATTTTTAGCCCATTGTTTAGTATTGAGTACCTATAATTGAAGTAAAACAAAATATTTTTTAAATTAAAATAATGTAGGTTACGGTGTCATATTTGTCTATTATCAGCCGCCTTTGTTTTATAAGGTTAGTAGAATTATTAATAAGATTTTCAGGATATGAAAGATATTAAAAAACCCTTTTTAAAATTCCTATTGTTATTCCTCCCTCACTTTTTTATTTTGTCACCATTCAAGTATCAAGACAGCTTTTAAATCATTATATTACTAAAATAAATAAAGAATTAAACTGGTTGTAAGGGTCCAGATGGCATAAGAATCAGTGTTTCTTTCTATGACTGTCTACTAATATTACCAAAGTATTGTTCTCTAATTCTTCATATACCATCTTCTATAATATTTTTAACTGGTTATTTTAGGTAGAATGTAAATATGAAGAAGTTTGCTACAGTTAGCAATTATGGATCTTGATCATTGAAGTGTTATGAAATAAAACTTTTTTATGGCTGTCCATTTGCCATAAGAAATCGTCATTTGTCCCATCTAAGGAATTTAATGTGTAGTGCTTTTTAAATACTTTCACCACCATTTCAGGTGTATTAGCTTTTCAAGCATCATTCACTCATTTTGCTTTTTTCAGCAACACATTAAATTTTCTCTTTTGGTGTGAGCTTGTGTCCATTACTGTTTATTTATTTTGTGTATAACCCAAATTTTCATTGATATCCACCTAAAACAACTAGCTTAGTCTTATGGTTTTGCAGAAACTTCTTTATCAATAAGATGCTCTTTGAATGTGTCAGTCATCAGCATGGAATTTTGATTCAGGAGGACTATGGAATGACACAACCACATGTTACACATAGCATGTCTCACAAAAACTTACCATTCACCTAGTCTTTTAGTCACTTTTACAATGATATTTTTGGGAAAGCTTTTATTGATATAGTTTTTCTAATAAAATCTTAGGAGCATGTGACATCATACATTCATGATGTTTGTTGCATCCGAAGGAATGTTAGAGAACACCAATGTTTGGGTGCTACTAATTTTTCACATTGCATAGTTAGTATCTCATGATTTATTACTATAACTGGATCAGCTACTCTGAAATCTCTTGGTAGATTCTGTTGTGTTCTTCAATGTAAGAAAAGCCATTTTTGCTTTAAACACTTTTGTAGTAATCACAAACCTTGATGACTATTTAAAATAGTAACATCTCCACTGGATACATGTAAATCACAAATAAAGTTTTTATTCTAATTTAAGGCATCTTCTACTTTCTGGATTTCTTAAACTTTTGTGCATAGAACAATATGATAGTTTGTTCTTGTTTGCACCACCCATTGAATATTTGCCTAATTTACATTGAAATCTCTAGCTGCATTCCTATTGCCATTTTCTTCATTGAGCAAGGTAACTTTTAATTTTGAAAATTCCTGTATAATCATGACCAGAAGTTTTGCATTACCCTAGAAATTTAACAAAATCTATCTTCATATAGCTTGACACTGCACCCATGACCACTGCTAAAGTCTGCTTTTGAATACTTTTAATTAAGTCACATATCAAAATTTATAAGGTCCTTTCAGAAATAATGTATTTACATGTTAGATTTTTCAATTTTGGCTATTTGTTTATCATGTGAAAAAGTACTTAACAGTATGTGCTTCAATATATTAGTGTAACATTATTATGCAAATTCATCAGATTTAATATGGCTTCTTCAAGCAAAATTATAAAATTTTAGGGTAGTGAAAAACTTATGGTCACGCTATATATTGAATTCACTTATCTGTTATGAGAAGTAATCATAAAAGGAAACTAAGAATGAAAGAGAACTGAACATGCTGCATCCACAATCAGGAATGATAAACTGACTTGACCTGCATTCACTGATAACCAAAAACCACAGTTTGAGGTGGGAGGGAGGGTTCTGATGACTCATTTTTTTTAAAACTGTGAACATGTGTGCTTTTAGTGTGATGAATGTAAGCTGTACCCTAAATATAGACTACTAATTTTTTAAAGTAAAAATGTCTTAGAATCAAATGAATATGGTATTGTTATATATGTATATATTTTTTTTTCAGCATTTGACAGATCTAATCGATCCTTATTTTTAAAAAATCTATGGATTTAAGTATGGTATTGTGAGTATAAACCTTTTGATACAAACAATACTTTTTTAAAAAAAGACAGATTGCAAATTGGATGCTAAGGGAAAGAGATCTAATAAAAACAATTTTCAAAATATAATTAAGGGGTTTTAGCATGTGAACTGCAACTAATCTTTTTGATTATCATTATTTTAAAATACTAAGTTATATCTCTAAATCACTGCAGTATCAGCCTGACTTAATATTAGAGAAAAAATTTTTTGTAGCTTTATTATTAAATGACTGGAATAAATTACCATTGATATTTGTAAATAATGATAGTGTAACTCATTTAGAAAATGAGAATGGTGGACATTTCTTGGACATTGTATTAGGCATGCTCACTATCTACTTGTATTAACTAAAACTTCTCAGTATCGTTGCATGCAGTGAAAGTCTTTATAAAAGTTGAAGGACATTTTATCAAAATTATTGAGTAACCACAATGTAGACTGCAATCAGGTATTGTTTACTCATAATAAATTCTAATGTAGGAAATGTAAAAAAAAAATGCTTGCTGATAGCCTCCTGATCTAAAAAATTGCATAGTATTTAAAACATGAAGTTCACTGTAGTCAAAGTCAGTTGTGCAGTAAAATCCCTTCTGAGAGTTTGCAGATGCATTTCATATGTCCATAGACTCTATGCAGTAGGTTAATTTCAAAATGGTACTAGGCAGGTAAACATTGCACAGTTGTCAGAGGTTATACCCATTGTACAGGTGCTTGTGATGAATTCATGATCAGAGGAATTGGAACATAGTTGTCAGTGATTCACAGAGACAACAATTAGACTTGGATGTCTAGAGATGTCATCAGAAACTATCTTTGCCATGTAGGATTATGTGCTAGACTTTCGTGTTAATCTCCCTTTGACCAATCATCAATTTTAAGTGGTAGAAAGTGTGTTTTTCTGATGAATGTTTGATTTACATTTCTAACAATATGTATGTATGCTAGCATTAGGAAAAGTGCTATGTTGCTGCCATTGTTATGTAGTCATGATCATCAAACTGATGCAAATGTAATGGTTTGGGATGAATTTATATTTGGTGGAAGGACTTCACTGGTCATTGTTTAAGGATGCCTGATCAGAGATACTTGAATAAAATTGCTCCTGCTTCTTTTAAAAAAATTTGGCACACGGGTTTATGCTTCAGGATAACATTGCCAGGCCATGCAGGTCTAGTGTTATCACTGGATTTCTTAGGGCCAACAGCAACACTACTACTATCGAGTGGCTAACTATGTAACCAGATTGTTCACTCATTGATCATTTATAGGATGTCTTTGGTAGTTGTATAGGACTCAGGAATCCTTCTCTAGAGAACATAACATTATCTAGATGTAGAGGAAAGCAGTAATAGATGAGATGATCAAATGTCTCATTTTAAGTATGTGCAACTGATATGCCAGCTAGATGTAATCCTAAATTATTGTTTGCTCAGAGCTTGCATGCTCTTTTTCTCTGTCTTTCTCTCACTCTAACAATGATTTCAAAAGGAAGCCACAGTTGGTGGAAACAGTTTCTTTGCTCATTTTTCATTAAATGATTTTATTATCTATGAAAACTTTAACCATTTCTGAAAAATTATAACTAAAAGAATTTTTCAACTTATAGGCTGCTTTATTATGTTTGTGATTGTATCCAGCATTTTAAATTTACCAACTGTGTTAAATGTCAAGACTACAAGTTAAAGAATTTCCTGTTTTGCTATTAACTTCTGATGAGTAATTTTGTTGTATAACTTCTATTTAAAATTTTTTAATCCAAATTTTGTATTTTAGAAGGTTTAGGTGTTGATTTTCTACAAGTAGTTAGCAGACCATTTAGCAAAGAGTTCACTTCTTTAGTTTGTTGGTTGATTGACAAAAATCACTTATTCCCAATGAGCTGATGTTTGCAGTAGCAACATTGAATTTCTTCAGGCTTGGATCCTGGCACATGTTGCCAAATCAAGAGTGTCTACTGTTGTTTGTATACTATAAATACACATTTTGGGCAGTTTGCCTTGCTACCAAGTTCCACTTCTGCTGCCTGTCTTCCTATGTAATCACTCAAACAATTTCTTTTTTTGCTCTGTTTGCTTTTGAAAACATTTTTAAATGTGCATTTGTAATAGTATAGTATAGCAAAAACTTGAAAGCAAACTTTGTACAACTCATGTACATGTCCAACTAAATCATTGCATTAGACAATTGTTTAAATTGTATATAGCTAAGTAGCTGTTTATACATGCACTCAAATGATGTTAAAACCTAAAGATGTAAAGTTACCACATCAAACAGATTATAGTTCTGGTAGTCACAGATGAAATATAGAATTACAGGTTGAGAATTTCTTATCCAAAATCATTAGGGCCAAATGTGTTTCGGATTTTGGAATATAGATATACTGGCATAATTTAGTAGCTAATCCACTAGGAATTGGGGAATGGGCACAACAAGTTCTTTACAACATTATAACTGCATATGGATACATGTGGCCTACATGTAGTTTTATGCAATATTTTAAAATCATTTGTGCATGAAACCATAAGAAAAGGATGTACATTTAACCAACAGAAAGGTAAGCTATCACTATGGTAGGCATACCAGTACCGTAGGGGTATTTGCAGGCCTTTTTGACATTTTCAAAATATATTCACACCAATGACAAAGCACAAAAATTACGGTGAGTAATGCGTGTATGTTAAGCATGTCGGGACCTGCATGTTGCCCAGGAACCTTCCCAGAACCTTTTAGAATTTTACACTCAAGATGCTCCAAAAATATTTCGGATTTTTGAGCTTTTTGGTTTTCAGAATTTTGGATAAGGGATTCCTGTATCTAAAATCATTGATTAATGAAATAGAAAACCATTAATGACTTTAATATTTCAGGCTTGGTATGCATTATAGAGTAGCAGACAAAAATTTAAGAATGATAGCAGAGCGAACACAAATTGCTATGCAAAATATGTATAAAATAAACATTCCAGCATGGGCATTACACTAATAGAAAAGCAATTTCTTGTTTATTTTGACTCACATATACACCAATATGATCAGTAGTAAATATTTTACATATGCTCACTTTTCTTACATTGTGACAGCATTTCATGATAATGAAAGTTTAATAATGAATCAAACATATTCAAAATTTTATCACAGAAACCCAATTTTTAAAGGTTACATGAAATAAACAGATCAGGGTAGTGTTAGTATTTGGTTGCATATTCATAAACAACAATTACAGTCTGACAGCACGTATGCATCAAGTCTATAAGATAAATACACCATTCTATGCAAATATCAGTCCAGGTAAACTGAATAATTTGGAAGAATTGATCTAATGTTTTGGGCTTTCTCAACTTAATGATTTTGTTTATATTATTCCATAGATTTTTTATTGGATTCAAATCAGGGCTTTTAACCAGCTAGTTTAGAGCTGAAATTTTTTTTAAATCTGAGTTACAGCTTGATGATGGCAGCTGAATGTTTTTGGTTATTATCATATTTGAAAATCCAGTTAAGTGGCAGGCAGTCCTCAGAGTATGGTTCTAGTATATTGGTCAAAATGTCCAGGTAAACAGACTGATCTATTACTACCTGGGTATGATGAATAGGACCTGTCTCTCTTTAGGAGAAACAGCCCTATACCAAAACCAACCCCCACTTTTGATCATTGATTTAGTACATTTTGGATGGAATACTTCACTGAATCTTTGCTTCACAAAAGTTTGACCATGTGATCTAAACTTCTAGAACCATAATTCAGTTGTCCAAGGCAACCTGATTCACAGATGGTTGTTGCGAATTGAAGTCAGGCCCTTCAGTTCTTCAAGAAAACAAAGGGTTTCTTCCTGAAAACATGCCCCATCAATTCAAAATCATAAAACTTCCTGTGACCACTTATCACAGAGATTGGTAGGTCATCCATATTCCTCAGAATATCAATGGACATGTTGTACAGATGTTTGATTTTCTAATCAATCTAAGCACCGTTTTTTCATATAGCTTCCAGGTTAAATAATCCGTTTTTCTGCATTCAACCCACTTAGCAATCTCAGAATACAAGAGATTTTCTTTGCGCAACTTCATAATCTGTATGTGTTTTGTTGGACTTAAACTGTCTTTTTTACCTTTTGTAGAATGTTTAAAAAAAAAAGTATGCATTAGTTTACTATATTTCATTAGTTGTCTTACTACAAACAGCAAATGGCATTCTTAAACTTGTCACTATACAATTTTTTGATAACAAGAAAAGCTGGTATATGCAAAAATATTTATTATCAATCACATTGATGCATTTTCCAATAAAAAGAACAAGAAATTATTTTTCTGTCATTATAATGATGTTGGAATATTTATTTTTGCATATTTTCCATGACATTGTTTGTTCTGCTATCATTCTTAAACTTTTGTATGCCACTGTATGCAGATAATTGAAAAAAAAAAACAAACTGATTTTAATAATACAGCATTGGTTCAAATATTTGTATTGCATTTATTAATGGAGAAAATTATTGTATATTAAACTAATTTTCTGTTACTTTAAAATACCATAGTGGACAAAATGCCATAAGAAAGATGTATCAAAGTCATAATCACTGCTATTATTATCAAATCATATTTTTTCTTCAGCATATAACCAGTATTATTTTACATCATTCATACTGTTGTATGACAGAACATTGATTGCTGTTTAAGTTCTCATTCACGATGAAGGGTATACTTCATTGTCATAATATGCAGATTATGTTAATGCATCATAGTTCTTTGATTATAAAGTAAGCTTATTTTTTTATTTGTGGTACTAATTATTTAGCCTATGACTGAAACAACATGTCAACTAGGTCAAATTATTTAGTTCTTTTTTGAGATAACTATTGAGTCTTCTATAATGAACTGAAAAAATCTAACTGTAAATATTCATACCTGCTGGAGATAAGCTTTATGACTGAACTATCGAATAAACATGACTATTACAGATATGTTTATATTATTACAACTTCTTTAGATTCACATTAGTTAACCAAATCTTATATGACATTTCATTCCTCAGTATAATAACAAGTACTTTTCCTTTTTATATTAGTAATTATTAAAAAAAAATTGTTCTCACTAAATAATAGCTGATGTATTTTAAAGGATTTTGTTTCAAATTAAAATTTGACAATGAAATCAATTATATATGTACAAACACACACGAACACTTATCCCTTGCGGAAAATATATTAAAAAAAACAACAAGCAAACAAACTTTACATTATGCTTGCTTAGCCTCAAATAGCTGATCTTCTGGACTAGTAATTGAGTGAAAATGGTATTTCATTACTTAATTATTTTTTTTCTTTTATTTTGGCTATAACAGTTTTCTGAATTTACAGATACTGGTATTCCCCTGATTTATGTATGTTCTATTTACGTTATATTTATGCTTCATAATGTTTGTGTTAACATTTTTTCATGGTTTGAAAATTTTAAACTTAACGCCAGATATAAACTGGGCTGTAACCTCTGTGCATGCCATTCCACTGTACTGCTTCATTGGTCATGCCAATCAGTCTCAGTCTCACTTGGTCAGTCATTGACTGATTGTCATACCTTCATTGGGAATATTTTTTTAACAAACCTTCCCAAAACCCTTCATAATGAGTGGAAAACAACCAGTAAGCTCTCCAGCCAAAAGAGCATGTAGAACCATCAGTTTGGATATGAAAATGGATGTGGTGAAGCAATATAAAGGTGTGGAGTATTTAATAAACATTACCCACATGCTTGGACTACCACCTTCCACTGTGAGGATAGTTATTACTAACTCTGCCAAAATAAAGTGTAGTGCTAAAAGTTTGACCCCTGGTAGTACTGTTAGAATTGTGAAGGTAGAGACATGGTTATGGAAAGCATGGAGAAATTATTAAGTATTTGGATTGAGATTCAAGGTCAGAGGAATGTGCCCATGACTTTGCTATGATTCAGGCAAAAGCCAAGTCACTATGGAAGATTTGAAAGAAAAGGGAGGTGAGGGAAGTTCAAGTGCTTGAGAAAGCTTCAAGGCAAGCCATGGTTGGTTTGAGTGCTTTAAGAAGCATGTTAACCTGTGCAATATTCTTGTGACTGGAGAGACAGCAAGTGCAGACACTGTGGTGGCTGACAATTTCTCAGACAAAAGCTATCATCAAGGAGGGTTACTACTCAGCCAAGCAAGTTTTCAATGTGGACAAAACTGGACTTGCAAAGCAGTAAAGGATTGCCTAACCCTTCTCTGGAGGTAATTCTGAGGGAGACTGCAGACTTAAACCTCTCTTAGTATACCACTCAGAAAATCCAAGAGCTTTGAAGCATTTCTCCAAGGCTAATCTCCACATGGTATGGAAATCTAACCAAAAAGCCTGAGTCATAGGCTGTTATTCCAGGAATGGATCACTACCTACTTCTCCATCTTCATAAAGCAATACTGTAGTAACAACAACCTTGATAACAGTCTTGTTCTTTCCGAGTAATGCCCCTTGTCATCCTTTGAATATGAAGGACATGGCTGGCAACATTCATGTCATGTTTTTGCCACCAAACATCATGTCGTTGTTGCAGCCCATGGTGAGGACAAACCCACAATTTGGGAGTTCTGGAGGGCTTATAATATAAAGAAATGTGTAGAGAATATCAGTGCCTTGTGGGATGAAATAACCCCTGCAACAATGGATGGAGTTTGGAAGAAGATCTGGCATGAATGTGTCCATGACTTCCAAGGGCTTGCAAACATGCCTGATATCCAGATGCAGATTGTGAGGCTGGCAAGGGAAGCTGGATTCGAGGAAGTGGACCAAGATGATGTGGTTGAACTGCTGGAGTCTCACGGGGAAGATCTTAATAATGAAGACTTAATGTGGCTAGAGCAAAAAAAGCCAATGGAACAGGAGAAAGATGATGAGAACTGACACTTAAAAGGGCTTACAATACTCTCTGAGGCTTTCAACACATTAAGCAAGGGCTTAATGTATTTAGGGACAATGACCCCAGTATGGAGCTCATCATCAATTGTAGCCATATAATTGAGGGCAACCTGCATTGCTATAAGGAATTGTACCAGGAAAAGAAGAAAGCTGTCCAGTGGAAACCCCATCATCTCCTTCAACAAGCAAAGAAACCTTGCCAGCCAAGCATGAAACTGGCCAGATATCAGACGAAGAGGCAGACAGAAAAAAACGTTTTCAGTTTACACTCAGGTTTTCAGGAATGCATCTCAAACATAAATCAAGGACTACCGGTTAACCATGCTGCTTTTAAAATCTTAATTTTCATACACTGTAGACATTAGAATTTAGTATTTCCAAATGAATAGAGAATAAAATATCAGGAAATTCCTGGATTAACAGTCATCTGCAAATTCTGCTTGATATATAGGGAGACTTTAATTTTGAATTGAATGTTCTTTTGTTGCTAAACACAAAAATATTTTGTTAGGAGAAGAAATCAACAATAGAGTAGCTTATTTTAAAACCAAAACACGTTGTCTTTTTTATTGCAGATTTTTTAAATGTGGCATAATAATAAAAAGGGCTTCAGTTGGTTTTTGTGTAATGATATTGTTCAGTTTTTTCCTTATAAAATGGCTATTTAAATGTATTTGATTAAGAAAATAAAATTTACCATATTTTTCAGATTCTTTTTCAAATTAAATTACATATCTATTGTAGGTCCAGGGATCATGACTCAAGCTTTCTTTAATTCAGGAGTAAAAAGCATAATCACAGTAGAATCACAGGCAGAATTTCTCCCATATCTTGAGGTAAGTATTGCCAGTGTAAGGCACTAACCTACCAGACATTAATAGGCCTATTGTAGAAAACTGTTTCATAACATTTAATAGTGTTTGTCATCTTTGCTAATATTTTTAGCTAGAATAATCAATTTAATAAACTTTGTCACACATGAGTAAAAGCAATTAGAATGTGAAAAAAAAATTATTTATATCAATGTAGCTCCTTCCAATTTAAGTAGTTGATCAAATACTTCAAGAAAATAACAGTTTTAAAAAAACAAACCAGGAACAATTTGTTTTTCCACTCTATTCATCCATCTTTATCCAGTATATGTTTTCATACTGGTAAAGCAAAGAAAGTTAACAGTAATTTACTTTTTTCTTTCTTAACTGTCCTGTTACCAATGACTGACAATAGACTGCCTATTATATACAGAATTTTTGTATCATTCATTGATAAAGGAACTTTTAAAACTAAATTTTTTCATTGGATTTTCTTCCCTAGTTGATAATTTTTAATAATGGCTGTTTTATTTCTTTATCATATACTTTTTAAAATTATATTCAATTTTAATTTTAAAAACTGCTATGAAAGTTTATCTTTTTAAGAAGAACAAAAAAAAGCAACCCAAACAAAATTTTTCATGACCAAATATATCAAATTCAGAGTTATGGTTCATTCATTTGAGGTTCAACTTAATAGTGAGCTAAAAAGTTTTTAATTAAATCTTTACTGCCAGTACTAACAATTTTAAAAAATTATCTTAGGCTTTTATTTAAAACAGAATATTTCTGGTAAAATCTAAAGTAACCTTGATGTATTTAGGCTAGATATCAACAAAGGTTGAAATGACAAGAGTAATTAATATTATTGTAATCCTACTTAGTTTTTAAAAGAGTATTTCCCTTTTATTTGAAGATGTAGTTTTAAAAAAATATACAGTAAATTCTAATTAACAGGAACGCAAGTATTAACTATACCAGTTCTAATTTGAGCATTATAACCACGCTGACAGTATCTTATAAGATTTCCAAAGAAATCCATGAATTTCTTATCAGTCATCATAATAGGAATTGGTTAATAATAATAACTAAAGGCAAACATAATAAATAAATACATTTATACTATTATCACCAAAATTTATTATTTTTTTAGACATCTAAGTTTTTTAATGCAATTAGGTTTAATCTGCAGATTTAAAATGCATTAAAAAAGAAAAAAACGATTTATCTAAGTAGATTTTGAAAGTTTTGTATGCTTTCATATAAAACTTACACCGTATTTTCATGACAAGTGGTTATATCAAAATTTACTTCGGTATCAGATCCCTATAAGTACTTTTTAAAAAAACTTCTTCAGATGTTTCTTAAAACATCCTTGTACATGATGTTATAACAGTTTATAAATTCAATCATATATACTGAAACAAGACTATTAAGACTACTAAAGGATCTAGTTATTAAATGAACTTGAAAAACAGGAGGTTCTTTCTAAATTAGCATTTTCAACTTCCATTGTGTTATGATAACTAACACTGGTCAACACAGTTTTTGCTGACTTTGTTTCTGACTAATTTGGGGGTGCTGAACTCAAATATCACATTGGTTTTTGCCTATCATGTCAAGTTTTTGCTCTATAGCATACCCCCATTTTTGATCACTCGCCATAAAAAAGTACCCAATTACAATGATTTCCACAATCACCTCAACCCTATTCTTATCATTTTATTTAGAATACCGTACAAACAAAACAATAACAGACATGGGTTTATTTACTTTAACTAATATCAGTAAATGACACATTCTTCCTTTATGGATTAAATTTTCATTTGTATGTGTTTCTGGAGAGCTTCATTTCCAGACAGTCTCTTTTAATACTCCAACAGTAGTCGGCCATCGTGTGAGTATCCCACCTTCCTTGTTATCGCTCCTCCATAGTTTGTATATCTTGATGGAACCTTTCACCTTGCTCATCACTTACGTCACCTAGATTTTCAGGAAATTTATCAAGATGACTGTTGAGGAAATGAACCTTTATGCTCATGTTGCAACCCAGATGATGAAAATTCTTAAGCAACGTTTGAATGAGATCTTTGTAATTTTCAGCTTTTTTGTTTCCCAGGAAATTTTTCACAACAACCACGAAAGAATTCCATGCTCTTTTCTTCATATCATTCATGGAGCTTGTGAAATGTTGATCTCTCATCAGTTTTCTGATTTGTGGCCTGTCAAACACACCAGCTTTTATTTTTTCATAACTGAGGCTAGGAAATGTTGTGCATATTTACTTAAAACAGTCACCTTCTATGCTCAGAGCTTTAACATAATGCTTCATTAGACCCAGTGTTTGATGTGGAGAGGAGGAAAGATGATTTTTACCCGATCTACTAGTGGTTGGTTTTTGATATTTGGTTCTCCGATATTTAAGTATGTTCTCACAGGCATGAGAAACATGGATATTTTGTGTATCATCCTCGTTGACCAAGTAAAAAGTTAACCATTTTAAGATCACATTGAACAAAAACTTGAACAAATGCAAAATGCCGTAGAACAAAAACTTGACAAGATAGGCAAAAACTGATTTTATTTTTGAAATCAGCACCCCAGAATTAGTTAAAAACAAGTGTCAGATATTAGTCAGCAGAAAAAAGTGAAAAAAAATGTTGGCCAGTGTAATCCATGTTTTACTTTTAATTTGTGCACATACTGACTGCTCTTAGTGACAAGACAGGCTTTCATGCGTTAAGTGGCTGGGTTTATCTAGGGCGAATGGTTGCTAATAGTCACTAAGTCACTTTACATCTTTCCTGCCCTTTGGAAGTTAGGTGGCCATTTATCTTATAACATGCAGGTTCATAGGTTCCTGCTGAACTTGTTTTATAAAACAACTACAATGGCTGAATTTGGAACTGATCTATATACCAAATACACTTTCTTAGGAAATAAAAAGAAAACTATTTACAACACTGCACTGAATTTTTACTTAAACTGAAACAAAACAATCAGTATGTGAATATTTAAAGAAACATTAAATTGTATCACTGCAATTCAGATGATAGAAAATATGAAAATCTGGATGTATTTTACAAAACATCTGACTTATAATCTTAAGCAAGCAAAATGATTCTTTGGAGGCAATAGATATTAAATATTTTAAAATATGAGATGTATTATTTTGCATTAATTTATTGAGAAGGACTGTATTATGAGCTGACACTAGGCCATCTTGGACGAGTTATTTCTGAAATTATTTATCAAAATTTTGGGCAACCTCACTGTTAAAACAAACAAAAGTATAAAGAAGGCCACTTAAAAGATTACTCTGGCTTTATAGCAGTAGAACACTCCAGTAACAAAAGAAAGTAATAGAAAACCCATTCACAATAACTTTACAAAATTTATTACACATTAAAATGCTCCAATTAAAAAAGAACAAAGATTGAAGAAAGAATAATAATTTTTAAAAATTACACAAATTAAAGTTGCAACTAGTTAATCCATGATACAGTTCCATTAACAGTAGAGTGGTATTCCTTGGGAAGTTAGTTGATGATGTATGTATTCATGGAATAACATTGGCTTTAAAATCTTGTAGTAATGTAAATCTCATGTTTTTGCACGATCAGGTAAAGCCATAATTTAAGCAGACTATTTCTTGAAGGATTATGAATTAAGTGAAGAGTTTGGTCAGCTGGCTAAAGTTTTCTGTATAATAGATCATGTTTGTTGTCTTCCTATTTTTGTGGTTTACAAAAAATACATATTCATATACTTTGGTACTTAGTATAAAGTTCTTGATGCTGAGTTCAATTCTCTAATTGGTGTTAACGCTAACAATATTCAATTTAATAGTATCAAGTATCTTAATGATTTCTTTACAAAACAACAACTAATGTTCATTATGATATTAAGCCACAACCATAGCATGCCAAAATACAAAATTTTATAATAGTAATTTTTTATTTCTCCCCTGATTCACTTTGTGACAATTGACATGATCATTATTCTGGACTTTTCATAAAATAAGTTTGACAAACTTTATGGAAACTGATGATAGTATATATTAATATCTTAATGTTTAGTGAAAATTGCGTGACTATAGGATTACAGGCTTTATACAGATCTCTGCTTTAATAATTTGAACACAGTAAGTTTATAATATTATTAAGGATCCTTGATGCATAATTGCTGGAATTTAAACATCCATCAATGAATGAAAGTTGTTTTACTTTGCTACCAAATGTCCACCTACATCATTACTCCAATCCACAATGTTTAATAGTTGGTTGTATAGGTTGAAAGCCTTGCTATTTGTTCTTGGAATAAAAGTGACCATATACAGGAACTTGTATTTTGGACTTCTGTGTCCTCAGGGTGATGAGAGTTTGACTCTGTCTGAGAAAACTACAGACTACCAATCTGTAAGGAGCCTGACAGTATTCATTTTACACCAACCAGGAAAGCTGGCATAGCCAGAATTCAAATTGTCATTTTCATCAAACAACACACCCAATACTCAAGTCTATGCAAGAGCTTTTGCATCGTGATATTGATGCTGCAATAGATAAAGGGGATTGTTGGTAGACTGCAAATTTGGTGGACATTAGTCTTTTTTTGTATATGCATTGGTAGTAGTAGGATGTCCAAGACAATGGTGTACAGTGGTTGCCTTGTCTTCCCTAAATAAATTATTTGATGCACAACCTACAGATAAAAAAGATCAGTGGAAATACAGCATATATACTGATTAGTCTTAGATGGGCTAATTACCCAACCATTGGTAAACATCTCAACTATCATGGTTTTAGCATCTCACACTGTAGAAAATTAATGCTTACCTTTGCCACTTATTTTAAAGTGATGGTGAAGTATCTAAATCATATATAAACTCAATTTTTTGGTAGCATTCAAATTATAGGGATGTGGAATTTTTTTTCTTTTTTCAGTCTTGTATATTTGCTCATTTTTAATCCATTTACGTAGTTTTAGTTAGATAGAATCAATAAAAGACAATACATCTGAAACTTGTCTTGAAATGATTGCTAAGGTATCATATGAAAACCTATATGACATTGTTACCTATATCACATTGAAAAGCCAAGATTCTGTGCTTTTTCTACTATCACTTTTATTTTAATTTTAGAAACTGCAAAGTCGTGTTGGAGAAAAACGTTTGTGTAATTTCTTTTGGAATCCTTTTACGACCTTTGGAAGGCATAACAGTGCAATGGCGAAATATCAAGAAGACGAAGCTGAGTTATTTAAATTAATGCCAGCCATGGATTGGGATGATGGTAATTGATCCATTAATGCGACATCTTTACTGTTGAAGAATTTTTTTTTGATTTTCTAGCTAACTAATCAAATTAGGCAAATCCTTTGTTAAATAATAGTGCCTACAAAATTTTACCATTCTATGTGTTACACTTCCATTATAATGTAATTTTGATTTTTAAAATGTATAGAAAAATTTGCATAGATTTAGTTGTTTTGAATAGCATATCATTAGAACATTTTTTTTTTCTTCTACCTGTTTAAATTACTCTATGCTTTTTGTTATTCTCACTACATTCTTTCTTATAATTTAGAATGAAAGATATCCAACATAGGTTTTTTGACATTGAGCAATACATTAAACTGGCTTTTATACTAAATGCCTGTCACCACCCCCTCATCTCTCTCTCTCTCTCCTCTCTCTCTCTCTCTCTCTCTCTGTTTGTGTGTGTGTATGTGAAATCAATTCTGTATTTATGAGTTATGAGGCAAGCCATTTTGAAACAGTAAGATATATAATATCCACAACTTCATTTATGGAATAGTTTTGGTGAATAGACTTTAAAAAGCCTTGAACAGAAGAATCTATGAGAAAGTGGGAACTATGTATTAATGAAGATTCTAAGAGTTGTGTGCTTCTAAGTGAAGTTTTTTTAAAGGTCATATTAAATATATAAGTACATTTTGTATTTTCTTTCTTGGAAGATTATGTAATTAATTCTTAAAAGTTAAAAGGCCGTATTAAACTCTCTAATAATATATAAACCAAACTTTTAAAGGGTAATTCATCTTAAACAGAAAATGTTGAACAAATTGAGTTTTCACCTTTATAATACTTGTGAAAAGTTATGTCCTTTACTAACTTTATAATAAGACAGAAAGCTTTAATCAGTGAACTTAAAAAAAATAATAATAAAAGGATTAATGCAACTTATACTGTTTAATTTATTTTTGAAATTTTCCTTAGATCCTGCTGTTACATTTTTTGGAATAGTTCCTCCAAAAAATGCTGGACGGTTTTTGTCTTATGTTCGAAATGGAATGGGAAAAAAGGATAGTTTTTATGGACTAGGTCGACCAGAATGGTTTTTATTTGTATCTCCCAAACAATTCAGGGTAAGTAGGAATGGTTTTATCTTCAGAGAATCCAAGATTACATTGATTATTTTTTTTGTTATTTGATTGTATATTTTTTATTTTTAAACAGAAGTACATTCAGAATTTGAGAGATAGAGAATGTGTTTCAGTAATTTTATTGTAGCACAGATATACATTTGCACTTTTTCCAATGATAAGTACTTATAGAAAAATATGAACTCTCTTTAGAAAAGGGTACAAAAACTCTCATTCTATATAACAAATGGAATTTTTGTCAAATCTTTCTTATAGTCACAATGAATAGAATGAATGTTTGTTATTCTTTATTTATAACCATATAACATTGAAGAATAGTCAGTGCATTTATATTTTTTTCAATGACTGCTGAGTTGATTTCATAGAAATAAAAATAATTGTAAGTAATGTTTGTGGTTTTACTTGATTCACATTTATACAAAGAAAATTTTAAAGATCCTCCTTAATTTTTAATACTATTATGTTAAGCTTAGAAATTAATTGTTGATGGTAGCGGATAAACTATTCTTTCATTCATAACCTGGAGGAAGTAGCAACATTATTATTTAGCATTTCTAATGATTTCTCATTTTTTAAAAAAATTACAATTAAAATGATAAACTAATATGGTTGTGATTTGTTCAGAGCTGTCTGTTAGGATGCTTTCAAAAGTAAAGCTTGCTCTAAGTTTCTCTTTCACTGCTAATGATTTTATTAACTTTCTAAATAATTTATAAATAATAAAAAATATATTTTTAAGCTTATTAAAAAAAACAACAAAAAATGTTTATTTCATGATTTGGTTATTGTTTGTAACTTTTGTGATTATTTTTGTTTAATATTTTTCTATTTATTTATTTATTTATTTTTGTTTATTGTTATTTTACTTTATAGTCAATGGTCATCAGAAATTACTCTGTGAACTTCCAGTTTTACAAAAAGATGTCAACTTTGTACAGTGTGTTTTTTGATGTGGATTGTTTGTTAGAAGTAAGTATGTTTGTTGTAGTCTCAGTGTATTTCATTTGATTAAGAATATTTATTTTATTCTGGAAAGATGTTTATTTTTATTAAAGGTATTTTAATGTATTATGCTAATTAAGAAAAAACAATCCACATCTTCCTTTGAGCATTTGTGATTTCTTATCAGATGCCAGTAGCTTGTAAAGAAAAAAAAAAAATTTTTTTTTAAAAATCTATAATAATACTACATGTTTGTTTTGCTTCTAGTGTCTCACCCATGTGCAGTATTGTCTTCTACAATCCATGGGCTTATTCTGAATATTTTTTTTATTTTTTATTTACCCACATCTTTTAGTAGTATGCAGTTTATGATGCTAAATTTTTATGATGGGGAAAAAATAACAAAAATATTTGCACTTCAATTGATTGTTAAAAATTCTGTTTATCACTTTTATGTGATCTTAGAATAGAAAGAACTTGAATAAAATGATTGAATTTAAGAATTTTCTTAAATTATATTCTCAAATAAAAATAAAATAATGCTTTTGCTAACCTTTCAAATATTAAAAAAAAGCAAACAAAAGTCAGGATCATCTGAGATTGAATTGTACGATAAGCAGCTACTTTCTAAGCTTTCTATTCCACTTAACTAAGTACAGTTCTTTCAGGATTTTTCAGCAGACAAAATGAGCCTCTATAACAAATTATTAAGCTCTGAAGGATTTTGTATAAATAATTTAAACTTTTAAAATTAAAAAAAACAACTAAATGAAAATAAATTTTGCTTTGAATAAATGTGATACATTAATTCTGTAGTAAAATTAATTTAAAAGTGCTAGGAAAACTAGTCATTACTGTAGTCAGTGTCACATTCCCACGTGTAAAACAACTTGGCTTGTGATTTTTTAAAAAACTATCTGTAGGCCTTCACACTTATACTGAACTGATTTTAAAACAGTACCTGAAAAATGTTAACAAGTGCAATGCATTGGAACTGTTTAATGAACTTACATATGATAAGTACTATGGTCTATGGTTTATGTGAAGAAAAATCAATTGCATACTATATACCAGTATTGATTTTGTGATTTTTCAGAATTTGTTTGTTACTTGAGTCATTTGAGAGAAGGTGGTGATCAGTTTTCCCAATCAAGCCAAATTTATAAACCAAGTAGTTTTGAGTAATGATGCCTAGATTAAATGATCTTAAGGTAGGAATAATTTAAGCAGATCAGTTAATCATGCAAGTTGCAAGACTGCGAAGATGTCACCATACCACCATTGTTCAGCTGTGGGAAGGCATTTTAAGACAAGTTTGACTTGCATTTGCACACATATTGGATAACCAAGTGTGACAACTGCACAGGACTACTACATCTGCACAATACACCTAAGGAACAGGTTCTTTCTTGCAACAGTTACAGCAGGAGCAATTCGAAGCAGATGTGGCCTAGTGCACCTTGATACTTTTGTAACCACTTACAGTTGTCTGCAAGTTATCTGTTTCTGACTCATTCTTTTACCAAAGCACCATGTTTTGAAGCTTTAATAGATGCAACAGCATATAAAATTGTCTCAGTGAACACGAAAGAATGTCCTCTTCACACATGAAAGCCAATTCATTATTGCCAACGAGAGAGAGAGAGAAAGAGAGAGGATGTGGTGCTATACTGGTGAATGGCAAGCAGACTGTAAATGAGAGGAATTGTTGGGGTGGTTGAAATGTGCTGGGATGGTCGCAGTCCTCTACGAATTGTATAGTTTAGTGCAGTGGTTCTCAACCTTTTTTGTGTTCACCGCACACTTTCGAATACTAGAATTTTTGGCAGTACACTTGAAGGGATTAAAAGGCAAACACCAGTTTAAAAAAGCAAGTTTTGGAAAATTAAAATAACTTTATATTAATCACAGTATATGAAGATTTACAACATTGTACATATGCATGCTATTAATGATTTTTTTAATTCTGAAAGTACAAATAAAATAATAAACTATAATAATAATTACAAACTAATTATAAATTAATTAGTATTTTAATGTGATACTAGAGCCTGACATTTTTAGTTAGTTCACTAATATTAGGGTGTATAAACGATAAGGTGACTCATTTTTTGTTCAAGTTTGCTAAATTTTTCCTGTTTTTTGCATTTGATGTTCGTAAGAGTTGAGAATCCATATCGCAGAGATATGATGTTGAAAACTGCATCAGAATATTAAGGCTTTTTTTGATATTGAAGGATGATATTCTTTAATAGAAATCCAGAATGCATCAAGAGACATATCTGAATGTTTCATTTTAAGACCGGAGTCTGTAGAAATGGAAATAAATTCTTCGTCTTGTAATATAAAATCAAAATCTGACATACTAATTGGAGAAAATGGATTTCTTACCCAATCATACTTTACATCCAAAGATGAAAAATATTTTTTGATGTTGTCTTTGAGTGATGCCAAATGCTCTATCATGGTAGGAGCAACCTTTTGATACTGTGATTTGGTATCAAAGGCAACATATCAAGATTTTTTTTCTGTTGCTTGCTTTTTCCAGATAGAAATTTTTTTCTGAAAAGCTAATAGCTTGTCTGTAGATGTCAGAATGTTTTTTATTTTGCCCTTGATTACTGGTATTAGCGCTGTTAAGACAATTAAATATACCTGCCAAATATGCTAACTTAGCACACCACATTTTACTCTTAAGATATTTGCAAAAGGTATCATTTCCTCCTCTTTCAAAGAATACTAACAATTCTTCTTTAAGTTAAAATACATGACATAACACAACACTTCCCCCCTTGATAGCCATCTTACTTCTGTATGCAAAGTAAGCATTCATACAGTGCCTCCATAGCTTGGCAGAACTGTTTAAACAGTTGAGTTTTTAAAGGTCTTGATTTTATATAATTTACAATGTTAACAGTCTGGTCTAACACAGATTCTAATTCTAGTGATAATGTCTTTGCAACACATGCTTCTCTATGCAAAAAGCAATGGATGAATAATATATTTGGATTATGTTTTTATGCGAGTGTAATGAATCCTTTAACAGATCCCACCATAGATAGAGCACCATCGGTGCAAATTCCAACACGAGTCCAATGAAATTTTCAAACCTCCTAAATATGAATTCACAAAATCAAAGATGTCTTGACCTTTAGTATTTTTTTGGAAGTTCTCTACAGCACAGAAATTGGTTAATTAATCCATTTTCCTGAATTAAGTGAACAAATGCTAATAATTGTGCTTTACCATTAATGTCAGTAGTCTTGTCGATTTGCAAAGCAAAATTCAAGTTTGTAAGTTTCTCGGCTACATTTTCTTCAATTTTAGATGACATATCATTTATCCTTCTGCGAATTTCAGCTATAATATGAGACTTTATTTTCTGCACTATTCAGCAACTTTTCAATTTGAGCCTTATCTGACACCTTAACATTTTTTCAAAATATTTCACTTGTTTTGATTGTGTTGCCATCAATCTCCTAAAATAATTCTGGTTTTTTGTCGCAAGATGTGCATCTGGGAACCATTGGCCTGTTTGACAGATTTTTGCCACACACAACACAGTGGATGGGGGGCATTCTTTTTCTCCTGTCCATGAAAAACCGAAACTCAAATAATCCATATATTGATGAATTTTGGATTTTTTAGTATTTGGTTCAGTGCTGCGTGTACTGGCACCATCATTGATATCACCTTGCTCATTATTACGTTTTCTTATGATGAATTTGTACATTGGGAGGGGGGGGGCAAACTTTATTTGTCTGTTAAAGAAAATCACAGCCATACAGTACAAGGCTCAAAACAACACTAAACAAGTCAGCAATAATTATAATGCAATCACTACTATAGTTTAGCATTCTCTCACAATGTCTATAAAAGCTTCCTCAGTTATATTGCACTATTCACTTGGTCACCTGTCTGCACTGTGTCGTTGTTTGAGTAGAACTGATTACTGCCCTGACCATGCTCTCTCATATACTCACAAGGCAAAGTTCTCGAATGTTACAGTAAACACACAGTCTTTCTTTGGCACTGGCTTGACATTAAGGTATGACTATATCTTTTACCGCACTGCATCTTGTGTGGTACCCTGACTCACAACAAGTTGTACCCTGCCTTACACAATTTTGCGGCACACCTGTAAAGGTTCGTGGTACACCAGTGTGCCTCAGTACACCAGTTGAGAACCACTGGTTTAGTGAATGCAATTACCTATAGGTATGACATTATTCAAAGTCAAATTGTGCCATTTTTTCAGCAAACCCAAACCTGAATCTACTGCAGCAGGCAGCTGGAGAATGTTTGCATTCACATTGTGAGGATTCATTAAAATATCTTCAAGAACATTAAATTATTGTTTTGCCTTTTCCAGAAATCTTTAAATATGGCATTGACAGAGAATGCGTGGATTGTTTTTGGAGCATCAAGTTTATTGTCAAGGCCCTGTCCACACTCTTAGCATCTACAGGCTGCCTTTACCAGTAGTATGGGCTGATGCCACAGACCAACTTCGAGAAGATTTATGGACTCCTGCAGCTTTTTTGGATAGCCGTGAAGGACACACTTGATATTGATGCTTGTCAAGACAGTTGTTGCATGTGTCAGAATGTTTTGTTACATTTTCAAGATTCCTATAAATGAAATGTTGTTTTACTTATAAAATAATGCATTTATTTTTATGAAAAATATGAACAATATTTAATTTGATATATAATTCAAGTGGTTTAGATTGATTGTTCACACTTTATGATTTGAAAATCGGTGGTGTTTTTAAAATTGGTTCAGTATACTTCACAAGCAAGCCTGGAAATAATGAAAAATGTAATTTCTGTTTCAGATAAATTTTTTTAGAAAAGCCAATCATATCAGTAGTTCAAAATCACAAAATGTTTACATTTCACAAGATTTCCATCTGGACAAGTTGTTATGATTTTGCAGTGTTTTGTTGTTAGTCAATAATGGGTTTTCTCTTTTCTGAACCAGCTTTAAGCTTTACCTGTGAGGATTTTCTTAGGGCTCTTTTCCCACCTTTAGAGTTATAATATACTTATTAAATTACATTTGTATAAAGAAAATTATCTACACTAAAAAAAAAAAGAAAACTTTATTTTAATAACTCAAATTGTTGTTTCCATTGAGTGATATTAACCTGGTTGTTTTAGTTTAACTACTGTCATTTGCTGTCTTGTTAAACATGGTTTTAATTTCAGTTTAAATTCTTAAGTTCTGTTTATTTACTTTTTATTTACTATTTTAATTTTCTAATAGTTTATAAACTAATCAATAAGTATAATAAAAATTTATTGTTATAAAATTAAAAAATACATATATGATCAATTAATCTGAAATGATGCTAAATAAATCTAAAGAAAAATAATTGTAGAAAATTTTTAAAATTATGACTGAGTATTCAACAGCACATTTACACTGCCATGTTTTTTTGTTTGTTTTATATTTTAGAATATGCACACATTTATTTTTATTTTTCTAGCTTCATAGAACAGATTTTTATCCACCATTCCCAGCTGTAAAGACTTTTCAAGAAGTAAGTTTCTTTTTAAATTTATTAATTTTCTATATAAATCTAGTTAGTATAAAAGCATAGCAAGATGTTTTGAAATTTTCTAGATATTTTATTTGGAAAATAAAATAATCTATCATAATCTAAAAGAAAAAAGCTGAACAAACAGTCAATGTAACACCCACATCAGTGTCCCAAACTCATTTTTTTATGAGAAATGAGTTCATGGTTACTTTCATGTCAGTCATAAAGCAAGGGATATATTGAGGAATAGAACTAAATTAATGTTGGTCATTGTGATATTTCAAATTTAATTAAAAAAACATTACTTTCAAGGTTAATCATTCTTTATTGTAATCTGTTTTTAATTTAGTAATTTTTAAAAATATGCCATGGATTCTTTTAACATTCCTTATGAGATGTATTTTTTACTGATAAGAATTCTTGTATAGAATTATGTGTTCAATATAATTTTTTGTTATCTTAATTACAGAAATTAACCACTAGCTTTGAAACTTAATTAGCATTTGGAGAAAAAACAAAAATTGCAGCAAAACAATCTGTTTTTAATAAGTCTTTAATTCTTGTGTTTAAATGCTTTATAAAACAAATTGTGTAGTAATAAAAATTTGTGCATTAGCTGTCCAGAAGTTGGAATCTAAATTTGGTCAGAGAATTTCTCTATTTCAGTATATATATATATATATATGTGTGTCTTGTTATGTGAACCAATCAATGTGTGAATCATTTGGGTGTGCAATCTTTTGGTGACATACAGTGAAGCGGTATATGATCTTCATGGATGAAATCCAGTAGCATGGGTGAAAGTATGAGGTAGTGATGAAACATTTGAGCATATATATGAAGGTGGTTCTACTGTTTAAGTATGATAGTTTACTGGATTTTCTTTCCTTTATGTTTGGGCATCATTCTGCAAAACTTGTATTACAAAGTCATTTCCAAGTTTCCTCATTGCTACATTGAATATCTGAAAGTACAGAATTCAGATTTCTTGCAGGTTTTGTTTTGTGAAAAAAACTGCAAGAGCCTAGGGCCATACCATGCAATCCTATTCTGTTATTACTTGTTCCCGAATAGTACATCATGGTTGACATGCAGTCATTTCCTGTCTTGAGGAAGCTAGCATTTGACTCTTTCAATGGTGTGATCATGGTTTGCAACCAAAACAGTTGAGATGGACTGGAAAAACAGTTGGCAACTGCATAATGCTTTTTCTGACTAAATCCTCTTTTGGAGTTTCCAAGAAAAGCCAGACATAGCCAAAAGATGGTGCTGGGTGGATTCTTGGTTAACTTTAGAACTTGCCCAAAGCTTAGTGTCAAGGATGACAGTGAAATCTCTTCTGGTCAAGTAATGAACTTTTTACTGAGTAGAAATGAAGATACTCTTCCTTAACCTGAAGTAAAGTGTGAAGAATGTGTAGGGAAGTTGTCTCCTGAATCCGACTTGATGTTAAGTTAGTAGGAATATAGTTTGGCCTCTTTTTCTTTCCATTCTCTTGGAAAGCTCACACTACAATATAAGCATGCAGACAAACAAATTTTTTCTTTCTTTGTGTTAATCTACAAAATGACAAAATTCTTTTTTTTTTTTTTTTAAGTTTGGGTAAGCCAGTATAAATCTGACTTTTACATGGTTTTAGTTGATTTATAAAAAAAAATATCATAGGTGTAAATTGCACAGGAGATTCACTTTTAAAAAGAGAAAAGAAATATGATCTAAATTCTAACAATAAACTGGCTGAAAAGCTTTTCAGCTTGAACTCTGCTGAAAGAAAAGTATATAGCTGTTTGTTTATCATAAATATTCACTTCAAATATGCATTTTACAGAATTAACTTAGCTAATCTAGGTTTTTTACACACCAAACATTCTGAGGGAAAGTAAAAGCTTTATCATCCACCTCAAAGATATATTAGAAGATACACTAGAATCATACGCTGCTGACCTAATCATGAGGACCTATTAGTAATCATAAAATTCAGTGAAATGGCAGAGCTGCAAACTCTTTACTCTTTACTTGATTCTATGGATGCACTTAAATACCTAGATTTTTTTTCAAATCATGTACATTGTTCAGATAAGCGTAGTGTTTCTGCTACTCTACACTAGATGTAAGTTATTTTAAAAAAAAAAACAAACTTCTTTCCAGCAACCTGTGATAGGAGGGTGATCATTCCAGAGTTAAAGTCAACATGAGCAGATACCACAAGTTCAGGCATTGAAATTTTGACACAATGTATTATAGATTACATTGAGATTCTTGACAACTTCTGAAAAGACAAAGAATAAAACCATATTTTATAACCCATATTGGATGTAGGTAAACAGAAGCTGAAAGACTTTAGCATTTAATTCTATAAGATCCTCATTATACCATAAAAACTTGTGAATAATGCACACTTTTTTCCTTCCAAAAATAAATAAAAAGTCGTGGTATGTGCCATACATCAGTGTAGGTTTTCAGTGGAAGAAATTTTGAGTCTACAAGCTGCAGATGTCCTGGTGACAGGCCGATAGTCACCATAGGTCCGCCATCTTGATTTCTAGAAGTTCTTACGCACTAGGCATTATCTGATATTCAGTGATGTATTGTATGTAGTGTTGTATGCTCACGTGACCGATACCGTTTGTTTTTACCTTTCTTTCAGTGAAGATGTAGATTCTAAGAAAAATATCAATCATCTGTATAAAATTATTTATTAAACCTTGACTCTTTCAGTATTAATTTATAATCAAAATTATTGAAATATTCATTTTCTGCTTGCTAATTAATATCAATATACAGAGTATTAGAATATTTCTGATTGACTGTCATTGGAGTATTTGCAAAAGTGTGCTATAAACTTGTCTCTTGAAGTGGATATTCAGCCTATCCTTTTTGGTGATGAATTAGAGGACAATACAGTGTGTCACAATTTTGTCTTAATTAACTACAGCTTCTTTTACAGATACAGATCAGAAAAGTTGCAAGTTTTATTTAAGTCTGGAATTAATTTGTGCTTTGTATTCATCTATTACACAATATAGTGGCCCAGATCACATAGGTCACTAAAAAACGAAACAGAATTAACATTCTAAATTGAAAGTTTTCAGTAAGTCTGCATTCATTGGCAAGTTCTAACATTCAACGTTGTCAAATCCATCGAATTCATCCTCATCACTAGTGTTGAAGTCGAAGTTGGGATATTTGTCAGCTTCCATAATCATCAGATCATACTCCTTGTCAGTGTCGTAGTCATCATCTGTCCCATCCAGAGCATTTGATATTCCACATTTCTTAAAACAACAACTGATGATTTTGGGGCCTAGGTTGGTCCAAGTGGTGTCAGTGTCAATCCATCGGGCAATCTCCACCAAATCCGGCTTCCTCGTCATACCCAGAGGTGTGAAGCTGTGATTATCCCCTGTCATCCACTCATTCCAGAGGACCCTGAGTGCTGTCTTGTAGGGTTAGTTAACACCAATATCAACTGGTTGGAGCAAGGATGTCATTTCTCCAGGAAGCTTGGCCTTGTCCCGCTTTAAGGTCTGTTTAAATGAAGGATCACGGTGGCACCTAAATGCATCAAAAACTAACAAACACGGCTTTAGTGTTACTAGTCGTCCGGCCCACACTGTGTTCAATCAGTCTAATGTCAGTTCCTTGTTCATCCACCCTCTTTCCTTAACTCTTACAACAACACCCTTTGGAAACTTCCCTTGTCGCATAGTTTTCCTTTTGAAAATGATATATGGTTTCAGCTTGGTACTGTCTGCTAATCAAATTAACATAACTGTAAAACGGTTCTTCTCGTTTCTAGTTGTATGTACTGACACAGTTGATGCTCCTTTCAATGACACGGTGGTATCATAGGGCATATAGAATGTTAATGATTTCTGGTCTGCATTGCTGATCCTCTCTGGTGTTAATCACCTAACGCTGGAAATTGATTAGCTGTTGCTCGTTGTTGGCTGGCAACTTCTGTGTGATGGTAGTCCGTTGTCTTATGGAAAGTCCCTTCCTTTTCATAAAACTATACACCCAGTCTGTGAAGTGCTGAACTTTACATCATTTCTCCCCTTGCTGAACTTGGTCTTGAAAAGTTTTGATGCTGTAATCTGGATTTCAAGTGTGGACTGCGTCCCCCCCTCTCTCCACTCACACACCCAATCAAACAACTCTGACTCCATTTCCTGAAATTTAGCTTCTTTCCCCCTGTTTGCCCTTTTTGCCTTGGGCATCAGAAGCAGTTTATCCTTCCACCACAATCTCACATTGGACTTGGACACTCCATACTCCCAGCTAGCATTTCTATTACCGTGTGATTCGGCAAACTGGATGATCGCTATTTCCTCCTCCGCAGTGTATAATGTTCTCTTCATCTTGGGTGTAATTGGGTTACAAACTAACACATTTTTACAATTTTTTAATTTTATTTTACATATCTTTCTGTTTAGTTGAGGCTGCAGTTTGATTGGTTAACGGATAACCAAACATGTTGATTGATAGTCTCGCTGAATGGACTTCCACCATGATTAGCATTAGCTATTATGATTTGATGATTAATATGAATGTTCAACAGTTGACAGTCTTTGTTGTTACATCTAGCCTCTGCTAAAAATGGCTAGATGCCAGTTAATGGAAAAATAAAAGTAAAAAATGGATTTATTATTAATCTGTTTTTATTTATACATTTTTAAAATGATATTGTATGTTCAAAAATGACATTTATGTTTCTTTAATGATATCCGTTCCTTGCAGAGAATTTCTGGCGAATGTTAATAGTGTCACTAGCAACTTTCTTGAAAATTCCATGCACATTATACATAAGTGTTGGCTTTTTGAGCACTTTTCTTCTCTGAAAATGGGAGTGCACATTATACATGAGTCTTTACGGTATTTAGGCAGGCTAAACAAGGATGTCTTAGTTCAGAACTTAAAGAATTTGTTTCAAAATGTTATGCTAGGTTCTCCAAACTTTGTAGATAGATATATTTTAATAGCAACAATTTTGGCACTAAAAGTGTTGGGGCTTAGCTTAAAAAATAAAAAATGTTGAGACTATAACAGAGTAGAAACATAGTACTAGCATAGATTCCTGTTTTCTGTGCTCAGGAAATATTTACGGAGTTTGCTAGTTCCAATATAAAAGGTTCTCTAACCATTCAGAGATTAAATACTCCATTGGGGTGGGGGTTAAATGACAGCAAATTATCAAGATTGGATTATCTTGTGCTTGACTTCCATAAAAGATAAGCAGATCTTACTAAAGTCATTAATTATACATTTAAAATAGCCACCTTCATTTATATTGAGCCATGATCACCTTACTTTTCAAAAAAAAAGTAGATCTGAAATATTTGGAACATTATCAAACCACCTTGGTTTGCAGTTTGTCCAGACAAGACTTCCTTCAATTGATTGTTGGAATAATGTGAAAAAAAAATAAAACAGTGATAATGCACCTGGCATATTCCTAGTACTAGATCATTTTAAAGATTTTGCTTGTGTAGAGGGGAGTGACCTGTTTAGGTCACTTAAAGCTTCCAATCTTATGGAAGCCTATGGGCTGAATAATACTGTGTTTAACAGAAACCAAAACAACCATCAGTCAGAATGATGATGCATCTGCATACTTTAAATGAGACCAGAGAAAAAAGATAAGAATGTCCTATATATTAATAGTAGAGATACTATCCTATTTGATAGTGAAGAAAGATAAAATAAAAGTTTTGAGTATTCATTATACAATATAGAAAAAAAAGATAATTGGCAAGTTTAATAATTATTAAAATATAAACTAAAGAGTTGGTGAACCCATACACTTAATTTTACCTGAAAGAAATAATCATTACTAAAGTTGTAACTCCTAACCTGGAAGTAAAATTGTAGGTTCATAGTGGGTTTTTCATATTGTTGAAAAATGAGAGAATCAGCTTTATTTAGTAAGCTCAGAAAAATTTGGCAAATAAACAGTCTCAGGAACCTTGGATTATAAGAAATATTTTATATAGAGAGCAAAATATATGTCCAGCTAATATAAAATGTATTACATTTAATAGATGACTATTAAAATGGAAAATACTTTTTCTAGAATGAATTAAAATTCTTTCCAAATATATAATTCAGCAATATTTTTAGAGTTAAGAGTACTACTGTCCAGAACTCTAGTCTAACCTTAAATAAATATCACATAGATGCTCTTCCTCTATACCTAACTCTTTCCGTGCCAAAGTTGGAAATTTTTGATCAGTGATTACATTCCACTGATTTCCAAAGTCAGAGATCACTAATCTAACATAGTTTTTATGACACTTAATAGATGGATGGTCAGCAGCACCAGATATCATTATTTTAAGCATTGGTGAATGCTCTTGAGGGAATTCCAGATCATCTGCCAAGGAAGAGTGAATCTGTTAATGGAAATGACATCAAAAACCTTGCAGGGAGAGAGTGAGTTAAAGACTAAAATAACCTTGAAAGGAAGCTCTATAATACTACTAAAAACTAAAGTAACAATTACTACAGGTTGTCTCACTGAAGTACATGTACATTACCATTTTGGAACAAGATGGGATATCTAAATAAGGTCCCTTCACTTTCTTTTTAGTATGAAACAGGTAATTGCATTTCTGCCTGATATTCACTGGAAGATATTACATGAAGTTCTTTATAATTTTTTGAAAAGGAAACTGAATGATACAGTACTCATTGCTATCTTTCTTTCTGTAGTTCCTGGAAGTATAGTACCTAGTCCAAGATTTGGCTCAATACATTAAAAATCCCTCAGGTAGACAATCTATTATATAAGTTGCATATTTAACTTTACATAAAAAAACAAACAAACAAGGACTGTCATACTTTAGAGGATTGAAAATCTGTTCATTAATGTTGATTTAACAAAACTATTTCTGAAAATAAAACTATGATGTTTTTATGCAATAAGTAGCTTGGTTTTATTGATCAGGTACCTTTTTGGATCTTTGGTTTTATAAATGATGTTCCAGGCCATCCAGACAAGAAAAAACTTTAATTCCAAATGTTTTTTTGCATATATTCAAAAAAAGTTTTGCCCACTGTCAAGTTGGATTTGGAAATGTTTTTTTTTTTAAATTACAGAATTGATTTATTGTGGTTTTATTGTAGAATTGTAGAGAACAGTATGAGTGCTCTCTAAATTTTTGTTAGTCATTTTGTAAAGAACAACATACTTGTTTCTGTAGGTATGAAAGGAAAGATACCTTATTTATTAAGGGAAGATTTAAAAAATAGAGAAACTATTGAAATTGCTTCTATATATTAAAAAAAAAAGCATTTTAAGAGCATTGTGACAAAATAAAATGTCTTAAATTACAACATTTTTTTTTATCGATGAAAGTGGATGATAATAATAATAATAATAATAATAATAATAATTGATCTAATTTTTTTGTATGTTATAGAAATCCCATTCCCATCAAGATATAACAAAGACAACATTTATTTGGTAAGATTGATTCCTAAAAAGAATTTATCACATGAAGCTGTATCTCTGGAGGATTACCCCAAGTTTTTAGCTTTTTTGGAGCAAATTTTGCAGAAGAGAAAAACAAGGTTAATTCCAAGGATGGAGTAAGTGTGTCTAGATTTTTAATTACTTTTTAACAAGTGTAACTTATAAGTATCTTATCACATATAGTCTTTACCTATATTGAAACTGACATGACATAAACTCAACTTTGAAGGGATGAACTATGCAATAACTATTTTTGGTACTAAACTGGCACGTGTAAAGATTTTTGTCATAATTTAAACTTTCCAAAATAGTGAGAGTGTGATGTACATGTCAGACTATTTTTATCTATTTAAAATGGGTGTTGGTCAACTTATTTTACAGAGCAAACTTGTTTGCTGAATTCACAATAACCACCAACAAATTCCTTTAGATATTGCAGTCATAAACTGGGCTTAATGGTTAAATTACTTGATGGAAGCCACTGAACAAATTAAATTCTTGCCAAATAACAATATCTAGTTTAGATGTAGATTGACTAGTAAATTTATTACTAAAAATGTGGTGATCAGAAAAAAAGGTCAGTTAACACGTGCAATTGGTCCAAGTACAACTCCTTAGCAGTGTACAGATATTAGCAGTTTTAATACACTAAACATTTAAGTAACTTTAAATAGATTGCATTTTTTTTTTAGATGTAATAAGGCAGTCAATAATCAGATATTTTCTCCTTTCCTGAACTGTACCATTTTACATTTCTTGATGATTATACATTTTATCACCAAAATGATTTTTCTTTTTAAGGCAATGGTTTCCTGATTGTGGAATTCACTTAATCAAGATGGGGTTTGGAATGATGCATCTGGTGGGAGAAACATCACCCCAGCAAATTGTACAGATTTTTAAGGTTATAACCTAGTGCTTATTCCAGGGGAAATCTGAACTCTTTTTGAAGAGATTATTTTATTTATTTATTACTTTTTAAGTAAAAAGAATTGTAAATATGAAAGTTACTTTAAAATGAAGAGTTTTTATTTGGATTCTGAGTAAATTCCTCAAAAAAAGTTACTGGTTAAAATAAGGGTAATTTTTTTCCTCTTTCATAGGTATACCTGATCTATCACAATGCTTTCATTTTTTTTTGGACTAGTTTATCACTTCTTTATACTCTTGACTTTATCTTCATTGCTACTCCCATAAGGATTCAGATACAAAATAATATGGTGTAAAACGTTTGGTTCATCAATTTATGATGAAAAAAGAACAATAATGAAACTATAGTAAATTAAATAGAAATAATGTTATATGCAATATTTGGAAAACTTGGAATCATCTGTAATTTTATAAATGTGTATTGTTAAAGTTGAAGCTGACTTTTCAGAAGCTTTTTGACATTATAATATTGTGCAGCATGGTAGGTACAACTTTCTGCTGGGGTGACTTCCGATTCAGCTGACTCATGCATTTTATCTTCTAGGCAATGCAAAAATGGCCAGAATACAAAGAATCAAGAATGCTAGAAGTTCTTTTTGAACGCTATTCTCACCTAATAGAGGATGGTCATCAGGAAGAGGAGTTAGAACATACTGATGATCACTACAAACAGGTTTGACCTAACTTATCTTGTTGAGAAAGAAAAAACTCAATAAAAGCTGACTTGAAGCTGACATGTTTTGAATTCTATGTAAGAACTTGTAGTGGGGCTTAAAATGTGTACAATTTTATCAAACCACTACCAATTCACACTGATATGGGATAGCAGCAGCACTGGCTCAATCTGTATGAAATGCTTCATCAGACTTTTAGATAAGGTTTCCTCTCTATTCATACTAACATAATCTTTGTTGTTTATCTCTTATACTGACATGCTCACTTGTTGAAGTTGTGTGATTCTTGTTCTGATAAAAATCAGAAAACTTGTCTTTGATAATACCAATAAAATGTTATTTAGGACAGCACTCAGGGGGACTTAATGGCAACACTGTCCTTTTGTACATATAGTTCATTAAAAAAAATGGAACTATTGGCAGAATTTGGCTTGGTCCTGTGCTGAGTCAAAATTTAAAATTATGGAATCTGTATTTATCAGGCACCTAAACCAATTGAATGATCAGACTTGTCCTCTTTTTAACCATGATTTCTAAAGTTTACATTCTCACCGATGTTTGCACTATATATTTTGTGCTCTGGCAGCCTAATTTCAGGGTTTTTTTGAAGGGATGTGTATTTGCTTGAGTTATCTTTGGTAATGGATACATCAGTATCAAAAAATTTGCTTTATGTATAGTTACTACTACTACTACTACTACTGTTTTTGTTTTGTTTTTTTCTTTTGATAAAATTAAGTTTTAAGTTTGATGTAAATTATTTATGATTGCAGCTTTTTTATCTTTACGAAAGATCTGAATTTAGGCAACAGATTAGTTACCTGTTTGAAATTTTAAATTCAAATTCTTTCAATATGATATTATTCCTGTATTTTTTCAATTTAAACTTTCTAATCAGAATTTTAGAAACTACCTTTATTTCTCTTGGAATTACACCCCTCACTTGTTATCCGCAAATTTGTGATTTGCAAATCCACATACTTGCAAAGTCAAACTGAGGCACCAGTGCAACCCTTGCAAACATTTGGAGATACTTTCCAAATGTTCTAGAAGTATCTCTGAGCCTCTTATGCCCCTCCAGAAGTAGTATGTATATACAGTGTCTTTCTTCCACCTTGCAACCCAGTAAGCATTCCATCACCTTGAATCATCCCAGTTTTTTTTTTGCAGTGTATTTTGACCATGTTATGTTATGTATTTGTTAGGATGTGTATGTGTATTATTCTAATATCTTTTGTTTTCAGCTTTTCCTGCATTATGTAGTGCATGTAAGTGTTTATTCATAGTTTTTAGTACAATATTTAGGACCAAAAAGTGTTTCTTGGATATGTTTGCAATGGTCATGGTGCTATCTGTGAAATTTGCTATTTGCAACCACTTCTGGAACGGATCTCTCATGGATAACAAGGTGTGGGTGTAATTGTACAAAAATGATGCACCTTGAAGTCCATGCATCAGTTATTACTTATCACAATGAGCTTCCTTCTAAATTTTTTTTTTTTTTATCTAGCTAGCATATTTACAGAAGTTGGTCAACCAAAAAAATGTCAAAACACAGTGCTTAATGTCTCCTGACCAGGTTTTTTGTAACCTTTCAAATTATCTGCTCTCTGAAGTTGAAAACGTTCCCCTACTTCAAAGGTGAATTTTGGTGAATTTCTTTCAATTCTGAATGTTTTCTTAGTGATATCAAGAGATTTTTTTCATAATGATGACAACTTCAATTACCTGTCAAACTCTTAAGTTTTTTTTTTGACAAATCATCACGAAAATCTCAGTACTAACATATGAAAGGATTGCTTTAGAAAATTTGTTGAAATAAAAACGTTGTGATTGTATTCTTCCTGTTTTTTCTTCATGCAGCAATAACCTACCTATCTGTTATATGGATGATAAATTTGCTGTTTATTTTTATGATGCTGAGGCTTCCAGCTTTTTTAGACTGGTTAAACCAGCAACATCCACAATTATAATTTAATATGGAATTTGAGTTAATGGTCAGTTGGTGTTTTTGGATACTTTGTATCTGTGATGACAGCAGTCAGGTAAATCTAACAGTTTATTGCAAACTTACAGTTATTGGCTTTTTGATCAAGTTATTTTTCTTTCAAGAACTTGATTATTTTTATCTTTGTTAGTCATGCTTATAAATTTTCTTGTTCTTTATTTTCTGCAAAGAAATTCAGTTTATTTAAAAATTATTAATAACTAATGATTACCCTTCTTGTTTTAATGAAAAACAGTTTGCTTGTTTTTTTTTTAAACATAATTGTTTATGTCTAGTCAGTGAGGCTTGTTCAAGGTTATTTACCTTTCAGAACTTTTTTTAAGTGTTTAAAATATTTATTTTAAAAAAAAAAAACATGCATTTCAAACTTGTAATTTATTCCTTTACATACCGTGAAGGTCTGCTTTAAAATCATTTCCAAATTTGGATATTAGTTCCTATTTAAGATTAAAGTTTCTATTCCAGATGAATCACATGAAATTTATCACATCTTGGATTTGCCAGAGCAGACTGATCTTTTGGTGGTTTCAAGGATTATAGCTTAGGCTAGGTTATGTGGAAATCTTCCGCTTTCCATGTAGTAACTCTACTTTTTCTTTCATTTTCCTTATCACCTCAGTGACTATGTCCCTCTTGTTGTTCACAGTCTGTTTTGACACTGTTTTGTCATCATCCAATACCTTGTCTTTCTTTTTGCACTGCTTCCAAAACTTTTGTTAAGTGTAGGCTACCCTCTGCCACATCCATATGGCTCTGCTACCTTCCACTTCATACTAAATGAAGCTTTGAATTTCTTAGCATCAGGTATCCAAGACTTTGTCATTTTGAATTCTTCTACAAGTGAAATGGTCAGAAGTTGAAGCTTTGTTGTTGGACCGTATAAAATAACATGAATTGGCATCTTTGGGACACCAAGCCACCACCTTACAGCTATCACCATAGATTCAATCCTTTTATAATGATCATGTATATGTGGAGAGGCCACAATATTCTGGGCAAAAGTCCAAATTGGAAACACCAGTTTTAACTTTTTGGATAAATCACATTGGTTAATGGCTTTAAGATCTGAAACCAGCTACACCTCTACTCGTCAGTTAGAGGTAGGATTACCATCTTCCATTGTTTTTATAAGCACTTTTTTGCACAGTTGCAATCACCTCATTAGCTATCTTAAAATGAATGTTCTTAGGCTTATCCTTAACAGTGGATATACTTATACTTTTTCTAGGCTTCAATTTCATCCTTGCTCTCACCATTAACTCATTTGTTTCTTTTTCACATTTGATCATCCCTGAAATGTCATCTATAAATGCTGTCATAGGCAGCATAAATTTACCTGATGCAAATTTTTAATTATAATTTGGAATATATTTTGGGGAAAAAGCAAACAAGATGACTAGTTCTGCTACTAGATGTGTCTTTATTTTGCAATAGCATCACCATGCATGCTCAAAATAGTCATGCAAATCTATAACACTGCTTTCCCACTTAAAAAGAAAGCATTTTTCTTTAACAAATAAAGGTACATTTTTCTTTTACCTTTTTAGAAAACTCTTTTTAATACTAAATACACTGTAAGAACAGAGATTAATCTGTTATTGTTTTCATTTAGGTTGTGTTAAGAACCAAATTGTTGTTCTGAAATAAATGTGTTGACAACAAAGAATACTTTAAGTTTTGAGTTGCAGCAAAATAAAATGATTGAATTGAATATATTCCAACTCTTTACCATATAACCTCATACAAATAAAATTGTTCCAAATTTTCAGTTATACCAATTCCTATGTTTTCAAAATTTGCATTTCAAAATTATAAGCCTCAGCAGCATGACATTATTTTCTTTTTCTGTGTGGATTGTGTAACTCTGTGTATACAAAATACAACAAGCAGTTAAAATAAATTACAAATTAACTACTATTTTTAAATTTTTTTTTTTGTTTCCTACATCTACAAATCTAACCTTTGGAGTAGAATTTATTTTAGGGTTGTTAGGCTCTGTTTCTCTACTTGGAGAAGATTCTGTCCCTAAGTCTACATTTGTTCAGACTGTTCAGTCTGCATTGATTCAAACTCTGGGACAAAAAACTTCTGCTCAAGAGAGTCATACATTCATTCTTGGTTGTTTTTTGCTGGGATCATGTGATCAACATGAGCACTTCTTACCCCATCTATTTTTACCAAGTATCTTTTGGTACCCCACATAGCTACAACCTTTCCAACATCCCATTAGTTTGATTTGTATGGAGGACTCAGAACATGAATGTGCTCATTTTGTTTGAAAAAGCCCTCTTTTCTGGTTCTGTCATGATGTTTTTGTTTGAGCTGTTTGTGCTCAACTTTAGGATTCAAATTTGGTAAAACCAAACTCAAGCATGTTTTTGTCTTCTTCATCAAGAACTCTGCGGCAGTGTACCCTGTGGTGTATTATGAGGCAGTTCTATACTTCAGCAGGTAAACATGTTTCGTGCTGAATTTTGAACTCCCTTCCAACACTTGCTTCTTAAAAGCTGTTTGTACAACCCTTACTGCCCTCTTGGTTACTTCATAAAATTGGAGAGGGTGGTGATATGGTGGAACCAGAATATCCTTTATGCCATTATGCTTCACAAATGTTTCAAACAGAGCAAAAACTGTGGACTGTTATCAGAGACAACTTCAGGCAATTCATGGCAGGCAAAGATAGTTCTCAACTCATTGTGTTCTTTTCAGTGGTGGTATTTGAACCCATGTACTTAATTTGATCCACTCTGAGTAACTATCATTCAAGACCAAGAAATTGTCATTTCCTTTCTCATGGCCATGTTTGCAATGGGGTTTCTGCTGTTTTGGTTCTACAGTTTTGGCATACACTACTTTTACTAGCCATTGATTCCAGATCACTATCTAAACCTGGCTAGTAGATAAAACTTCTAGCAATTGACTTCATGCTCAAAATACCTGCATGTTCTGCATGAAGTTTATCAAGGAGCTTCTGTCTCAATGAACTAGGTATTACAACCCTGTGTCCCCATTTGACACATCTTTGTTTACTTGATAACACACAACATCAGTATGAAACAGTTTCAGTTCTTTCCAGTTTGGGTCAATGTCAGTCCAACCATTCAGTGTATGTTCATAGACTTGTTTCGAGACTAAGTCTTTTTTTTTGAGTCTCATTTGCAATCTCTGATGCTGTGATTGGAAAGTCATCATCTACTACTACTACTACAGTGTAGTTTGCACCTTCACTGCCTACTTTGGAGTCTTCATGTGGCAAACATGACAAGCCATCCACTATGGCATTTTCCTTTGAACAGTGATATTTGATGTTGTAATCATATTGCGATAGGACTGCCCATTGTTAATTACATGATGCAGCCATCATTGTTATCTTACTCTATATCAATGAATGAGTAAGGCATCACTGGTCAGACTACGCTTACATGCTTCAATCACATCTTGTTATGTTTTTGATCACTCCTATTTAGTATCTTTCTTTAGCAACTTGTGTAGAGGAACTAATATTGTCACAGGCTCTGGAAGAAATCAGGAGTAGTACCATTCCTAGAAGTGATCTAAGCTCTAACACATTCTTTGGCTCTGGAGCATTGATGATTGGCTTGATCTTTTCTTTCACAGGTTGGAGCCCCATGTTCATTGATTTCAAGCCCAGATACACAACTTCTGCTTGCATCATTTGCTCCTCTTGAGCTTGACATTGTGGTCATTTAGCTTTTTCAACACTTTGCTCAACATATCCAGATTTTCCTTCTCTGTAGACATCACAATCGATACACTATCTTGATTGCACAAGCAATGTGGTACTCCTTGAAAAATCTTATCCATTGTGGCTTGGAAAATTTTCAAAGACTTCACAACATAGGGCAATTTTGTGTAAGTGTAAACCTTGTGTGTGTTTATGGTGAGGTTCTGCTGACTCTCATGATTTATGTTGAGTGTGCATAGGCATGTGGCAAATCCAGTTTTGTGAAAACTTTGGATCCTGCTAGGTGTGCATACAAGTCTTGCAAACTTGGTAGAGGGTACTGCTCATTAACTGCTTGGTTCAGAGGTGTAACAACCTAACAAGAGGCCCAGGTGCGACAGATGACTGGGGCCCTGTTGAAGCTGAAAATTTTTCAGTTGCTCACTGGATTACAACTAGTGGCTTAAAATTATCAGTTTTAACAGGGAAAAGTCAGACAAAATTTAATATAATACAATAAGCCATCAACCATTATATTAAAACAAATAGCTATACAAGTAGGTAGGGCCTATGTAAGATTTAGGTATATAAGCAGGTATACAAGTATATGTAGGTTTACAAATTGAGTAGCAAAATTCAAAATTTCTGTCTTCTGACTAACAGTATTAACATTCAAAATCTACTTTTCTAACTTTTTTGATTGCAAATGAATCTATAACATTTGCAATGTTTATCTTTTTTTGCTTTTTGTTTTCTATGGAAAATATGGCAAGGCCAGAAAGTTGTTCTTCAGAAACTTGTGATCGCAGATCTTGATCAGTTTAAGTTTCGAAAATGAATGCTCGCACTGTGCAACTACCACAGGAATAGTAAGGAATATTGTACATGCAGTGATGATATCCAGAAAATTAATTTGCAGTCTGTTAAAGTCTATAATGATACATGTAATTATTTCATGCACACTCATCAATGATTTTAACTGCTCCTTAAAGCATATACAAAACATAAGAAGTTGATGTGGCAGGTTTTCAGATATGTCATTGCAGTACTTTGATGCAAATGTTTTTACAGAGGAAAAAAGTTCATAATCTGGCACAGATCTGATGTATGAGGGAAAAATAGGTTGAAATGTTTTCACAATAAATTCATTCCTTCAAACTGCATTTTCAATTGCATAATAACAATATCTAACACTCCATAAAATATGTGAACTTGAAACTTCCTCTCTGGGTTAGATAATTTTTCATCTTCAGTTAGTTCATCAAAATGTCTGTTAACTCTTGGAACTCGTTTTTATGTGAACCATGGGGTTGCAATGCCAACTGAGAAGCTTCCTGCATAACTTCTTCAAACTGGTCTCTCAAGTTTGTCATTTCGATGACAATATTATTGAATATCTCTGCATATTTGCTATGTTTGATGGTATCCAACTGAAGCATTTTTAAAATTACATTTACCAGACCAAAAAGCTGCTAAAAATAACAATGGAAAAAATTATTTCATACATTTCAGGGTTGTTTCATAATGCAGTAGCATCATTACCCTCATCACCTTTCACACACTTCAGAATTATAACAGAAAGTGCTTTTATCACATCAAGAAATCTACGAAATAGAGCATTTAAGGAATCCAGATGTGATGACCATCATGTTGGGCACAACCATTTTAATGTAACTGGACCCTGTTTTCAATCTTTATCAGTTGAAATAGAAGTCAAAATGTCCCATCGTACAATGCTATGACCAAAGAAAACAAACCTGCTCAATGAGAGCAAAAAAAGTTATGGGCTTCAGGAATGTTGTCCACAGCATCTTTTATCACTAGGTTCAGGTTATGTGCTGCACAATGTACAAATTCAGCAATTGGCTGCAATTCTTTGACTCAAGCCTGCACACCTGAATATAAACCAGCATAACCTTGTCCATGTAAATTTTCAAGACATAAACATAAATCACTGATGTATTGGACTATTGTCTCAGTCACTTGTTCTGTAGTCTGATGATGTATTTATATAAAACTGACAAATGATTCATTGGGAGTAACTTTTGTTGGTATAAAGATTTAAAAAAAAAAAAAGATTAGTACAGGCATATCTTAAAACAAGGCTTATTTAGTCAATTTTTGCTGGACTCTGGTTGTATCAACCAAAATTGAAAAATACAAGGACTTTTTGAGATCATTTCTAATTGCTTTGGTTACCTCTGTTGCCAACAAATCAATTACTTCATTTTGGATAGCAGGATTCAAATATCTTACTGTGCACTGTTTTTTTTTAACAAATCATTTAATATTGGATAATATTTGCTAAGAGTCCAATAATCGACAAAAAAATTTCCCTTATTTAAATTCAGACGTTGCACATTTTCCTGGCGTCTTCTGAAAGCTAGGTTAGACAGGCTTATGTTAATGCCACATTGACTACTTGATCAAGAACCTGCTTCCAATAATTTGTTTCATTCTTTAGTTGATGCTCCAGCTCTTCATTGAGTGTACCTTTTAGTTTCCATTGAGGAAAAATCATACAAGGATGGAGATGATAGGTAGAATTTTCATGTCTTTCTATGTTTTGTGACAAGTGCTGCCAGTCAACATTTCCTATAACCATGACTCAATTTTGTTGCAGCATTCCCTGATCACCAAAAGGCCAGCAAAGTTCACAATAGCAGAGATCCAACATAAATGAATAACACAGCCAAGTATGATGTATATGCATTCCAGAAGCTGATACTTTTTTGTAATATGCTGCAGAAAAATGACAACCTGTGTTTTGCTTTGGAAAACTTTGCATGACAGGCTGGTGTGGTCCATTTTCAATTATGAAACGCTGTTCCACTGCACTCACTTGTTTTAACCTAGGTGGATAGTTACCCCTGTCACATGTGTTGATGCCAACTTCCAGTTCCACAGGCAGTACAGTTGGTTCTGCAGGTTCCATATTAAGTTGTGCAGAGAAGGTGGAAGTATCTGCTACCTCCACAGCGTCCACAGGCAGTACAGGTGTAGTAGTTGGTTTTGATACCAAAATTGAAGTCATTTTTGGAAACTTTTTTAAGCTTTGCCTTATTTTCTGTAGTTGACTTCCTTTTCTGTGCTCCACTAGGATGTACATGCTTCTTAAAATTTATAAATCAAATAAATCTATAGAAATAAGTGAACGGTCATGGCAGATGTTGGGTTATAATGCTTATGAGTTTATTTCAGCCTTCCATACTCCATTTCTTTTATCCTTCATGAAGTGTCGACATTTTTAATAACATTTTGTACATTCTACTTCAAAGATCTCTTTAATTCTAACATATTTTGCCATAATTTATTACCTTTTAAATCTTTTCATGTCTTTACAATTGTTTGAACCTTATGAACATTTTTTAAGCTTTGGTTTAATACTGTATGTACTCTATATAGCTTATCTTTTAGCAGAAACCTTAAGTTTGTTTTTCTACTAATTGCACCTTTGCATAATTTTTTTGTGTACAAGTAACCTAAATAGAAACAAAAAGGTTAAATGAAACTCAAAGTAATATAAAAAGTTGGTTTATTATGTACAAAATCAGATTTTACAATTAAACATCAATTTAATCAAACATAAATCCTTCGAAGAAGAAATCCTTTTCTGTGTTTTCTTCTGGAACGTTGGATGCACTGGCATAGCTGGTTGATGGCTGAGGCTCAGCTGCTGCTTCTATGCTTGTGGCTGGGGTTGGCGATGGTGAGGGAAGTGGGGATGTGGAAGGACTAAAAGAACCCACTAAGTTGGGTTTGCACGATTTTTTCTGTTTTTCTCCATATATTTCACGATAACACCTTAAGATTTCACACATTTGCTGATGTACCTTTCCAAAACATTCTACATTTGGATCCATACTTTCTAATTCTGATAAAATTTTGTTAACGTCTGTGAAAACACCAGCCAATCTTTTTACACTGAACTTTTTAGACTCATGTTCTACTTTTTCTTCTTCCTCTTCTGCAACTCTTTGTGCTTACAATTCTGCTTCCAAATCAATCAAATCTTTATTTGAAAGCTCTCAGTGTAAGCTATCAAATTTTCACATCTTCAGCATCGACTTTTAAATCGAGGGATTTTGTGAGAGTCACAATTTTTTTATTTATTTCGTCCAAATTTTCGTTTTGGTCAAATCCTTCAAAGTTATTTACAAAAACAGAGAAAGGTTTTAAGCACTTTTTCCAAATCCCTTGCATGCATTTCACACTAACATCTGCCCATGCTGCTGTGATGTTTTTGATACAATGGAAGATATTGTATTCTTTCCAAAACTCGTGCAATGTTTACGTATTATCCTACGTTGTGGCTATGGCTTTGTCAAGCATTGCACGTAAATAGTATGCCTTGAATGTTGCAATAGCTCCCTGATCCATAGGCTGCAGGATAGAGATGGTGTTTTTTGGTAGATAAACTACCTTTATATCTGGGTGAAGTTTGTTGAGATGCGGGAGATGTCCATGTGCATTGTTGAGGGTCAGGGGAATTTTGAAACGAATTCCCTTTTGCAAGCAATATTCCTTTACTTGGAGTACGAAACAATTCATGAACCAATCCTCGAAGATGGCTTGCATCATCCATGCCTTCCAATTGGATCGGTGGTAAACGGGCAGTGTGTGCTTGCTTATGTTTTTGAACGCATGTGGATTTTTCGAATGGTAGATTAGAAAAGGCTTCAGCTTGAATCCGGTGACATTTCCTCCCAATAGCAAGGTTACTCTATCCTTAAATGCTTTAAATCCAGTCATTAATTTGGCCTCCTTGTGTATGTAGGTCCATTCTGGCATTTTTTTCTAATGTAGTCCTGTTTCATCGACATTGAATATCTGCTCAGGCAAATAGTTCCCTTCTGCGATGGTATCATCAAATTCATCCAGAAAACGTTCAGAAGCTCCTTCATCAGCACTTGCAGCTTCACCACTTATGTGTTTGTTATGGAAATTAAATCTTCGCTGAAACTGCATAAACCAGCCATGGCTGGTAGTGAATGTTTTGGTGTACTCCTCACCTGCTCGTTCTTTCAATGTGTCGAAAAGGCTGCGTGTCTTAGCCTGAATGGTAAGAAGTCTAATCGGCATCCTTTTGTATCTGATCCTCGATCCAAATTATAAGCAGTTTTTTCTGTTTCATGGATGAGGCCTTTTTGCTGTCATGTTATAACTGCTTTCACTCCTGGTGATCCTTTCATTGCCTCTCTAATCCTTTCCTTATCCTTCAAAATGGTGGAGATGATGGAATTAGCCAGGCTTTCATTGCGTGTTATAGTGTTCACTTCTTCCTGGCATCATACACTTTGATGATCTTCGTCTTCAAATCGAGATCGATGAATTTCCAATGCTTTTTGCTACTTCCTTCAGCTGAACTGGTATTCTTTTTCTTTGAAGACATCTTGGTTTGGGGTAAAATGTGTGTAAACATTAAATAAACAAGTGAAAATAAGAGCGGGTTATGTGCGAAGCTAACTGTAGTAGCGAACATCAAACACTGAGAGATGCATAGATGGTCAGTGGTTGCCGCCTTCTCACCCAGATGAAGTTCTCATACAACTATGCCAGCGTTACTCTCACTCGGGCGTGCACTGTTATCAGGTACAAAATATGCTCATAAACATGCGCAGTGGTCGGTAAATAATTTTTTATGCTTTCGTAAAATTGTAGTCGTACTTTCGAATGGTCATTAACTGAAGAGTGGCTGTAATAATAATTTTCGTATCATGAAAGGACAGGAGTCAGGAGGCCCTCTGTTGCCAGATGCCCAGGTGCAGCTGCACCCTGCGAGTTATGCCTCTGGGTTGGTTGATTGTAACCTTGTGGTCTTTGCAGAGTCATATAGCTCCGTCTACTTTGGACACTATGACAACAGATGTGCCCAATCACTATGGTCAGCTTTGATGAGAACTTTTGTTTTTCTCTAGTCATTTGAGCTCCTCTTCAACCTGGTGCTTCAATACATAAGACACAAGTCTTGGTTTGCAATATACTGGTTTGGCATCACTTCTGATTCACATGTATGCCTCTTTGCAAGCGATTCCTCCATAGCTTTCTTCAAACAAGCTGCTACATGTGTTCAGTAGTTCATTAAATTTTCTGGACTCCACATGGAAATAGACTCTGCTCCAGTCTAGTTCTAATGCGGACAGCCAATCCTGTCCCATCAACATTAGTTTGTCAGTGTAACTTGCAACTACAATTGGTAATTTGACTGATTTCCCACTGTGTTTGACTGTACATCCAGTCTATCCACGTTTCCAAAACTTCACTAGAATACGTTATAAATTGCATTGCATTTTCTGTCAGGGGAATATCACTGGAGTTGCTGCAAGCTCATGTATCCTTGCTCATGATAGAACAACTGACTGCAGCAGGGATCCACACATGCATCTACTGATCATTCATCAAAACTATAATCTCACGGTTTTTTATTGATGTGCTAGTGGCATGCACGCAGTACATTCCAAACTCATGATAACTTGCACTTGAACCTTAATCTGTATCCTCAAAGCCATGGATTTTATCTCTGTGCTTAGATCTACCATTGCTACCTGACTTGAACTTTGGTTTTGCTCAACATGTCCTTGTGTTTGGAAGTTGTAACACTGAGCCACCTTAAATGGGCATTGCTGTGGGGCATGTTTACTCTTGCAATGATACATGTTTGTCCACTGGTTTCACCATTTCTTTCATTTGGCTTGTTAGGTTTTCCCAAAAGAAAACCTTTCTGACTGCACTGATGATGTGCTTTTCCCTTGACTTGGAGTAGGGCGAAGATATCTGGCATTTTTGGTTACCATTTTCATAGACTGCAATTTTACTTGCAGATTCAAAAGTCAAATTTGGTGTATTGAGAAGTTTGGACTGTATCCTTATATCGGTCAATCCACACATCTGACTCTCAATGCTCAATCGATAAATGAACTAAAATTGCAGTGCAATGACAAATTCTTTAGCGCTACAATGAACTCACCAACAGTTTCTCCACCCTTCTGGTGTCTAGTGCTAAACTTATAGTTCTCCATCTCCAAAGGCTTTGGATTGAAATGATCTTTTGATCTTGTCATGATGGTATCAAATGGCACATCTTTAGCCTTGCTTGGAACTAGTAGATTGGTGAGAATCTTATAGACCTCCAGGCCAATTTCTGTCAACAAAATTGCCTTTTTCCACTCTTTGATTGCATCATCCTGAGCTCTGATATCTGCAATATCTCCATACACTTTCACAATGTTGTTTGTTGTGAAAAAAAAAAGTCTCTCCTTTCAACATAGGTCTTTAAGGGCTTGTGGAATTTATTTAAACTTCTCAATCGGCCAATGTACCCAGTGGGTGCCATTATCATGTCTTGTCTGTGTTGTGTCAACTCACACACTTTCTAGTGGTGTGTAAATCTTGGCTTGTCCTGCTAACAAAGCAACAGTAACAAGGGCTTCATTGTGGACAACTTGAACTCATATCAAAAATTGATTCATAGCTTAAAATGTCTCACAACAGCTTATATAAAACCTTACATCCTATCCTCATCACCAATTTGTAACATATTTTAGGGGGGAAAAAACAGAGATGACTCAAGTTCTGCAGTTCAATCATGTCTTTATTTTGCAACAGCTTTGCTGCTCATGCTCACAGTAGTTATGCATATTCATGCAAATCCATAACCTGATTAGACTCACTGTTTACTAAATAAAAATCTTTATGGAAATTATGCATAGCTTTGAAGAACTCAAATTATGATGTTACAATAACTTCCATTCTACATTATATTGCTTAAAATTAATTTAAGATTTAATTAACACTAACTTTTGACATTGAAAAAAGAACTATACTTAGTAATACATACATGTGGCCATAAGGATGGAGTACCTCATGAGGCTTGAACTAAAACTAATCTTTTTCTCCAGCATTGATTTAATGACTTTCTGAATATTTGAATGAGAAATAACCACCCATATTTACATAATTGTCTAAGATGAAAATTGAGGGTAGATGATGTATGTGGAGACTAATTCTATGTTGTAATTTTTATTTAATCTATTATCAATTTTATTTTAGATCTCCAAACATTTGCTGCTGATAAATGTAATTTGTTAAAATTGTATATATCTGGAAAAGTGATGATTTTGTTGATAAATGAAGCTTCTATAGGGGTTTGTTTGTTTTTTTTTTCAGTAAAAGTTAAAAAGAATTAGTAAACTGAATGATTTTAGTATAGGGAAGACTAGTTTAATTTCTAGTGTAAAGGTAGGATATATATGAAGATACTTTATATAGAAATTTGTATAACTGAACTTTCCTCTGTTATTTGTTTTAATACTTATTTGTGAATTCGTTTTACTTCAGCAAATAATAGTGCATTAAGTTATGCTATTTTTTAACTAGTGGTGTTAATTGGAGCATTTGTTTTTCAGTTTTGTTATATTTGTTTATATTTCATTTTCTTAGCAGGAAGTATAGGTTTTTGTTGTTGTTGATATGTCATTGATATTTGAGGTCAACTTTGTAATGGCGAGTCATTGGAAAAACCACAGGAATTTTTTTTTTTTTTTTTAGCATTTGTTGCACTGATCCAGAAGCAACTATTTTGCTAGATCTTGATTTAAACTTTCTGTAATTTGGTGGTTACACAAACTTATTTTCTCGTAGGTTTTGGTCAAATGTTTTCAATGAATAGTTGTAAATTTTGTAAAGACTTCATGATGAACTATAATTACATCATATAGTGATATATATTATACATATTAAAAAGTGACAAAAAGATTAATAATATTTAATACAATTCTGTAACTAAATGTAATTTACCCACTTCAGATTTTAGACCTTTTAGATTTGATTAGATAAATAGATACTTTCTTTCAAAATTGCTAAGAATTTTGCACACCTTGTCAGTGCTGCTGCTGTTTGTGCATTCGTGGATTTTATCTCCAGTTTGAAATCCTCATCCATGACAATTGATCCCAGGTATTTGAATCTTGGTATTGTTGGTCATCAGTTTGGTCTTCTTGGCACTGAACTCCATGCTGTAGGCTGTAGATGTTTTGTCAAGGCATTCCACCAAGTTGGCTAGTTCTTATTCTCCTGCTAAGCCATTGATGTCATCAGCAAAGCAAAGGTTGGTGATTGACCTGTCTCCAATACTACAGTTACCACTACAAGGTGTCATTAAGAAATGGTTAAACAAATGTTAGCCAGTGAATCAATTTTTACAGTAAGGAATATAGGGTTTGACCAGGGGGAAAGAAACTATGGAATATGTTAACTAAAAATATTCATTGAAAAATTATGAGTGGATTCTGAAGCAGTGATTGAGTTTTGTGAAAAACTAGAGATAATAATCAATAAGAAACCCTTACCAGACACTTAAATTAATAATAAACTAGCCACACTAGGTTTCAAATGCAATAAAGAATTTATCACTGTGCTTGCAGTAGCAGTGCTTCAGATTCTTATAAATTGCCACTAATGGTAGACAAATGATGTAATGGCTCAAAATAATGCCTGGATGGACTCAGTGTTTTCCCTTTCAAAGGTCTGCCTCAAAAAGCTATTTTTATTTAGGATAATACATCCTTCCACCCATCTGAGGCTGAGTTACAGTGTGTTCCTGTCACTAAATGTAATTGTACGATGCAGTATCTGCAGACCACCTACAGCAAAGCCATATTTGTTAAAAGGTGGAGAGAAAGTTGTTACTGGCTCGACAACACTGATGATTAAATGTTCATTAAAAAATAGTGTTTGTCATTTCTAATGAAATTTTTTATATTGAATCATTTAGAAAATTAAAAATAATACAATTATTTTAAAAAAAATTCTTTTCAAAATTAAAAGAGTGTGCAGCAATGTGCAAAGGTCTGGCATAAAAATAATTTTTCCTGTAAATTAGCTAGCATTTTGTCGAAAGCAGTTGTTATTAAATCTTGTTCATTAAAGTATTTCTATATTACTGTTGTGCATCTATTCCAATAATATCAAGCATATTGTTTCATTGTAAGAAAAGTTATAATTTTTAGAAAATCATTTGCATCAAATCAACATGTGCAAAAGTGTTGCGTAAATTCTAGACAGCTATCTAATCAATTCAGATTCAATTCCAATTATGCAGAAAGTGATCAGATCTATCATTAATGAGTAGAATATCTAAAATTCTTGATAACTTGTTCACAACAATGAAACATGCTGGCTACCAAACGCTGACAATTGTCACTACTGAACTCCGACCAGGCTTCCTCGATTTTCCATTTTAATTCGGTTTTTTGGCACTAATGATTAGTTTAATCGAGTGCCAAATGTTTTCGATGGGATTGAGATCTGGGCTTTGAGCCAGCCAGTCAAGGAGGAGGATTCGCAACTCTGACAGCAAGGCCCTGACACTCCTAGCTGTGTGGATGGAGGCATTGTCCTGATGATAGATGGCTAGATGGCTGTCAGGGGCATGTGGTCACACACACACGGTTCGATAATGTCCGAGATGATCTTGGTATAGTCATGAGCATTCATTCAACCCTCCATGTGATGCAACGGACTGACACTGGATGATTGAAAACAGCCCCAAACCCTGGCTGAATCTCCCCCTGCCTGCAGATTCGGTCGAGTGTAGCTAGGATGGTATTTCTCGGACACTGATCACCAAACGTACACCCGACATGCCAAGTGGACCTTCACAAATTTGCTTTCATCGGAAAACAACATTTGGGACCACTGGGCCATGGTCCAGTGGAGATAGTCATGAGCCCACTGCAGTCGCTTTTGACAATTGTCAGACTGATGATCGGCTTCTGTGCTGATCGCCTGAACAGTCCCACGTGGATCAAACACCGTCTGATGGTGCACAAGGCCACCTGGATCCCATGGTGCCTTGACAAGGCGGTCTGGATGTTGGTGGAAGTGTGGAATCGGTCCGAGTTCAACATGCAGGTGATCAGATGATCCTGTCGAGCCATCGTTTTCTGCAGTCTGCCAACTCTGCGTTTCAAAATTAGGCTCCCATCGGCTTTCCAACATTTCAGGGTGCAAGATATTGTCAACTGATTGCAACTGATACGATCTGCAATGACCCACTCAGTTTCACTATCTTTCATGCGAACAATTGTGGCCTGCTGTTCGGGGATCGAATATCGGGCTCTCGGCATCACTATATTGAACAAAAATTAATCGGAATAGTGGAAAATGACAGTTTTTCATATTTATATTCTACTATCCTAAACTCTTATAGCAGAAAAAAAATATTCTAATTTTTCGTAGTTTATGCAACACTTTTGCATACGTAGATTTCATGCAAATTATTTTATTAATATTTAAATTTTGACTCTGCAATTACAAAATGGATCTTAGTGTTATAAATCGTTTAAAGACACTGATACCTTTCAATTAAAGCAGAAAACATACAATAGTTACTAATTTCTACAAAATAAGAACTCATTTTCTAAGTCTAGTCATTTTTATACAAGACTTTTGCACACTGCTGTAATTCAAACTTTTGCTAATTTAAACTACATATGGTGCAGTTTAGTTCAGATTAGCAAGATTGTACTGTAAACAGAATTTTAACGTAGAGGGTGACAAGTTTCACAATAAGCTAACATATATAAGAACACTATTCAAGGAAGTTTGAACACTGTTGGTCTGTTATGACCAAAATAAGATGGTAAATTTCTTAGGCAGGTATGCTTTATTTTGATTACTAGACTGCTCACTGACAAAATAGTGACATGAGACTTGGTAAATGTTTTATGACCAATCATTTTTTCTGCCCTGATCATGACCTTGCCAGACCTCCGGCTACATGTTTCTTTAACTGTTCCAACCAATGATTTAGTATTTTTCTGTTACAATATTTTATGGTTTTTTGTTTGTTTTTTGCTGATAAAGCTAAAGATGACAGAAAATCAAATGAGATTACAATAACTAAACACTATGCTTTTTGACAATTTTTTCTTGTAACAGTCTGTCTCTACTTCTAAATATATTTTTTTAAATTATGATTTGTAAACCTAGGAAAAATGTTTGAATAATTGAAATGCTGTCATTATGAATTTAGAATCTATTTTCCATACAAGACTAAATTAACAAAAAACATCAAAGATGAAAACATCATGTTTCACATATAACATAGAAACATTCAAAATTTAGAAATATGTGTGAAGTTTGACATTTCTTTAGCTTTAAGGATAATAATTTTTCAAGGCAAACAATTTTATTTGCAGAATTAAATTTACATATGTTCATCAACACGTACATGCATGCATGCTTGCTTGCTCACTCATTCTCAGATGTAAATATACAAAAATATTTTTTTAATTATACACTACCTCTGAAATGTTACAAAGAAAAGATATTTGTAGGAAGAAAAATATTTAAAATCATTTATTAACTTGAGTTGTTAATATAACATGAATTTGGAAATTACAGAAAAAAGTAAATATAAACTTTATTTTATTTAAATATTTATATTGCAGACTAATAAAAAAAAAACAGTAGGAAGCAAAACAAACCTGGAAGGATAAGAAAAAACAACACAAAAGTTATATGATGGAAACAGAGGTTTAATTAGAGCATATATCTCAATGTTATAGCAGTAAATAACTTTTCAAAATGGTTATATTAACTGGTAAAGGAAAATGTTTTTACATAAAATAAAATTTTTTATTAATACTAGTGCATTTACAATTTTTAAAATTGTTTATTATTACAAGTTATTTTTTAATAGCTATACATATACTTTCAAAAATATTGCTTGAGAGAAGTTGGTACATCCATTTTCTCTAATCAAAAAAAAACAACAGTCAGTTCTTGGATGTGTTGCATTTGGACTAATGTTGTTAAAGAAGAACAGTTTCCATGACCTTGGTATACAACCTGAATGCCTGTACTTTCTTAGCAGCAGCAGCTACTTTGTTTTGTTTGTTTTTTTTTTGAATACCAGATGCTTATTTACAGCTTAGTCAATTGTATCCTGGCATATGGTCATGAACTGAACTTGCAACTTTCTGCTTTGTAGAAAAGCATTCTACTTTTTCACACCATGTAGTTTGTTCATTTATTTTGAGAAAGTTGGATGTAAATTCCCACCCTTTTTTTGCATATAGATTAAAAGTTCTATAGCTAATATATGCACATCACTGCATCTAATTTAAAAATGCAGAGTGAATGATATTTTGACAAATCTGTGATGAAAGTTTGTATTATGATTGCAGAAATTTAAAGCTTGTAAAATTATTTTATAATAATCATTTTGAAATGTATTGAATAAAGTGAAATAATTTTAAATGATTATGTTTAAAGTAGGAAAATTAGTGCTTTATCTCCCTTTGGCAGTAACTAAGAGTTAAAAAGAAAACAAGTTTGTACACAATTTTTCTCCAATATGGAGTTTTTCCTATTTGTGGTCCTGTGTCCCTTACATATTCATATTAATGACCTCAGTACTCAGAGGAATGCTGTTATTGTAACATACACTGCTGTACTTCCATTAATGCATATACATAGTGAGAAGTCTGAAAAATACAGATGGATATATGTGTACCTTACTTGTACATATGTCACTTAAACATGATTGACTTATAAATATGAAAAATTGATTTTTTTTTTTTTTTTTTTGCCTGCGATTCTGATAAATTTGCAATTTGTAAATTTTGGAATTTCTTTTCATTATGGATGTTAGTATGTATCTACACTTCCATTAATGTTGTTGATTATTACATTTACACAATTTGCAATGCATTACATTTTTATAATTCATCATTCATGTCTTAGATATCATAAATATTTTTTAAGATTAAATAAACTAAGCTTGGATAAAATTAAACGAAAATGAAAAATTTTTTTAAAATTTCACACAATTGAATTTAAATAAATAAATGAATCTCTCTTAGTGGTTTCAACAGAACTATATTAAAAATTTTAGAAACTAAAGTTACTTTCTTTAAAAGAAAAGAAATTGCAAATGTCGCTATGTTTATGGTGACAAGAAACTAACTTGAGACAAAAATTTACTTGAAGACTGATAACTTCTTGCATTTAATGTGTTTTTTACAAGTCCTTAAAAAAATATTTTTCAAAAATAATTATTATTGTTATTGCACAAGAAATTTCTGAATGCATGAACTTAGCATTGCAATGTTTTAGCAGTAATGGCCAATAGAATTATTAGCTATAGGACTCTGTGTGAAAATGCAAAAACCATAGAAAACATTTGAGAAGAGCAAGCATTGCTGTGCAGCATTTCCTTCCTTTCTAGTATATCAGATCTTTGCATATTTCTGGTTGAGAATGTGGTGGAACGTTGTATCTTTTTGAAAATAAAAGTAGTATGTAGTATCTATATAGCATGAAATGTGAAACACATGATTTCCTTAAGAATGATGAATATGCAATTAGAAAAAAAATTTTTTTTCCTAATATTTATGTGTTTGATTGTGAGTTTACAAGTTAGACTCATACCACTGATAAATGATCATTATTAGACCCATGCATATTTTTAATTAAAACAAATATATTTCATTTTAAAAATGTATATTATCATTCTATTTAAGAAAATTTCATTTTGAATGTGTGCAGTATAGTTAGTATACTTTTGCCAGTTAATGTGCAAATGAAAGTTTGTTTAAAATTGCTTAGTAGTAATTATTGAAATGTTTTATATTTTAAAATATTACCTGCTTATATTTCATCTATTTATTAGGTAGAAACTGATAAATCAGTATTAAAAAGAGATATTGCAATTTTTCTTCTTTTTTTTTCAACTGTATTGGGCGAAAGATTTTTAATGGCAAGATTGATACATACATATTTATGAAATTACTTCAAGTTCTCAGGCAGAAGGATTTTTCAATCTTCTTACATAACTTTTTTTTATAAAACATCTGCATATGGCTTCTCATCATGTTCCAATTTGCCATAAAGCCATTTTTTCCCAAGATAACTTTTTTAGATGTTGTGATTTTTTTTAAAAAAACCACAACACGTTTGTTGAGCAATTCGGTCCCTTCATTATCCTTATAATCTTTAAATATAATTGAAAATGTTTCATAGCGTTTCTCACTGCCTTGAGAATGACTGGATTTGAAGTTTCCTTTTGCCCATCTTGGTAGCCTGGTTGTTAGTTTTCTGAGCAGCACTCTTCTATTATCATTCTTTCTACTGGTAATAATACGTTTGACCTTCAGTGTCAAGGCTGGAAAAACATACAAAGATTAGTGACAGTCTTGAAAAAAAAATGATAGTGGTGGCAGCTAGCTACTAAACTAAATAAAAATTCCATCTGTTATTATGATGAGTGTATCATTCTCTATTACCAGTATTTTGCTCTGTATATTTATAATTCTGCTTTTCTAGCTTTTTGAGTTTGGTAAAAACATTAAATAGGAGTTAATAGTAATAAATTATACTTACTGTGTACTGATTTACAGGCTGCAATCATCCACAATGTATCATTGGCAATGATGGAATCTTTTAGAATTTTGGATCTTCTTCCTTTTTGGGGGGGACAGCTGCTGATACGAGAGTTGTATGGAAGAAGATTGCGGCAACACTCACTGTTATTGTCACTCTTGTCCAGAACATAAGATCCACACACATACAGGTTTTTATTAGGTGTGTGGTTTTTTTGTTTGTTAAAATACATGTAGAGAGTGTTGTTTATGCATTTCATTTCACCTGAGTAGTAAGTCTGATTTCCACAACAAGAAAGGCCTTTCTCAGGTTTCAGAATATTACCGTTACACATTGCTGGTTGGCAGTCATCAGTTTTGATGGATTTGATATTGAGAGCAGTGTTTACTCCTTTGCAACACCTGAATGTAAGAGAAAAAGAAATCTGTGACATTAGGTAGGATTCTGAACAGAAAGTTTAATAATCTGTAACTGTATGATAGGTGATATATTTGGGCTATGCCTACTGATTTATCACTTGAAACCAGTGTTTTCCCCACCATAATGACCACTGTTAACGCACAAAAATTGGACCTTGCTTTTTTGCATTACTTTCATCAAATTCCAACATTGCAGAACATGCCTACTGCACTCACATCTCTCATTGGGTTTATTTATGGTTAATAATATGGCTGCATTTGATAAAAATATCAGTAAGTGATATATTACATAAAAGTTGAGCTTCAGTGAGAATTAGTGTACAAATACAGCCAACCTGCAACCTTGAAGAGTTATATTAATATTAATTCTGTGAACATTCAAATTTTAGTTCTTTTTAAATTAAATATAAAATCATATGTAAAAGCTCCTCCAGACTGATAGATGACCAATTAAAGTTTTCCAAATGTTTGTAGAGTAGATGTCCATTTGGTGGGATAGCATAACTGCGTTCATGATTTTCACTTTTAGTATATCAAGTTTCTGATTTTTAATTATGCATTAAACAGGTCCTTTCACAATTTTATACATATTTGTTTTATTTGTAGTTTCTATATTATATTTTCAATTCCTAGCCATTTTGCGTGTTTTCAAATGTTTAATCTCTCTAGATAGTGGAAGATAAGTCATTTATCTCAAAAGCAAGTACTTCACAAAGATCACATGACACTGCCTTTATGTATTATAAACTTACAGCAGAATTTTCTATAAACAAATGATTGGTTTAAGTATTATTTTATATATACTTTTAAATCTAACTTAACTGCCAATTATAGTTTATACTTATTTTAATCCACACCTCTCTCCTTACTAAGATAGACTATATAGTGTGCCAACATCTGAAATGTTTTCTTACATGAAAGGCTTTTACCATTGTTCTTGGTTTAGTTATTACAAAGCTAGATGTCATCATGTCTATAAAGTAAATGTGAAAATTAATTTGATTAATTAGAAAATAGTTGCATTATTGTTTGTGAACTGCATTTCTAATGTTACCAAATAAAAAAGAAAATTGTTTTATCATCTATTTGTGAATGAAAAATGAGAGAAGATGTGTTTAAATGCCAGTTTTTTAAATCTTAATTTGCTTTCTGAAAAATGCTACCATGAGTAGTAACATGATTTAGATTTTTTGTTTGGTGAGAGACCAGAAATTTTACATGTTGTTTAAATGTTAGGCAAAATAGTTGATTCTAAATGGAATAAAATTTTGTGTTAGTACATACATGGCATCTTTGCTAGGAATACGTGTCAGATTTCCTCTACAGCAAGTGTGGGTGGCTGGATAATATTTCTTTGGCCTTCCTGTCTGTGGTTGGCAATTTTCAATAAGTCTGTTTGGCTTTATGGAATTGATTAATGTAACACCATCCTTTCTACAAACCTAAACAAACAGTAGACTTTTGGTTAAGTGAAAAGAAAAATGACTTTAAAAAATAAGACAGCTAATTTTTGTTTTATTTTAACCTTTTAAGTTATAAAATATTTTACTGGCATACCAAGTTGCACAAAAATGATGTGAAGGGAATTTGAAATAGACAATTGATCAGTATACAATTTTCGGTTGCTTCTTGGTATAATATATATAATCTGATTTGTGAAAATTACCAGATTTTTGTGTTAGACTGTTGTATGATTGTATGAAAACTTTGAAATATATAATTTTGGTACTGTTAACTTATTTATTTTTAATGATGTATATATGATTTATCTACTATTATTAAGGCCATTTTCTCTTAATACATATTAACAAAGCATTTTTATCTAACAAATAATGAAAACATTTGCTTGCATTTATTGGTTAGCATCAGTCATCACTGCAAGAATTTGTTGTTGCTGGATGTAATTTACACATTTAGAATGAATTTTATTATAACAGTGACATCCTATAAGCTTTATAATAAAATTTTTTTACAGTTTGTTTCTTTTGGGGGGGGTGACACTTGGTATAATATTGTTTATTTAACTTTATCCAATATTAGCTAAAGTTTGCCACCAAAACTCCTCTTTTTTTTCTTCATGATCTATGAAATTTTTCTATACTGTAAGTACTTATAGGTAATATTGTTTTTCTTGGAGAAACATTATTTTAAAAAGTTTATGAAAATCACTTTATAAATATGCATGCTGATAATGGATCCATGTGCACAACCAAGAAATTTTTCTAGAGAGTGCTGAGGTAGCATATGGGGCCATACAGTTTTACCAGAGAAAAAAGAAAATACATTTCTAAATGTATTATTGTAACATCAAGTTTGATTGCGAATGAGGAACTTGCAGAATTTTACAAAGATAAAAGAACAGTACAGACTTTAATCTGTGTTTTGCTAAGTGCAAAGCTACTGATTTCAGCCATCCATGGCATGTACTTTGCTGCACTAAGCTTGTGTTGCCAGGTAAGTCAGTTTAACATGTATGCTTGTCTTGATTAGACTTGCTCATGCTTTTGTGTTAGTCTTTAAACTATCCCTTTATGTTTTAAGTCTACAAATAAGATTTTCATGTGCTGGTGAATTCTGTGGCAGCTATACCCTAATATGCAATACTAGCTGGAGTACCCAGGGACTGCACAGGAAAAAATGGCTTTTATAAATATGGGGCTAGTTTATAAGATGATGACAACCTGTAGCAAGCTACTAAATAAAGTTCTATTCTTAGTTTTCAAAGTTATATTGTCCATGATATCAAAACCTGCCATTGCTGGTTTTAAAATGACCTTTAAGGCCGACTGTTGAAAAATCGAAATCTGTGGTCACTTCTGAATGGGTACCATGAAGCTGTGGTAACTATGAACCTTGAAAGGTGGCTTTTGAGGCTAGGCTCTGGTACTCTTGGATCCTGCCTTTGATCCTGAGATACCTTCATTATAATTTGAGACTGCTAGGTTGCCTACTTTGCATGAGTGCAGTGATCTAAATGTAATAATCTATAATGCTTTTGAAAAGTGGCCTTTAGTGGTCTCAAAACAGCCTTCAAGGCCAACATGCAGCAACTTAAAATCTTGTCCAGATTCTGAAGTACCTACACCAAAAATTTGCGGCCTTTAGGTGCTGCTGTTCAGTCGTAACAAACAATCACACAAACACTTGAAAATATGTATTAGATACAAATGAAAAAAAAAGCTGAACTTTACAATTTTCCACTTGCTTTAAATTCAAACAAAGGTTTCACATGTTTTTTTTCTTTTTATAATCTTAATACTACATGTTTTCTATGTACATAACGTTGTGTACTTTGTTTAATGCTGTTGAGCCTAAATAATAGTAGTTATAGTGGTGGACAAATGTTTAAGACTGGTAGAACAAACATAAATTCACCATGAAATGTATGTTGGTTTATTTGTTCTGCCATTGTTTTTATACAGTTGTCTACTGCTGTATATAAAAATAAGTGTCTTATTAGTAATTAACCTGAGATAGATAAATTGGCTTTGCACTTGAATGGACAATGCTTTATAAGCCACAGATTAACTAGATGTGCATGCACCAGGTATATCCAGATATATGCAGCCTTGCTTTATCTTTTGTTTGTTGTGCTGCTGTCAGACTTTTATCAGTATTGCGAACAATATTAACTGTGGTACTTTTTATTTGGATTGATGAAAACTGACTACATATGGAATGTGACACATCAAAGCAAATTTAATCAACCAAATTTAAAAGAAAACAACTAAAAAAAATGAAAGGAAATATTTGCTTATTTTTAAGATGTTTACTATTAAAAGTTCTCTAATTTGAAAACCAAGTTTTTTTTTCTTATAAGTAAGACATATAATATTTGCAATTGTTAATTTTTTTATTGTTATTAAAAATGATTACTTGTTTTACTTTTTTGAAATAAAGGAATGAAATAATCAAAATAAAATTTTGAAGGTTTTTGATTATATTTTTTTTTGCAAGCAAAAAAACCCTATAAAAATAAAATTGTTGTAAGATTTGTGCTGAAAAATGTATTAAAAAGAATTCTTAATTTGGAAAAAGTATAAATATTCTTAAAGATGGTGTGATTTATTTGTGAATAGTGAATGTGAATGAGAGTTTAATTTGCTGCTTTTCCTTACCTCTTTATAGTCATCATAGAGCTGGTATTCAGTATCAGATAGTGTGAAGCGTTTTCGACAGCATTTATTTTGATGCTTGTTCATTTTTTTCACTCGTCTCTGATTATCACAGCAAAGTTCATTCTCTAGAAGTTTATTGCCATTACAGCAGGTGTCAGAAAGCTCAATGGGCTTCCCTAAAAATGGTAAAAGTAGTTAATCTTAGTGAATAGAAACAGAATGGTCTGTCAGTTTTGTTGTTTTCCAAAATGCGTACTCACCTCCACAACATTTTTTCTCAGCCTTGTTGATGATTTTTCCATCACAACAGCCAATGTTGCTTCCATTTTTCTCAAAAACTTGATTGTTGCAGCATATTGAAGTCTTTGTGTTGTATAGTTCTTTTTCACAGCATTCTTTCCAAGAACCATTTATGGTCTTCACATTTCCATTACAACATTTTTCACTGTCCACTTTAAAGAATTCTAAAAAAAAAAAAGAAGATTGTGTGTAAATATAGGATTAATATAAACTTTTTATTCCTCAGCTGGTCCATCTACAGTTGTCTAAAAGTAGTTACTTTTGATGTATTGGCAGTCAGAAGAATTAGGAGGGTGGCAGCCCTACTAGCTAGATAGAACAGTAGTGGGTGATGTGCCCAGAAAAAAATGCACATCATTGATGGATTGGAACAGAGGAATGTTAAGAAACAGTGCTAGAGCAGGTTTGCAAAAGCAAATCATTCCCTAGTTGGAGAAAACCTGGGCCCCCTACTACTAAAGATTTGTGTATTTAACATTTTCAGAGAAACAGCAAACATTTATGTCATTAGTATATTGCTTTAAAAGAGAAAATTATGGAGATCTGTGTCATTTTTTGTTTCCATAATTATGCAGTTGAGATGAAACAAACCAAACAAAAACAACCATTAAAACCGTTGGTATGCAGTATTTTTCAAACTATGTCTATGGTGAAAAAATGACAAAAATCCCAGGTTAGGAGGGATATTTCATTTAAAAATGTCCAGTGCTGATGATAATGTTAAATATTGGATAATTTTTTTAATAGAGAAACATGCTAGATACAAAATAACATGAAAAAAGTATACCAAGGAAAAGGAATGTGACAATAGCATAATAACTTGAGAGAATTTTGTGTGAACTGAGATCATATCATATATATATTCTGTTCTTGTTACTTTTTATTAAAATATATTTGCACTGGAATAAAGCAGCAAATATGCACATCTTTTTTAATTTCAAGAAAAAAAAACTTTATTATTGCTTTTTAGTTAATATGATGAAATATTAAATGAAATAACTCAAAACATTTTAAATGTACCTTTAAAAGAACACTTTTTTAACTTTAGGAATTAAGATTTATATCTCACTTTTTGGACATTTTTAAGAAATGATTTTTTTTGAAAATCTCTTTTTTAAATATCTGAAATCGAATTCTTCTTACATTTTTTTAATAAAAGCAGGAAAAAGTAACTGTCTACAGATTATGCATGCCAGAATTTTACTTGAATTGTACAAGTAGATTACAACAAATATTTCTTAATTTCTTGTAGTCACTTTGAAAGCTACCAAAAAGTTTGGATGACAGTTTGAAAAATCTTTAATACTGAAAATCTTGCCTTAATAATTCGAACACTATAGGTTTTATATGTGTACTTTCACCTTGGTAATGTATGTGCATTGACTTTCCAAAAAGTCATTCTTTGTATTTAGTAGGAGCAGAATACCTACGCTGTGTAGAGCTTGAATCTCAGAATGGAATCCACCAGATTACTTATGGTGTTCAGGTTTTCCCTCAGAGTTTGCAGATATTTTTTTTCAATTGCTAATGTGACATTGGTCATCTGTCCCTTAACTGTCCATGATGCTTCCTATAAATGCTCAAAGGAGTTAGCGTTTGGCCTTTAGGACCGACAAACACTGTCATCCATTCTGTATTTTTCTAGTTGGAGTCATACATCTAAAACCAACTATTATATACTGCAGGAAGATTGAAGATGTTATCTTACAAATACAGGCATGATGGTATTTTGAAGATTGCATATCAAACATGTGTAATTTAGACATTCATCAATGAATGCAAAATCTGTTTTACTCAAAAGCTCTGTACTTACCATTCTTTCAAATGTACTGTGCTTCAGTTTTCTAATGCACCGAGTCAGTCAAAAACCTTGCCAACATTTCTCAAGATGCATTTGTCTCCAAAGGGTGTTAATTAGTAAAAGTTTTATTCATCTTTGAAGACTGCAGATTGACAATATGCTTATTGTACTAGACAAGACAACATATCTATTTGCATCTATAACCTTTGGCTTCCATCAAGCAAATTCTTCTAATATATCTAAGTCTACATGAGAGCTGTTGCAAAGTGCATTGACTTAAGGATGATGATGTTGCACCAACTAAGAGGGATTGTTGATAGTCACTGCAAATTTTGTGGACAATAGCTAATTCTGTGCATGCAGTGATCATGGCAAGAAGTTCAGGACATTTGTGTATGGTGGTTACAACTTCCATAAATGGAAAAATTATTTGGTGCACTTCACCTACAGATAGGAAAAGCTTAGCAGCAATATGTTGCATAGACACAGATCATGAAACATCCTGACAACTATGACTTTTGGCATCATACCTATTAGGGAAATAAGTCTTCTTACCTTGGTAGCCCATCATCTGGCACTGCCATTGTTTGATATGTAAATCTAATTGATGAACACTTGGAGGATTCTTCTTATTATGTCAAGATTCTATATCTTAATTTTGTTTTTACCATTTATTATATATAAAATAGATTGTTTACGTACTGTTATATCCACAGCAGTCACAGTTCACTCTAGGGATGATGAAGTCACCATCTTTGTGGTAACAACATTTATTATCATCTCTATTGTAGTGTTTTGTCCCACAGCATCCATGGGAGTCTCTTTCAGGATAGATTGTTAGGACACCTGCATGTATTTAAAAAAAAAACATTTTGTGTGATGCATAGGTATTTTAAGTAAAAGGATTTATATTTGCTGGATTGTTTATGCCAAATTGTTTTATTGGCCAGTAGGCATAGTTTAAAAATTATAGCTTCAAATATAGTTTTAAAATTTTAAAAAAAAAACACTATCAACAATTAATGTTTTTGTTTACAGTATTATTGAAAAATAAATTGTGTAATCTACATCAGTTTATTTTGTTTGCTAGCCAATAAGCTGCAGCAATTATTGATTGAGCTTACTCACCTTTGCAGCAAGAGTTCTTTTGAGTATCATATTTTTTGCCATTGCAAAATCTATGCAAATTCTTTTCTTTCTTCAAAATTATGTTTTGCTTCTGACCTATATGGCAGTAATGGGAGTCGGTGTTGTACACAAACACTCCACAACAACCTTGGTTGATGGTTTTGTCTATCCTGTGCAGTTGATACTTGACTAACTTTTGTCGAAAGTCTCTGCAACATTTGTCAGTCTGTGGATTGAACGCCTCTTTACCGCAACACCTTAGCATGTTATTACCTGGGAAGAAAACATTTTCATGTTATACTTCTTATTGACACTATTGAGCAAAGATTGAACCTTTTTCCCAGAAATATATAGGAATCTCAAAGTTAATATGACAGTAAAATTATGTATTGTATTTAGAAATTATGTGAACAAAAAGTAATTTTCAAAAGTAGTTGGGATGGTTTATTCCAGGTGGACTATAACATATGCAATTCTGTATCATTTTCTTAAAACAACAACAACAAACTATGAAATCATAATTAATTTTCATTTCAAATTAATAACATTTAAAAATTATTCAGTTATTTAAATTGATTAAATGTAGTCCTTAAACGTTTAGCTAAATGGTTAAAATCTTACCTTAAAATAAAAGTGGAAAACAAAAATCTAAAATGAAGCATTGATTGAGTGTATAAAACTAAAAGCTAGCTTCTTAATGCTTCTGATTGATGTTAAATAAATTAGATGGTATCTTTTACTTGTTTCTCTGCTGCAGTTAACTTTTATGATATCATTACATATGCTCATATATTGAGCTTTTATTTTAAACTATTTATATGAAAATGAATCAGTGAGTTTATTTAAATTATATCTCAAACTCTGGTGTTTGTATGAAAGACACAACTAGCATTAAGCATATATTTGTTATTTACTGTGTATCTGTAATGGTCATTTTCTGGAGTTGTATTTTCAAAATGGTAATTTGCATACTATTACATATATTAAAAATGCTTTCCATCAAGTCACAAACTGCTTCATCTATGTACAATTAATTTGATAGTGAGATACATTACAATGCATCTGGTGTAAACGAGCAAATCTTATGTTATAAAAGCTATTTAGTTATAAATTTTAAAATGCTGATAATTATATATTGTTATATAAGCCTTATGTTTTAACAGTATTGTTTTCAGTTTATAGGTGAACTAACTATTCAAACAGAAGATACTATACTTTAGCTTAAAATCTCCTACCTGTGAATTAAACAGAATGTTTTGTAAGTGCTATAGATGCAATTTGTTTATTTGATTGTAATTATTTGTATTATCCTATTACTATAATTAGAAGTGCCTGATTTTACCATATGCTATGACATTTTGATGTGACCAGCGCTTGTATGCATTTACTAACCTCATCAAATTAAAACTGTTATTACTGCAACTGCAATGTTGAGTTTTTGAGCAAATATATTACTAATTAAACTTTTCAAAGTTTCTGTTCTTCACCAATTGCAGAAAGTGATCTTTATTTTGTGTCCCTTCAGAACTTTGTAGGTAAACGGAAAGACAGAATCAAGAAACTGATTCTGTCTTTCCGTTTACCTAAAACCTGCAGAGATCTGGATTAATAAGCTTTCCCTATTTTAGCATGGGTGTCTTACTGCAGGTGGTCATTTAAATCATTTAGATCTTCGTTTTCTTCCATAACTTGCTCTTTTTTTTTTAAAGTAGTAAGCATAATAGATTCTCCATTTTGATCTTAAGTACAGTAATCTCAAATAATAGGTTTGAACTCTTTACTAACCATGCTTTCCTGAAATTTAGCACATTAACTTGTACAAACATTTAAGGAAAATAACTCAGCTGTTTCATATATATAATTTTAAAATACTTTTTAAATGTTAATTCTATGTAGTTTTTTTAAAAAAATTTGTTTCTGAAGTGTTTAATGCATCATTGTTCATACACTTGGAAAATTTACTTTTTTATTGTTTTTGACAAAAATGATCCTGTACTGTTTTGTTTTGTTCTAAATGGTTTTATACTTCTAATATGTGTAACTGCAAAAGAAAAGGGCATCAGTTTTTGTTGGAAAAGCAAGTACATAATGTATAAATAACAAAAAAATGATTTAAGAATGATTTTTTTTTTATTCTAAATGAAAATGAGTGACTTGTACACAGGAATTTCCACAAGAGTCTTTGATCAGCATAAACAAAGATTTGTCTTACCTTTTTTATTATTATAGAGGTTGTTTTGACAACACAGATTTTCAGAGAATCTATATACTTTTCCATTGCAGCACCTATCATCACTGTTTTTCTTTACTAACAGCTTCTCACCACAGCAAATATGATATATTTTGTTGAAGAATTCTGTGTTATTTTTACCTGAAAAAGAAGATATACAAACTCTCAAGTAGAAATTATTTAAGTGTATCTTTAAGAAAAACAACAAAAGTAATAGAAATGTGTAACAATTTTTATAAAATTGAAAAAGTTGCAAAAATCTGAAATTTAGAAAAGTTTTTTCATTATATATAGAGAAAACATTCTCAAGCCACTAGGTAGATCCAAAACAACAAAGTTTATAATTTTAAATATAGTTTGATGCCTTTTTCTTCTGCAGCATGTAGGTTATCTAGGTATAGTAATCCCTCCCCCTCCCACTCAATATGGTAATTTGGGATACAGAAATTCATCCTTACAGAAATTGAGAAAATTTTCATCATTTTAAAATACGCCACAGAAAAATATAATATTTTGTGCAGTTGCCAGAAAGTGTGGATATACAACATGTATCATGGCCTTCATCCACCATTATCTTGTTTTCTTCTGGCTGGAGTCTGTAGGCATCTGTTTGTGGTTGCATTATGCATTAAAATAAGTGGCCAGAATTTTGAATATGTGGGAGTTGTGAATTAAATATAAATATATTACTGATAGTTTTACTTCTTGATTAGTACCATGATCTAGACTATAAAGATGGTTATAAGAATGTTTATTGTTTTGCTTGTGTGATTGTGAATTAAATATAAATATATTACTGATAGTTTTACTTCTTGATTAGTACCATGATCCAGACTATGAAGATGGTTATAAGAATGTTTATTGTTTTGCTTGTGTGAGCATCTGTTCATATTGGCTAATACACAATTATGTACTTCCATGTATGTTTTTAATTCATAAATTAAAATAATTTATCATTACCTGCTCATGTGATTAATAACTAAAAATTGTTGCGAATTTCCAAAGGCCATAACAGTTATAAGTTAATTTAAAAGTAAGATATCCCAGTCAGTATCACTTCACTCACCAATCAACATCGTTTTTGGTGGGTTAAATTAATTTCTTTTGTGTAATATTTGATTATATCACAAAAGAATCAATTATCTAATAAAAGGTCTATTTTCATTCTTAAGAATGTTTTTATTATTACTTTTAGTAACAGATGTTTCTGTAGGAACAAATCTCCAAATATATAATAAACATCAAAGGAAAATTAGGTTCACATTACAAAAATTCACGTTACAGAAACCTTTTCAGGAACACATCCCTTCCATTTTATGGGGGATTACTGTATTCGATTTTCCCAACATATGAATAAATGTCTGTTCACAAGGCAGTGAGAAGTAACGATATAACTAAAGTTAAACTGTGGCCAAAAGGCTCAGAAGTAGTTAGGTCATAATAATGTTGCATCGTTATTTTTGTTTGATTTTCTACAGTCAACGGTTGGTTTATTAATCCTGAACCATCCTAGTCTCTGTCCAGGAGCTAAATATAAACAGTAAACAGCAACAATGGTATAACACTATAGAGCTGAGAGAAGATTAATTAACTTATTATTGAAAAAAATAATATTTATTTATATTAGTAGTTTTGATTTATGCTATTAAACTAAAAAAAATGTAAAGTGGAAGTTTTAGTTGCTGGTTATGAAGACAGATATTCTTAGTATAATCCAAAGACTGTCAATATTATTTTCAAACATTAAAGTTTTTTAAAAAAATGTAGCACTGTTTAACATCTTTATATTGGTTTTGTCTTTACTTACCTAGATAGCAGCAGTCGAGATTTTCTTTTCTTTGTCTTAAGACTCCACCACAACAAGTTTTTTCTTTGGGATCATAACATTTGTAATCTTGAAAATTGTCAAGTTTTGTGCATCGATGATGGCATGCATGTATCAAAACATTTTCTGGAGACAAAGAGGAGAAAAAACCAAATTAAAAACTTCCTTTTTACCTTTTTGACATTAACTATATGCTGGTCTGCTTGTTTTATACTAATCTCTAGAAAATAGAAATTCATTGTTTATGAGAACATTCAAAAGGTAAAATATATATATATATATCTCACACATACATGTGGCATTGTAAAAACCAATGTCACAATTCCCCTTTTTTCATACAAATTTCTTGTACAAAGTTTGATCTTTTTCATGTTTTATATATTTTTGTACATATATTAAGAATTTACAAATTTATTTTGTTCGCATACAAAGCAGAAAGGCAGTAAAGTGTATTTCTGAAATTGTTCCAAATAGGAGAGAGGGATATGATGCCTATAAGGTGTAAGCAATAAAATATTTTATTTTTACTTTAATTTTGCAGTAAACATTGTTTAATATCTTCTTATTTCTTTAAAACTTTTTGCTTAATTTTTAAAATTTTTTTAAAATTCAGAAATAAAACAAACAAACAAACAAACATGATTCTACATACATTAATGATTACTGATGTAGGTGATAAATAGCTTTTGGACAGTAAATAAAACAAGATATCACTGTGGAAATAGATTCATCGGTTTTCCATTGGCACAATTTCTATAAAAATAAAGAACCATAAGTTACATACATGTTCACAACATATCTGAGTGTCAAGATTATATAGTTAGTAGTAATGCACTTGATTATTTGCACCCTGCCTTTTACTGCATTCGGGTTGTATGTAATCGAGTTAATCAGCCAGGTGTTTAGATCCACTGTTTCTGAGCCAGCGTAATCAATGGTGTAGCATGTGGAACTATTTATTGGATAGTAATTTTTTGGAAAGATTTATGGTATAGCATCAATGCTTCTTTCTATCTATTTTTATTTTCAACCAAGAATATTTTTTTTAATGTTACCTTTTCTCTTTCTTTTTCACATTTTGGGTGGAAAAGGGAGTCATAAAGAGGAAAAAAATAAACAGAGAAAAACCAGACATGGCTAACACAAAAAAATTCTGTTTGTCTATAGATTTAGAAGTGGGTGCAATGTCATAGGTCAGGAGGATATGATAAAATGATGTCCCAGTTAAGGAGATAAATGGACTAATGAATCACAGTAGCTTATGTAATCAGATTACTTCCTACATTGTTCAGGAAGGAAACCTGTCTGAGTGATTTGGGCTAAATATTTAGAAATTAAAAATAATGACTATCACTTTAGTACATTTGCTTGGGAGAAAGCTGCGGTTTGGTTAATGGTATAAATAATTTTTTTTTTTTGGTTTTAAACAATACACAGTATTTATTGGGTTATGCTTTATCTTAATGCCAAGCAAAAGTATTGTTTAACCCTTTGGAGATAGACACTTTTGGAAGTTTCTAGCTAGAAAGGCTGAGAAATTGACTGCTACCATTGATTTACCAGGATGTTGCTTTATTGAAAAGCCATTGCTGATTGGTACACTATTTATAGAGAAACATTCAGTAAGGTTTTTTTGTGGGGCCAACAGATTGGCTGTGTCGTCTCTCTCTCTCTCTCTTCTTTTTTTTTTTTTAGCTTAGTAGCTTTGGACCAATAGATCAGTTCTGTTGTCTCCAGAGGGTTAAAGAGAGTATCTTTGAGTTAGATAATATGCCATAACGGGTGTACTATTAAAAAGCACAAGCTTTTGACATTGTCATAGACCTCTTTATCTTATTATGTTTTTCATAACCTGTACAGAACTAGAAGAATTAAAATGAATACGACTAAGAAGATCATCAGTATGGACAAATGAAGCCGTAGAAGGTTGAAATTCTCTCTTTACAGGTGTAAGCAAAAAATTTGCGCAGATAATTATTAATGATTGTAACATACTTTGATTCAGTAGATTGTTTGACATTTTACCAGAAGCAGTTATCAAACAAATGTTTAAATTGCAATTAAAAGAAAGCCAAGAAAAAATTATCCTTAAATTGAATTCACAAGGAAGTTAAAATGCCTAATTATTTTAAAATAAAAAATGAAAAGTAGAAGCTAAAATAGAAATGGAAATTTTTGTGAGATATCATATGTACTGATAAGTTAGTTAATTTTTCTTACATCATATGATAGAGGAAGTTTTCTAACTTTCAAGTGACTCACATGGTGTGGTGGAGCTGGTTATGCATCCCCTTTCCCTCAAAGAAGAAAACATTCTGGGAAATTGTTGACTTAATTACAATGACATTAGCTTTGTCCATGTATTCTCTCATATATGGAGTTTTAATAATATCTGTAAACATTATTTGTAAACAATCTTACTATTAAAAATACAACAGGATTTTTATTCCTTTAACTATACAACGTGATATTTACATTTTTTTACTTTATTTATTTTAAAGTATATAGGAGTGACTCTGGACAAACTCTGCTAGTTTTATCAGTTTTTCTCTCTTATTTTTACTGACTTATGAGCATTTCCCGCTGCTGCAGTTTTTTTTTAAACTGAATAATGCTTCATTGAAGACTTGTTAGAACAGAACAACCACCACCAAGTAACTCTTTACACCACTATGGATAAGTTGGTAAACCGGCGTTGTTTAATTATCGATTTTCACGTCCCCCTTCCCCTTTTTAAGATGTAAATTGTAAATTTTGATCCCATCAAAGTATTCCCATAAATATACATTTCCAAGGTTTTTGTGGACTATAGGAATCCCAACCTTAGAGAAACACACTTACGGGGAGAGGAGGGGGTATGCTTCACAAAGGGTTAATCAATTTAAGAATCATATTGGTAGCAATTTCTCTTCTTTGGGACCTTTAAACTAAACTATGAAAAAACGTGATGCTGACTGGCATAAAACAACCATATTGTATTTTATTGATCTCCATCTTAAAAAGATATTTCAATTTTTTTCCTATGTTGTTGTTGTTTTTTAAAAAATAGTATAGTAAAGAAATTGAAGTAGAGAAGTGCAGTAAATCAGTAATATAGTTAATAAAAAGAAAGGTCAGACTTAAGTGATTTACACAGCTCCTTTTAGCAACTATTATCATTAATATCCTCTGTTACTGAAGAAATATTTAATATCAATTAATACTGACACTTAAGCTAACCTGTGATTATCCTTTAGTATTTCTATTTTTTGTTAAGAAAACAAAGATCAGCAGTTATCTGCTCAAAGGTTTTGTTAATTTGAAATAGCCATGAGTTAAATCAGGCAGAGACAAATTGTATAATCCATGACTATCTGTAAAACTAAGGTCTTGTACATAAACAATGGTGCTATGTTCTGTGGCCAAACTGGTGGTTATTTTCTAAGATAGAATTAATACTGACAGTTGTTGGGATTGTATGACACTTGTTCTTCTCAACAACTGGCTTTGGATGAGGCATGACCAGCACACACACACACACACACACCTGTTTGTTTTGTTTCATTCATGCACTAACTTGGTTATACCTTTTCCTTTAAACATAAGTAGGGAGAAGTAAACCTTAAAGTAGTAACACATGTTAGTGTTCAGTGTACATTTGACATTTATATATCTCCATATGAGAAAAAGGGAGCAATGAAATATTAAAATATAGGTAAAATTTAAAGAAAAGGATTTTTTCCAAGAACTGTCTTTGTTCTGAGGTTGTTAGCATTAAGCTGATGCCTGCTGAGTTCTGAAATCTGAAACCACCTGGCATATGGTCAACAGACATTCAGTTCAAATGATCAGACTCAACTGCAGATCAGAAAGGAACTTTGTCTTTTTACACCACAGATACCTGCTCTTGTATTAGAATTTTTCCTCTAGTAAAATGAAAGGAGCAGAAAATAGGATGTACTTGCTAATTATAAATTTTTTCTAAACTTTTGAAAGAATGTGAAAAGAATAACTTATTTTTTAAAAAAAAGATTTTCTGGCATTTTTAGACATACATACTATAATATATATATTTTTTACATTACTTGTTTTGTTGTCCATATATGTGTTTATATATAATTTTAGACTTTGAAAATGCTTTTTTTTTTTTTCACAAAAATCCATTGACGATAAAAGCAGTAACTTCAAGAAATGAAGATGGGTAGAAAGTTAATTCTCTTCCTTTTGTATAATTACTTCCACTGCACTTGTGTTTATAAAGATAACACCTATCACTGAAAAGAAACCTATTTATATCTGGGTGGGTTAGTGAAGAGAGAGAGAAAAAGAAAGAGGTCAACTTTCTGCCTAGTGGTTATGTACTATAAAACACTGGGGCCAGAGGCAAATAAATTGACTTACTTGATATATGCACAAGCAACAATCCTGCAGCTAGAGACAACTCTCTCCTCTCCATTTTCAGATGCAACTAAGTGGAAGTTTGCCATTTATATGTATTTCCATACATATATAGAAGATCAATGACTAACTGGTATTTCCCATCACAGGTATGGAAAAGCAGGATATTAGCATAGAAACTGAAATAAATTTTCTTATTTTTTTTCAAATTTTGTGCCATGGTTTTATGAAACATACATTTTATTCTTATCACATTTTTGTTATTTTTTAAAAAAATTATTTCTGTAAAACAAACACCCACCCAAAATAAAATAAATAATTTTAACAGAAGTTACAAATATAATTTGTTTGACTCATTTATATTCATTTTTGTGTTCCAGTGCTGGAAATTGAATATTGAAACATTCAAAAGATTTTAAAAATCATGTCGCTTTTAATTTTTTTTTAATAATACAAGAAAAACAACAACATTTGCCTATGTAATGTATAGAACATATTTACTGATCATATTCTTTATTCTGTAATTATTTTCCATGAAATCCTTAAAATTCAAATGTTTAAGTAAGTAAACTTTCTACGCGGACCATTATAGCTATTTACAATCCATGTTTGCTTGTCTTATTCGCAACTCTCTGAAATCTAAATATGGAGGCACCACCTTAACAATCTTAAATATTTTATCAAAATTCATTTGTTGTGCATTGTATTGCAAATTCTTTGTAATTAGTGATAAGGATGAGACAGAATCTCATGACTAGTAGTAATAGGACAACACTGACAAATTTTTTAACAATGCTGCTGCACAATTTAAATTTTTTTTTTTAATTTTGTTATTTTTTGTATGGTTTTTATATTGAATAAGTAAGTAGTCCTAACCACGGTGTTCTAGCCTGTAAAAACTAATGCTTCCCCGAGACACATTGTCCAAATTCTTCAAACCTGTTTTCTTAACAAATGTTAACTTTTTCTTTCCATCTCTCCATCTCTCAGCTTTATTTCTCAGGACCTTGAAATAAAGTAAGCAGGACCAGGCTGAATGTCATTGTTTAGATTATACACAGGCATTGGATATTAGAAACAGATACTTTTCATAAATAGCTCTGCAAATCTGCTTAATAAATTCTCCAGACAGGATTACTTGTCTTAAATAATAATTTTTATAATCAATAGGATTTAATGGGGTTTTTTGTGTTTTTAATGCTTAAAAAAATCTAGGTTTGCGTGTGCTCAAGTCTTTCAACAATGAATTCGAAAAGTACTTGTAAGTGACAGTTTTAATTGGTTATCTTTTCTTGATCAGTTGATGGGAAGAACCTTGTAAGCCTGCTTGTTTCTGCTACACTACCAATCAAAGGTTTGGCTTGAGGAAAGCACAAATAAGTACAATTATTAAAAAAGAATAGTATAGCCAATTAATTTTTTTGTCAAAATACATTGGATGCAGAAAGAATAAACGTATCTAATAAACTTTGACTTAAACCTTTGCTCTGAATAACAGCTTTTTATGCCCTTGGAAGTTTATCAAGTAACTTTGCCAAATATTTGGGTGTTGCTAAGTTCTATACTATCTAGATATATTTCCTTAATCATGTTATGCTACATGACAATATTTTCTTGATGTTTCTGTCAAGTTCATTTCATAAGAATTCAGTGGATGGTAAATCAGGTGAAGATGGTGTTGTAGTAGATATTCTATTTTGCTGTACTTGGAGGGGGTCATTATCTTGTAGAATGAACCCATCACTCCTATTTTTGCAGAAAACTGTGGTAACACTCTTTTGACAATGTTCCATTAATTGTACACAGATCACCAACTGCATCAGCTCGAAAACTCCCCAAACTTATTCTGTTACACACTCTCTCTCTCTCTCTCCACGTTTAGCTATAGGAGCAATACACTTCTAGACAAGCATTCTCAAACTTGTCTGTGCACACACTTCCATACATCTGGATGCAGACATCTGAGACTTTGACTCATCAGTTTATAACATTGATTCTAGTCTTCTGTAGTCTAATGTTCATTTAATCTTGCCCTCTTTTCACTATTAGCAGGCCTATATATACACAACCATTTAAAATAGTTGCTCTAGGATGCATTTTTCTAGGGACCCCAAATATTCTTTTGTGCTGTAATTTCTGGGCCTGTAAATCTATTGTTTGCTCAACGGTTAATATATCTGTCCTCTTCTCCCTGTACATTTCCTCTCTGTGTTGCTTTCACTCATCTGATGTCTTTATAGTGTATGGTGAACGCCTCTTTAAATTCCCCTTGTCTGCAATCTCCTATCAGGCTTTTCTTTCTCAAAGTATAAATATCAGATCTTCTTTCAAGATCAGTTTGCTTTCTTTTTTTTTCATCCTGACAATAAAAAAAAAATTTAGTAACTGTAACCTTCAAAAGTTGTGATTCCTCTGAGGTTTAGAAACACCATCTTATTAATTATCTGCAACATCTGATATCTTATAAGCTCATTTCTCATCAGTGAAATTTTCACGTGGATCAGAGTGTGTTCTGGAAACCTCCAAGTTGACTGTAATGTATCAGTTCTCTCAAACAAAGGGAGTTATTTTGTTTCCAAAATCTTGTCTGGTAGTGTAATGTTTTAAGGGTTGAGCATTGTAAATATGGGTCTTGCATTGCTCTTCTTGTCTTTATTTCATTATTTGTGAGAATATTCTGCTTGTTTGTACTGTTAATGTTTGAATATTTTTTAATATCTGTTAGAAATACTTTTAGTGTTTAACACTTTTCAGTTCTTTTTTTTTTCATGATACAGAATGAGTTATTTTAAAAATCCCAATACCTTAGAAGGTAAACTACATGCTAAAATGCTTTGTTGGAGTTATCATTAATAAGATTTATTATGCAGTTGAAGCATTATTCTTCTAATGTGCTTTGTAATGGTGATGACAAGTTAATGTTTTTACCTGGTGTTTGTAAATGATCAGAGGTATGAAACCCAGGTTCATAGCAAAATATCAGAGAAGATCATGCTCATGGCCACAGTTGAGTTGTCTTTAGCAGTGAACCCCAAATAGAGTGGGTCTGATTGTCGCTTGCTGTCCCTGTTTTTGTGGCTCACCAAGATTATCAGTTGGAGCACCTAGTTATCTTTTATCTCATGTGTCCTCAAAAGGTCAAGGAAAGCCTCTATCAATAGTTTTACTGTCTTCTAATTAAGAGAAAACTTGGAATTTCACTTTAGTGGGTGGATCTTACTCATTACTCTGCACATGTGCAAAATGGATTTCATGATGTCATTCCATATAACTTTCTATTTACATCAAATTTCAAAACAAAATTTGGAGAAACTCTGCATTTAAAAACAAAACACTCAAAGAATCCATGAACAAATGGCTATAAAATACACAAACATGTGGAGTCACTCATCAAGACACTAGCTACTTTATTTGTTTAGTATTCTCTCATAATATGGTGATCCTAAACTTTTTTGTATATATCGTATGTATTTAGACTGTGCACATATTTTGTAGGCGGAGATAAAACAGTAATCTGATTATAACTAAAATTTTCTAATGCTTAACCTCTTTTTTTTTTTTTTACCTTTATCAGTTGGAGGTGAGGGATATTAATTGCCTGACTTCTACAAATGCTCTGGAATGAAACTTAAATACATGTGTGGGAGTATTTAGAAGTAATTGTTTGTAGCCTAGAATCTGTTTGGTTTTTGTTTTTTTTTCTTTCATTTTAAAACAGATGGAAAATCCAAGCCTTTTAGAACTTATTTTCCTGTTTTGGTTTATCCCTATTGAGGTCAGCTGTAGGAGTTATCACTTTTCAGCTCTGTGTAATTGCTGTGACTGTTTAGCGTAATATAGTGTATTTTCATTGTTAGTAGCCAAGCTAAAGAAATGGAAATTAACAGTAGTTCGAATTGTGAACAAAATGTATCATCAAACTTCTCGTAACCTCATATTATTTATTACTTATAAAAACAGTGTTAATACTTAATCGAAGCAGGCACCACATTATTGTAGCTAGTATTGCTGATAGATTTACCAGACTTTTGAAGGTTTTTTTAAAAATGCCATCAAATATCTATTAAAATGCTCACTTAAAGATCATTTTAGGTAGGTAATTTCTCTTTCTGCATAAACCTATATCCCCACGACTACTAACATCCATTTTCAGCAGATTACACCAAACTTAGGTTGTTTGTTTTTTTCAAAATAATGAGTTTATATCTACCTGAAAATATGCATTGAAAGTACTATTTTCTTTAAGGTCATGGTTGGTTTGTAACACTTTGGCATGACTTATTTAGCAGTTTATTTTTATTTTTTTGGTTTTGTTGTTTAACTAAATTATATATATATATATATATATTTTTTTTCTTGAAAGGCTGTCTTTACAAAATTCAAAAGACTGACTTTCTGATTCTTCACAGAATTATGTAAAAGGAAAATTCCAGATCATCTCAAGTTTTCCTCATATTTTAACTCTTTCCCTGCCAAGGTTTTTGATATCATTGCCAGTAACAGATTCACTCCTCCATTGACAGATGATTAGGAATCCCCCCCAAAGGCATTTGCGAATGCTTAAACTAACGATATCTGACAATGTGATCAGCCATCTATTGAGTGTCATAAAAACTACATTAGATCGGTGATCTCAGACCTTGGCAGGGAGAGGGTTAAAAATGGTGTAGCCCGGGGCATGTGCAAGGATGGGAGGTCGTGGGTGGGGGGTGCTGGGCAAGCGCCCACCTGAAAGTTGATGGTGATAGTGTAATAATGAATTTGGACAAGACCAGAGATGTTTATAATTTGTACTGAATAAAAATATTTTTGCTTTTTGGTTTCGTTATTGAGCTCTGACAGGGCAGTACAATAATAGCAAAGGAAGCAAACTAACATCAAAAAAAAAAAAAATCAGATTTTTAAAAATTCTAAACAAATCACAAGAAATATTTCTAAGTAAAAAAAAATATTATTGATGGAAAATCAAAAAACTTTGATAGTTAAAAAAAAAAAAATTTACTATCTTTTTGCATTAGTTTGCTTTCATTGTTAGGCACTTTCCCTGTACTTGTTATTCTGTCAATTTGCCACCTTCCCTTAATTTATCCTGCAGACATTTTCTGTCATTTTGTCCCCTCTCTCCCTGGAAAAAATCCTGCAGACACCCAGGAGTGTAGCCCAGCACTGTGTTGGGAATTGACTGCGCTTAGCCCTTTTGATGCAGTATCTATACTCATGTTCTTGCGAACATTAACGAAATATCTTAACTTGTTGAATGGTGGTTGATGATCCACTATTTAGATTTGAGTTGGGAATGCAGAGCTTTTATAAACAGATTCTGTTTCTGGCAACAGAGGCTATGCTTATCTTTGCTACTTCTGCAAGTAACATGCATTCAACCATTTAGACTTTTTTTTTTAAGGAAGTGGAGGATCTGCATTCAAGTGTATCCTGTACCAGTAGATCCATTTTTTTAAAATTAATAGTTTATTTGTTAACTACCTACGTTTACACCTCCTGTTCTTATTTTTATCTTTAAATAGGTAAATATAATTTCCCATATCGTTGGGTTTAGTATAAGCACTCTCTTAAATCCAAATACCTCTCAGTATTTTATCATTTCCGAAACACACGAGATTAAACAAATAGATTTTTTTTTTTATTTTAGGAAAAAAATTAAGCTGAGAATTGATAAAAAAAAAAAATAACTGGTTCTGCGTTGTTGTGAATATAATACATAGGTCCGGCATTACTTCACCTTTAAGATTGAATTGAGATGACACGACGAATGTGGCGATGACTCACTTCCTGCTGATGCCGCCACAGCCGGTAGTAGGTGGTGTGTCTCGTGACAACAGGCTACCTATTTATAGACCGCAAAAGTTTGGCGGAGCTGGGATTTTACAGCTACTCGGACCATTGTTCTTCGCCCAGCAACGAACTCGATCCAGGCTAAGTCCTGCTTAAATGGCACTTTCTTTTTTAGAGCGAAAATAAATAAAGTTGGTTTGGGATGAGGGGGGGGAGGGGGTCGATGGGTTCAGCCCACCTGGGTGGTTGATTGATTTATCGATACGAAACACTATCCCCTCCTTTAGAAGTTTGTTTACATCGTAAAAAATTTTTTTTTTTAAATTTCGAAAAATATTTGTGATAGATGGGACGAAATGCATAGATAAATGAAAGATGTTTACTGACGAGGGTTAATACCAGGACCTTTATGCGGAGAGTTATCGGCAGCTGATCCATCATGGCGGAGAAAGGTCGTGTATTCCAATTTGGTTAATTATTTATTTATTATTATTATTATTATTGCGACCAATAAACGTTTGATTCATTTTTGTACGAGTATGCTTGTATTGACTTCAGGAACTTGTTAACTTAATGGTGCTACCACCGTCAGTCGTCGTCGTGTTTCTCCCATTAAAAATAAGACAGACCGCTTTTCATTAAATCTCCACTTTCTCTCTCTCTCTCTCTCCCGTTTTGGTTGGCAAAATTAGGATTAAAATGTTTGAATTTCTGATTACCGAGGAACCCTGCTGTAGATACTTTATTATTATTATTTTTTTTTTTTTAAGAGAAATTATCTGAAAAGGGTTCTGTGGCAAGTCATCGTGCAATTTGAGTTTTGTTGGTTTATTTTCACTTTGTGGGAACGAGGAGGAAAAAAGAGAGCGACGAACTCCGATGTCCTGGCCAACTTGGGTGCATGGAACCAACTTGGCGTGCATGGAGCGTTTCTTTCGTTCTTTGTGTCAATCTTGAAACATTTAAAATATTTTCTTAAAAAGAATTGCTTTATTAAGTTATCTGTAGTGAAAGAAAATGTATGGTTTTAAAACAGACGATTTATTCTGAAATATGTGGATTTATTCTTAAAGTTTGATTTACGATCTCGGTTCGGCAATTCCTGGTGTCGCCATAACACTGCGTTTCCTTAAAACAACTTGGGTGACATAAGGGGAACCATATTTTGATTATTTTTTTGTAATCATCGTATAATTATTATCCCCCTTTAATTATGGATTTTTTATTCTCTTAACGCTCTTGGTAGTGCCAAGATTACTTACTATAATTGTGACAGAAAGCTGTTTTATGATAGTTTAAATTAGCTTTATTGTATGATATGGAAAAAAAAAAACTTAACTGCAAGCTTGCAAAATATTAATAATAAATTTATATTTTAACAATTTATTTTTTATTGGCTTTTAAAGATATTAACTCTTGTAATAATTTACCATGTTTGTTGTGGTATAATACAGAGAGCCTTGGAATCTCCTGGCATGACAGCCAGTGGATCCCTATACTAAATGCTGCCAATGTGTTGGAGTACTTTGCCCAGGGCAGCAACATGTTTTATGACCGTAGTTGTAACAATGAGATTGTCAAGATGCAGCATCTGAATCCAGAGCAGCTAAAGTAAGTTATTAAGTGGAAGATATGGATAAACATAACTTTTGCTATTTATGCAAAACCTTGCTGAGAGCTACAGAAAATCTTAGTTTGGAGAATTGCTACTATAGATTTTATAAACTATAAAAGTTAATAAACAAGTAATATTTTGAAGTTCTCTCTTCTCTGAGAGTAATATGTTTATTCAATTTTTCTTATTACATTTAAATCAGCAAGAATTTTTCAGACTAAGCTGATCTTTATCTTTCTCACAGTAGTGTCTAATTTTTTCAGCAACATGACTGGTCTGGAGTATGTTCTGCTTCATGTTCAAGAACCCATCTTATACGTTATCAGAAAACAGCACAGACATTCTCCCACACAGGGTGAGTTAGATATATTGCCAGATGTAGCAACCACTTTGGATATTTTGTTTGATGAACAAAATAATTATTTGATGTCTGTTTCAAGTCTGAATACAGCATAGTTATTCCAGAAAGTCTTGTGATGATTTCTTTATCTCATTATTTGAAGAATATTGCAAATTATTTTTAGTACTATATCAATTTTATGCTTGTCAAAAAAATAATCTGACTTCTTCCATCAGTCCTCAGCTTAATGTCTTGTAATCTTTTAGATCACTCAATTGGGTCTGTCTGAATTCTACAAGATGCTCCTTGAATTACTGTGTTAATTTCTGTATATCTTTTTCATTTTATGTAGAAATTTCCTCTCTTAAATCAAAATTTGTCGTATATGTCTAAAACTTTACTCTGAAAGAGTTGATTTTTTCAATATGCTTTGTTTGTTTCCAGTGACACCACTGGCTGACTTCTACATCATTGCAGGCATAGTCTACCAGGCACCTGACCTTGGCTCTGTCATTAATTCCAGATTGGTAAGTTTGGTAGTGAGTGTAGAAGATAGGCCATATACTACAGCTGTGTTGTTTGCATGTTAATGTTTGAGGCAGTTGTGAGGGAGTAAGGGACATGACACTCATATGATGCTAAGATAATAAATGACCAAAGTAATAAGAATGCTGCTGTTATTTTTATATACAACATTCACCTATTTGAGCTTATATTTTGTTTGGTGTCAAAAAAGAACTGTTAGTTAAAGAATAACTTTACAGAGGAACTACATCTAACACATTTGTTTGAGAAAAATATAGTTAGCTAAAATGTACACACACAAAGCAGATAAGTTCCTGAAAGTTATTTTTGATTTATTGTACTTCTAGCTAATTTTTTTTGCTTTTTTAAAATAAAGAATACCAATTGGCCATGTTCTATATTAGTTGCCCGAAACTGAATCTTCTCCAAGAGGCTGTAAATTAAATGATAACTCCTACTGCAATATTGTTAAATTGTTGTGTAATTAATTTGTCTTGAAACAAAAGAAATGCCTGTTTAGTCCAAGTGGAAATTAGTTTTGTGTGTGTGTAATTTTACATTTCAGCTAAATACAGTACACAGTTTACAGTCAGCATTTTCAGAAGGTAAGAGGCTTAGTCTTCCACCTCATCTGAAAAGAATATTCTGGTTTTCAGGAAAAGATATACTAAAAAAAATTGTGCTTCTAACAACTTGTCAGTCTTACTGTATTTTAACTTTCTGGTTATACATTTTTCCCACTGCACCAGCACTATATACAAAAGAAACCCTTCACTACTGCATGTGTCATATTCAAGGGATAGTCTGTCTTAAAAAAAATAAAAGGAGAGGGGTAGATGTACATTTTGTATGGCTGAAAGACGAGGTAAACCATTGTCACACTGATGTTAATGATAAACATTATAATGTAGTTTTGACCAAGTTATACGTTTGTTGAGTATTTTACAACAAACTGACATCTTCCTGTTTAGGTTGAATGCTCTAAATGAAATTCCCACCAAAATTGAATTTTCTCTGATAGACAGTTAACTGCTTTATCTGCTTGAGCTTATATGAGTGGGAAACATGCATGACTACCATCAGGGTATATATAATGGAATTATGTATCTGGTCACTGCTTGATGCCTCACTTCTTTTTTAATACTAAAACATTCACAGTTTGCATAAAATGTCTTAAGCTCCTTACATCTTTAGTATATGCCTTGCAATCTCTGTAACTTCTAATGAACTGCTTAGTTTGGGAGTGTTCTGGTGCTAAAAGAAAGAATTAGAATTTTTAAAAAGTCTTTTTGGATATTCAGTTGATAGAGTAGGGTAGAGACAGTAGACATAAGTGGAGGAAGTATGGATTCAATGGCATCATCCATATTTTCTAGTGCATTTTCCTCAATATAGAGTATTTAAAGGTATTTTCTGGCCCCATAACTCTTTTCCATCCAGAGCCTTCAAATTTGGAATGCAGTCTGACACAACTTAATTGTAATGTCATAGAAATTTTTGTTACCCATATTTGTAAGTTTGTAAGTCAAATTTTGTTTATCAAATGCCTAAGAGAAATGAAACAAGTAAAAAATTTAATCCTTATGACACTGCATTCAATCAGGTGTTATCTTCAATTCTGACAAATAATCAAGGAGAAAACTACCAGTGTTCTCATATGTTCACATATTCAGTAAGCTTATAAGGTTACTATGTCAACCATAAAATCCTGAACCCATATATCTTGGGGTGAATATCAGATATGTCAGTATTTCTCCAGAAGAGCCCTTAACATTTTAAATTCAAAACCTGTAACAGTGATAACTACATAAAATCATCCTAAACTTTAAATTTTGTGCCAACACTTAAAATCATCTAAGAGTGTCTTTATAATTTACATGAACACCTTAAGATTTGTCATATGACCTTATATGTTTTCAAACCCATATTTAGTTTATTTCTGAACTGATAAAGTTTCGTAATTTGAAGTGATAAAGTTGTCATTTTTACATCCTGAACTAATAATTTGAAAAACAGCTGGTAAGTCATGAACAACTGTGCAGTAATGCGAGATTAAATGCACTACTTTGCATTTGTTCTTTAGAATAGAAAATTAGCTGCTTATTATTCTCTTTCAAAATTGTAAATAATTTGTGGCTGTAGATTATTTAATTTTTTTACTTGTTTTGATTCAACATAAAATCAGACCCATGTAAATAAACATTCATTAACTTTGAAAGATTTACATGCAGTGAGTCAGTCAGTGACCAGTTATATTGAATTACAGTGGGATCACTTGTTAACTGCTTGTTGTTTGCAGCTCAGTCCTATTCCTGTTATCATCCATCTAAAGGATACTGGTGGGAGTTTAAAGATAAAGAAGAAATATGTAAGTTCCTATTGATTTCTTGCAAAAGAAAACAAAAAAAAATTAAGAACAGTAAATAAAACAAAAAATGATTGCATAAAGTAAACTTGAGTTAGTTGTGGAAGTATAACAAAATATTGGAATACTTCTTGATTTCAAAGTTGATGTATTAGATCCACAAAGCTACTCTTTGGAGCTGTTTTGGTTATCAGATCATGAACTGCTGAAAATGGATGAGAAATGCCTACATTTCATCAAAAGTAATCAACTAATTTTTAATTAGATGTAAATTATTAATAATACAGAAAAGGGCAATCTGTGTTAGAGTGAAAAGGATTTCTATGTATATATGTATATTTTAAAATAGTAAAAAGTTAATCTTGGAATGCAACAGCCTGCATGATTTAATTTTGGCACTTTTGAAATTATTTTAGACATAACTGTCATTTTAAAGGAAGAAATTTTATTATGCTTTTGTGTATTGCAAGAAGCAGTCTTTAATTTTTCTAGATCTGGAGCTAAGAATTGAAGGTTTTAAGTTTTGTGCTAAGTGGTTGTGAACAAACTTTCTTGTGTCTAAAGCAGATTGTTTCTGTGAATATACAGTCTAGTGACGTGCTATATCTGCAAGTGAGTAGAATAACAGGGTCATAGAGATGAGCTTTCAAATTTAATGGTGGTGTTCTAGGCAGAGTTTTGTTTATTGCTTGTAGACAAAATGAAACCCAAGGACTTTAAGAAAAAAGAAGAGCCGAGCTCAGTGTTTCAGAGGCAGCGAGTTGATTTGTTACTAGGAGAGCTTGTAAAAAAGTTTCCACCTCGTTTCATTGCTCCAGCACAACCAGAGGTCAAAGGTAAGTGTTGTGGTTATTGCAGAAGTGAAACAATGTTCTTAAAGAGACAACATATTTAAAAAGAAGAAAAACAGACAAACCTTATATAAAGTTGAGGTGGTTTTTGGCTACTGCTGATACATGTTATAACGTGGTATGATTTATAGAAGAATTTATATTTCTAAAATTCCAAATGGAAAACAGTAAATCTGGTTGTATAGTTTGAAGTTCTGTCATTTCCTAAGATACCTGTCCATATGTAGAAATGTGAAAAACTGGTACAACAATGAATGCTTTAATGTAACCATCTGAGAATAGCTTTTTTTTATTATTAAAATTGGCCCACAGCAGTAGTAAGATGATCTTCATATGGCAGTGTAACACAAAGGAAACTCAAAAGTACCAGTTGTCTGCCATATCATGTCTCCCCAACAATAGCTTAACTCTTTAGCAATGTAAACTTTAGTCTCTAATTAACAGAGTAAATGTATATCATGCATTTGTATTAAAAGCATTGGATTGAAGAGAAAACAAAAACATTTGGTATATTTAAAAAGAAAAACCAACAGAATCATTGGTTGAATGTTTTGCCATAGCAACTTTTGGGGATACACAAATAAACTCTTAGTTATATTTCTTGCACCTATGTGTGTGTGTGTGTCACTGAAGACCAAGAGATGTGACAGTTCAGTGGTTATACTGCTAGACTACTAAGGTCAAGGGCCTGAGTTCCTCTCCTCACCAGCTAGCTGTGACTTTCCTCCCACATCTAAAAAGAAAAAAAAATGGATGGTTCTAGTAGGGACCTCAGTAGCAGTGCAATTTCCCTACTGAGACATGAATTGAACATTAAAATCACAGGACTTTGCCATAGTGTCCTGGCTGTAGATTTTCTTCCACAGATACTATGGAGAAAGAGGACTGAGTAATGTCTTGTAGCAATAACTAGAGATAATGTGGTGGTGATGCTGCTGCAGGAACATCTGTGATTTCTGAAGTATTGTTTCACACATTTAAACTATTTTCTTTTTTTTTTTAAAAAGAAAAAAAAACAGTATGCCAGGGTCAATAATTGGCAAATCATCAACCAAAAATAAAAATGGGAATATATTGCTTTTGTCTTCCCCTAAAATGTTGTATATTGTCAGTAATTTTCAGTTTAAATAGTGTATCCATACACCTTAATTTAGTAATGCTGCTGTTGGGGTATTTGTACTGATATACAACTACAGATGGGATTGAACTTTCTAATTTCTCATTTTAACTTGTTGAAACTTCTTGAGCTTTATTATTAGGAAATTCAAAAACATGATGCAAAGAGATCCGAGTCACCTGCAATATTCTTTTCAACAAACAAACAAAAGACTTGAAGATTGAGTTACAATTCAGCATAGTTACAAAACCAGACAGTGCTGCTTTATGTATGTCTAAGTCTTCATTATTGAGTAATTAAACACTGACTGAAAAGGACATTTCTTAAAAAATAGTGACATTTAAAGGTAGGAGTAGGAAAAGTGAAAGATGACTGTTGGTGGTTCAGACAAGGTAGAGAGAAAATCTGGTGTTATGAAGTTAAATGTGAGAGTTGTCTAATTTTTCTATGTTGTTGATGGGGTAGAGTCTTAAATGTCTGCTGGTAGGCTTACTTAAGGATTATTTTTCTAGCCATTAACAGTAAAGATTTGGTAAATGGCCACTGAAAGCAGTTTCAGTCTAGATAAACATCTAGCGAGTTTGTTACACATGTTCTTTTTTTTTTTTAGCTTATTAGAACCTCTATTGGTGCACTTGTTTTTTTTATTCTTAAGTGCAGGTAAGATATCTAATCTGTAGCTACCGATACTGTGAATTATTTCTATTTTACAGAGGAAAAACAAGACATTAAGTCTGAGGGCAGAACAGAAAAATGTGAGGATAAGATGAATGCCTCTAGTGTCAAACCACCACCAGAAAAGAAACCCAAACTAATGAGGTGATGTGTTAGAAAAACAGTTAGTAATTAGTATTGTGATGGGAATCAACCATCCTGTTCCCTTCATTTGTGCAAAACAGCAAGACTAGATTTTTAAAATGGTATCTAGAAATCTGCAGCTGACTAAGAGTGGAATGTTTTGTCTACTTCATGACAAGGATGTTACACTGTAGTAAAGACTGAACTTATATTTTACTCTTGAAAGATCTACATATGTTTTGTGATGAACAGAACAAATAAACTTCTGAATACAGGATATCATAACCAGTTTAATTAGTTGCTGTTCACAGCTGCTTCAGTTTGGTCACAATAAGAACGCGCACAGTTTGGTCAAAGGCATTACAGACACACAGCCCTTCCTTGTCAGGACTCCAGTCAAAACTGCAGATAGGCTGCGTGCTGAGGGTGACATTCTGAACAAGGTTGATACTTCCCATGACTCCTATCTCACATCCTTCAGACTCCTTTCGCATTCTTTGGGCTGGATACTCACTGAAAAACAAATGCTGATTAGTATTGGCATAGGTTCATTGCATTAATAATATAATTTTTAATATTGGCTAGAAGATCCTTTTGTTACTCAGAATATTAGAATTTTTGTATTTTTTCAAAACAAACAAAATGTTTTGTAGTATTGTGAACTGTGTAAATTACTTACTACTTCCATAAGTTCAAGGAGCCATTTCCTCCCATCGTCATAAATACATCTCTGTTCTGAGGCAGATGTTTAACTAACCACACAGTTGACTTGTGGGCCTGACAGAGAAGAAAACAAATTGTTCTTGAACAGAATTCAGTTTAGATGCATTATAATTAAGATTTATTGGCTGTACTCGTGTTTCTTTCCAAGACTAGCCTGTATACACTGGAGACAGATTTGATAACCTCCATCGAATTTCTACATATTTCTATTGTTTACAATCTTAATGAAGATCAATAGCATCATTTAATATTCAATTCTATCACATGCAGGTATAATTACTGATACATAAAATTACATTCTATAATGCATCTTTTTAAAGACAAGATCATTAAGATAATTTGTTTATAATCAGAGAGACATTAATTTTGCACAAAATATAATAAATCAGCTTGCTTTCATAGATTTTTGTTCTGAGTATATAAATATTCCAGCTTGGTTATCATGATTCTAATCAATCTATCTAAAAGTAATTATTATTCTTAAGCCACAAAGATTTATGTCTGAATTTTCTATCCATCTAGAAGATAACCAAACCTCTTACCTTTTCAACTAATGATGCAAAACCTGTTTTAGGGTGTTGTGTTCTCATGTCAAATACATGAAATTTAGACTCCAGAGTTGTAGCAACCAGTTTATTCATGTTGATGTCTTTCCTATCAAATTGCACACAGCAAACCTGTAATATTGATGGCTCATTATTTTTGGCTACTGCATGTGAATTTAAAAGTTTTTAGGCAATATTAAAAAATGATTGCAAATGTTTTTTATGAATAGGTTAACTCCAACAAAATATAAAACCTTTTTACCAATTAAAATCTGAATGATTTAGTGAAAAAGTGAAAATTTTAAATAGTCACTTTTTTAGTGCATTTTATCTCAGAAAACAACCATTTGTAGAGATAAAATGTATAAATAATAATAATCCTTGCCACTTAAATTTGATAATACTTTAGGGATTAATATTAAAAGAATCTTCAGTTTATTAGTAAACTAGCTATTTTGCTTAATTTGTAAATGTATGGGCTGGTTTAACTTTGGTATTTGTGGAGTTTTTTTAGTAAAGAAAGTTAACCGTCAGATAATTTAGTCTAGAATTTTTGAAAAACGAATGATGCTAAGAATTGAGGCCAGTAAAATCTACATAAAAGACTAATAGACAGAGCTAAGGAAATGGACATGTGATATATTTTTGTTATAAATAAGTAATGGAGAACACATTTGTCAGGATAGGTAATTTGATTTAAAAGGAACAAATGTCTTTCCTAACATTTTGAAACAAGAAATGAGGAAATAATTTTTACTTTATTTCTAACATTAGGAAAGATCTTTTTCTTTGGAACTGTGATTAGTAGCTTGTTCTCGTTGAGTATCTTATGTGCACAAATCTATATATAGCATCATGATTTTTAAAATTAGTCATAGAAAAAATAAGTTGTATGATGTATCCAGAAGTCTCTGTGAAATCAAGATTTTGGTGTCACTGATTCACTAGTGAGCTTGAAGTGAATTCTCTCTTCAGTTTGGGAAAAGAAATATTAAACACCAAACTTATTTTTACTATCTAAAATAAGCAAAATTAGACCCAAAAATATATAGTCAATGTTTAATGTCAAAGGTGGAACAGAAAACTCAAGTCCATGTGCTAACACATTTTCCCACTAGGTAGCTCCCTACTTTAGTGTATATTTAGAACAGCAACTCCTTTTTGCTGAGATAAATTAGGCTTGGTTTGAAAATCTTCCCTCAATTTATGTCATTTGTTGGTTAATGAATAGCATTTACTAAGGAAGCAATGTACATCATGTGAGAAAAGTCTTACCCCATTTTTAATGTTTTTTTCCCATCTCAGAGACATGGTTCTCAGGTCAAAAAGTTTGACGTCTCCATTGTCATAGCCTGCACACACGCACCTGTCATGAGGATTGTATGCGTGACCTGAAAAATTGTTGTAAAATAAATAGTATCAGAGACTGACTGGCAAATCATAGCAAATTAAACAGTCCAATAGTTAAGGGTCTAAAAACACGTATTTGATACTATTCGTGTATTTATTTGTTTAAATGACTCAAATTTTTTACAGAGGGTGCAGGGAGTAGAAAAAATGTTCTTGTTTCCTACTTCAATCTCTTTTGTGTTGGAGACTGATTAGCACACATTCATCTGAAACATCTTACAGTATTTATCTCCATGTGTTGCATTAAAATGTCTGTTAGGTTTTCAACTCTATCAAACAAACTATTGCATTCTTTAGAAGTTCTCACCAATTAACTACTGTGTACAGTTAATTATTCTGATTTAGACTATAGTGGATCTTCTCTTCGGTCAATAAATAATTTTGGTTAATAAAAACTAGAATTTGATTAGAAGGATAGGTACATTTCTTTGAAGTTTTTTGGAATTTATGGAAAGGGTAGGTGTACTGGTTAGATAAATAATCTCAATGGGATTATTGAAAACAAAATATTAAACATGATACAGTGCCTTAATAAATTTGAAAAAATACATTAATCTCAATAGCATAACCTATAGATAAGTTGTATATGTGTATTCATTTCCTGTTTGAAATAGTGTCAATTTTCTACATTTTAAATATATGGTGGTCATGTGACCTACATGTTATAGCATCTCCTTATTCATGGTTGCATAATTTCAGCACCACAAGAAACACGTAAACATTTCAAGTAGCAAAAAACTGTTCTGTAAGGTTAGATTTTTTGGGAAACATCAACCAAAATTTTTGGTAAACTAATTCTATTACCTTAAAATTCTGGCTTTTTAAAAAATATTTCTGTATGTTAGCCAAAATTCAATTTATTTTTTTTTTGGTCTCTGGAATACTTCATTTTTTTATTCAATGGACATATCCCTAGAGGCTGACCTAAAATCATCCAGGTAAGAGGAACAAAGTTGTTTCATCATTTTGCTGCAAAGTGACTATTTCCAATATATCTTTTGCTAGTATTTGCTCAACAAAATTTGCTAAACTGAAAAGAGCTATACAGTTTAGTTGTTGAATGATTTTCTATGGTAAACTCTGAAATCTAGAATCTTTCCAATTAGTGATATTTTGTATGTTACCATTTTAAAATACTGTATTGGTCAGTATTGCTGTCTCTTAGCAGTTTGTCAGCAATCATTTCTAGTGGTGTGGGCTGAAAGATAACTTTATCTTGACCCAAATTGTTGGTCCATTGTAGGCTGATGATAGAAAAATAAAGTGGGATAGCAAAGTATTCTGAACACTAAAGTATGAGAATACATCATGATCTCAGTTGGAAATGTTCAAATTAGTTTTTCCATAATTGTATTAAATATATAAATAAAATGACCAAATGCAACTGTCCAGCAATCTCTCTTTGTTTCTCCTTCCTTTGGTTCCATGGTAGCTACTGGGTCTTTTTTTTGTCTGGGGTCCCAGACTTTCACCAAACCTGTAAAAAGAAAATAAGTGTTGGTGACATTTATAATAGGGAAATTATCATAGTGACTTATAAATTAATATTCAGTGTTTAATTACAAGAAACCCCTCAGTTTTATAGATTGGTATCTTTTTTAAAATTGTTTTTGAAGAAAGAAATGTAATGGCAAACAACTTTCTTCACCAGTGTTGACACAAATTTATAGATAAGTCAGAAAATTTTTGGTCTATAAGATGTTATTAAAAAAGAAAAGTAAAACGTAAAAGAAGACAATAAATCCTTTTTAAGTGCATTTGGATATTATGTCGTGACATCTAAAGCAAAGAGAAGAATTGTTTCATACACACTCAGTCTCCATAGCTTTAGCATCCATATTCACACTATAATTAATCCATGATTATACATTAAGAAATTAATTTAAAACATGAGTTTAAAAAGTGTGCATGCACTACACACCATCTCTGCTTCCTGTCACAATCTCTGGGGCTCCCTCTCCAACCCCAAGTCCTCCCACACCATCTATAGCATTTATTATCTCTTTGTGTCCTTTCACAGAATAAACAGGCTGTTCTGTGTCCTCCAAGTTCCTAAAGGAAAAAGAAAATTCAAAGCAAAATAGAACAAATATCCTACTAAATAAAATAGACTAATACGAATTTATTTTTTACCCAATCTGCACTACAAGTATTATTACCAAGATATTCATTTTTATTAAAGAGAGAGAAAGGATACCTGGAATAAAGAAAGCTTCCACCACCTTCCTTATGGCAGTGCTTGTTCATACAGTGTAACTATATTATCAACAGTATCAATAAGAGAACTACTATCCATTTACCTCAAATGTTACCTGACTTACAGATAAGCTGCTGTCTATGATAGATCTCACTACACATTAATAACTTCTCTCTCTCTCTATATATATATATATATTTTTTTTTTAAACCTTGTAATTAAAATTTCATTCAAATAAAGTTACTGGGTTAGAATGTGCATTAGTTTGTTTTTTTTAATCTAAAAAAGACAATACTCAACATTTTTAAACCAACATTAAATGTTAAATTTTTTAAGTGTTCATTTTTGAGTAAGACTTTCAACTTGTGCAAACCTACCTATCTATTCACAAAGAAAAGTATTAACATATTGTGTTTCAAAGAAAATAAATTGCATTTTCAGAAATTAAAAAAATACTCAGATGCTGAATTCACTCCTTGCTGCTTGTATATATTTTAAAAAATCCCACAAAAAACCAGCTTTAAAAATAGAGTTGGCATAACTTTCAACAATCCTTGCTAAATTTTAGTTTACTATAACTGCTATGAGAAGCAAGAAGTTTAATACAAAGTTGCCTCCAAATTGTTGAAGTAGATGCAGCAAAGATGAACCAACAGCCTCCAGTACTTACCAAATTTGCATTTTTCCATCAAAATCGCCTGTTGCAAAATACCTCTGTTGAAAACTTGCTGCACCAAATGTCCCACATTTCAAAGCTTTCGATTTTTGTGTCTAAAGCCAAGAGAAAACCTTATTACATAATTTAAACTAAAATGTAATCTAAAAGCGAACAAACAAGAAATGCTATAACAGATTTAAAGAAAAAAGGAGAGAGATCATAAATGAACACAATTTCTCTTTAATTTGGAAGATTTTAACTACATAATTCTGGAAAACTGAAGACTCGTTAAAAGTAACAAAAAGTCATGAATACATTTTCCATTAGTAAGATGAGTTCAACAATGTAATTTCATTTCTATAATCAGATGGACATAAGTTCTTAATTATGAATTACTGTGGGGAATTATCCACATCTACACAAAGTGACTAAAAAAACTTATATTTACCTGGTTTTGTCTTTAGATGTTTAAGAGGTAACTTAAAAGTTTCTAAAATGTTAGGGTTTTGAGCATGTAAACAGCTGCAAATTTTAACGGTTTTCTTCAGTTAGTAGTACTATAGGTCAACAAAAAATTGGTTGACAGTGGAAACGTAAGGTAATTTTAAAATCGTCTTGGACCCCCCCCCATTTTTATTAGACCCTGATAGCTTCCTAACTCCTCGTAAAAACTAAACTAAATATCATAATTTATGGCTGTTGGAACATGTAACCCCTTTAGAAATCTGAGTGTACATAGTTAAGAAATTCCTTTCCATTCATGTTTAGAAGATGACCTGTCCGGGTGGATCTGTTAATGACCTATTAATATTAACGACCAGAACAAGAAGCTGCATGTAACTACCAAGAATACCGAAGTTATGTGGACAGTGTCAGGGGGAACTTGGACCTGTTAATGACCTCCTATTAATATTAACTACTAGAGCAAGAAGTTACGTGTAACTACCAAGATACAAAGATTAGTGTCAGGGGGAACTTGGATCTGTTAATGACCTCCTATTAATATTAACTACTAGAGCAAGAAGCTACGTGTAACTACCAAGATACAAAGATTAGTGTCAGGGGGACTTACATCGTGGACGAGTCGGGCTTCTCCATGGGATATTTCATATACCTGAAAGGCCCCGGTACCGAGTGCGTGCATCCCCAGGACGACGAACTTGGCGCTGCACGGCACCCATTTGGACTCATACAAAGTATAGTTGAGAGACTTTTGTATGTGGGCGATGATTTGGGGTCTTTCCATCGCTACAGCAACAAAACTCGACGACGAAACCACTGACGCTTCTAACGTGCTTTCGTGTCTTCTAAATGTAGAGAACGCAGGGGAGAAATCATTGTACCTTAAGGCATAATTTGACTGTGTCGAATAAAACAAACGTTCTTGAAAAATTAAGACGTAAAATAAGTTTTAAGACACTAATTTTTAAAAAAAAAAATTAATGACCAAATCATTTCCTAAAGTTATTAAAGCAAAATTAGGTCTTACTAAAAGATGTATAATTTTGAAATTTGAGTATGCACCTTAGAAGAGTTACCTCCCTTGATTCACATATAACTGCTCACACAGCACTCCCAGTTTACTCTGTTATAGAAAAGTGTAATTTTGTACCTGGAGTAATAGGGGTCTATTGTGGCATTTACAGTGCCAGTGTACGCTAAAGTGACCAGACGTCCCGATTTTTAACAAATTGTCCCGCGTCCCGGGGCATTTTGAAAAAGTCCCGATTTTAGAGAAGAATGCACGACAAGCCGGAAAACGGTATGATAAGTAGAAGTCACTATACGGTTCTCAGTGGCCACGTGACTTTTTCGTCAGGATATGAATTTCATATTATTTTTGTTAATTTTATAACTGTTTAACTTATAATAACAATTGTTGAAAAATGATTATCGAGAACTATTTAAAATTTGTATTATATGTCTCTCTTTGTTCTTCTTTTGTCGAAGTTTTTAATTTTTGTTGGTTAATCATTTTTTTAGTTTGGTGAATAATAATTATCACTATTTAGAATTGTTATTTACTTCATTTATTTTTTAGTTTTAAATTTTTTGTTTTAGCAATTTTAACATATTTTATCATCAATAAAAGTTAATAAGTAGACTTAATAAGTAGACCGTAAAAATTTCGAGTTTGTAAAAAAAATTGTGGAAAAAGTAATTTATTATAAATAAGGTTGATACAAAATTTTCTTGCTTTTATTTTTCACTTCAAGTACAAAAACAAAATGAATTTATTTTTAAGTTTTAAAATATTTTATTTATTTATCATATAAACAGTTTGTACAAGTTCTCTTCCATGTTCTCTTCTGTATAATTAACCGTCGTCTAAGTTTTAATGCTGCTCTGCGTTAAGTTTTATAAATCATGAGCATTTAACATTAAAAGAACTGATTTTTTAAATTTTCAGAAGTTCTGTCTAATATATTTTGAAGTCTATAACAATTAAAATCTTAGAGAATAAAGATTTTTTTGTCATAATACAAATCTTGAAATAAACTGAAGTTAAATTTAACTTATTAATTATTATCCAATTTGTATATAGTAATTTATAATATAATTTTTATATCATTTTTCAGATTTTTACCATAATGAGTAGGAAAAGAGAATGCAAATTCAACGATGATCTAAAACGTGAATTTCCTTTTATTAAAAAAAAAAAATACGAACACATGGTAAAATGTGAGAAATGTAATGGTGGATTTTCCATATCGCACGGAGGCAAAAATGACATTTCAAAGCACTTAGAGACACAGAAAACATAAAAGATATTTGAATACTGCTGCTCTCCTCTTCCTCCAAAATACAAGAATTTTTTCGGAAAAAAACTTATGGAGACGAAGAAAAAATTAGCATTAGCAGAAGGACTTATGTCTTTTCATGCTATTAATCACAATCATTCCTTTAGATCTATGGACTGTACATCACAATTGTCAAAAAGTTATTCAACAAAAATTTTCCTGTGCTAGAACAAAATCCGAAGCAATTGTGTGTAATGTGCTTTCCCCATATGCATTTTCAGAGTTAAATAAAAATCTAGAAAAAATCAATTCCATATCCATATAATCTAATCATAAGGATACGAAGTTATTTCCAACCATTATTAGATTTTTTGATTTAGAAAGTGGAATAAAAATTCGAATTTTAGATTTTGTTTCTTTGCCCAGCGAAACTTCTCAAATAATTTTCAGCTTGATTATAAATATTCTAGAAAAAAACAATTTAAAACATAAAATGATTGCATATTGCGCAGACAACACAAACGCAAAAATTTTGGAGGAAAGCGAGAAAAGATGTAAATAATATTTTTATTAAATTAAACAAAAATCTTAATCAAAATATTATTGGTGTTGGTTGTGCAGCACACATAATACATAATGCCATTCAAACAGCTGCAGACTTGTTGCCTGTAGATGTGGAAAATATTGTTGTAGAAATATATTCTTATTTCTATATATACACTGTACGCATTGAAATGCTTAAAGAATTTTGTGAAACTGCAGAAGTTGAATATCAGAAAATACTTGGATACAGTAAAACGCGCTGGTTGGCTCTTTTGCCGGCTATAGAAAGAATTTTGAAAATATATGATCCTTTAAAACCCTACTTTTTATCACGGGATAAATGTCCTAGAATTTTAGAAGAGTTTTTTGAAAAAGATTCTTCTAACATTTGGCTAGAGTTTATACACAATCAAGCAGCTCTTTTTCAAAATGCTATTAAACTTATAGAAGGTGACAAAATTTCAGTAATCAAAGTGGCAAATGAAGTTAATAATTTAAAATTTATGTGCCATGAACGATTAGAAAATAATTATCTCCCGTTAATTATTCGTAATACTATAAGCCAACTAGAAGAACAAGGTGCAATAAATCGTGCACAATTCATGAATCATGTCAAAAAGTTCTATAGTAACTGCATAGATTATTTAGAAGAGTGGACGGTACATTACAATGATATTGAACATTTTCATTGGGTTACATTGAAACAAGAACTTAAATGGAATGATGTGCAAATATCGTTTGATTATATTACTAAAAATTTTCCACATAGTAATATTTCCGAAAATGATCTTTTTAACGAAATATCATTATTAAAAAATATATATTGATGATGAAAAGATTAGATTTTGGGCATCAGCAAAATTCACGATAGAGAACAAATGGTTGGAAATATTTCATCATTTTAAGGCAAATCATATTCCATACAATAATGCACTGAAGCACTGTCCTTACCAGGAACTAATGCTGCAACTGAACGTGTTTTTTCTACGGTAAATAAAGTATGGACATCAGAAAATCACAATTAAGTGTTGAGACTTTAAAAGCTATTTTATGTGTGAAATATATTTAAACCAGTTCCTGTGAAAAATTTTATGATCTTTTAAACAACGACAGCAATCTACTACAAAGAATTCACTCAAATGAGAAATATGTCAAAGAATAAATAATACTGTACATATTTTTTTTAAAAATCTATTAAATTTTGTTAATTGTACTTATGTTGTAATTAAAATATATAAAAATACTATTTTTTTGCGTTCTATGAATTTTTTTGTTGTTCTATATGAACCAAATTTTTTGATCAAGAACCTCATGCTAATGGTGTCCCGCTTTACCGATGTTAAAATCTGGTCACCTTAGTGTATGTGTGTGTGTGTCGGACAGCGAGGTGGAAAGATGATCGTCATACATCCTATACCCCGCTGTTTAACTAGTCAAGTAGATGGATGGAGGCACAGAATGACGATTCTGCGCCGGTCACGATCTCTTAAGCAGGCACCTGAACCTGCTTCCGTCACGACCTCGAAATTTGGTGTCGTTGCTGGGTGCCGAAAAGGTCTAGCAAAGAAGCCCAGAAAAAAGGGAGGTCGTAACAAAAGGTGCAGCTGCACCAACTGCGATAACGAGATGGCGCAGCTCGGTCTCTACCAAAAACAAAAGCGATAAGGCCGCACCTAACCCTGTCCTTGCCCTCTCCCGGAAGTCATACACTCGAACCGGGATGAGCCAGAGGAAAATGTATCCTCACCCGTTGGCACGACGATCCTCCATCGCCGGGAGTCGAGTGGCCTTGGTCGTACAAACACTACTGTAATACAGGGTGCGGCAAAATGATCTGACACATTTGTATTTTTAATAAAAGCCAAATAGAGTAAAGAACGAAACATTTGTTTTTATTTTCGAAATGTACATAGAATGCCATTTTGTTTCATTTGGTTTTAAAAATTAAATCACTCAAGTGGGTACCGTTATTGTCCACACACTGTCGAAGGCGTTCACGAAAGTTGTCCATAACCCGGCAGGTCATTTCATGTGGAATGGCAGCAATTTCTTAGCGAATGACATCTTTTAATCGCTCAATAGATCGAGGGCGATGAGTGTATACCTTTGATTTCAGATATCCCCACAGAAGAAAATCACACGGGTTCAAATCAGGTGATCGGGCGGGCCAACCGATGTCACCACGCAATGAAATCAAATGACCGGGGAACATCTCCCTCAAAATTCCCATCGCGCGTCGAGAAGTGTGGGCTGTTGCCCCATCCTGTTGAAATCAAACATTGTCCTTATCGTCAAGTTCATTCAATTTGCGTTTCAGAAAAGTCTCTAGCATCACACAATATCGATCAGAGTTTACAGTCACTGTAACATCGTCGTCTTCGAAGAAGTAAGGACCCCAAATGCCAAATTCTGCTACCGCACACCATACGGTTACCCGAGGACAATGCAAAGGGCGTTGGTGCAACTCACGAGGGTTGTTCTCGGCCCAGTATCGTAAGTTTTGCTTATTCACGCTGCCACACAGGTGAAAATGCGCCTCGTCACTGAACAACACAACAGCTGCACGGGGGGACATGTTGTTGAATTTCCAAACACAATTCTCTGCGAGTTTTAAAGTCTCCTTCGCTGAGTTGTTGTGCCAACATCATTTTGTACGGATGCATTTGCAGTTCCACGTGAAGAATTCTTCGCAAACTTCTATCGGAAAGGCTAAGAGCAGCAGCGTGTTTCCGTGCCGAACGTCGTGGAGACTGTTGAACTGAACCTCTTACCGCTGCCACATTTTCTGGAGTTCTGGCAGTCCGAGGTCGGCTGGTTGATTTTCGTTTCAATGCTGATCCACTAGCTCTAAAGTTGGTAACCCATAACAAAATCGCGTTTCGAGTAGGTACGGGACCATGTCTACCCAAGCCTGAAGTGTACACGGAATGCTCTTTGTGTTGCAATTACGGATTCGTTGTTTTTGATAAAGGTTTCCACGATGAAAGCGCGATGTTCACCCGTCCAATTCATGTCGGCAACTGTGAAACAAAATGTCAACAATGCATCAATTGGAACAAAATGGCATTCTATGTACATTTCGAAAATAAAAACAAATATTTCGTTCTTTACTCTCTTTGGCTTTTATTAAAAATACAAATGTGTCAGATCATTTTGCCGCACCCTGTAGAATAAGGCAGAGCGTACATCAGTTCTAGATCTTAAAGCAGAACTAAACATGGCGGCGTCAGGTTTCCTAATCAGGATAAGATTTAGGCAGGGCGTTGGCTGCTAGTGAAGAAAGTGCAGCAAAACCTTCTGCGGGTTAGAAAAACTGGAGCTATAGGTAAAACTATGGCCGGCCATACGCGTGAAGGCTCGGCACCAACTCGTGAACGAATTAGAAAATAAGCTAGACGCCGAGCTCTGCGAAGGCCCACTATCAGAAGATGGAATAAAAGATGCTATTAGGGCATTAAACTGTGATAAAGCCCCGGGGAGCGACGGCCCTACAGCCGACTTCTTTAAACGGTTTGGCGGTCGTAGCTAACGGCGCGTTAGACCTATGGGGCCTCCCGCTTGGACAGCGCAGCACCACAGCACCCCCCTCTCCCAAGATGCTTTAAAAGGGAGACGGGAACTGCCTGGATAACGAGAAGCTTATTTCATTCCTAAATGTAGATTATAAAATCATAACTAAGGTGATAGCAAACAGGCTAGCCAAACTTATACCTAAAATCATTAGTGATGACCAAACTTGATCAGTTCGGGGCAGAGCCGGTCATAGCTATAGGCAGTCGCCTAGGGCGCCATCTGCTGGGTGGGGGGCGCCTCTTTAGTAAGCCAAATCTATCTTTATTTTTGTTTCGATGATTAGCGTTAGTTTGAACACTTTACCATTGTTATACCGTACGTTAATAGTATATTCGTGTGCACTTTGCATGTTACTAGTTTTATTGCTGTAATTAAATGCCATCTGTTTCTTTACGCTTTACGCCCCTTTGTTTGCGCAATTTTTAAGGTGGTGTGTGTGTGTGTGTGTGTGTGTGTGTGTGTGTGTGTGTGTGTTGGGAGGCGTTTTTTTTTATTTGTGGGTTTTAGGGGGCTCCAGTGATGAGGTTCGCCTAGGGCTCCACATGGGCTTCGACCGGTTCTGGTTCGGGGGAGAACCATAGCGGACTCTCTCCAAATGACCAGAGAAATCTCACACAAAACAGACGCAGAACGCTCCCCAACCATCACGCTAGCCATCGATCAAAATGGAAGCTTTCGATAGGGTAGAGTTTAAGTTTTCTTTCTAGAATACTGAAAGAGTTTGGTTTCGGGGAAGACTTAAGCCAATGGATAAGGCTTTGTTACACCGACATCCGGACAAACATCAGCCTGCCTCAAACCCTCGCGTGGAATACCACAGGGCTGGCCCGCACGAGCCGCGCAGAGGATAAGACAGAAGGCATAAACATAACTGATAACACTGGACAACAACCAATTCGCTACTGGGGTAAAAGCGTGTCTAAGACTAATCCGAGGGTGCTGCTGTTTCCAAATCTGAAATCAGAATTAACCCAATACGTAAGGATTTTTAGTTACAGAGATAAATGGAAATCTAGTGTTATATATTTCGAGTGTTGTTTTTAGTACTGTGTACACTCAGGAGAAAGTGATGATGGCGATAATTCCGATAAAACTGAGCTTTACGAACCAGCTCAGCTGATCGACCTGGACGAGTTAGACGATCCTGTCAGGGACCTGGAGCTGTCTAAGCAAAAGGCAGAAGTGTTGGGCTCGCGTTTGCAAGAGTGGAACTTGTTGGCAGAAGGCATGAAAACTTTTCATTTTCGTGTACGCCAGGCTAGTTAGGCAGCGTTCTGCCAGACGGAGAATAGTGTGCTACAGCCTCGTGAAGCAACTAGGATATGGACACCATTCTGATGAATGGAGGCTATTCATCAACTCCAGCGACCTCAGTCGAAAGCCATCTGCGTCTGCGGTACATGCTGTCGGTATGACAGAGACGTACGAGTCCATGGAACTTTTACTGAAACTGACCAACTGACCACAAGTGTAACATGCGGTGACTTAAAAGTGATAGGCCTATTGCTTGGTCTGAAGCTTGGGTATACCAAACACACACACATGCTTCTTGCGCTTGTGGAATAGCCGAGATGATGTAAATCATTAAAGATCAAAGAATGGCCATCAAGAACAGACCATACTCCAGGAAAGTTCAATGTGCAACATGTGCCACTGGTACGTCAGCAAAGAATATTTCTTCCACCACTGCATATAAAGCTGGTAACTGCATATAAAGCTGGGCCTAATGAAGAGCTTTGTAAAAGCGATGAGTGTTGGAGGTGCAGGATTTCTTTATCTGAAAGAAATATTTGGAGCGATTTTAACTGATGCCAAGTTGAAGGCCGGAATACTTGTCGGGACACAAATTCGTGATTTATTTTCCGATCCAGTCTTCCAGTCGAGGCTTAACCCATCGGAGTTGGCTGCATGGGACATGGGAGGCTTTCAAACTGGTAGTCCACGATTTCCTTGGGAACCACAAAGCAGACAACTATGCCGAGTTGGTTCAAGACATGATAAAAGCCTTTGAAGAAATGGGCTGCTGTAGGTCGCTGAAGTTGCATTTTCTTCATTCACACTTGGATTTCTTCCCAGCCATCCTTGGTGCTGTAGGCGATGAGAATGGAAAGAGGTTCCATCAATGGAGACCCGCTATCAGGGGAGATTCCACTCCAACATTATGGGGGACTATTGTTGGTTTCTTCAGAGACAAACCACTGCTATACACAAGCGTAAAATCAAGTACCTAAAGCATTTCTAAACAGTCAATGTATACTTTATACAATGGGTTTATAGTGTGAAATGAATTTATTTTTTACGACGAGCTTTATTTATTAATAAACAAAGATTGAAAATGCCATTTTTCTGTAACTACAAATCCTGAAGTGCTGGGTCAATTCTGGCTTCAGATTTGGAATCAGCTGCTTGATTTGATAAAGGACGTCTACATATAGCTCGGTAGCAGAGGAGGATTTTACAGGTTGATCTTTTACCATGTCTTAGATCGTGTTACAGGTGAATTAACAGGGCGGATATGCGACAAAGCTATTTCCGTGTTAGTTTCCATAGAAATGTGTTTGAGCGCAGCGTGGATTGAAGGCGACGTTGACGAGGAAAACCTACAAGTTAAAGTGAGAGACACTATGGTGATGACTTGGATTACGGACGTTTAAAGTGTGAACTCACGAGCACAGGTGAAAAAACCGTAAAAGAAACCATTCATACAATCGGTACTAGCCATGAAGAAACCCACTACCACAGGTTATACAAATGTGTAAGCTATATCTTGTTTTCCCGGCTTCAACGGCCTTCCTGGAGATCCTTCAGCTCTCTTCGAAGGATTAAGTCAGGTTTGTGTAGTTCGCTAAAATCATCTGTTGCACGTATCTACATACAAAGAAATGGCAGACAATTTGTGTGTGAAGGAAATTGTTAATCGATTTATTTTGTCTGGCGATGATAAACGACAGAATTCTTTTAGTTTGATATAATACATAGTATAATTGTTTGCTGTTGGCTTGTTATTTCTGCACAGTTTCGTAGTTTGTGATGCTAAAAGAGTAAAATAGATTGCACTAACTAAAACTTCGTCACACCAATAATGGGATGCTCCCGACGCCTCTGACCTTCCCCATCCCCGGGATGGAGTTGGGTGGCGGCTACTCCCATATACTCTCTCACGTATAAACAGCTAAGGCGTGGGGCCGATCTGGCTACACCAGGGGTCGCCAACCCGAAAGAGAAGAGCCGCAATGGATATAACCTCCTGGGTGAGAAACCGAATAACAGGACAGAGATGCATATTGACTTTTAACAACAACAAAAAAACGATGTTTACTGATGCCAACATACAATTTACATGTAAAGATTTTAACAATTTATGATGTGTTTTACCGACTACATCCTCCGTTGCATTACGCTTCCGCTTATCCCCCCACTCTCTCTCTCTGTATTGACATCATGTCTCTATATTTGACGTCATATCTCTCTCTCTGACGTCATCTCTCTCTTTGTATTGACATCATATCTCTATATTTGACGTCATCTCTCTCTCTGTGTATTGACATCATATCCCTATATTTGACGTCATCTCTCTCTCTGTGTATTGACATCATATCTCTATATTTGACGTCATATCTCTCTCTCTGTATTGACATCATATCTCTATATTTGACGTAATCTCTCTCTCTGTGTATTGACATCACATCTCTATATTTGACGTCATCTCTCTCTCTGTGTATTGACATCATATCTCTATATTTGACGTCATCTCTCTCTCTCTGTATTGACATATCTCTATATTTGACGTCATCTCTCTCTCTGTATTGACGTCATATCTCTCTCTCTGTATTGACATCATATCTCTATATTTGACGTAATCTCTCTCTCTCTCTCTCTCTCTCTCTCTCTCTCGCACATGTTCCTGCTTCTTAAGATCAGAAGTCACACGAATACACCTCAAAATACGTCAAATACGAGTAATTATGTATCAGTTCTAAAAAAAAAACTAGTGTGAACGTAAATTCACATCAATGAAACATTTTTGTTTTGTTTTTTTCATCTGTAACTAACATTTCCGGTACAATTATCTAAAAAAACATTAAGATTCTCCGGCCAAAGTATCACTTCATTTCGACATCTGCTGAAGAGTCTCTTTGTAGAGCCGTTCAATGCAAGGCCCGTACGATGCTGTCTTCACTTTCAAGCAGGGCTTGTTTAGAATCCCATCACTCAGATTCTCGTTGTTCTGCTCTTTGAATTGTTTCAAGCAGTTTTTTGCTTTTATTTGCTCATATAATAAGGAATTTAAAATTTTTCTGATGATAAGAACTTCTGCATAATCGAAGAGTTTGTTTGTTTGCGAATATCGTTATTCCGGGGCAACTGTTAGTCGTGGTTAAAAATCTTATCTGGGATTTGAAGTCGAAAGCCAATTTCCTTAAGCTTATGTCCATATTTGACTGAGAAACGGCTGATGGGAGACCAGTGTCGCCGTCTGTTGCTACATGAGAAGATGGAAGAATTAAATTTGTTGGGGGGGGTCCAGAATCCCAGGTCCCAACCACACAAGATTTTCGCTTGTTCCATTCTGAATCCGCTATTGGATTTTTTTTTTTTAAAAAAAAATAATTTATGGAAATAATTATAAATTAGTTTTCTTTTCACAAGGATTAGTGGTGTTGAAGAAATCGAGTCGCCTCAAACGGGGCGCCGTATCTCAGGGGGAGATAACTTGGCTACACAAGTATGCAGCCAATAACTTTTAGGGTGGAGATGGGAATCTAACACAAGTCTTTTGTTTCTTACAAATTTCTAAATCTGATGAGTCGGTAACAGAAACAATAGTTAAAGTCAGAGAAGATGAATTGCACTTTCTACTGTTATTATTAACGGTTTGTCTAAAGTCTGTAATCGGAGCTTCTGCCATCGGAATTGTTTTCTCCACAAAAAAAAAACAAATCTAGGAATTCTTCCTGATCAGGGATTTGCCGGCGGTACGGGTTTCTTTTGCGTCAGACGACCTGAATACGTAACCTGTTATCAGAACAATTCCAGTCGGCGACTTGCTCCAAACAAGATAATCAAGAGGAAGTTAAAACTTTAAAGAAAATATTACCAGTCCATCATCTTTCCCGACTACATTTCGGTTAACAGTAAAATAGCAGTGAAGACCGAAAATAACTGTGACAATTTCTTTTAAATTCCACCTCTTCGCTTCAGGATGAAAGGGTAAATCTGCCATTCGCGGTGGTCATTAAGGGCTACATTTATAATTATCAGTTCGGCCCCAGTTGATGAGACAACTGATATATTTCCACAGAAATACATTGTCATAATATACCCCAACGAAATACATATCCTTTAGGTGGGTGAGCGTTAATGTATATAATACATGTCAAAACACAGATAGGTCTAGAAAGAACTGCAGGATTACCCATCACAGGAGTCTCCTGAATCCATTCCTCCCAGGAGAAAAATTGATAGTTTTTACTATAAACCGAGCATCTGTAGGCGATCTCCATTTTTTTCATTTTTTTTTAGCTTATTTCTGTTGGAAACTAATTTTTGTGACTTTTCCTGGAATTGTTTTTCTTCGTAATTTCTTTTGTTCTTCGACTAGAGGTTTCTTCTCGAGCGTATCTGCTCATTAGAGTTTCCTCGGTTATGCCATTTCTGGGGCCAGGCCTCAGCATCTCAGAAAAGTTCTGGAAACCTCGAGGCCGGATGACTCCCACTTTGACCTGGGTGAGAACCCTGAAATCTGATTGTCCAGTTTTCTCACAATGACTTGGCACGGCCGTCTTTCGCTGTGACGATGTTTCTGTGGAAAGGGTATATTCCACTGGAAAACGTTTATGAAATATCGGAAACTGCTATTGCAGCAAAGGATAACCGCCTCTTCTACTATTCCAAGTAAATCATATAGTCGTGGTTTTGATCCCCAATAACAAACAAGCCAAAAAATTAACGTACTTCTCAAATGGACCACATCCTTTATGGCCAACGGCTGATTTGTGAGAATAATGAGGACGGAGGAGCAACGTTTAAAAAGAAAACGATGTATTTTTATTCGCAACACAGTTGTCCCCCGGTATTCGCGGGGGTTACGTCCCTTGAGCACCCGCGAAGAGTGAAAAACCGCGAATATTGGACGTGGTCCATAAAAATGCCTATAAACGTCAAAATATAACGTAACATATAATAAAAAATTATAAGTAAATATATAATAACAATTTAATAAAAAATACAACACTCAGAGAAACACTCGAGATAGCTACACGCGGTAAACTGGGATGATGCTGGGCTGCACCTGCCTGAGACAGCGCCTCGTGGGCAGCAGCCAATCAGCAGCGAGGAGAAATGAACAACACTCTCGAGTGGCTACTTTCAAACCTCCAGCCAATAGCGTTTATTTATATTGATATTTTGCTGAATTTACGTTAGTATTTATATTACAGAATTAGTAAATTATATTGTTTAATAATTTAGCGTGAAAAGGCGTGAAAAAACATATATTGCCACGAAAAAAGCCATTAAAAAATCGCGGAAGATATTTGCGATTACGCGAATATGCGGGGGTTTCCACGAACAATTATTAGTCGGGTTCTAAGGAAAATTCCGCGAATAACCGGGGGGGGGGGTCGACTGTAATCAAATAAAGGCACCCACATGTGTGAATGTTGGGCAATAGGAACGCAAGTCGTTCCTTGGTGCATCCTGTGACTTTTTCAAAATGTCGCATGAAGAGAAATTTTAGTTTTTGCAGTTCCTCCGCAGAGTCGTCAGATTCATCAGCTCTATGAAGAATACAGCAAAACCTAGCTCCCGCGCCCAGCATCACACCGTTAGACTTTCTCCTTAATATTAGACGAGAAAGATACAGTGTCTAAGTAACCACCGGTTCTTGGGGACACAACTACAAGCTTAATTATTTCTCATTTTCTTTGCCTACCTCCGCCCTCGAAAGGAAGAACTGGCTGTGCAAGTCAATTGTCTAGCGTAAAGACATCGTCTAAACACCCTTCTGCATCTCCTTGTATCTGTTTTAGTTCAACTACTGATACATCGGGCGGCAGGTGGTCATATGCGAAGAGCAGCGAGCTGATGTTGATGGACTTCGAGTTTCGAGTCCCGTACAAATTCAATTCGAATTAAAGAGTCGTGGTATCTTACTCGCTCTTCTGTACTACTCCGGATGCGCGAGCTTTTCCCTGCTACTTGAGTTTCCTCTGATTACTTTAGTTAACGAGAGGAATTGGAGGGCAGAGAGAAAACCTAGTTATATATTTACTAGGTTCAAGGTGTGAAGTGCAACAGGAATAAACAGGTGTTGTTGTTAGTTTATTAGTCTAAAGTATTTGTTTTATTTTCTTAGATAGTTTCTCATCTGATTTATAGATATTTACGTTTATAAATTGCCCACTGTAGGTGTTTCAGAATCATCACGTCCTTAATTATAGTTTCAAGTACTTCGAAGAAACTGCACCCAACAAAGGCAAAAACTAATCAACAGATAAGAGTATCTTCCGGGTATAAAATCCTGCAGCCAATGGCTGACGATATCCTTCCCCACCCAGAATCTATATAAAGAGTAGAGGATCGCAGTATAGTTTATGCAATCCACAGGGAATTAAGAAAGAGAAAAAAGCTAAGGAAAAGATGGAAAACTGGCACTCGTCGCATCCTCTTGTCAGATCGGGCATCGTGATGTCTCTCGTGGCCCTAGTCATTAGTCTGGTCGGAATATCCAGCAACTACTGGCTGACGTACAAATCAATCCACTTAGGGCTCTATAAATTTTGCAAGTATTCTCTGTGCTTCAGCTTTAATAAGCTAAACGGAGGTATGTCGCTCTTTCTTACTCCCGGTCTCTCTATCCCCTTCAAACGAAATTGCGTCATTCGTCTTTGCCTTTGTTGTTGTTGTTGTTTGTTGTTGATGATGATGCTTCCACCCGAATCATTACCAAAAAAATTTTTTTAAAATTAATATTCTATAAAAACGGTGAGTATTTGATTCTATTTTTTTACAATTTAAAGGGAAAAAAAAGGGGGGGAGTCAGCTCTGCGATTTTATTTTTATAGCGAAATGCGCGATAACCAAGTTTAGCATATTTGTCTCTCTTTGAGGGTGGCTCTTCAGGGTCTCGCCGTGCGGCGCGAGAGCGTGGGCAGCACTCGCCCTCTAATGACTACAGAAATCTGGGACCCAGTAACAGTCTCCACGGCGACCGTTACGATACCAATAAACCGCCCAACAGCCTCCCGGCGAACACGGCCGCCGGTATTGGGCCAGTGCTGGCGATATACCGTTTTGTACTGGCACCGTCGGCCCGTTTACACGGGTATTACTCCGCAGTCTCATGCATGCATTCCTCCGCAAAACAAAAAAAGAAAAAATAAGGGGGGGGGGAACGCTAAGCATACGGATGAAGGCCCAAACCCGGGGAAAGGGCCGATATAAACCGCGAGGAGGGGTCAAGCGGCTGTACGGGCACGCACCTTGTGGGCGAGTTCGGAGCAGGAAGTGTCGAAGACATGACGTTTACGAGCCAGTAAGGGCTGGTCCAAAAACTCTAAGAAAGAGTACAGCCGGGGAATCAGCCTCCAGGCCGCTGCGCTGCATCCTGAAGTTTTGAGAAAGTTGGTTAAGGAGAAAGGTTACTTACCGGGAGCAGGTATTCAACGCGGTCCCTTTTTTGGAAACGTATGCCTAAAAGAACCTTCATTTCAAAGGCTGAAAAGTCTGCTCCGGGATTCAGGGCAGCAAACCGACCCTTCTCCTTTGCTGTAACGCCTCAGCTTCGTCAAACCGATGCTCCTGTACCGATCTCTGGATCCCAGTGCTCTGAAGGTGTACAGGATGAGCCAGCCATCCATCTCGAGTTTTTTTTTTTTTTTTACAAAGCGTCTACCGAAGCTACAGCCTCATTGATTCACCCACCTGCACTGCAACCCTCCACCACCAGCTAAGATACCACTGCGTCACCAAACCTGAAGAGGGTTGGCAGGGCCCCTCCTACTTGTAGCAACCACCTTTCCCTCGACATCATTCCCATCCGCCATTGTCATCAATGCCGTGAACTTCAACCTTCATTACTGAAGGTAAATACTGTAAAATCTATATTATTCATTTTATATGTATTTGCCTACCATTTAATTAGTTGCGCATTACACAGGTATTATTCAGTGAAGGAACAGGAAACTTAGGGTTCGATGTGTTAGCTTTGGCCGCAGAACTTAAAACCCCTATCTCCCATAAGCCTCTAGTCTCGCCAACCAAAAGGGGTTTTTTCAGGAACCTAACCCCTTGCAGTTGGGCCTGCTGAATTACAGTACGTTCGTGCACGAGTACCGTGCCAGGAGGGAGTTTTTGGATTCTTGGACACTGATTGATCAATACTGATAAACTGGAATCAGTGACAGAGTTTAAAATTTTCATTTCCCTAAAAACGAAAAGATTGGGGGGGGGCGGTTGACAATCCTGGATCACACAACATTCATAATCCAATTCGGACTAGGCAAGAAGGGTACTTGTATGGTGGGCTCTAATAATCTTTCCATGGCAGATGTAAATTCAGGAAGGAACCTACCAAAATCTTTACTAGAAATCCGTTTTTAAACAGAGTGCCCAGAGGAAATCCTCGTGGCCACAAAGGTATGTAAAATCAAGTTGATCCCAAATAATATATGGATTTTAATTACATACATTTTTTAAAATAAAAACTGAACTAAAAGCTCACTTTTAAAATTAAAAGATGAATATAATGTTGTACAACAGATATTGTCTGTAGATTTCTAAAATTTAATTATTCTTTTTTTTCTCTTGTCATCCAATTTGTTGGTGGAATCAGCCATAAAGTCGGGCTCGAAAGATTGCTCAAAAAAATAAGTGTGGTCTCAAGGCAATAGTGCCGAGCAGCTGTATGGCCCAACTACGGTGAAAAGATGGGGGCTGAACCTCAGACACGTTACATGTAGACTTTTCCCAAGGATGGGTGACCATATATCCTCCTTAAGTTGTTGCAGTGTATTTTATTCCAACGCTGTAGGCAGCAGAAACGACAGGTCAGGCCAACTCCCATGTTACAGCAGCACAGCTCACGATGGATAAACAGCGAGTCTGAGTCTGCCAAAGATTAAAAACAAGATGGCCCCTACCCACTGCACACAGTCAACATCCTCAGAAAGCCAACAGCAGGCAGTGCAAGTTGCAGGATGGCGCACACTGTAAAAATTCCAAATTCAGAGTCAGCCAGTAGTTCTCTACCAAAATTTGACATTACAGTGGTTATGTAGACAATATTCTGCATCTGGTTCTTCTTTCTTCTTCTAAAGTGATGTCCACTGCACCATTCCAGCAGGACAACAAGTCATTCCCTCCTCTCCTGGTTTGTGTACCACAGGCACATCAGATGACTAGCAGTAGACATTACAGTTCAGAGACATGGATGCCAAGCTTAATATGTCGTGTATATTTGTTCCCTAAAATGATTACCTGCAAATCTTCACATGAGCTACCGTAATACTAGAATCAGTTTAACTACCAGTTTCCTAAGGTAAAATTCAGTTCCATTATCATTTGGTTTTAATCAAGATGTGAAATTATATTGCAGTGTTTAGTTTTGGTCAGCTACATGAGACAGAAAAAAAAATCTAAAGAATTAATTTTTATCGACTGAATTTATAAATAATTTCTATATTTTTTTAGTCCCAGTGAAAAGTTGTACAACGTTAGGGCCATCTTATCGCACAGGCACACTGGGCGTGGGGACCTCGAAATTCAATTTGAAAAATAAAAATTAAGGTTTACTGTATTTGCCGACGTATAAGATGCACTTTTTACCAGGAAAAAAATATACCCTGCGTCCAATACGCCCGTATCACCGGTTGCCGGACGATACCCAACTCCTTAACAATGTTGCTGCCAAATATTGTTTCAGTAATATTATTTTATAATTTTCAGATATGGGCTGGTATAGAGGAGTGCAGTTCTGTGCTTCATTTGGTTTTATCTGTACAATAGCTGCAGCGATCATGGGAATTGTGTTTTTAGTCAAGACAGCTTTGATCAACAATAAAGTATACAAGATATCCTTGGTGGTAATCAGTGCCATTGGTGGTAAGTATACAAAAATTTCAAGTCAAATGGTCCATGTCAAGAGAAACAACCATCATCAGCATCAAAATTATGCTACCAAACTACAATAACAATGTGTGAATAGAGAGTGAGTGATGCAGCTGTATTAAGATACTGAGAGGCATATAATAAAAGACTAAAATATACATGAAAGCCCCTATCTTCATGGGAAAGCTTACCCATTTAGTAGCATTTTTTGATAATATGTTAGATTACTATTTTGAATGTTCTTTGCATTTGGGTCACAAATTGGTGAGTTTGTTTTAAAATTATTTTCACATCATGTAGGTTGAATAAAATTTCTCTCTTTTCAATGGTTTCACTATCTTGAAATGTTATTGTTACTGAACAATTATGTTAATGTTTATCCCTATGGCTTTGGAGATGAAGATTATAAAATAGACTAAAAATCCCATTTTACTACCTGGATTAGAAAATACACATTTACCTTTGGTGTTTCTCTTGTTTTTTAATAAGGTTTTTAAGTTAAAAATAACTAAAAAGCTATCTCTTCAAATTATGTAATTATTAATGATACTTACCACACTATGAAATTCTTATTCTTTATTTAAGTGATCTGGTTTCAAGATATAAAAATATGAAAATTAATTTGTAACATATTTGAAGTTTAAATCTTTTCTGAATGAATATGCCTTTTCAAAGGGCAACTTCAAGTATACAACTATTTAAGGAAACAATTTAAATATATAAATATTTCAATAAAAAGCAGACTTTAAGAAATAGAAAAATGTATTCGAGATACAATGTGTTTGTAAAGATTAATAATAACATTTTGTTCACACCACTAGTCTAATCAAGTAACTTTCCATGATCTGGTACAGAAACAGCATGGAAACAGATTACTCTCTTATTTATGGTACTTAGAAATCTTATACAGATACTTGTCATAATAAAACCAAGTTTGAGAGAACACGTTTAACCAGAAACCATATATAACACTAGCAAAATACGTGTGGTTAGTACTTGTTGTGTAGCCTTCTGCAAGACCATTTCTGGCACAGATTCTGTGTTAGGAATGGTTTCAGAGGGATCAGTTAGAAAGAGCCCAAATATGCTCCATAATCCTCTGACTGGGTAGTTTACTGCTGAATTATGATACTTTCGCTCTTTTCCATTGTGCAAGTGGTATGAGCTGGGATACCACATTTCATTAAATTACTGCTCAGTTTAGACAGACGATCATTGGCATAAACAGATAGATATCTCCAGGAAGAAGTTATAAGTCTTTTGCAGACTTTCAGCTGTGACTATCTAGTGGTCCAAATCACACACCCAACAATGACAGACAGATGTCACATTTGGTCATACCCACACTTGACTAAAGCACCCCGACACATTTTTTTTCTGAGTCAAAGTTTTCAAAATCCAACTTCATGCTATGAAGATGTTTAATGATCTCTGTGGACATCTGCATGCAATTGGCACATTTACAGCCAATTGTCAGGGCTTGGTTTTGTGCATCAAATATCAGTTCTCCTTTAGCTTATAATTAACTGGATAATCGCCCTGTCTGTAGTTAACAGAATAACCCTTCTATCAAAAATATTAATTTCTCAACTATTCAACCCCTTTTAAAATCTAACAGTTTCCATGAAACTGATGTTCATGGCCTGCCTGTCTGTGGACTGAGGTTTCCTCTGTTGTGTACCTGTTTTTAAACTTCCAATCACATGCATACTGTATCTGGAATAGACTGGGGTATCTATTTGCTTATATGAAGTTTCTGTATGGCATGAGTCTAAAATGCACAGATAGTTGAAAGAGATAAATGTGAATAAGAATTGTAATGTAAAAAGAAAATATCCTTGTTTTCTATTGTAATTTCAGGAGCACTTTTACTAATTGGAGTTATAATTGCTGGAATCAAAGGAACTAGATCGGGCTTTCACATTGCCTGGTCTCTGGTCTTGGCTGGTCTGGGTGCCATCATCGAAACGATAGCAAGTTCCTTAATTGAGGTTGGATTTAGGAAAATGAATATCTCTTCTTAGAATGACCCAGAAATTCATTGTACACAACGATTACTTTTTTTTTGTTAAGGTTATAGGATTAAAAGAAAACTATACCAAAAATATTAACTAACCGTGTAGCTAAGAATTTGATTTTCAAGATTTTCTGATACAAATATTAAAAATTTGTTGCTGATCTCTTCTCAAATATGTAATAATAATAATATTTTTCTTTTAAATTTGTAAAAAATCAAAAGTTGTTAATGTATACATTTCCATCACTATGGCTGTTAGATTTTTTTGTAACAGATTTTTTAAAAAATCCTTTCTTGAAAGCAAAGGGGGAACTTGACAATGTAATAAAATCTCATTGTTTTTCCTTGGTTAACATGTGAATAATAATATTATTATTATTAACTGTAATAAGGTTTTCTCTCACATAAATTAACTATATATGATTGTGTGTTTTTTTATCTTTTCATAAAAAACCGGACTATCAAGCCCCTGCTGAGATACTTGTGTCTCCCTTTGACCATAGCTAAAATGCTACTGAAAATCCACATATAAGCTCAGTGGATCACATGCCACTGGACGCCATTTCTTTTACCTGTCCTGAATGTATTTTCAGTGGAAGGAATTTATTTCTATCTATCAACCTTCTTTTCTGCAAACTTGTATTAATTTACTGCTAATGACAGTAATGTACAGTATACTGTTAATAATGTCTCAGAGGTTACCCCTGAGCTTTGGTTTCCATAGCAATATGAACAGAAGAAGTCTGCAAAATTTCATACCTGCTTTCTAGTTTAACTTCAGGAGAGAAAGCAGGCAGGTTTAAGATTTACATCAAGCCCCCCCCCTTGTCTCAAAACAGATGGCCTGCAGTTTTCTAAAGATCCATAAAGCAGTATTCTATATCCTTTCCTAACTATAGACTGCATAGTTGCTCAGTATATACAACATGTAGGAAATGTATGAACTGCTTGGTGGTGACGCTAAGGCACAGCCTTGGAACAGTAAAACAAAATATGTAGTGAATGGCTAAGTTTTATATAAAGCATTAATTAAAACAAAGGTGACTACTTTAATGAGCCAAAGTCTTGAGAAACACAAACCAAAACAGCCTACAATATGTAATAATAATATTTCAATGGAGAAATATAATACTGTCTAAGAATGAAATAAATTTAAAATAGCATGGCTGCTTCAATAATTTTAAAGAATTTACCTTTTATAGATACATTTTAGGAAGGATTTTACTGGCCCATTTAACATGTAAGGTGCAGTGAACCTCTTTAGATGTCTATGAAGGAACCACTTCTCAACAGGTCATTTAATGTGTGTGTGTGTGTGTGCTTATAAAATTCTCAGCCACATTTCAAAAATAAATTTGCAGTCTTTTTAAAGAAATGGTTATCAGAAATGTAATCCATAATCCTTTGAATAAGCATTTATCTCAACATTTAATATATTATAAACAGACAACAGATAATTAAGTCTGAGAAATCCATTCACTAAAATGATGCTAAGGGTTCATCATGAGATTTTCCTATTGTTCCTTTAATTTCTGAAAATATCAGTTTGAAGAGGACATGAAACACATTTCAAAGAATTATTTGTTGAATATACAAACAAGAAATAATCTAAGTTTTAGAGGGCTGTGTAATATTTAAAAGGACAGAGTGGTAGACCTTCATGCAAGATATGCTGGTGACATATAACAGCCATCAATCCTGACATTTAATATCTGTCAGCAATAGAAAATTTAATCCTCCACATATCAGACCATCTTTTACCTTATCTAAAAGAACTGGCATTATGTTAAAATGACTGTATATTTAGTCAACACACCTGTAATACAAAAAAGGGTAGAGTCAGGCAATACAGAGTTCAAACGTCCAGGCAGTATACAAAAGATTAATGAGTTTATGAAAAAGGCCAAGCGTCTATATTCTTTCAATGCTCATTATAGGTTTATGAACAAAATATTCACTTTATTGTGGAACTGCACCAGATGATCTAGCTGTTCAGAATTCTGCCTGTGCTAGCGTAAGGTTATTTTCAGTTTTCTGCTACCATGCCAAGTTTAATTGTACAACTTGTTTCATTAGTTTAGCCAGTGAGTGGTGGTCCACACACAGTTGTAATGCATCTCTATACCACTAGGTTTTAAAATGAAATACAAATGGCTGTAGTTGAAATTATTCCTACTTTTCTTAAGATTTTGTTGCAGTACAAAGTGTCTGCCATTGACGGTATTTTTTCCAACACTAAACTGTTTATATTAGTTTACACTACCTGTCCGAAGTGGAATAAGGTACACAATAAACGGCTAAGTCAAAGGTGTTATAGCAAGCAACACATACTCAGTGTTATACCGCCATCCTATCATCTATAGAGGTGAACAGTTATCGGAAATCCTAATCAAAGAGAATTCTGGCTTAAAATCCGTCTATGCTGACAGTGGCTTCCAGAAAGAAATTTTGCATAAACAGTTTCCTCCATTAAAAGTGAGTAGCGACCCTAAGCCGTGTAAACGAAGCATCGTCTTAGATAAGGAAGATGTTCGGTTTGTAGACTTGGCAGATCGATTCCCGTAGAAGAGATCGTGTGAAGAACCAGCCCTTTAAGGCTCAGCACAGGTTAAATCTAAATCGCTAATACATAAAATATCATAAATAAACGAGTTCCAAAGACACACACACAAGAAACAGTAAATGACTGCATATAAATTTCATTTTCACACGTTGCAAACAGAGTCAGCAACCACCCTGACCTTGAAAAGAACTTTTTCCTGCATCTCTCTCATAGACGCAAACTCGGTTCCTTCTTATTGGAGCTGCGTTTCATGCGAATATCTCTAGGAAAACAATAAATGGGTTCCGTTTATTGCCCCTGCCCCCCCCCCCTTTCTTAGGACGACGCCGTTCGTGTTTGGAAAAGCGGGCGTGTTGCTGAGCAGACAGAAAGACCATTATGCTGCTCTGTTGATTATCCACCAAGACAGCTGGATTGATGGATGGTTTAGTCTGACGCTTTTCAGCTGGCAGCGGAATCAGAAAGAGATCGGTATAAACCCCAACGAGCCGCACATCCTCAGAGTAATTCGTCATAGGGCTACTTCCCGTCGAGGAGTTACTCTATTTGAGGATGGGCGTGGATGGTGATGGGGAGGGTGTCACGTGAAAGGTACAGTTATATAACTGGAATGAGAATCAGGCATCGGTAAGTGAGTTGCCGATAGTACTGGACAACAAAAGAAACTTTTCGTCCGTCCGCCGCTGAGCAGAATGTGGGTGATCGTAGCTACATTTTGGGAAATCTGAAGTCAGAATTTGGCTAGGACTTCAGGTTTTCGAGATTGCAGCTAGGGTACAAGAAACACGTGCGTTTCTCGCGTCTCCGGACCGGCCGTGACGACGCCAACCATTGTGCAGAATCCTGCCATAACTCTCGTTCCTGAAAATCCCATAAAACTTCTAATCAAGTCGGCAGCCGAATAACCATCAAACAGCTCCTTACTGTCACCTCTCCACTACTTGTATGTATCTCGTCCGGCCTTTTCTCTAACATACCGTCGCGGTCTACATGCAAATGTTCCAAAACACGCTCTCATCTGGCCGGAGAAACACGGCCCCGAGTTGCAGCCCGGGGGTGGGGATGCTGTTTGGCCCGGTCTATCTCTTTGTACCTGGTCAGCAGGTGTGATCGAGCGAAGTTTCTCGCTGATGGCAGAAGCTGGTAGGCTGTGGTGAGCGGGGAGTCAACCTGTTTCCCACGTGGGAAGGGGGACTCGCAGCGACAGTAACCTGTAACCCGGTTCAGAGGATGAAGAGAAATACAGACCGCGGTTATGAGGGTCTGATCCTGTGGATGGTTCTGCAGTTTGGATGCTAAGAAAACTAATTCCCCGTTTGTTAGACATTCCAAGGGTCCCGGAGATCGAGAGCGTGAAGCTTTTGCCAACGGATCAGCCGGAAAAGATGGAATCTTTAAGGTAGCGATCAGCGCGTGGTGCTTCGGCAACAGCCCGATGCAGCTGGTTCAACTCAACCATTCGGGATCCGCTTACACCTGACGATGATTCCAGCTGCAGAGAGCGAGACGTTGATGACGACATCTCCGTCCACGGATACGGTACCGTTCTTCTCTTTCCCGTCCCGCGACCTTAATCCTCCTCCACAGGTGGTCAGCCTACTGGAGGGTTTAGGCTGGAAACGCGAATTACATCCAGCAAAGCGCTTACGAGCGATAAGCGTGAAAGTCGGGGTAGATGGATGGATGGGTGGATTGATGGATGTGCGCCTGGCAATGCAGTGTTTAAGTTTTCAGTAATCCCGCCGCTAGGTGGCCAGGCATCCACGCCCTTCCTCGGGTCTCTCAGAAAACCTCCCCTGCCTCATTTACGGGAATGACTGGCCCCCTCCGCTGTTGAGGTCGGGGCCAGCAAGCCCTGGAAGGTCCCTAACCACGAGAATATCGCCGTCTCGCATCCTTCAGCTTTTAGAACTTTCTGTTTTAGCGAACCTTCCCAGCAGGTTTCTGTTTGTTTTGTTTATGCTGTTATTATTACAGGTAAGTTTTAATGCGTGTAATTTGTAAAAGAGTTAATCGAATAAATGTGTGATGTTCGGCGAATCGTGTGTAATTGCAAAGAGGCTTCATCTCTCTTTATAGAACCTTTCCGCGGGTATATGTGTGTTATAGCTAACTGCAATAATTGGGGGGGGGAGAGAAAGAAACAAAGCTACTGTATTCAAACAATTTCCCTTGACGTGTTTCTCTCCCTGTTGATGAAGGCTCACAGTCAGTCGGTATTATACCTACACACAGTAGAAGTACAAGTCCTTTAGGCCCTTTGTCGGACCCTTGTCGTTAAAACAACGAACCAACCACCCTTCCTCGTCTTTATTCATCATTATTATGGACGCTTTGTGTCTGCTGTCCCCTTTCCATCAACTGGCTACGTAAGCTTCCTCTTCCCACATCTAAAGGAGCCCCCAATAGTAATCTGTTCGGTCTCCATCCCCTCTCCGATGACCTCCGATCTGTTCAGTCAGGACAGGGTTCGCCGAGATTTAAAACAATAGTTGATTAGGGCGGCGTGCGTTGGGTTTATATTAGTCTGACGGCAGAGCAGCGATCTAAGGGGGGATAAGTCCGTTAGAAGAGAGAGCGGCAAACGCCGGAGAGCTCCGTCGCTGGTCACGACGACCTCAGGTAACCTTTCGTGGGTCTGCTGTGGCGTCCTTGTCCGAAAGGCTGGTGATCACCTGGGTCAGTTTCCTTTATTTGTCCCGTCGGGGGGGGGGGGGGGAACTCGTGTCAAGCGGTCGCCGTCCGAGGCCGGGTGAAGAAGGTACAGCCGACCGCACCGCGGCTCCGTAGAACTGCCCTGCGAATTGTATTAAGTCCCCGGACAAAAAATGTTGGAACATCTCGGATTTCTCCGCTTTAACCCCACTAAAACACCCCTAACCGTTCATCTCTCCCTCCCCCTCTCTCTCCCTCTCCTCTCTCCCTCTCTCCTCCTCTCCCCCATCTCTGTCTCTGTCTCTCTCTCTCTCCCTCTCTCCCCCTCGTCTCTCTCCTCTCTCTCCCCCTCTCTCTCTCTCTCTCCCCCCTCTCCCTCTCTCTCTCTTCCTCTCTCCTGTCCTCTCTCTCTCTCCCTCTCTCCCTCTCCCTCTCTCTGTCTGTCTCTCCTGTCTCCCCCCCCCCCCCTTCTCTCTCCTCCCTCTCTCTCTCTCCCCCCCTCTCTGTCTGTCTCTCCCTCCCTCCCCCATCTCTCTCCTCTCTCTCTCCCCTCTCTCTCTCTCCCTCCCTCCCTCTCTCCCTCTCTCTCTGTCTCCCTCCCCTCTCCCCCATCTCTGTCTCTTCTCCTCTCTCCTCTCCCTCCCCCCTCTCTCTCCCTCTCTTCTCTCCCCCCCTCCCCTCCTCCCCCCTCCCTCTCTCTCTCTCCCTCCCTCTCTCTGTCTCTCTCTCTCCCCCCCTTCCCCCCCCTCTCTCTCTCTCTCTGTGTGTGTCTCGTTTTTGGATGTTAGATTCTCTGTTAAAGCTGCTTCAGGAGCAAAGCCGTGTACCGTTTCATCCACACGATGCTTGAACCCATGGTAGCAACCCATGGTAACAGGCAAACATTACAGTATCGGGTGGGGTGGTTTCGTTTTGGCACGCAAAAAGACCTGCACACTAAATGAGAAATTCCTTTAAAAATACTATATGAACCAGTGGATAAGTCTGGCACAATCATGGAACCCGTGGGCAGGTGGGGGTGGTGGGGTGGTTGTTGGCCTGGATGACTCAACTTGCATAAAATGCTATATGTTATGCCCCAATGTTCAGTTTGTTCAGAAAAGTAAATTGGAGCCATTAAGTTTCATCGCAAGTATCTGCGACATCTTCGCTAATATTGTTCTCTTTTTTGCTTTCTGATTTATAAGATGGATCTTTTTTTCAGTGGTCACCTGATTTTGCTGTAGAAAAACAGAACAAACAGTTCGTCATCTTCAGATCCATCTATTGCATTGCTGATGCAGCACTTCTCGAAAGACTTCGTCACTACATCCCTTGAAGTTAATTTTCAGGCAGTCCTGACCTGAACTTTGGTCAGGAGTGGTTTCTTCAGGTTTCTTGCTTTGGTTTTCCTATGATCTCTCGTTGATTCCACTAAGTTCAGCTTTGAATGACCAATTCAAAGAAACAGCCATAGGCTGAAGAATTGAAGTCATTCCTCATGGGATGATCACTAGTCTTGAGTTGTTGCACTGAAAATTCTGCGTTGCATTGTAAATTTATGAAAAGCAAATTATTCCAGCAGATGCAACGATTTCCTTTTCCTGAAAGCTCCTGGGTGGGACATATTGCACCACTCTGACTCCATCCATTCTCTTGAACACATACCATTAATCCTGATGGAACTGTTTTCTTTGGTATGGTGGAAGTTGTGTTCCATCAACAAGAGCTGCCAGCATGCATAACAGTCTGACTTTATTTTAAGTGGTACAGATGCAAACAGTTTTCTCTCCTTCCTTTTTTAATATCACTTCAGAGGGCATATTGAGGTGAGTGTTTTATCTGCTGCCAATATAAGAGGGTTTTAAGTTGAACTCTGACTCTTGCTGATAATGAATTAATTTTGCCCATAATCTTCTGGAAGCTCTGCAAAATGTGTTTTCTCTGTACCAGAAGAACCTTTTGTTTTATGAAGTGACCAACCCAACTTTGATTGTCAGAGAACATGTCTGCTTCTTCTTGTAGAATGTCTAGTTCTTAAGCAATTTCTCAAGTAAAAATAGGGTGGGTAAGAAAGCTGATTCTCTCTCTTGACAAGAAATTTTGCTTCACTTGTAGAAAATTGGGACTTTGAAAAGTTTCTGGTTTTCTCTATGCATACACATTCCTTTCACTGAATCCAGTTTCTTTCTCCAGCCCATAATTTCAAATTCTGCAAGTAAAAGCTGCAACTTTTCTTTGACAGTATGACTTTTTTTTTTTTTTATGTAACATCTTCAAGCTTCAATTGTTCTACAATATCACTTTCACCTTCATCATCTAAAAAAATGTTCTCTGGACCAATGAATTGGACATCTTGTACCTAATACAGCAAAACATCAAGCAAAACAGAAATTATCAGTTAAGAAAGCCCAAACAGCACATGAAAACTTAAAACTTCTGCAACAAAGCAAAAATTACTGGAGGAATTTGTCACCAGCAAACATTTACCTGTTAGAATCAGCAGGATGCAAATTTGGATTCTTGACATTTGTATAAATTGCATGTTAGTTATTAAAGTTTGGAATTTGGAAAAGATATGCATCTTATTTACAGATTTATGTGGTACTAACTTTGCACTGGTTTAAAACAAATACATTCCCATTATTATTTTTTAATTCAGCTTAATTAACAATAATTTACTTATATACTTTGGGAAAAAAGAAATATCATTCACATGCACAGGTACTTAGATGGGAGATAACTCAACCCAGCCTGTATTTCATTTTTTTTTTAAAATAATGATTAAATAGCACAAAGGATTTCAGATTAAAATAGTGCTCCATAAATTATTACCTTTTCTAGATTTAATCTTTTGTTTGCACAATTTGAATTTTTGCTGGGTATCTATATTTAATCAGGTTTATATATTTTTTGTAAGTAAGCATAAAGATTTAATAGTTAAGTAGCAGTTGTATATGTTTTATATTTCTGACGATGCTTACAGTGCCTTCCTGTTATAAAAGTATTGGCTGCAGTTGTTGCACCGGCAGTGTTCTGGTGTATATTGTCACAAATCTTCAAATGTTGATAATGGGTTTCCACAGCTGTCTGACGTTTTGGGGAAAAGTTGACTGCTAAAAAAGAAAACCCTCGAGAAAACGACAAGTGCCTGTGTTTAGTTTAGGGAAGGAGAGATTGGCTTTCATGCCTTTGTCCTGTGGAAATAACTTTAAGCATCAGCGGAGAGGGTATGCTTCAGAATCAATAGAGCTACTGATTTAAATTATAAACTTTCCAAAAACAAACAAGCAAACAGAACTCGGTAGACTTAATTTATTCTCTAACTGAAAACGTTTTTCCCAATGATTTAGCTACAACATCCTGTCAAGAAACTACAAGCAACCTTTGCTTAGTGCTGTATGGATTCTAACATTGCTACTCTTACTTCAAAAGAGCTCTGAAATATCTCTCTGAGTGCATTTAATTATTTTTTATATGCATTAGATCATTTGTGATTAGTAAGTTTAACATTGAAATCAAATCATGGTTACTTGTAACATACATTAAAGCTATGGACTTCTGTGCTTTTTTAATCCCTAGGAACAGTGATATACTGATATTATGTGTGAAGCAATTACAATGCTATTTTCTGAGGTTTTACTTCTTTGTACATCGGAATTTTTTTCAATATAACTTGATAAAAAAGCAAACTTTTTAGATACTGCATAGATCAACTACACCAAATAAAAATATTTTTGTCTTCTCAATTGTTTTTAAACTTTAGCAACTGAGCCAGTGATGAGGCTTCTTTGTCTTCCATGCCATCGACTCTCCACCTGTTTCTCGCATCCATGGATGAAAACCCATTTCTTAGGTGTTCAACCAAAGGTGAGGTTAATATGCCTCAAGTCCCCAAGCCTTTGGCCTTTACACAGGTTGAGAGAACATCTGAGGCGAGCAGAAATTTTTCACCTGAAAACCATGCAGCCTGTTTTGGCAAGGTCCTTTGTAGGGAGAAGTAACCTGAAGAGCAGACATGGAGTAGGATTTAGGAATGAGGATTTGCTTGATGATGATGATAAAATGAATCAGAAGATGTCTCAGCCACACCAACATGGCACACAGAAGGATAAAAGGGCTATTTCTGATTCTGCATGGGTATGTACTAGACATCCAAAAATATTTGTGACAGATTGAAAATATTTAATATAGTGTAATTTTCAAGCATTACTGCTGTTCATCATTGAGAGGTAAGCAAAATGTTCACTGTTATAATCTGCCCCAGTGTTAAACTTTACAACTGTGGAGAAAAATATTTACAAGAATAAAAATGATGATCACAGTTGCTTTTTGTGAAGATTTTTTAAAAAAAAAATTCTGTGGTAAAAATTCACATAAATGCATGCAGTGTCTACCTGTAAATGTGAAATTGTAGATTGCAGTTTAAATTTAAGGTATATAGTACTAACTGGGTCCCTGGTGCTGCGTGGGAAAATATGGCTTTTTAAAAAAAAGTTTTATATCAATTTGAAAAACAAAAATGCTATTTGTTTAAACACAATCATTGAATGAATGCTGAATTGATGCTAATACATTTCTTAACATTCTATACACTTAAATTTAACTCTGTTCCATAAGAGCCCAGTTTATCTTCATCTTGAAAAAAGGAATCATGAGAAAACAGGCTTTTCAAAATTGGATAATGCTTATGTTTCGGCTGACTTGTTTAGGAATCTGAAAAGGTACCTGACCAATATGGGCTAGCTTATAAGATGATGACAACCTGTAGCAAGCTACTAAATAAATTTTTATTCTTATTTTTCAAAGTTATATCGTGCATGATATCAAAACCTGCCATTGATGGTTTTCAAATGGCTTCAAGTCCGACTGTTGAAAAATCGAAATCTGTGGTCACTTCTGAATGAGTACCGTGAAGCTGTGGTAACTCTGAACCTTTAAAGGTAACCTTTGAGGCTAGGCTCTGGTACCCTTGGATCCAGGCAATGTGGCTCAGTGGTGAGTGTGTTGGCTTCAGACTTAAGGGTCCTGGGTTCAATTCCCGCTGCTGGCACATTGTTGTGACCCTTGAGCAAGGTACTTTACTGGCATTGCTCCAGTTGCTGCTTGGGAGTAGCCTGTGTAGGCACTCAGACAGAGGAACCAAGGGCGGAGGATGCTTTATAGCCATGACAGAGGCAAGTCTCCTATGACAAGGAAAAGTCAGAAGAATAAACCACTGCTGAAGAGGGATTCACTGGGCCAGAGTGCACATAACGACGGTGCAACGATTCCCACTCTTATGAAATGATTGATCGAAGTAATACTCTTTGATCCTGAGGTACCTTCATTATAATTTGAGACTGCTAGGTCGCCTATTTTGAATGAGTGCTGTGAACTAAAGGTAATTTATAAGGCTTTTGAAAAACAGCCTTTGGTGGCCTCAAAACAGCCTTCAAGGCCAGTGTGGTATAGCTTAAAATCTTGCCCAGATTCTGAAGTACAAACATCCAAAATGTGGGGCTTCTAGGCACTACAGTTTGGTTGTGAAAGGGTAACAAACACTCAAAAATATGTATTAGAAGGTAAAGAATTGGTAGCGATCTGACTCTTGATGACTGGCTTATTCAACTCAACTGATTATTGATTATAATCAGTTTATTTTTACTTTTAAGCAGATTTTCTTGAGAAAGAAAATAAATGCTCTCTAGACTAGCTGTAGTCTATAGTGTATATTATGTATGTGCAGTTTGTAGATGGTGTGTTTGCCTGTGTAAACTAACTACAAGTATCAAGATGTCAGAAGATGACTTTTTTTTTTTTTTACTTATGGAATTACCCAGAATTCATTGCATTCAGAAAAGTTTTACTGTGTTGTCAAGCAAAACATTTTGCTGGTTATGGATAAAAAGCCTAGATTTGTAGGAAATGGTTATCACACCCAAAGATCTTGGAGTGTTTTTGTTACATTTGTTTGGATGTAGGTGTAATATGCACACTCGAGTTAGTAATTTTTTTATATTTCATGATGAAAAGCCTCTACTTTGCATCCTGGGAGAATGTTCTAAATTTTATGAGGAAATGTTTTCCTTTTTTTTTTAGAATACTAACAGACAAATTGCAGACTAAAAAAAAAAAACTTAGATTAGTACCAAAATTTAATTGTAACTTGTGGTACTGAAACAAATGTCAGATGCGTGTTAGTCTATGTGAATAGTTTGATTTATTAACCCTTTAACCTATTTCATACTTTTTTTGTATTAAAACACCGTAGCAGCAAAAACTGCAGGCTGTCAGTGTGTCATCACCAATAGCTATTTAGAATAGTAGTTTAGTAATTCTACTAAAATCTCTAAAATTCTTTTCTCATGAAGCTGAGTAGGGGCATCTTGTTTAAATAGCTCTTTTTTATAACTATATTATTTTTTTTTAAAAAATGTAGTTAGCTGTCGCCATTTTATCTGATTTGTCTTGTAAAGTTTTTTTATATAAACATTTACACAATTCAAGGAAGAGCCAGTTTGAATGGCTGTCCTTTCTAATGTTTACAATTTACTTTGTTTCAGGTAGTTCGCCTTGCTAACGAAAATGGTAAGTAAAACCGCATTAGTCTTTCCAAACCCTGTCTCAGTGAAATATCATAAATTTAATTAACAACAGATGTTTTCTGTTTAGAAATTATCGCTTTTAAAAACGTTTTTCTCATTAGAAAGATTTGAAATGAAAAACAAAAGAAAACATGGCAGAGATATCATAATTAAGCAGACTCAGTAAAAACAATCAGACAGTTTTTCTTTGGTGCATCTTGGCTGAGATCTGCCTTTTTTGTGCTACACCTCATCATCTTTCTCAAGGGAACTTTTGTCAACATATTTGAACTCTGTATTTATCTAACCAATTTTTACCTTCCTTAGACCACAGCCCTGGTTGGTATTTGTGTTCAACTGGCAGTCTATTTAGATAACTCTCATAATGTGGGATTGGGTTGGTACAGATTTGTTATCACAAAGGGTTATATTAATAAGGAAGGTACTATGTTACAATCCCTGCATACCAGCCTGCACTGTGCAATACAGATTGAAAGTAGTGGGGTGCAAATACACCTCAGGTGGTGTACAGAGGGTTAATTAGACTTTCTATTTTCATATTTACACAGTTATGGTATGACTTTTCTGGTAATGTGTTTTCAGGCTATATAAAGCTAGTGTAGATTGAAAATATTATTATGGAGGAAACACTGACTGCTGCTCCAAGCTAAAACAGAGGTTAAAAAAACTATATCAAAACCCTCAGCAGTCAGACCGACTCAGGTGTCAATAAAATAGAAATGTCTACTGTAAATTAACATTGATTTCCAATGGTAACAGGAAATGTAGCTTCATTACTTAGTGCAGTTACTACCACAAAGGTGATGAGAAATATCTGTACTATTACATATTGGTGGGTGGAATATAAATGGAAGAGCACTTAACTCTTGATTTTTCCACATAACTAACTTGTTTATGTTGTTATGTTTTGTCATCAAGAAGCAAATAGTAAAATCTTTAAATGACTAAAATGTTTTGATAACAGCAATGATCAAAAACAGTTTGTGTATTAAAATCAGATAAAGAGCTATAATCCTCCTCCAAAAAAAAATGGTTATTTCAAATAGAAAATACAAAAAAATTAGTTTCTATAAATGAATGAAGTTGATGAAGACAATTCCAGTACTGAGGTAGATATCTATTGGTAAGGTTAGTCTGTAATGGTTAGTAGATAGACATATCTCTGAAGATAAATATTGTTTCAGACAATCTAATCAAGTGAGACTCATTCAACTTGAGTTTTTGTTTATAGTAATATTATTATTAATATAAATTAGATAGTAGATCTTCTAATAGAGTTTGTTTGTTTCTGTTACACTTGACTCCTGTTGTACCTAACCTTAACATAGATTGGGACCCAGAACACTAGCCAGGTGGCAAAAGGGGTGTAAGTACCAGCATGGAAGTGCCTGGTGCTCTTCAACTTCAGACAACTTATCAAAAGTCCCTACTGGAACTCTTCAGCTTTAGATATGGGAGGAAGCCCACATCACAGTCACTGGTGAAGAATAATGCAAAGAAATCCTGCCATGAAGATTTATTAAATCAAGCCTGGATGACTTATATTCAAACTCAGGCCCTTAGTTTTAGGAGGCCGCTAATTTTATTATGGCACTGCCCTCTTTTAACAGTAGCAGTGTTCTGATTTTATCAGAGAAACTAAATTAACAATTTTATTTTGAGTTTTTTTAAACATCTGCTAGGTCTTAATTTTTTGAGGCTGTTTTCAATTCATCCTCTTTAGACTATTTTAGTTAGCTCAAACCAGCATGACCTACAAACAAAAACATTCAGCACATTATGATCTAATTGGTTCTTTTTCTAAAATGATTCTATTGCACAGTTACTTTGAAAAAAAACAACAAATAAGTTTACATACTATCTGATTAACTTTTTTCTTGTAGTTAAGAAGTATATCATTCATAGTCTAGGAGAAGTAAGTCATATCAGCTAATTGTCAGCATGCAATGTTCTCAGAGTGTATATGGATTATAACTAATTCTCATTTTTTTTGTAAAGAAAGCTGCTACTGCTGAAGAAAAAATAAAGCATAATTTAATTATAGGGGCTAGGAAGTTCATGCAAAACTCCAAAGTTCTATGGTATATGTATTCCTCTTATTTTTAATACACTTATCTTTGGCCCTACATTTGATTCATATTTGCATGATTCTTCATTGTAGACCTTTCCACTGCTCTTCAGAGTTGTCTGACCTTTGTTCATGGTTTTTCCATTAAATTTCCTCTGTCACTGTCACTGTCATCATCATTTTCAGTGTCCCATCTATAAAATTAGTAAGAACTTTTTCATCTACTCCTTTTAAACCAAAAACAAGCTTACTTAAGATCATAACTTTTGTTTTCTTCATTCTTTATATGATCTCCTCATTAATTATACTAAATTAGTTTTTACTTCATTTGCTACAAGGCAGTGGGAACCTTCTACAAGTTCTCCGGGAAGGGGGGGGGGGGGCAAAATGGCTGTCAATATTATTTTTAAATTGGTGTGCACTAGCAACAACTACTGCTGGTAATTTACAATTCTATATCTAAAAAATGCTTGTCTAACACTTTGCTATCCTGATTCATTTGAGCTAGTTTTTAGTTATTGCTCCTGGTATTCTGTAACTGCAAGAATTTGTGATAGACCACATGCTCAAAAGCCGAGATTGTTTTGAAAATTTCTTTCCAACTAGATGTCTAGATATTCATTCTAGCAAATATTTCCTAGAATACAGTAGACTAGCAATAAAGCCAGCTTAACTCAGGTGGCAGCAGCAGTCAAAATGAACAAAATGCAAGTGAAATTTAAAAGTGAGCTGATAATTTGTAAATAAATAAGTCAGAAATGGGATTCAAAAGTTAATAGTACTTTCTGCTTAGATTGTTTCTTTTTGCACAATCTTATTGGAGGTGTTACCAGCTGTTGTATTGGAGAATTATTTTGGTTTTTATTATTGCCTGGTAAAATTAACCTTTATCAATGGACCTGGTTAAGACTGTTTAGTTTTTTGAGATTAATTTTATTTTAAAGTTGATATTATCAGGAAGATGATGCCAACACATAATCAGTATTCTGATCTATTTACAACATTGGTGATGTGTGCTTTTAACCCGTAAACTCTTGGTTAAGAATTCGTGCACTGTGCAGTCTAAATGCTACTTAAAAATATATTTGAAAAATAAAACAACATAATCAATTTAGAATTACACTGTTGCTCAAACATTAGTGTATTTATAGAAGATACTGCATTAAAATAATAAAAAAATAGAGACTATATTTTAAACTAGTGATGACTTTTTAAAGACTTAGTAATTTTTATATCCCCATCTTTCCATATAGTTAGATAAAAGAAATCAGTGACTTAATCAGAAATGTTTAGCAAGTGCTTTAAACATCAATCAGTTATATATATATGGCCATTAAAAATTTGAAATGGCTACATAGTGTTTCTAATTTGATTGTATTGGAAAATTGTGAGGTTTCTTTTGTTAGAAATGTCATAATTTTTTTAAATCACAGACTGTGTGTTCACCTTTCAACCTTGTGACCTTAACCCTCATGCCAGTTTGACCAACCTGTGGAATTAGACTTGAAGAGATCAAATTCAAAACAGTTACACCAAATTAACACTTATTCAATGCTTAAAATACAAAATAAAATTATTCATCCATACCCATGACAAAACCAGGTGATTAAGAGAATGTTTCTTATTGTGAGATATATATGTGTAACATTCACACAATCATTGATGTAGGAAAACATTTTTTAAATGTATACTTCTAGTAATACCAATCTGCAATCTGTGTTAAATTTTCTGTCTGCTTCCACATCTTAACTATCCTAGGTTACCTCTCTTGGTGCCGCAACACCTATCTGGCTGCTGCTGTGGGTCTAGGGATGCAGGCTGCGGGAGCCACCTTAATGGCCCAATACGCTGCTAATGGTATGAAAATTTCACATTTTGTTGTTTGTTTTTTTTTTTACTTGGTTTAACTCAAAATAATCATATACAATTAAATTATTGTTTTCTTTGGGATTATCATAAACTCACTTTGTTGAATTGAATTCTGAGTAATTTATTCTCATTGATTAATAAATAAATATTGACTTTAGTTTATTAATAATTTAAAACAATTAATTAATAATAATTCAGTATCCTCTTAAATAAAGTGTGCATGCCTGCACAGGATGTGGATAAACTAAAATTGTAGAATGGTTCTGAAATTTTTTGGTTGAAAGTTGAAATTAGCTTTGTAAGCATACACATTGTTTTACACCTTGAAGATTTTTGTCATGATTTTTTCTATTAAAACCCTTAAGTTTGAATAAGGAACATTCACTTGATTTTTATGATGGTCAATCAAATGAAACCTGGACATATACCATTACAGCATAAAATTCTAGAAGATTCCTTTAAGCTGAAAACACGATTTCTACTCTTTCTCTATCATGAATTTTCAATACCACATTTAGATTTTTAATTGGTCCTATTTTGTTTCTCTTCTGTTTCATTCAACATAAACATTTTTTTTTAACTTAATTTTAGCATTTAAAATTTTTTTAGAGGAAGTCTACTGAATATTTATAGAATATAACCAGTCAGTTTGAAGATTTGATTTTTTTATCTGCTTTATATAGTTGTTGTTTTTGGTTGAGAAGCTAAATAATTTCACAAGTTATCCATTTTGGTTTGATGAATTCATGGCATTCTTGGTTAATATTGTGAAATTTTGTATTATCTAGATTGAAAACTTTTTGTAAGTGTTGATGTATTTATTTTAATTATCCAGTGTTTCTTTAATGTACTGCTACATTTAATACTGAATTTCTGAGCTATAATGCCTCTCAAGTTATAGAAATCTGTGGTCTCCATTATCTGAATTCTGCTTTGTTTTGGGAACAGTGGTTATGTATCTGGTCTGTCCTCTCCATTTTGCTTCATTAAAGCTGAAATTATTACAAAAATGTTTTGACTTAATAATAGTTGAAAGAAAATAATTACTATAAAACTTTATCTAAATCTTAAATTATTAACTTATGGTGATAATTAAAGATAGATAATTCCAAAATATTTGTACTTGATTTCCTAGGATATCATTGCAGGAATTCTTGTGAATGAATTAATAAATATATTATTTTTTGTATTTTTTTCCCAGGGATTTTGATGTTGAGCACTCTAAACCTTATATGCGGGACAGTCATCTTTAACCTGAACATTATTCGACTTCACAGACATTGGCAAATGTCCATTTTTACCGCCTCCTTATTCATTTCAGGATCTTTGCTTCATCTTGTTTTGTGGATGACTCTCATCATGATGTATCTGGGTTATGTGGAAGATGATTCTGGGTTTAGTGACAAACGTTTGTAACAATGACCGTAAGAATTATTTCAGTGCATGTTTAATAATTTTATTGACGGTGGAGAGATGGGAAAATATTCACCAACTATGTTGGATGTAAAGGAAGTATCTTATACTCATTGTACCATTTTTGTAAATTAAATAAAATTTCTATATTTGGACTTCAGCAAAATGTTTGATTTTTAACAAAATCTTTTACAACCTGCAGCTGTTGTAAATAAAGACAAGTCTTAAGAATTTCATTCAATGTCTTTCAAGACCCCATAATTTGTGATGTACTGTAACCATTCTGAATCGATATACTTTTTTAAAAATTAACTGGATTAGATTAAAAGAGCTAAGGCAGCTGTGTGAAGTTTTTATAATGGAAAAAAAATATATATTTTTGTAGATGATTTTTAAAATAATTGAGCATTCAGTTTATGTGATGCTTTTCTTGAAAGTTCTCAATTTTGATTTTGAAAGACGGAGCAACAAACCAAGAGGGCTATCAATTACAGTAAAGTGACTTCCCAGTTATGTAAAAGAAATCAAAATGAGGACAGAAAATTCTAATTAACAGACAAAGTTTCTCGAAAACACAAGTTAGCCTGCACATCAACAAATGACTGCCATAGAAATATGTACCTTGGAGCTTGAGATAAACTAACATTCTCATAAAAGCAATGGCAGCATGAGTAGAGTCTTAGATAGATTGGGAAACCACTAAAGGTGAGGATTTTCTCTTTTTAACTGTCAGTAAGTAGTTGTTGTTGCTGACCTTGGCAAAGGTGTGCTTCTACGTAATAATGGTAATTACAAAATGTATTGTGTAATTTGGACTTCATGAAAAAAAGAAATTCAGTAATACTGATTTTGTATGTAGGTCACTAAGTTTTTGCCACCATCACTAGATCTGGATGTTAACTGCTGGTGCATTAAATACTTGGGATATTTTTATGCAGTGTACATGCACACATTTGTGTCTGCTAATATATTACACATAGTCATTTATCCTAACTCATACTATACACCCTAAGACTTTCATTTTAAAAACGTCGAATTTTTTCTCTTGTTTTAATAGGTACAATACATTGTCTCCCTTCTATTATTTTTACCTAGATTTTCTGATACGTTTTTGTTTTTGTTCTTATTCATATTGCAGACTTTCGTGAAGCTGTGTACCTGTAGCATCCTCTGGCACAGGTGTCTATAGATTTCTCTGCTACTTTGCATTATGCATTTTCATTGTTTTTTTAAAATAATTTATTGCTTTCATTACTATTCCTGTCTTAGGGTTAAAATGACACAGAACAGTAGCGTCTGTACCTGCCGTTTATGTGTCACCAAGAGATCTTTGCACCAATTTGCTCTATGGTTACTAAGCAAATATTACTGTTTTTGTGTTTTTCAACCATTCTTTAATTTCATCTGTTTAACATATTCACCATCTGAGAAATCGAGATGTGCTAGATGCTGCTGTTCAGCCGATCTTCTATGCAATACAATACCGGCCTGAATACTTTCACTGTAGTCCATGGTCTACTTTTATTAATTTTACTTTGACGAGTTACGGATGTTTTGAAGTTTAGAAAGAATTATAACGCAGACCCAGTGTGAACGTCAGTATTTTTTTAAATCTAAGGGATGTAATTCTGGCTTGAGTTGCTTCCCTTGTACTGCAGTAGCCATTTAACCTATTTAGGTTCACGTTTAACTCTAAAAATTGTAATATTTTTATTAAAAGATTACTCAACAACCTACTGGGTAGAGTTAGATGCATTATTAAATAGTTTTTACTCGAATTCTCGCCATCTATGCGAAATTGAGATATAATAATATTCATAGCAGAATAAAATTTTTTTTATGATTCCCATTAGTGCGCATGCATCAACAAAGAACCTTATTAAAACTACCCTGAAGACAAGAGAAGGTTTTGTCGAAACGTCAATAATTTTATAACAGTTGAAGTGGTGTTAATGTCGTGAAGTGTACGAGATGGTGAATACTTTAGTTACGCCATCAAAGTTACATAAAAATCTCAGATTCTTATTTGTTCATTTTAGTTATTGTGAATAAGACTATAGACTTATAGGATTTATCGGTCGTGTTGTTCTTGTTACCCAGTGATGTGTAGTTGTATAGTTTTCTCATCCCAAAATAATTAATTACACATCTGGAGTAACTTTGTACAGAATCTGTATTTTATGATTTCAGCGCCATAGAGTCCGAGATATTAAGGTGTCCATTTAAATTATGAAAGTTGTGGAAAGCGAGATATTGGCAGGTTGGTATGGAATTCCTATTTCATTATTACAGTAAAATCCTGATCGGATTGATTAATCGCAAAACTCATTGTCCATCTTTCTACCAAAATGTTTTTTTATCATAATTTTTAAACATAAATCTAATGGCGCACACGATTGCTCAGAACGGAAATTAAAAGGCAAGATCCATATACACATTCATACTTGTCAATATTGTTATTGATAAGTCTATTAAACTAAAAGTTATAATTAGCATATTTTTTTTAAAAATTTGTTAGCTAAGATTTTAAAACATTTGCAATTCTTGGCTGGCAGTTTTCCTAGTGGTATTTTTTTCCACACAAATCAGCAGACAGGAGGAATTAGCTTCTACACACGAAGAACTCTAGTAACCAGAATTTCTCATGGTTTGAAATGGTAAAACAGCAGCAACTACCAACTGGCAGATTGGAACCTTACGGTTATTTCTAAAATTTTGACCAAGTCTAAAAACATCTATTGAGTCAGTCTATAAAAAGGAAGACAACAGCAAAAGAAGCTGAAGCCATCACTGCTTACTCAAGAGTAGCCGTTTATCTTCAAGGATTTTTCCAAATTATCGGTTACGCGGTTACACGCGGCTTTTGTTGGCCATATGTTCTACGTCATGTCAGCGGTCTTTTGACCAAAAAAATAAACAACACCCTTTTTTTATAATATCGAGCCTCGTTCATCTAAGTTAGCATCGTCCTGTAGTTCTCTTGTCCAAAACTTATGTATCTTCATCGGTAAGGTAGGCAACTTTGGTTATCTTTTACCTTATGTTCACACTAAAGTTTAAGATGAATCTATTGTTTTGAAAACAATACTGGATGAGGGTATACATTTTTCCATCATAAAATGCACTTAGAATGAGGTGGTTGATTTAATTATTCACACAAAATTTAACAAAACAACATTCAATTTTAACTAAAGTAACAACAACGACAAAGAATAATTTAACTGGAAGAACATTTCTGGTCCTCTACAAAATTCATTAACAGTAAACGTCAAATCATAAGATTTTAAATTACTGCTAATGGATTTTGTTTAGAATCCGAAAAGGAACGTTTAAGTTATTTGTTTCTTGACCTGCTGCTTCATTTTTGTTATTAGTTATAAATTATTCAATTATCTTTGATGATTCTACAAAGTTATCATTAATAACCTTTAACACAGAACTGGTCTGATGACTTGTAATTTAAGAACACAATTCATTAAAGAATAGAATATTTGTATTAGAAATTGCCTGCCATTCTGTGATTTTGAAGTCTTCTGAGTAGAAATAGTAGCGTCGTATAATAGTCATTATGCACAACTATGACATACGTGAAGCTTTTGTTGGGGGAGCTTTTACAGAAGATAAGTGGCATCACCTAAACGTATTACCTTTTTTTTTTTTAATTAATGAAACAAGCGAATATAACAAATTATAGAGTTTATTTCTCATGACTTTCAATGTTCTTTTAAAAGCCCGGATACAACGCAGATTGAATGGAGTTCCATACACAACATGGAGGATTTAGAACAGGAGTGTTATGTTGGACTCAACGCAAACGACATCACAATGGAAAGATGGTGGCTCGTAAACTGCAGCAAGAAGATGAGGTGGAGAGACTTGCAACATTTCCTTTCACCTGAAGATAAATTCCAAGTCGTCTTAGTAGCTTTCTGGAAATAAAAACAAGCAGACAAACTGTTAACAAAAGTAAGATGCTCACACATTTTTCAAATAGTATAGAGAACAAAACGAGACAGGCGTTTACACGTCAGTCTATCAGTATAGAGAACAAGTCAGGGTGGATGTATGTACATCATTTACGGAATATCAAGAACAAAAGAAAATGTATATACTTATTATAATGAACAGAATAGTATAAAACTAAAACCAGATGGTTCTTCACATTATTCTACTGGTATGGTGAACAAATCACGAGGAGTGGTGAGAACATCTCATTTGATTGGTACTGAAAACACATCAACATGGCGCATACATAAAACTACATTAGTATAAATTACAAAAAGAAAGAGTTAAAAGAAACTTCCTATTAGTAAATTTAGAATAGGTTAACCATATGTAAAAGACAGAAAGGAATAACAATAGCGTTTTCCAATAATTGATGCTGTTGGTTAAAAAGTTCGATTTATTAAGAAAATTAATAATTACATTAAACCCAGGCTAACAGCGGTAGAGCTGCCAGTCCAGTGAGAAGGGGGTTTTCAATGTCACTTGTCACTGACTGGGGAGAGAGGGGGGGAGCGGCCCCTTCAGGGAAGGATACGATGTTTCATAATTAGCCGAGGAAGTGCACCGATTTAAGTACGGCCATAAACGTAATGTTACACAATATTTAGATACCCAGGCAAGCATTTGATTCCCATCGCTCTCTCTCTCTCTCTCTTTTTTTTAAGTTTTCTTTTTATGCCCCAGATGAAAAATAGCTGGAGAGGCGAGGATCTGGTTACAACACTCAACGAACGAACTCTGTAGGAATGGGTAGTCACGTTCTCTCTCTCTCCCCCTGTCAAGTGGCCGAGAAAGTCCGACCACGAGGGCGTTCTGGGTGACACAGTTGTTCTTGTGTGAAATCCGCTCCCTACATCACGACACAGGGGCCGTAATTACAGGGCAGATTCTTTTAATAAAAGATCTACTCGTTGAACCTCGGCGGGCGAGCACTTGCCGGGCTGCGGTGCGACTCTGGGCTGGTTCAGAAGACACTCAAGCATGGAGGAGGCTAGCTTGTGTACAGGAGAGTCCCTCCAGGGTTCGAGAGGAAGCGTTTATATAGGGGAATGCTCACGGGGGAAGAGGGGCTGCTATGATACGTGGAAGGAAACTGCGATTATGTAAAAACAGAAATAGGTGCGTAAGAGAGGCGATCGGGGGAAATGGTTACAGGAGAGAGAGAGAGATAGAAGGCGCTTAGAGACGATGCGTTTATGTAGAGAAGGGCTGGAGGGAAAAGACGGTTATGTGAGAGGGAGAGAGGCCATTTGGAAAAAAGGGGTGTGGGTGGTGCCGTGTGTAGAAAGGGGCAGCGATATGGAAATGGGCGCGGTGTAATCGGAGCCGTCTGGATGCAATTGGCATGCGTGGCTGGGCCGGGGAAGACACCCGGAGCCTGAAGGAGGAGGAAAAACACGTATAAAAATTCTTTTTTGTATTTTTGTAACCGCAAATGCGAGGGCGTTCATCGCTGATTAGAAAGTCGCAAATTAATTAGCGTAAAAGTAAAATAAAGTGAAAGGGATTGGGGGGGGGGCTTTCCGCTGTAGTCTGGGAGTAGCAGAGGCGTGTTTACAGAGAGTCAGCGGTCCAAACCTTTCTGCGGCTGAGCTTTTTAAGATCGAAAAAGGGGCCTTTCTTTCACCGCGGGTACACTACACCACCCGATCATCCCAAACCTGGGACCTGAGCCACGCCCAGTTCTGGGGTCGCTCGGCCTGGCGTGGCCGACGGATGTGGGGTAATCAATTCCGAACAAGCTTCCAACACTAAAGAGAGAGAGGCCGAATTAATGCAAATCTGGAATAATACAAATACGAATGTACAAAAAGCTTTCTGCAATCTACCTTTGAAATACCATTTTGCTGATCTTTTTACCCCCCTTGAGAAAACGGGGCTCGACGGCTCCCGTATCCATAGCTTACAAAAAAGATGTGTCCACGGGCTCTTGTATCTAACGGGGGGCTGGCTGGCGGCAGCTTTCACTGCCGACTGAAATGGCTTCTTCGCGGCTTTATTAACGGCACTAACATCTAAAACGACTCTTTCGTCTAGTTTCATTAATGCGGTTATTTAATCCCGGTCTGTCTGTCTGTCAGTCTGTCAGTCGCCGATTCCTTCGAGTTGAAAACGATATCCGTCGGGATCGGCTCAGTCCAGTTGTGGCTCCCTCCCCCGGCTGAGTTTCTTCTCGCCCCCTTCCCTCCTCGAGAGACCACGCGACGGGACTTCGCACCAGGACCCCCAAGCCCAGGAGTCTCCGATCGCACCCCAACTAGCCGAGATTAATGCCCCTTCGAGCTCCCTGCTGTCTGATGTTCTTACACCTCGAAAAGTCACAACAGGGGTAGGGGGCGCTCGACACGGAGACGCTGTTACTTCCCTTTCCGCTTGCTCACCTTCCCGTCTGGCTCGAGATCTAAGATGGCGACTGACAAATAATGTTGCTGTTTGCGTGTAATCTCTAGGATAGCTAATCCGGGTACTTATTACGTAAACGTTAAGGATGATAACGGTATTATAAACTGGCAAGAGATTTATACCAGATTTCAAAAGAACTTCGCTTATTGAGGACTTAATTGTTTCCAAAGAAAGCATCTGGCTAACGTTATTTAACATTATTATTTTAAAATAAACGATAATAACATAACGTGAGCAACTAAAAAACACACACACTGAGATAATCTGACAGTAAGAAATTCCTGGTTTTCTAGATGCTCCTCAGAAAACATAAATCAACACCTCGTTCGATCCAGACAGTTTAATTAACGAAACTACTTTGGCAGTTTTGAAGTCTAAGGAAAGGGTTGTGGAGTTACTAGTGCGTAACGACGGCGTCTTCTTCACACGACCAGAGCTCCGCATCCCTACGGTATTATTGTGCTGCTGCAAACAGAGAAAAATCCTAGCTGAACCACATTTCGAATATCGCTGAATCCATCCATGCTGTCGACTTCTCCGATATTCGCCAAAATAAAGCCTTTGGGTAGAGACCCTGACGGTTTGTTTACCCGGATCGCTGTAATCCATCAGCGGTTTTTGGCCGTGGTCCCTTCACGAGAATGAAGTCGGTTCCAAAAACAAACCCGCCCCCCCTCTTTTCTGTAAACCGGCTTTTAACTAATTTTGTTTGGACCACCCGCGGAAGATGCGGCGGCGAGGAAGCGGGTCTCACGACCGGGACGGTGGCTGGGCGAGGAAAAGCCGTGATGGGGGGGGGGGGAGACGCGGGCGTACCCCTGCTCTCTGCCAGTTTCCCAGAAATGAATTCTGGCAACACAGGACCTAAGATTCCCGGATCAAAGAGACTGCAGAACAGCCGGTGAGCTTTAGCGAGTCAAAACAACGGAGAGAATTTCCACGGGGGGCGGAGAGAAAATCCAAAGTCGGGGTCACCTCGTCAGCTTCTCAGGAAAAACAGAAAAACACGAGAGCTGCGCGTTTTTCTAAAACAACCAAACATCTCTTTGGCCGGCGATTTCCCAGCAGCGAGACGGCGTAATGGAAACAGCAAATTTCCACCGAGTTAAGGGAAGCGACGACCTTTACATCGGTGTAGAGAGGGGAGGAGGAGGAGGAGGGGACGTCCCGGTCGAGCTGGTGTCTGCGTCAAATCGGAACCGTTTCGATCGCTTACCTGTGAAAACCGTCCGTTATCCCCCTCCCCTTTATCGGCAAAGCGACGGCATCAATCGCCCTGCAGGCCTTTGAGTCTACCCCCCCCCCAGCGGTGCGGACTCACCTCCCTCCTTGACACAGGGAGCCTTCTATAACGACATACCTGTACATCGCTTCACCTCCCGTGTGTCACGGGTGCCGGTTATGGAACCGGTGCTTCTAGGCTGGCGGTCCTGGTACACGAAGGGTTAAGGAGGGACTGGCAGATCGATGAAATCTGTTCGTGCACCTGAATAACTTACCCTGATGAAGATAGAGAGGGGGGATGGGGAGAGATTTTCCCTGCCTGTCTCACACCAAAAATTAAACAAACGAAGACCTAAAAGTCTTCAGGTGGCGAAGGGAAATCGCTATCAGTCTTTTTTCTCCTTAGCCTTCCGAGAACCGAAACTTCTCTAAGAGCCATTAACAGCCGTCTTTCTTGTACACGTGTAAAATACATAACTATTCTTGTCTAGAAAACATTTCATGTTTTCATGCCAGCATTATATATATATATATATATATGGATGCGTAAGTGATAAGTGCAACAAAGGAACATACTACGTGGGTAGTTCAAGGAATGAGGACAGTGTTATTGAAGTGAAGGTTATGACGTCAGCTAAGCAGGAGCGACGTCACGTCTTTTAGCCAATCAAAACGATTGTAAAAAACTGCGTATCTCTGTCAGAACTTAGTCTACTTACTGCGGTGTGTACCAGGGATCTTGTCGAAAAGAATATTTCTCGTTTACTCGTTTCTTTTTTGTCTTGGAGGATCGTAAAGTTGATGGGCAACTTTGCTTTACTACTGTGAAGCATTCGCTAAATTATATGCGTGTCTGTGTGTATCGCTGTGTGTGTTGTGTGTCTGTGTGTTTATCTCTGTGTGTTGTGTGTGTCTGTGTGTGTTTATGGTGTGTGTGTGTGTTGCGTGGTATGTGTTTTCGCATGAAATCTTTTGAACGGAAATAAATTCTTAACCAGACAAATTTAAAATTTCGGTTAGATCTATGGCACGATGCTGCCACCTTTTGGAGACTCTCCTAATTGCAACAACAACAACAACAAACAACAACAACAATAATAATAATAATAATAATAATAATAATAATAATAATAATAATAATAATAGGAAGGATTTGCGGCCGAATTCAGTTGGAAAGCTCTACGACACAACTCCGTCTCACCTGGATGACGTCGGGCAGCTACAAAGACCGATTTTTTAAAAAAAAGGAAAATAAGTTTCTGGAATATGTCCTTCTACATGGCAATACAGGGCATTGTGATTATGGTAGAGGAAGGCACCACGCTAGGTTTTTTCTGGCGGATTAAAGGGGCTCCTTCAATCGTTTTATTGACAGTGTGTATGTTTTTGTATCCTACCATATATATATACACATGCATGTACACGGAACAACGTGTGCGCGTGCGCACAAAGTCCCTCGGTGTGTATACGAGTTTTCTTCATTCTTTACCATCAATATGTCAACAAGCCGCAAGGAAATCTGACTGTTGGAAAAACAAGCTACAAAGATAAAATTGCTAGACATGTTGGAATTTTAAAGCCAACAGTATTAAGTTCAAAAAATAAACATGTAAATGTTAGTCTTCATACTTGAGCGTGTATTCGAACGTCCAGAGATTCCACGCACCTACCTACAGCGGTTTCAGTCGGGAATTTTGAAGTATGCGGAGTTTGGGTGGGGGGGTGATTTTAGTTAGATTGGCCGATGATGCACCAGAGGATGTGGGGGGGGATATTTTGGACCGTCTTGATGTCGAGAGCAGATTTTCAGAGAAAAGCTAGCAAACGTCCAGAGGAGAGGGTTATGTAAACCGCTTAAGGGAGAAACCAAACTCGATATGGGAGAATTCCTTTAAACAACAGTGTAGGCTGATATACTCGGAACGAGAACGCCACCTACCGGTAATTATGTTTTTCAAAAGCCAATGCTACTCACTTTAACAACCCATGTGGAAAAAAAAAATACATTACTTTCTGCAAGCCGGAAGTTTGTGTGTGGGTGTGTGTGTGTGTGTGTGTGTGTGTGTGTGTGCTTACATATAATTGTCATACTTACCTTATATATGGAATTTCACGTAAACCGAGAAACATAACTAAAGTGTGTACGTCATAGACTCCCATCCCTTGATCCCTTGTCTTCATCCTCTAGGTTGACCGACAGCGGATAGTATGCCCCCCTCACACACACACACACACACACAATGGCTCGTCCCTTTATTCGAACTGCCTACTTACCAAGTCATTCTATATCGTATGTACGCCAGCCGTCTTCAAGAATTCTGTAGACAAGAGAAGACAACGATCCGGCCGGGGAATCACGACTTCCTGCCCCCTGCCCCGAAACACGATCACTCCTCTCCTCCAGCCCGTCACGTGCCCGTTCACTCCGCGAAGCCTCATCACGTCTCGTGTTTCATAATTCCCTCCGCCACTCTGTAACTTTTCTTGTTCCTTCTGTTGTTGTTGTTGACAAGTTTTGTTTGTTTAACACGCGCCACAGAGAAGGCGACAAAAGACAAATATTGGTTTAGGCCTAATAACCGGAATGTGAAACCGGGCTGCGATACGATTTCTGGAGCCTGTAACTCCGCCGTTTCCATCTTCTATTCGCATTCTGGGGATGGTGAAAAGCGGCCCTGCCCAGCAACGCGGGAGAGTCGAGTCGAGTCGAGGACTCATCAGTGATACACGTAAATAAAAAGTGGTCCACAGAGTCAGATTCCTTCAGACGTCCCAGATTCTCTCCTTCAAGTTATATTGTACAGAGACGATAATGTATTTTACGAGTCACTAGTTTCAGCAGCCATTTACTTCTCTTGCCTGATGGCCGATTCCAAGCAGGCAGTCTGAGATGCCGGTCTTTCTAGCCCCCCCCATTTTAATGATTACTCCCTTATTTCCGTTTCGCTTGTAAACTGACTCTTCAAGAAATAAAATGAACCAACAGCCAGATTTTCCACTAATTATCCTCATTAAGGTCGGTACTACGCAGACAAATTCATAGTGTCAAGACTGTCAGTGATTCGAAGGTCGCTTAACACATAGCAAACAACGGTAACAAAAGGCACCGCGCAGCGCTAATAACTGAAATTGAGTAACGGCGCAAGCGACATCAATAGCAGCAAGATGGCAGAAATAACCAGATAAGAAAAACAGAGAGATATCGTTTTGTTTCTGCTTTGACTAAAAATGACGGTTAAAAAAAAAATGTAACACATTCTTTAAAAGGTAACCAGTACGAGTTAATAAAAGGTTCACCGAACGTTAGGTTTGGGATATCATCGGTTAAGCCCCCCCCCCCCACTTATTTGCTAATACCCAGAAAGGTTAGAAACCCTTAACAGAAACCAACCCTGCCTACACAGTTCGAGCGGTTGTCTTGGCACAGACGCTTGTTTACCGTAGGGGGGGAGGGGCCGTCCCCGCAGGCCGGCCTGGTTTAGTGATTGTTTTCGGGTGTCGGATGACCCACGAGGGCTACAGTTAGGTTAGGTCCGCTGGCAAGCCTCCCGAGGCGGCCATGTTTGAAGCGGGGTCGCCGCTAATCTCCCGTGAAGGGTATACGGATCTCCTCTCGGCGCCAAATCTTTTTCTCGTTCGCGGCAATTTGCGATACCTGACCACGCCCTTCCCCTAACTCGATCATCCCCAGGCCTGTCTAACGAACGAATCTGCCCCCCTCCAGCGGATCGGTGTTATACAGAACCCAAACGCACGGCGAGGAACCCCCGCTTGTTTTTTGTTTTTTTTGTAATTACTGGCTAGTGTTCTAAGGAGACACCAGGGGCCAATCCAGCCAGCCCCACCCAACAAAAACAGAAGAGAGATCCATCTCGCCGAATAACACATTATACAGGTGTTTCTAGTCCGCGATGAAGAACATCACGGACTGTTAGCTGTGCTTCCTGGCTTCATTCTCCAACCGCCAGGCACCGCCGGGTCGATGGAGTTCAGCGTAGCCCAACTAGCAAAGGATGGACACATGCAGAAATCTTCCCTTCACATAGGTGCATGGAAAACATTCAGTTTATACTGGAATCAAGTCATCTTTTCTCCGAATCTTTAAAATATGGTCGGCATAAAGAAGGCAGACATAAACGTCTTTTTTCTAGGCAGAGCGGGTTACCTGTCAGACAGACACCAGGTACCAGCTAGTTTCTTCACCTTTGGGTGTGGTTGTTAGAGAGGAATGTTCGTATTTATTCTATTAATCGCCCGGACGTTATTAGAACATACCCTTTTACTACGATGAGCGATTATTGAAGATTACCTGAAGTAAAGAAGAACGTTTAAAATATTCTGAACATTTACATTAATTTGTTGTTTGTTTTTTTTTTTAAATCCACGTTACAAAATAAATTACAATACAAAGTGGTGTGCACTAGTCGGTCATCGCATTTACTCTTCAGCGACAATTATAAGCATCAGGTCAGCTGACCTTAAGGTTCCTGTTCCTCCCATCCGAGACATTTTGGGAGTCTGTCATTTTTACAAGGATGCTGATCGGTAGTCAAGTGGACTGCTAGCGGAATACGCCACCGTTGTTTATCAGCAGAAGCAGGGTGAATTACAACACGTTTTCAGTATCCGTGGAACGGCCATTCTCGTACCTCGCCGCCATTAACTTTATTTCAAAATGGTGGCCCAGTCTTAACCTTGTTCACGGCACATTTTTTTTTTTTGTTGTGTTTGTTTGTTTGTTTGGTTCCCTTTAAAAATCAAACTGATCAGAAATTTCGCCAATCAGCAAGAATTCGCATTTTACAGGTAGTCTACCGAAAAACGTCCGTGACGCTGACGCAGGACCAGTCAGTCGATGACGTCACGGTACTGGATCACGTGACTGCTTCCTTTACGGTCAGTAACAGAAACTATTCTAGGCCCGATCTTTGTCTTTAAAAAGTCTTGGGGCGGGGGGGGAGGCTCTTATTTCAAACGCTGAAAGCAGAAACCAAAAGCAAAACTGGTGATTTTTGCCAGAGATTCTTCAAAACATCAGAAGGAAAAAAAGCGGATCTCCGAGGCGTCACCAGGAAAGGGCTAGAACGTGCGAGGACGGATTGTTTATTCTCATAATTATGTAAGAAAAAAGACGCAAAGACAGCGGGCACCATAGAAGACGAAGACGGGCTTCTTCTCGATAAATACATACATAATCGCATAATTTACGAGTGGGGTTACGAGTTCAGCCATCTACTAAATTTGGTATTAAATGTCAGTGGGAAAAGACGAGATGTTCATCAGTGAAGAGACCAGGGTCGTCAGTAAATGCCGCCGTGTAGAGATATCGTCGGGAAATGTCATATGCAAGTTATCTCTATTTATTCTTTTCCGATTCAGTAAATTCCAGAATGTATTTTTGTGGATGGAATTTGAAAACATAAAGATGAGGCTGATAATTATCCCGATCTAACGTCGGTGACAAACTTGAGGTGTGGTCCGAAAGAGAAAAAGAAAAAGTGTAATCCACTTAGAATTTACCGAGACAACGATTAAGGGAACTTGACGGCCTCGAAGTTGCTAAAGTCTGTTTCCGATTTTTGTATTTCTTCTCATTCAAAATGCTTTCAAAACATCCGGAAAAATCACTGGTCCACATAGCTTTGACTTGTACTTCCACTCTTCATAATTCTTTTTTAAAAAAAAAATAGCGAATGATCCAATACGCGAAAGTAATTAATTAAATATTTGCATATCGATAATTTAGAGACCGCCGCCATGTTGTGTCGCTGAGCTCTTTTGAAGGGAGAGTGATCCGGTAGTCAGGTCGGAGCCCAAGAGAACCGTTGTGAAAAAACTGTGATGCCCGACCGAACGCCAAGTCCAGCAGCGCACTCGTGACTGTCATAAAAGGTTGGGGGGGGTAACCATGTCACTCGTGCATGCTGAAAATGTGGTAAATGCATGTTTACTACAATTCCTTCCCCATAGGTAACATATATATGAGAGAGAGAGAGGAAGAGAGAGAGAGAGAGAGAAGAGAGAGATGGAGAGAGAGGGAGAGAAGATGGAGAGAGAGAGAGAATGGAGAGAGAGATGGAGAGAGAGAGAGGAGAGAGAGAGAGAGAGAGAAGATGAGGGGGAAGAAGATATGAGATAGCGAGAGAGATATTGGGAGAGAAGAGTTGAGAAGAGAGATGGAGAGAGAGCTGGATTGCCTCGAGCGGCTCTAGAGCAGAGAGAGAGAGATGGCGCGATCTGAGAGACGAGAGAGGAACTCTCTGGGTCGGCTCGCGGCATGGAGCGAGCTATGTACGCGCTCTTTCTCGCGAGCTCTGCGGCAGAGCTGTCGCGCTCGCTCAGAGAGATCGGCATCTCGCGGCTCTGTCGTGTGAGTCCGCTCGCTGAGACTGGCGCTCCGCTGTCGCCGTCGATGGGGCGGGGACGGCGAGAGCTACTCAGTACTCGCGCGAGAGCCGAGAGCTCGCGCGCGCTGGCTCATGCCTCGAGCTCGCGCGCGAGCTCGAGGCTCTCGCGCTTCGTCTTTTTAGCGGCGTCCGACCCTCCCCCTCTGGGGCCCTGGTTTCTTTTCTTGTGCGACAGGAAACCTGTGAAACAGATTAGTAGACATAACAGAAGGATCCCATAATAATAAGCTCAGAGCAGCTAAGTACTGCTTAAATGGGGAAATAGAGCGTAAAGTATACAAAGCTACCTCGTGGGAAAACTGACACTGCAGGGAAGCGAAATATTGGTGTGAAACTGTTGAGCGTTGAAGCAATTTATTCACTTTGTGAAGGTTAACATCGACTGGTGCCCCCCCTTTGTTCTTTCGAAGTGGCAATAAATCGCAGAATTTTTTTTTTTTTACAAAGAAAGCTCCATGCACGTAGCACAAAAAGCAAAAGTCTCGCGACGCTGAGTTTTCTGTCATGTCGTTAGTTTCAGTTATACCCAGAGAGAGATGACCCCGTGATTCCATTATGACAAAACTTTATTGTAAGTAATTCAGAGAAGTTGTGAATCTCGCAAGGTTTTTTTAGAAAAAAAAAAAAATAATCAAATAACGCATCATGATTTTTTTTTTTTAATTATAACTAAATTAGAATTTTCAAACTCTACCATAACACGAACAGAAATTTGTTTCTTTAAATGCGAAGCGACTATCACCAATATTCCACTGCGCACTTCGTTAGTCGGAATTTGGTGGAATTGGGGGGGGGACTCTTTTGGGCGTAAACGACAGTTATTTCTAATGGCTGACATAAAGAACCGACAGATTATCTTTACATGACAGTAAATGTGGCACGCAAACACTTGTAAAGATAGTGTTTTTGATTTTCGACGGCAGTAATTAAAAAAAGAAGTAAAGACGACTTTTCGCCCGGTGGAATTTACTAAAGTACAGAGCTGGCGGGAAGGCGACACCGTTGACAGAACAGAATTATAGATTTGCACGTCTTCAAGGAAAGATAAACAAACAAACAACAACAACAACAACAAAAAAACACTAGAGTTCTCTCCCCTTATTTCTAGAGGTCAGGGCTAGAACTAAAGGTATACGGCTGTCGGTTTGCTGTAGACGTTTCGAAAGATGCCGGCGAATCTAGTAACAAAATTGTGATTTTCTGTGCTCAAAACCGCGCCGAGGTAAACCATAAAAGGAGCGAATTAACGAAGAAAATTCTAGAAGTTCACAAGGTCATATAAAATGTCTGGATTTGGTTGGAAACAGTAATTCTGCTGCGGAGCGGTTGGTGTCTTTGGTACACAAATGTCGACTTCGGGAAGAAGCGTAAAGTTGGAAACTAGAGACATGGGAGCTCAGCACTTCCATGATACCAAATTGACATTTTGTTTTCAAAAACAACATGTCAGTGGCACTAATTTTTACGGCAAGTCGTAAACTGTTGGGCACGTTTCGCTTCTTTCCATTTCGTTTGGCTGAACAAAAAGCTGGAGCGCGCGCGCCGACAGGTGAAGCAAAATGGCGGAGATCGGGTTTCGCGAGAGGTCGTTAAAGCCGACGGCGCGTGCACCGAGCCGGTCGGTGGGTGGAGAAGTTCAGCTAACATCTAACTGGAACAAAGAGTCGCTGTAACGCCAGCGAGGATTTATCAACTTTGGTCTCGGGTTTCGCTGCCCGGTGTTCGCTTCCACCGGCAGTTAAATCTACCTTTTGGTTACACCCCAAACAGGAAGTCATTAACAGGACGCCACCGTTTAAAATATGTAGAATATAATACACCACTTTAAAACATGGACAAGCTTCGCTATCTTTAAAAAAAAAAAAGAAAAATGGAGGGAGATATTTAATAAGAATTATTAGCAGATTGTAGAATTAATTCAATATCCTTTCATACCGCATCGCTTAGTTCTTGTTTTCTTAAAATCACATTAGCAACGTGGAAACTCGATTTGAATTTAAATTGATTTACAAAACAGCCAAGAATGGCCGAGGAGCTCCGATGTTCTGGTTTTGTATCTGAACCACTGAGAACCCGAGGTAAAGTTAACTCGGAATTTTCTTACACATGTTAAAATTAACCGTACATATGTCGAGAGTCCCGACAAAGAAAGATCACTAACGTCAACTATTTATAAACTGATACAGTCCGTGCGATGTCGTTAAAGTACCTCGAACCTAAAGTCACCCCCCCCCCCCATCACCGCCCAGCCCCGGAAGCTTGTTTGTCGGTTCAGTTCTGGGCACATCTACTGTTTGCGTCATTTTTATTGTAGCCCAGCGGTGGTCCATTTATTCAGCCATCCTTTGACCAATCGACTTCGAGACGTTAAAAGGATCATATTTTTATACCGTTTCTTTCTCCAAGCTAATCTTCGCTACCAACCTTCCAAACCTACATTTGTCTCTTCTGGATTTCTGAACATCTCTCTCTCTCTCCTCTCTCTCTCTCTCTCTCTCTCTCTCTCTCTCTCTCTCTGTGTCTCTCTCTCTCTCTCTGTGTGTGTCTCTCTCTGTCTCTGTCTCTGTACTGACGTCATCTCTCTCTCTCTCTCTCTCTCTCTCTCTCTGTGTCTCTCTCTCTCTCTCTCTCTCTGTCTCTGTACTGACGTCATCTCTCTCTCTCTCTCTCTCTCTCTCTCTCTCTGTCTCTCTCTGTCTCGTCTCTGTACTGACGTCATCTCTCTCTCTCTCTCCTCTCTCTCTCTCTCTCTCTCTCTCTCTCTCTCTCTCTCCATCTCTTCTAATTGTACGTGACGTGTAGGTTTTGGATACATGAAGATGTAAAACTCTTGCTATACACGGTGAACAGTAAATATGTCGTGTTATCATATGGTAGCAACGTTTCCATGTTTTGAATGAATCCATTAGTTAGATGCCCATTTTATTAAAAATGTCCTAGTGAATAAACAACTGAAAGCGCGCGTGTCTGTACATTCAATTTTTTAAATAAAAAATTTTTTTCATCATTCATTGTTAACTAAGGCACTGTCCTTTCCCCGAATGCTTGTGCAGAGTTATTGCCCTTTCTTTCATTAACTGCAGTCATAATATACTTCATCATTTCCGTGTGCGCAAACCTGTAATAATGAAGAAGAAATTTCTTTAGCTGTTAACCCATCCATGTAAACATAAATTTTTTCCGTTAAATAACACCGGGGTTACTGTTAAACCGATAAAACCTGAGCGATTTTCGTAGTTGGACTGGACGTTCGGCTCCTTTTAGCACTACACACGGTAATTCATTCGACCAATATGGCTGTCCAAAGATGGCGGAACGGCCACATTTCAACGGTAGAATTCAGTTCGGCCGAATGCGCCCTCGGGCGGGGGAGGGAAGTACTTCTGTGGAAATGGCAAGAATGGGTGCCCGGCATTCTTCGTCATGCTCGGCTTCCCTGGGGTCCAGTCAGCGGAAAGATGTGCGTATGGAGGGGTGGGAGGGGTGTGACGTCGCCTGCTGTTAGGGTTCGTCTCAACAGCGAGGAACCTGACAGAAAGTTCGAGATGTGCTGGGGGGGGTGGATATTTTCTCCGTACCAGCAAAGCGGATTTTTTTTTTTTTTGTCGGTGGTGGGTGGAGAGGCCGAAATATCCGTCTGCTTGGCAGGAGAAAAAATACAAACAGAACACTGTTTGCTTTACTCTGGAGACAGATTGACCGACTGTCGACTAGCTGGCCTGAGCGATACTGGGGCTGCTTCCACCGAGCTCTGGAAACACTGCTTAAATTCGGACCCCTTTCGGCTCCAATTTTCGATTTTTAACTCTTAGGGTTTTTTTTTAAAAAAAAAAAAGAATTTAATTGATGTTTATTAAAATTTTTAGACTTCGGTAATCAAAGCACCGTGTTAGCAAATTCGGAAGGAGCTTACGCTTGCAGAAGTCGATCTCCTAGAGAAGACCGTCTGGAACCTTTGTGACCTTTGCTCGTGGGTCATTCTGAAGAGTTGATAGAATTTCCTCTTTTTTTCTTGTAGATCAGTTTCCTCTTGTGTTTTTAGTCATTTGAGCAAAATACTTTTTTTTCTAAGTTCCCCTTAGTTTCTGTCAATAATAAAAGGTTAAAAAAACAAACAAACAAGTTTTCTGTCGTTAATACGAATAGTTTTGTTGATAAATTACAAGCAAAAATTGAAAAAGTAATCGGATATTTTTGATCGAGTTCATGAGAGACGCGGTCTTCTAGAACAAAAATTATTTCTGCTTTTGTTGTTCTCTGCTTGGATTTTCTCTCCTCCCCGCTGTAACTTTGCTGTGTGAGGGCCGGGGTCTTGCAAATTAGGGAAAAAAAACCGTAGAAAACAAGCAAGAAGTGCGTACTTTGTTTGATCTCCTGCCTTTAGAGAGCTAAAAAATAAACCGATTGAAAATTAATCTTCATAATAAGTAATGACGTTGTTTATTTACCGCAGCCATTATCAAGAAAAGGTCTGCACGGCCGTATCTCTCCTGTAAGACGCCATCTGGCGTCACCTTGAATGCAATTTTGACGAACAGTAGAGATGCTCTAGAATTTTTAGGTTCTATATAAAATGGATACAGTTACTTAATATCGTCAGGAGACAAATAACATTAGCAAACTAATAGTGAAACTTCAAATACATTGAGCGAAATTCATTTGACTGAAGGTATTATTCCTCAATAAATTTGGGAAACAGCGGTAGATTAGTTCACGATAATACGCAATGGCTGCGCCGGCTGGTTATGTGATCGTTAACGTCAAAGGCCAAAGTTCAAATCCCGATCTGTTTCCCCCCCTTTTTTTTTTCTTGGCCCTTATCCTTGCCACGATTTTTTTTTAGTCTTTTGCGTGGGGTTTTTATCCCAGATCTGAGCGCGTGGAGTCGGCTGTTTTACTACCACCCCTGGCGCCTTCACAACGAGGCTCATTAGAGACCTCTCCGCGGCCGCGCCCCGTCCACGACTCGCAGCGAACCTCGTTTTCAGCAGTCGTTTCCGCGCCTGCGCGATCGGCCCCCCCCGAACCACCTCAAAGGGCCTGAAAGTAAAACTTAAGCCTTAAATAAAAAACGCACAAAAAAAAAAAAAAGACGTGTGTAAGAATTCTTCCTTTTCCTTCGCCTTTCCGGAAATCAAACCAACTTCGAGCAAAGTAGTTCCTTCCGGCGGAAATCGGTCCGTCGGCAGGCAGTTACTACGCTCGGCACTAGTGCTGAGGCACAGTTTCTCTTTTTGTCTGTTCGAGTATAAAACTTATAGAATGAAGTCGAAACACTTTTCCCCTTTTTTTAAAAAAAAAAAGGAAAATAATATGTTGCTTCTATTACCGCAGTTCCCTCTCCCGTTCCGGCATTCAACCTGGCGCTGAACAACGATCACAGAAAATCTATACTTATTTTGTGTTTACTGAGCGTGTGAGGGACATTAACGAGCTTGTCTGCGAGAGAAATTCTTACCGAAACTTCGGTCATACCAGCCGAACATGGGCAACCGAGGAATTTTCAGATGTTTCTAATAGACTTTTCGCAAACTCATAATTATTATAAGAAATTCCTGATTTAACCTTCGATCCCCAATAAAGAATATCCACTGACAACAAAGCTTTCTCACTGTTCTGATAGAATTTTAAGAACCCTGCCGATCAAAGACCTTTTAAAAGTCTGCTGGTTTTTTTTTTTTTTTTAACCCGAAGCCATATTGAAATTTCACTTGAATTGTTGTTTGTAAATAGGCAGCGATAACATCACGCGAAGAACAGGAACCATATTGAGTTATTTCCTTGGTGACGGTACGACGGACTGTCGCATCAAATGTTCAATTAAAGAAGAACGTTTACAGGATTTACGATTGCTAATCAAAATTCTCTTCGCCATGCAGATAAAGACAAAGAACGGCGGAGGGGCACGAAGTTCCTAAAATCTTGTCCAGTTTCCAAAAAACCCCAATCGTTTTGACCATCTTTAAATCTATTTACGCTTTTAGCTTTTACAACCATTCCGAACAGATATTGCGATTACCAGAACGTCAGGCCTTAATACCTTAACAAAAAGGCTTCTTGCGTATCTCATGGTCTTTTGACATGCGGTGGGTTACTAGTATCGAACAATCTATCTCGCATTCTTTCACGGGAAAAAATTTCAAAACTTCAGTCACAGCTACATAATCGACTGTAAGCCAGACTAGACAGATTAGTTGAAGAGAACGCTCTTATCTGGAAAGTCTGTCTGTTTCCGTGTCTAATTTCTCAATTCCTATTTTATCTACTGCCTGCCAAAATTTCTAGAAACCCCTTACTTAAGTCTTTATTGGTCCCCCTTGAATAAGTCATAGAAATTAATGCACGAGTTTCTTGGTGACTTATGCTCCACTGTTTTCCATTCTTTAAGAAATGTTTTTCCTTTTAAATGTGGTGATGACGACTGTGGAGTATATCCGCATGTTCCGATTCATCTTACGCCTTCTCACTGAAGCCGGTTGCTTGTGGTGACTACCAAGAAAGATGCTGAATTTGCCTTGTGCTTTTCAAACTAATCACAATCGATGATGACGTTCTCGTGTTGGAAGAACTTGTCATTCATCGGGTAGAAATGAAACTTTGGAAAATGGGCTAGATTTACAAAGATGCGCGACTCTTCTGAGTTCATAAGATCGTCTGGTTTACCATCCTATCTCTCCGTGCAAACGCCGACCGTAACTCGTTTGACGACGTGGCATATTTCTATTGGTCAGTATTTCAATACCAAAGGCCTTTGTACCGCTGAAAATGCAACTTTTTTGTTTGAAGCAGAGACAACTAGTTTTCAGGTGGAAACTCGGACACCAAATCTCAGGTCACACACCCCCACCTGTTGATCTTATTAGAGTGAACGTCTCTGGTCTTTTGTTCATGTATTAATAGCAGCAAGGTTTCTAACCATCACTTATCTCTTTTCCGTAACAATTTATTTTATATATTCTTTCTTATCAGATATTTCCCGCGATTTCTTTAATGCCGTGTACACTCGAAACGAGGTAGCTTTCGATTTCCTAGTCGCAGTAACTATAACTATAGTGAAATAAGTAACAGGTGATTAACCAATTTGCTTCAACAACGTTTGTTATTGGAATAGAGTTCTACAGAAAATCCACCTGTTCACCTGTAATGATTCTTTAAGCGATATCTCTTCCTTGACAAGTTAGGGGGAAAAGACATTTGCTCTATTTTACAGAAGTCGCCGTTTCATATGCATTTCCGGGTTGTAGCGAGGAAAACAGACGTCACATCGAGGTATTTGTTCTATTCAGTTGGTGAATGCCAGGGAGAAAAATACTTTGTTACTGATTTACTTTTCTTGCTCTTAATGGAAATCCATTTAATTAAATTCACGCTGAGAGAAGTGGAGACAAATTTCTGCTGGAAGTAGATTCGTTTCGTTGTCCGGTTCAGATTCTATAATTGGCAGTCCCCGACTGCCAACGTGCCGACGTTAACAGACTTTCCGATTCAATGGTTCCAGATTTTTAGCTTTCTAGACTCGGCTTCCTTTTGAGGACTGAGGGGGGGTGACAAAGGAACGGACGGAGAAACATGGAAGTAAAAATGGGAATAAATGCTTGCTGGCCCTGCTATAAGACGATGTACCAGTTAGCTGGCTAATGCTACCGTCGATCGCATTAATTGCCTAATAACATTTATCTACGTAGATGATTAAGGTCCGCCTTATTACCTGAATAATACCTAATCTACTGGGGGCATTGAATTTACACGTTGAATTGTTTCTTGTTATGCTAATTATGTAAATAAGATTTACCTGTAATTCAATTATCTTTGAAGTTTTACGCATCAGTGTACTATTTACCTATGTGATAACCGCCAGCTGCCGCAATTCTTTGCCAAGGTAAATTCCATCTTCGGTCGAGCTGTTTGCCTAATAACCTTCGCTTATGGTGACTAATTCACCTAATTCATCTAATCACGTTGTTTTCCGAGTAATGTTTAACTGCGTGTTTCCAAACTATTGCTTACTATACTATTCACAAATGATTGCACAATCAAAGGCATTCAGCTGTAATGTCTACATAATTCAAGGTTAAGTCAGGTGTAACGTCACTCGCATGCATACAGCTCGACCGTGACCCAGCGTAAGCCGGTCGAGTTCTTTTGTTGTTTAACTTATTAACGACCTTTTATAAGCGAGAGGGATAGAAAGGAAAAATTCCACCCCTTCTTCAAGTGTCTTTAAAGGGTTTGGCACATTTTTAAAAAAATGTTCATCACGGGGGCATCGTCCACGTTGTTATATTCCTCCAAGTCACTTAATGGGCTGGCGAAGCCATCTGCCAGCCACGTGCCGGCGATGGGGGAATTGGCCCATTCGCAGCAATGTATTCTTATTGGCTGCAGCCGGAAACAGCCGAACCCATCCGTGGAAGATTAGGCTCGAAGACTTCTAGAGATTCGGGGATTTGGCAATCGTTAAAAAAGAATAAAATATCCAACACTTGGCGAGTTTCATTTATCCTCTCATCTTTGGCGAAGTCGAGGCTACTCGGCGAATAGCGCGCTCCACGTCACACAGAACGGCGCGCCGTTAATTTATGCAGATTTACGAAGTGACGTTCCCGGCAGAAGCGCCGACAAGCAGACCGTTTATGAGAAAGGCGGCTGACAAAATATCCCATACAAAAACTTCACACATAAAGATTTTTTGAAGCAACTGAGATTTCAGTTTCGTTTCTGACTCCATGCTGCTGGCAGCCTGCATATTTAATTCGCCCTTCTGTGGAAACGCTTAGCACGAGCACGCAGGGTCCCCGCTAGTCTGGGTGGCGACGGGAGGCGGCTCATAGCGACCGTAGCGTGGCGGCCGGCCGGCCCCGTGTCTGCCAAAGGTTGTATTTGCTTTCCTGGGGAAGTTTCCGACTCCCGTGGTGCGGTTGGTGACGTACACGAGTGTGTGTGTGTGTGTGTGTGTGTGTGTGTGTGTGTGTGCGTGTGTTTAGTGTGTGTGTGTTAGTGGAAGCTGAAAACAGAGATTCCCCAGATGAGAAGAAACAAGACAAAGGCACAAATAAAGCAGCAGCAGATATGATTTACAACCTGTCTAAAATATTCACCAGAAAGAACCACCATACTGGTTGGCCCGGCATCTACACGTCCAGAACGGACGTCATTTTTACGCCGACTACACAAGAGTTAGAGGCGCGCGCGCCCGGAAGGGAGGCAACCAGGAAAATTGCAGGAGGCTCAGCTCCAGCGGAGTCGACTATTAAACGTCACGCGCTTAGCCGATGTTTACTTGTCGACATCAGAACGGTTTCCAGGACTGAATAAAATGGCAAGAGTTGTTCTCCCGAGTCCAGGTTCCACAACCAGATGCGAGAGCGGAATGACAACTGTTGAGTTCTAAAAAGATCATTATAAGATATAAGCAATAGATAAAGATGAGATATCCTGGTTTGAAGCAACGCATCTTTTCCACCCCCTCTCCATAGCGAATCTGTACTGGCTGGCTACTCTATTAAGACCTGTGTACCTTCTCAGACTTTGATCTAAGCTGCAGATGCATATTAGATTAACTACATAATCTGACAGGTGATCCCAGCAGATATATAACTTGGATAAGCCACCTGCAATCAGTCTGAAAGATATGGGAAAAGGTAAAGACATTGCAGCGGTCGAGAGAGGCTTTGCGTGTTTAGGGGTGCTACAGTGGCCATCACCTTGTGGATTCTATGATACGGTTGCTATTTCGGCCAGACGTAGACCAACCCGTTGTTAGGTGTAGGTTCTAACAGCCTAGTCAGCCAGGGAGTCCCGACCGCACTTTCGATGGGACTGTAGTAATTCAGCGGAAAATAGGCAGGTAGATTTTTTTGCATCCACCTATTTAATCAACCATCAGATGCGTACTGTCCCGTGGTGTCATCTCCACAGAGTTGCATTAGAAAATATGAGTTTTGCTGCGAATCTCAAGGTTCCTTATCGAGAACAAATTAGTGGTTGACCTGTCAGTGTGGGTGACAAGCCGCCCTAACCCCCGATGTCGCATATATTACATAGATTTGAAAAGATTTAAAACTTTGTGAACTTATCCTACAAAAGTCAAAGTTGATGGTTAGAAATGCGAGACGCAAACAAAAACTAAGAACGTTTAATTTCGCCGATTATCTCAATGACGATGCATTAATTCCGATAAATTCTGCTTTTCTGCAGGCAGATGGAAAAACTATCGGGAGATTTTTGGAAGCAGAAAATGAATTTCAGAAATTTGCCTCTGGCGTGGGTGGATCGAACCCAGTTATACATGTGGGTGGCTTGGTGGAGGGAAAAGGAACCCACACCCCCACATTAAAACACGAACATGTCTGTAGAAGTTCTGGTCGTTCTGAACAATATTCTTTCGTGAGAACTGCACCTTTGGATGTCTCACTGCAGGAGAAATTTCTTTAAAAATGTTTTAAAAAAATATTAATAAAGCGTATAGAAAGTGGGTGTGGCCTTTTAATTATAAACATGAATTGTAAGTTCTGCTTAGAGCAAACAGATCGGCAAGATGAAGGTTTGGACTCCCTCCCCACGCGAGATTTTGCTTCGTGTATCAAGTGAGGCTTTCGCACAAGTGACTGCTCGCCGAAGAGGACGGTAAACCCGTCGTCATCAACAGTGAAGAACCAGTCTCCTTCGCGTGAAACTGGGAGTTCTCGAAAGGGAGGGGTCACTGGAGAAACCTGGGAATCGTTTCTCGTGGAAAAAGAAGAGACGACAGCATCAGGCATCAGAAAGTAGAAGAGCGATGTGACGTCATTATTTTAAGCGATATCTCTGACAAATCAAACAAGCTGATGTAAGAACCAGTTTTCGGTGCCTGGTTTTCCTAAATGCCATCTATTGACTTTGAAAGATCCATTTAGTTAAAATGGCCACTGGCGCATGCGTTGCAAACCGCTTCCGCTGAAGAAGTCGATGACGTCACAGCATGATCAATTTGTAGATCTTTAAAGCGAGAATCTATTATTTTCTCCAAAAATTTAAAATTTAAAATGTTAAAAATTCTGTTTTTTTTTTTTATTTCTCTTTGTTATTGTCATTCTTTTATTTTTTACTTATAATTTGTTAAACATAATTTTCACGATTGTAACCGAAACCCCATCTCCATTGAATAGCGCTAAAGGCCACATATAGGTGTTATTTAATAATACTTGAAAACAGGTTTTCGGTTCTCTTATGCCAGTCATTAAATTTGAAATAGAGATGGATTAGCAACCACCGATGACCCCAAGGATTCATAATGGCTATAGTTGACGGTAAATGTGGTAGGAATCCTACTGACTCCTGGACGTTTTGAAAGAAATCGCTATTACAGCGGATCTCAGTGAATCTCCGAGTTATTGTAACCCAATAATAATATTAGGTTTAATTTCCACTGTATTCTCTGTTCACGCCTCTCGTTTATTATAATAGACTGATGATCACAGCTCAAGGCGGGGCCACTGGTTAAGGCTTTCGGTAGAACCTGTCGCTGTTTAACTGCCTGAACACGTGATTTTTATTTTTCCTGCCGTTTCAGTCTACTCAGAGTCATTATTGTGCTTGGCTATTCGCTTTAACAGAACCCACCCCATTCATCTCGTGGCGTCCGACCAGAAGCCAGACAAAGTCAAAGTCGAAAGTCACGGCCCATAGTCAAGTGGCTCCATCTATCACAGGATTCTAAAGCGCCAATATAGATGGTGTCAAATTCGCAGAAACCTTTCCCCATGTTCCTTGCCATCATCAATGGGCATTCAGCTTGTTAATGGTTCTTAAATGAAGCACACCCCAAAGTCTCAAGGTACAACACCTGAAATTTTAAAGGTAAATATTTTTCTTAAAAAAAAAATCAATAAATAAAAAATGTAAAAAAAAAAAAAGAACAATTCGTGTGCGTTTTTCGTGCGATTTTGTAAATAGAACACTTTGATATACGATGTACCTGCACCATACAAAAAGAAAGATATCTAGTTTTACCTCTGCGTCTTTGATGAATTTACAAATGCGCTCGCGAAAACGAAAGTTAAATCGAATGAACTGGGAGTGGCATCTTTTATGCAAAACCTAGTAGCGTCGTGATCGCGACCACGACCAGAGGCCAACAGACCAGTGACGTTATTATCAGGTCGTTACGAAAGTTTTGTCGGTTTTTATATTGTGTTAACTTAGGGTTCATCTTTTTTTATGCCTGTTAAGGGGTATGTAGATAAGTTACATATTGTGTTGTAGTGTGTGCTTTGGCATGCATCATGCAAAACGTACCTTTTCGAAAATCATAAAGTGGATATCTGTTTCAGGGGTTCTGAGTGAAGCATGGATAGAAAAGTTTTTCGTGCCATTTTGCTTCACGAGTTTCAAACCAGGCCACAAAGCGAGCGAGGCCACTCGTAACATTGAGCAAGCCTGGGGCGAGGACACAGCAAATGAGCGCTCAGTACGATGATGGTTTGCAAAGTTTTGATCAGGAGATGTGAGCCTCGAAGATGAGGAACGTAGTGGACGTCCTTCCAGCTGTGATGACGACCGTCTGAAAGTCTCAGTTGAAGCCGATCAAAGAAAAATTGCGAGAAATTGCTGGAGAGCTCGACGCAAGCACTGCATCTGTTTCCTGGCATCTTGACACAATTTTCAAAGTGAAAAGGCCTGACAGGTGGGTGCCTCATGAGTTGAATGAACAACAACAAAACCCGTCGATTGGAGATCTGCTCTTCGCTTGTCATGAGAAACAAAAACGACCCATTTCTTGACCGAATCATTACGTGAGATGAAAAACGGATCCTTTACGACAATCGCAAATAATCAGTACAATGGCTCGACAGAGACAAGGCGCCTAACTACATTCCAAAACCCAGCCTCCACCCAAAGGTCACGGTCACTGTCTGGTGGACTGCAACTATACCTTCTTGCAACCTGGCAAAACCGTCACAGCTGAAAGGTCCCGTTGTGAATTAAACGTTGTTCATCATAAACTCTCCCAACGACAGCCGGCCGCCATTGGTGAATCGAAGAGGCCCAATCCCGCTCCACAACAGCGCTCGTCCTCATCGTGCAAATGTGACTCTTCAGAAACTGAACACTTTTGGGTACCAAGTTCTCCCTCACCCAGCCCATTCACCAGACCTTTCTCCCACAGACCTCCACCTTTCCCAACACCTCGACAGCTTCCTCCTTGTGAAATCCTTCTCCAACCAAGCAGCGACTGAAGCTGCCTTCCAACAGTTTATCGACTCCAAAAATCGAGGTTTTTTCTCCAAAATGGCGTAGATGCGCTTGTAAGTCGTCGGCAGAAGTGTATCGATCGTGATGGAACAACTTACTGTGATTAACAAGCCTCACGTTCAGCGACGATATGAAGTCTCGTTGTTGTGGTATACAACCCAACAAATAATTATGCAGCCCAAAGACAGGGAAAAGAAAGGGCGAATAAAGAACGATTAATTAAATTATTTTATTTTTATGACTGTCTTAAAAAAACCTGAGAAAACAAAGGTACAACTGCTCGAGACTTCGATAAAAACGGGTAGCGGAGTGACACCGTCCTGTGTCTGTTTTCTTAAAGATAGAACAAGGGACGAACTAACCCTTGGTAATGTCACCTTTCCCCCCCATCCAAGCGATGAAGTTTTATCGTTTGTTTTTTTTGTTTTGTTTTTTTTAACGCTGGAACAAAAACGGATACTTAACGTAAGCCCGTGGCCTAGATGGAGCTGGTGAGGTGGAATAGATGATACTTCCAGCGTTTGAGAAACATGGCCGCCGTCCGCCATAAATCGAGCGGAGAGAGTAATTAGCTGGCGCTGCTCCCGTCCCGCCGCCCCACCAACCAGATAGCGCGGTTCAAGAATTCTCAGATAAACTCCGAGAGTGAGCGGGGGGTGTGTAAAGATTCCTCGCAGCATTTCACCGAATGTTTGGAACCAGCTGGCGACCGGGGCAGTAAAAAGATAGCTGCAGACCTTGTCAGAGTCTGACGCGAGCGCCATCTTCGGCTTTTCGGGTCGCCTTGAATGGTAATGCTGCGAGAGCGCCGCCCAGTTCGTCTTCCCTCGTATCATCAAGCGTGACCACATCGCCCCTCCCCACCACAAACGTGTGCGCTATTGCTGATATATTTGTATATAGAACTGCATCGCGAAGCTATCATCCCCCCCAACTCATCCCTCTCTTCTTTCACTTGTAAATACTGACTTTATTGTGAATTGAAAGTCTTTATCTTTCCTTTCCAAGACGTTCAGCTAAAGAAAGCAACAACATACGCAGCGATGGTAACATTAGTCCTCACATCCTCACGACATTTACAGATCAGGTCAAATTCCAGGTATGACTCGTCATTCAACGTGCTGCCCCCCACCTTTTCATCTGACCCCTTTTCTACCTCCCGGCTACCGGAAAAAACAGACTGCCGTCGGCATGCGGGGGGCATAGCTAGCAAATCTCTGCTGAGATCTAAAAAGGTCTGAAGTTAGAAAGTAACTCGTCGTTAAAGTGGGGGACACATCCTCGAAATCAGTAACATACAGGTGCGCAGATTTTTTTTTGTTGTAATTTCCTCTCCGTTTTCCCTTAAATTGTGGCATCGAAGCTCGCATACTACTGAGACCTGAACTCGGTTCGTTCTCGCCTTCACGACAGCGAGGGGTCACATCCCCGAGGCCCGGCTTCGCCTCGTCGTCTCACATCACGAGCCGTGCCGCGTGACGCCGACTGTCGATGGGTTAATGGTGGATGCGGGGGAACCAACTAAAACGACTTTGTCGGGCTTCTCCGCTCTGTCCGGAAACGGAAATCACTGCTCTACGCAAACTTTGTCGCCATTTTATTATTTCATAAAAACAAAAAACGAATTAGCTAGCTGTCCTAAAACGGCAAAAGGTAAACGACCCGGTGTCGGCTCCCAAAAATATCGAAAACAAAGGAAGTCGATATTATTTCTCTCACGTCAAAATTTGCATTTAACAATGTTGTTGTTGTTGTTGTTGTTGTTTTTAATTTAAAACTTTTAATAATTTGGATAACTGTTTTGCGCTTTCAGTTTTTGTGTTAATATGTTCAGTTATAGAGACAAAAATCATATAAAATTATCTTTGGTTATTTTAAGCTTTTAATTTTTTTTTTCAAATTAGTATCCGCACGTGCATATATACTAGGCCATTTGCATATTAAACGAAAAGAATGACGTCTCACCAAGGCCCCGTTATTTCTCTCCTCTTGACCAGGTAATGATGGCATCTGGAACATTCCCGTGGCTCGTACGTTATCCGCAAGCCTTTTATATTATATATATATATATGTCTCTCTATCTCTTTTTTTTCTTAAAAAAGAAAAAGAAATTATTCTTGTTGTAAGCGCTTTTCGTAGATGGATGGTATTCGGCGAATATTCTCGTGTTGGTAAGGATAATAGAAAATGTTGATGAACTCCATGGCTTAAATGAATCGTCGTTATCTCCTTATCCAAGGTGTTAACCACTTAAAGGCAGGTTTTCTTCTGTATTTTCGGAGTCCGTTTGTTTCTGTGTATAAGACGGCGCTGTAAAGGATGAGGCTATAACTTTGAGCCGTTTGTGCACTAACACTCCTAGAGTGTGGCAGTACAGCAGACCGCAATGTTTGTCGTCAGACGGACTTTCTGTTACTGCCCTTTGCCTGACACCGAGACAACATCCTCACCCCCACATGCCCTGCAGTTATCTGATCACCTTAAGAATGGGTGCATTTATACCTTACATGAAGAGAGTCGCGAAAGGCGTCTACGGCGGACGTAAGTCCATATCGAGGACAGGTGCCCTCCTACAATGTATTGGAGCCCTGCCTGTCTGACTGACAAGCGTGTTAGATGAGGCACTGCTTCCCAGAACCATAGCCAGATGTCGTCTCATAGACCACAGACTTCCTGTTGCTGAAACGGCAGCACCAACTTACTGCTGATCTCGGCGCTGATCTGTTTAAAGCTGTGGACGCGCAGATATTCGGAAGTTCGACAAAACAATGTTCGATGAAAAAAAGGAACATCAAGACCTGTTAATAGGACTTCTTTTATTATTATTAGTTTTGTTTAGCAAGAAACTATTATTTACATCTTCACAACCCAATGTGTCACATCAATGTACATGCTTGGTCGAGTTCATAGTAGCATGTCATGTGACTTCACACTGACATGTCGTCATTGTCAAAACGATGATTCCATCAATCGATCTCTATATATCTATTAGTAAGATATTTGTCTTT